>OV049924.1:145566875-146766875 GCA_920104205.1 Eupeodes latifasciatus
AACTATAAAGTCTTAACCATTCATGTGCATAACGATTCACGTCGCAACACGTTTTATTTTGCTTCAATTTTATTCTTTTTATTTGGCAACGATTAGTTGTATATTCATTGCGATTACACTTAAGAATTTTACCTTGTGGAGTATAAAACATATATTTACTTTTAATGAATCTGGGTAGAGATTCCACTTCTTACCAAGGAAACTCTTAAGCGTCGTCAAAAAACGAAATAATAGTTTATCGAAAACTCATAAGAAAATTTGTCTTGTTTTGCGGACAAGCCACTAGAAATCATTCTAGAAAGAAATCGTAACGCAGTACTAGAATACACAATTCGAAACATCTCTTATGAAAATACCTACAAACAGACCGTCTATTACTCGTCCGAAACCAGCAGGAACCATCGTCAAGAGAAATCTTTGTGACACCTGAATCTGAAAGCAGAACCAGAAGTTTCATGACTAGACAATCACCAGTATCTTGTACAATCCTTCCTGTGGAGCCAATAAAAGTTCAAAGGAAAAGATGTTGAGTTATACAAGCGGAAAGTGGTGATAAATAAGTGTTATTATCTGTGTGTTATATTTATCTTAAACATACTTATAGAATTGTCAAGTTAGGTCAGTGTCATAGAAAGAAAAGTGCTAGTGGTATTCTTAAAAAGGTTAAGATAGAAAGAGCAACTAATTTCAGAGTTTAGTTTTGTCGTCGAGAGATAGATCATTCAGTTAAAGAAAAATTTTGCTATAGAGAGTGTTATATTTTTTTTTTTGGAATGAGATAAACAAAGAAGATAGTGAAGGATCGGTAAATTGTTGTACAGATAAGGAAAGAAATTAAAAGTTAATAGAATCAATTTTGTTATATTTGATATAAAGAAAGTATCTGAAAATATGATACCAACGTAAAGAGTAGGATAGAAAGTATCTGAAAATATGATACATGAATATAAATAACAAAGAGTTCAGATAAATAAAGTAAAGAGGAATAGAATTCATGAAGTTAGCTTTGAGGAAAAGGTAATGAAAGTCATATACATAGCAAGTGAAGGAAAGCATGAGGTAAATTAAATAAGACTGGAGAAGTCGAATCTGAGATAAAGCAATTGTAAAAGTGTATACATGTCATTTGATAACAGTTCAATAACAACAAGTGGTGATATATTTTGAATACAGCTACCAACATAATCCGAGTTCGAGTGCACTTCAACGAGGAGAATTAAAGAAAATCGGTGAGTGATTATTTTTCTGTTACTATATTATTACATTTTTTGATTGAAAACATATTGGATATATTTTTATTTTCGTTTATCAAATGATATCGATTTACTGAAACACACATATAGTGATTTACATATTTATTATTTTTGGTTGAGAAATTTTTGAGACATGTTAGAAAATACAATTCGTTTATGAATCTTGATAGAACACGCAATTCGTTTATGAATATTGGGAGAAAATACATATTAGACACAAGTGAGGAATGGAAGATAATTATAATTCATGTTAAAAGTGGGAAATTAGAGAAAAGTTGCGAATACATAAAATCCGAATAGTTATAAGAATAAACTAACGAGACGTGATTGTTAGAGAAAGCTCTGTCAATACGTCGTTAAACAAATATACTTTCTTCTGAGGTTTAGTTTTAGAGAATTACGAGTTAATTAAGATTAAGTGAGAATAGAGGTCAAGTCCAAGAAAATCAGTTTAGTTAGGAAATATATTTCTAAGACGTATTATAAGTATATTAAGCAATTATAGATTAAGTAAGATGTTGTAATAAAAATGGTAATTGTAAAATTGAGAACCGAACATATCGTTGTTATGAATTTTTGAGCAACTAAACAAAGTTAAAGGTTTGGATATTCGGAAGAATAACGGAAAACATGACAATGTAAGTTGAAGAAAAGAGGGTCGAGAGAGAAGGGTTCGAAAGATTTAAGGGAAGTTATTTGAGACTTCTCTTATTCCAATAAGGGGATTCTCAAGACAAAGATTATTACCTAAGAGAGTCAATTACAGGAACTTTAAGAATGTCGATTCTTATGGTCATAGGGTAGGGTAGAGAAAGGTAAGAGAGCACAACAACAGCAGTGTCTCTCCCATAAGGGGTTTCTGGAATTTTAGAACCAAATGGAAACCATAGGTTCGGGTCAGGGCGTACATCTGGCTCGATAGGGAAGGGTATAGTACGGTTCAGAGGACATGAACACCTATGTTCCTCCAAAACAAATCACGAAAACGCAAGTCTATCACAAAAGCAAATGTCTCGAGAAATAGGTACAATTTCTCCACTGTCAGGTACAATATTTACTAACTTCGGGTCCTAGGATTTTTAAACATATTTTTCTAGCCTGTACCATCTAGGTTAGTCGGTCTGAAAATAGTGTAACACCGTCTCCGCTCCAGCTGCAAGATCCCTCCCCACCGACGAGCTAAGCAATCGTGCACCCAGCAGGCCAGGTGGCTGTAGAGCGCGGACACCCTTGTCCAAAAAGGGCGTGGACTTTCCATAAGGTTGTGATGGAAATAGACGTCCCGTGTAAGACGAGGATAGATTCCTTCAGAGAAACATGGAATGGAAGAGTAATAAGATCGTTTCTTTTCTGAAGCGAAAGTTGTTTAATCGCAGCTCAGTATTTACCATAAATTATCTCCTTTTAAATCCATACGTTCTCTCATAGGGATGTGATTCGATTACTGCAGCGGGTTACAGTAGTTAGTTTGGTTGTGAATGGTCGGCAAGAGTCAAACAGAACCATTTGAGTTATTGTAGCTCGTATACAATAAAAGGATATGAAACGACTTTGAAACGACAAGTAACTCGACTGTTGAGTCGACATTTGGTGTTTTAGGAAGTTATGTACAACATCGAAGCATATTCTCTAAAGGTGGATAGAGGAGTTTCTTTCTCAGAAGAGTTGAGAAGGTTAATCCGCTACCCACTTCTGTAAAGGAGTCTATGTGCTTCCGACGGAGAGACTTTCGTTGTCTTTGGGTTTGAATGCCGATGATGATTTGGTCAGTCGGATATCGATCGACAAGCAAACTGAAGATGATGGAAGGAAGGAAGTCGTAAGCATTATAATGAAGTGAAGATGACTTGATGATGATGATGGTAGTGATAGTAGGATGGTAGTATATCCTATATTATCATTGATTGTGATGATTATTATCATTATTATTATTATAAGTTTTATTCTTTATTTTTCATTATTAAAATTCGTTACAGATGGCGCCCAACGTGGGGCCCGAAAGTCAGTAACGTAATGACAGAAGGATATTTTTTTTTGTGAAAAGACAGTACAGATATTAGAACAAATTTTTTTTTGTTCAGAAATTTTAGTTGAGTAAACTTTTTTTTTGAAGAAGTTCACTCGGAGGTATAATTCGGAGGGAATCAGTCGATTCTTATTATCCGGAGGTTTTTGTAGTTAAGTAAGACTTCGTCTGTTGTAGTGAGGTCGATCGATTCTTTTCGACTTCGATGTTTAGTGTTAGCACTTATGTCCGCATTTGGGTGTATTTAACCCGGTGGTCTGTTGCATTAAGGCTATACACTTCACTTTGTGAAAGAGTTTGGAGGAGTGATTCTCTTAACCTTTTGACCGGTGGTTGGTTGAACAAGTTCCCGACGCACGTCTGTTGCAGAAGTGTAGAGATAGCTCGGATAAATTCACTTTTTCAGAGAAAGGTTTTCTCGCATACACGAACACCTAGTCTGTGAAAGAAGTTTCAGTTTTAAGTTTAGTGAGGAGATTTTGGGCACATTGACCGGTGGTTGGTTGAACAATTTCCTGACGCACGTCTGTTGCAGTGTGGCAAATATCCGAACTTTTCTGAGAACGAAAGACTTTTCTTTTAATTTTCGTGATAAAGATCAAACACAACTAACATTTTTAATTTGAGTATCTTTCGACGTAGTTAGATACTTGAAACTTTTTATTCAACATTACTATTTAAATTTAGTAGATCCAACTCTCAAGACCCAACAAGTTATGATTAAGTTACAGTTATAGTTTGAGGTTTTTCGAAATTTGCCTGGTGGCGTATTCAGTTTATAGAAATTTGCCTGGTGGCGCTATAGTTTTTGAGTTTTTAGAATTTTGCCTGGTGGCACGTTTAAGAATTTTGAGTATTGAGTTTTAAGAAAATTTGCCTGGTGGCACATTTAAGATCTAGATATTTACGTTATTTAGTTTTAGTTTTGTTTTTGAAAATTTATCAAAATTATTTTTTTTTGAGAAGATTTAAGGAGAATTTAGAATTAAGTTTGAGGTTAATTGAATTTATAGATCATTCTTTGGATAGTCTATTTGATTCAAAGTGAATGAAAATTTAATTAAAGGAAAATCGAATTTTAAATTTAATATTTAGTATAAGTATAGTAAGATTTAGTTTAAACAAGTTTAATTTTTGGACTTTCACTAATGAGTGGAAGGGGTAGAGTGCGATTATTCCATCCAACACCGCGTGAGATAAGATACGGTAGAAGAGCCAGCATGTTATTAAACCAGCAGAGTCGTAGTCGTAGGAATAGTCCCGCCAATCGTGTTGAAAACCAAGATAGAAGGAATAGTCCCGTAAACGACGAAGATAGAGACGTTAACTTAAATGCGAATTTAGAGGTTGACGAGAATGCTGATGATAACAATGTTAGTCTTCTAAGTAACCCAAGACCGAATGAACCGGCGGCCAGTTCTAGTCGCAACGCGAGGGATAATTCATTTAATAGTAGTAATCATTTCGACAATTATGTACAAGAGGTAGTGTCTGCGACGGTAGGTCTAAATCGAACAGAAGACCAAAGATTTCTTAGGGAGGAATTGGCGCGTAACCAAGCGACGATTCTTGACCAAGTAGGAAACATCGTGAGAGAGACTCTCGCGAAAGTTTTACCCGCGGCACCACCGACTGATACGGTTGTTAGAAATTTACTCGAGGCACCAACACCAGCTACGAGACCGAATTATAATAATCTACCTAATCCAAATAACAATCAAAACAACCTGATCGAGACACAAACGAAAGAACCAAACGTTCATCCGGTTGACTTGGCTAGAGGTTCCAATGTGGACAATTTTCTGACTCAGCTGAGTCTGATGAATCTTAACGATTCACCTGCCGCATCGAACCAACCCCTAGCCCCAACACCAGCTAGTTCGTTTATGAGATTTCCACACTATCACAAGTGGGGAATCAAATTTAACAACAAAGACATGTCAATCGATGAATTTCTGTTTAGAATAGAGGTAGTGAAGGACAGTTATCATTGTTCTTGGGAAGAAGTGGTAACAAATTTTCACCATTTTGTGAGCGGGTCAGCTGAAGCGTGGTATTGGATGTATTTGAAGAACAATCCGAGAACGTCTTGGCAATCTTTGAAGTCAGCTTTGCTGGAACAATATAGGAGTTTGGAGACAGACCCCGAGTTGTACAGGAAAATGATGGACAGGAAGCAAGGGTTCAACGAAAGCTTCAACGATTTTTATGATGATATCATAAAATTGAATTCAAGATTAAAAGTTCCCAAACCCGCTAGAGAAATAGTGGACTTAGTCAAGCAAAATGTGAAAAGAAGGATGGGAGAGTTATTGATTACCTTTAACACTAACAGCCTTGCGGAGTTAGTCTACGTTTGTAGGACTGTCGAAAAATTCCTGAACGGAAATAACAACAGCGACAATCAGCGTTTTAAAGCACCAACAGCTTACTCGAACCAACCAGTTCGTAAACAAGTTCACGAACTAGACCAACATCAGCTAGCAATAGAAGAGGCAAAACCAGACACTTCATTGGAAGCTTTCCATAGGAAAGACGAATTTAAGTGCTGGAATTGTAAGGGCGTGGGTCATCTCTTTAGGGAATGTCCTGACACCAGAAGACGACTCTTCTGCTTTAAGTGTGGTCGAGAAGAAACAGTAACACCTAGTTGTCCGATCTGTTCGGAAAACGGTCCAAAGAGCAATTTTCCAATCGAGGGGGAAATTGTGAAGACAAAGTACTCGAAAAAGTAATTAACCCTCAAGCACCCATAAATAAAATCACCATCTTAAAATCTGAACATAAGGAATCATTCGAAAAACCAGTTATAACAAAGTCTGAACAAACTAACTTATTTCCTTTGAAGAGACCTTTACAAGAGCGTCAAATTGAGTATTATAAAGCTCGGAAACGAATTTTGACTTTTCCGTGTCGTTCGAAAAGAGTGGCAAAATTAAGAAGTAGAATGAAAATAAGAAGAAGACAGCATAAAGCGATATCCGCGACCAACATAAAGAACAATAGTAACGATCCGCGTCCATATGTTTCGGTTGAGATATTTGGAAAATCGTGGCTCGGTCTTTTGGACTCAGGAGCCAGCATCAGTTGTCTGGGCTCAGAAGCATCAGAATATTTGAAGACGAACAAAATTCCTCTCAGGAAATTCTCTTCAGCTGTTTCCACAGCTGATGGGAAAAAACAAGCAATTGTGGGCATGGTTAGGGCAACAATTCAATACAAGGGCATAGTCCGCGAATTGGATTTGTTTGTCGTACCGTCGCTATCACAACCACTTTATTTAGGGGTGGATTTCTGGGCTTCGTTTCAAATAGCTCCACATCTGATTTCATCGCTAGACAACTACCCTGAATCCGAAGACGAGAAGAAAGAACCAACCAAATGCAGTTTGTCCAACCAAGAGTCGAAGGTGTTAGAAGAGGTTATTGAGCTCTTTCCATCTTTCGCTGAGAGAGGTTTAGGACGGACTCATCTTATTGAACATACGATAGATACGGGTGATGCAATGCCAATCAAACAGCGTCATTATCCCATATCTCCTGCGGTACAAGCCCTAGTGTACGAGGAATTGGACCGTATGCTTGAGTTGGGTGTTATTGAAGAGAGTTCCAGCCCATGGAGTTCACCTGTCGTATTGGTACGAAAACCAGGAAAGAACCGCATGTGCTTGGACTTTCGGAAGGTAAACTCCGTAACCAAGAAAAATGCGAATCCAATTGCTCAAATAGAAGGATTATTAGCACGCCTTTCAGAGACTCACTTCATCTCGAGTGTGGACCTGAAAGACGCATACTGGCAAATACCGCTGGAGCAAAGTTCTCGGGAGAAGACAGCCTTTACCGTCCCCGGAAGACCACTCTATCAGTTCAAGGTGATGCCGTTCGGTCTCTCGAACGCCGCTCAAAGTCTGACATACTTAATGAACTTGGTTGTTCCACAAGAATTGCGAGATCAAGTATTTGTTTACTTAGATGATCTTTTGGTCATCTCAAAAACGTTTGACGAACACATGAGAATACTGCGGATAATAGCGAACAGGTTGTTGGAAGCAGGATTGACGATCAACGTTGAAAAGTCCAAGTTTTGCTTCCAAGAGCTTCAGTACCTAGGATACGTAGTAGGACCAGGTTGTTTGAAGGCAGATCCGTCGAAGATATCTGCTATTGTAGATTTCCCTGTACCAACGTCAACACGGCAAGTACGTCGATTTCTCGGCATGGCGGGCTGGTACAGGCGTTTCATCGAAAATTTTTCTGGAGTAGCCAGTGATATGACAGACACTCTTAAGAAAAATCAAAAGTTTGAGTTTGGGCAAGAAGCACTTAAAGCTTTTGATGCAATCAAGAGAGCATTAACATCAGCTCCAATCTTGATTAATCCGGATTTCAGTAAACAGTTCATTATTTTATGCGACGCATCGAATACAGGTATAGGCTGCGTACTGTGTCAAAAGGATGAGTCAGGAGTAGAAAGACCAATTTATTATTATTCCCAGAAGCTGAACGCTGCGCAACGGAACTATTCAGTCACCGAGCGTGAGTGTCTAGCAGCAGTCAAGGGAATACAGAAATTTAGACCATACGTGGAGGGGTATCGATTTTTAGTTATCACCGACCACGCGAGCCTTAAGTGGCTGATGAGTTTGAGAGATCCAACGGGGAGATTAGCGCGATGGAGTGTCAAATTACAAGGTTTTGACTTTGGGATAGAACACCGGAAGGGTACTCTGAATGTAGTGCCGGAGGCTTTATCTCGTACTCATGAGGTAGAGGGTCTGCATTCAGATGTATGCCAACCGAGGTCTATGTCAACAAATCCGTCTGAAGTGTTGCATGTCGATCTGGAAGATCCAGCTTTTAAGTCGGAAGAATATCTCCAGATAGCAGAACACATCAGTAACAACAAAGAAAGATTGCCTGATCTTCGAGTTTCGAAAGGTTTCGTATATAAGAAGATCAGACATTGTACAGGAAATCCGCTTCAGGACCCACAAGTCTGGAAGTTGTGGATTCCATCGTCGCTGACGGAACCTATGATCTCTCAAGCCCATTGTCCACCGAGAGCTTCTCATGGAGGTGTGGCCAAGACATTATACCGACTCCGTCAACAATTTTATTGGCCAGCGATGGCTTCTCAAGTGAAAGCGTTTATCAGTAGCTGCGATACTTGCAAAACAACCAAATCAGCTAACGTGATTTTGCGGACTGAAATGGGAAACGCATATACGGTGGAAAGACCATTCCAACATGTGTATGTGGATTTTCTCGGACCATATCCGCGGTCACGTAAAGGAAACTCGTATATCGTTATAGCGTTAGACCAATTAACCAAATTTGTATTCATCAAACCTTTGAGGAAGGCAAATTCCAGTGAGGTAATTAAGTTCCTGAAAGAAGAGATATTTTTAATTTACGGCGTACCCGAAAGTTTGTTGTCCGACAACGGTTCGCAATTCTTGAGTAAAGAATTCGCAAAAATGATAGAGACGTTTGGGGTAAGACATGTGAAGACGGCAGCGTATGCTCCGCAAGCAAATGCTAGCGAGCGAGTCAATCGCTCAATCTTATCCGCCATTCGTGCTTATATCGATCCGCGACAATACAACTGGGACGAGTATTTGTCTTGTATAGGCAGTGCTTTGCGTACGTCAGTTCATTCTGTTCTGGGCATGTCGCCATATGAGGCATTGTTCGGTCAGAGAATGATCGAGCATGGTGCCGATTACAAGCTCTTAAGAAAACTTAATGGTCTGAACCAAAGCGAGATAGACTGGTTACCTAAGGCAGCGAAAATGAATATTTTACACGCCCATCTTAAGACAGCATTAGAACAAGCTCACGAAACGTATAAAAACAATTATAATCTTAGAAGTAAATTCGTTAAATTCGAAGTAGGAGATAAAGTATTCAAGCGCAACTTAGTGCTTAGTGACGCAACGAAACACCGAAGCGCCAAACTCAGTCCTAAGTTTTTAAAAGTGACAGTTTTAAAAGTTGTAGGCAACAATTTGTATAAAGTTAGAGATGAAAAGGGATTCGAGTCAGTAGTTCACACGAAAGACTTAAAAAGGTAGTTTATTTAAAAGGCAGTAGCCCGGCTTAGTCAGCTGTGCATGAGACTCCTGTTAGAACGAAGACACAAATTCCGTTTCTTTTCTTGTCCTTCAAACGAGTTAGAAACTAGTTGGAAGAACAAGTTTTGTAGGAAACAGGGCAAAATCATTCAGTCGGAATTATTCAGGATGTACGAGTTATCAAACTCATGCTAATGTTCGAAGTGTAAACACTCAAGTCCATAATACATTTGAAGTGTAAACCTTCTTTGGACGCACTCAAGGTCCGCAACAACATCGGCGAGACGGAACTAAACAATAGATTGTAAATGTTGTAGTTAAGTCAGGTAATTAAATAATGAGAACTGAATTAAGGAATGTAAACGACAATCTCTGCTGAAAATGATACTATTTAGTTGGGTATTCCAACAAAAGACTATAATAAAGCTAAAAATAAATCTAGTTAGAAGAAATCTGCAGTTTGGCTAAGAAACTAAACGCACCCATTCAGAATATATTCGAAACCGGAAAAACATTCAAAGTTAAATTAAACCTATTGTGAATAGGCCAATCACTTCAATTCAATTGGAATTCCAATTCTAATCTGTTCCATGTAGCCGGCTATTTCGAATAAGATTTCCTTCGTACGTCGATGGCAGACATCTTTCCCTTCACTGTCTGGCCGTCGTACGATCAACATCGTTTGTAGAACATTCTAAAAAATTCCTGGAATAGGGGTAAGTTTTCTTTAGCTAATACAAATGTAAAATGAAGAATTTTTAGTAAAGTAGGATGAATATTTATTAGGTCCTAGGGAAACGAAAATCTCTAGCAAGAGAGAATTCAAGCAAAGCGTAAGCGAAGCTCACGAAGCAAGAGCAACGGAGCTGTACATGTCCATCTGAAACAGTATAAAACCAAAGTCTACAGCAGCATTTCTAAAGTCAAATAAAGTTCACTAAAATGAAGAGGTAAAGTAATAACATATATTTGTAGTTTTTTTTTTTTTTAGACGAATAGCATAAAATCCTTTCTTTTTGTGGTGGCACACGTGGTGGCAAAATTTTCTAAAGTTTCATTTTTATTCGCTTCAAATTTATATAGGCGCGACGAGTCAATGCGGCGGCGCGGCTGTAGATATTTTCATGCGAGAACCACTCGGCGGCCAGACATCCAATTTTGATGTCTTACTAAATAGTTGAAATAACCTATAGAAGCATCTTATTTAGATGTCGCAAACAAAACAACCAATATAGATGCCCCACTAAATAACCAATACAAGTGTCCAATTTTGATGTCTTACTAAATAGTTGAAATAACCTATAGACATCCCATTTAGATGTCGCAAAACAAAACAACAATATAGATGCCCCACTAAATAACTAATATGGCGCACTAAAACAACCAACATAGATATAGCACTCAATAAGAAAATCTAAGCATCCAATACAGATGCCTTACTAAATATGAAATGACACAAGTCTGGATAACCCAAAGTGTGAAATTCAAACTTGAAGCCAGACGCAAGTCCAGATCGTAACGAGTCAAGAAAATCCACACATCAAATCGGCGCAACAAAAATGTAAAGTTTCTTAACAATAAAGTGACAAAAGGATTCGTTGTCATAACTATAAAGTCTTAACCATTCATGTGCATAACGATTCACGTCGCAACACGTTTTATTTTGCTTCAATTTTATTCTTTTTATTTGGCAACGATTAGTTGTATATTCATTGCGATTACACTTAAGAATTTTACCTTGTGGAGTATAAAACATATATTTACTTTTAATGAATCTGGGTAGAGATTCCACTTCTTACCAAGGAAACTCTTAAGCGTCGTCAAAAAACGAAATAATAGTTTATCGAAAACTCATAAGAAAATTTGTCTTGTTTTGCGGACAAGCCAC
Source organism: Eupeodes latifasciatus (assembly GCA_920104205.1). Taxonomy (NCBI): domain Eukaryota; kingdom Metazoa; phylum Arthropoda; class Insecta; order Diptera; family Syrphidae; genus Eupeodes; species Eupeodes latifasciatus. Next base: position 145,578,116 of record OV049924.1, read on the forward strand.
TAGAAATCATTCTAGAAAGAAATCGTAACGCAGTACTAGAATACACAATTCGAAACATCTCTTATGAAAATACCTACAAACAGACCGTCTATTACTCGTCCGAAACCAGCAGGAACCATCGTCAAGAGAAATCTTTGTGACACCTGAATCTGAAAGCAGAACCAGAAGTTTCATGACTAGACAATCACCAGTATCTTGTACAATCCTTCCTGTGGAGCCAATAAAAGTTCAAAGGAAAAGATGTTGAGTTATACAAGCGGAAAGTGGTGATAAATAAGTGTTATTATCTGTGTGTTATATTTATCTTAAACATACTTATAGAATTGTCAAGTTAGGTCAGTGTCATAGAAAGAAAAGTGCTAGTGGTATTCTTAAAAAGGTTAAGATAGAAAGAGCAACTAATTTCAGAGTTTAGTTTTGTCGTCGAGAGATAGATCATTCAGTTAAAGAAAAATTTTGCTATAGAGAGTGTTATATTTTTTTTTTTGGAATGAGATAAACAAAGAAGATAGTGAAGGATCGGTAAATTGTTGTACAGATAAGGAAAGAAATTAAAAGTTAATAGAATCAATTTTGTTATATTTGATATAAAGAAAGTATCTGAAAATATGATACCAACGTAAAGAGTAGGATAGAAAGTATCTGAAAATATGATACATGAATATAAATAACAAAGAGTTCAGATAAATAAAGTAAAGAGGAATAGAATTCATGAAGTTAGCTTTGAGGAAAAGGTAATGAAAGTCATATACATAGCAAGTGAAGGAAAGCATGAGGTAAATTAAATAAGACTGGAGAAGTCGAATCTGAGATAAAGCAATTGTAAAAGTGTATACATGTCATTTGATAACAGTTCAATAACAACAAGTGGTGATATATTTTGAATACAGCTACCAACATAATCCGAGTTCGAGTGCACTTCAACGAGGAGAATTAAAGAAAATCGGTGAGTGATTATTTTTCTGTTACTATATTATTACATTTTTTGATTGAAAACATATTGGATATATTTTTATTTTCGTTTATCAAATGATATCGATTTACTGAAACACACATATAGTGATTTACATATTTATTATTTTTGGTTGAGAAATTTTTGAGACATGTTAGAAAATACAATTCGTTTATGAATCTTGATAGAACACGCAATTCGTTTATGAATATTGGGAGAAAATACATATTAGACACAAGTGAGGAATGGAAGATAATTATAATTCATGTTAAAAGTGGGAAATTAGAGAAAAGTTGCGAATACATAAAATCCGAATAGTTATAAGAATAAACTAACGAGACGTGATTGTTAGAGAAAGCTCTGTCAATACGTCGTTAAACAAATATACTTTCTTCTGAGGTTTAGTTTTAGAGAATTACGAGTTAATTAAGATTAAGTGAGAATAGAGGTCAAGTCCAAGAAAATCAGTTTAGTTAGGAAATATATTTCTAAGACGTATTATAAGTATATTAAGCAATTATAGATTAAGTAAGATGTTGTAATAAAAATGGTAATTGTAAAATTGAGAACCGAACATATCGTTGTTATGAATTTTTGAGCAACTAAACAAAGTTAAAGGTTTGGATATTCGGAAGAATAACGGAAAACATGACAATGTAAGTTGAAGAAAAGAGGGTCGAGAGAGAAGGGTTCGAAAGATTTAAGGGAAGTTATTTGAGACTTCTCTTATTCCAATAAGGGGATTCTCAAGACAAAGATTATTACCTAAGAGAGTCAATTACAGGAACTTTAAGAATGTCGATTCTTATGGTCATAGGGTAGGGTAGAGAAAGGTAAGAGAGCACAACAACAGCAGTGTCTCTCCCATAAGGGGTTTCTGGAATTTTAGAACCAAATGGAAACCATAGGTTCGGGTCAGGGCGTACATCTGGCTCGATAGGGAAGGGTATAGTACGGTTCAGAGGACATGAACACCTATGTTCCTCCAAAACAAATCACGAAAACGCAAGTCTATCACAAAAGCAAATGTCTCGAGAAATAGGTACAATTTCTCCACTGTCAGGTACAATATTTACTAACTTCGGGTCCTAGGATTTTTAAACATATTTTTCTAACCTGTACCATCTAGGTTAGTCGGTCTGAAAATAGTGTAACACCGTCTCCGCTCCAGCTGCAAGATCCCTCCCCACCGACGAGCTAAGCAATCGTGCACCCAGCAGGCCAGGTGGCTGTAGAGCGCGGACACCCTTGTCCAAAAAGGGCGTGGACTTTCCATAAGGTTGTGATGGAAATAGACGTCCCGTGTAAGACGAGGATAGATTCCTTCAGAGAAACATGGAATGGAAGAGTAATAAGATCGTTTCTTTTCTGAAGCGAAAGTTGTTTAATCGCAGCTCAGTATTTACCATAAATTATCTCCTTTTAAATCCATACGTTCTCTCATAGGGATGTGATTCGATTACTGCAGCGGGTTACAGTAGTTAGTTTGGTTGTGAATGGTCGGCAAGAGTCAAACAGAACCATTTGAGTTATTGTAGCTCGTATACAATAAAAGGATATGAAACGACTTTGAAACGACAAGTAACTCGACTGTTGAGTCGACATTTGGTGTTTTAGGAAGTTATGTACAACATCGAAGCATATTCTCTAAAGGTGGATAGAGGAGTTTCTTTCTCAGAAGAGTTGAGAAGGTTAATCCGCTACCCACTTCTGTAAAGGAGTCTATGTGCTTCCGACGGAGAGACTTTCGTTGTCTTTGGGTTTGAATGCCGATGATGATTTGGTCAGTCGGATATCGATCGACAAGCAAACTGAAGATGATGGAAGGAAGGAAGTCGTAAGCATTATAATGAAGTGAAGATGACTTGATGATGATGATGGTAGTGATAGTAGGATGGTAGTATATCCTATATTATCATTGATTGTGATGATTATTATCATTATTATTATTATAAGTTTTATTCTTTATTTTTCATTATTAAAATTCGTTACACACCAAAGATATGTTCTTCGAGCTCTTAGACAAAACATACGAGCAGTGTCCTAGCTACGATATTAAAATTGTCCTGGGCGATTTTAATGCCAAGCTAGGAAGGGAAGACATCTTTGGTGGAATAATCGGGAAAAACAGCCTGCACGACAACACTTCCGACAACGGATTCAGGCTCATAGATTTTGCTGCGGGGCGAAACGTCATGGTAGCCAGTACGCGTTTTCCACACCTCAACATCCACAAAGGAACTTGGAGATCTCCAGATCAATCTACCGTCAACCAGATTGACCATATTGCGATCGACGCCAGACACGCTTCCAGCATCATGGATGTCCGAACTTTCCGAGGAGCTAACATCGACTCGGACCACTACCTTGTTGTAGCCAAGGTAGCACTTCGGGTTTCCAGGCCCAAGGCAAAACAGGGAGATGTTGGGAGAAGGTACAACGTCGAACGGCTACAATCGCAAGAGATCGCCAAATCCTTCTCCGACCGAGTTACAAGTAACCTCTCTCGAAGTTCTGTGCCGCCAACACAATGTATAGAAAACCAGTGGCAACATTGCCAAGACGCACTCAGAGAAGCCGCCTCTGACGTGCTGGGTTTCAAGCGACCACCAACAAGGAACCCCTGGTTTGATGAGGAATGTCGGCAGGCAAATGCAGCCAAACAACAGGCACGCAAGGCGGCGCTGCATAAAAGGACGAGAGCTGCTCATGAGCTCTATGAGCAGAAGAGGCGAGAGGAACACCGACTTCTCAGAAGGAAAAAGAGAGAGCATGAGAAGCGTGCGGTCGAAGATGTTGAGAGGTTTAAAAGCAGAAACGAAGTTCGAAAGTTTTATGAACAGGTGAAACGAAATTCACAAGTACATAAACCTAGAACCGAAGGCTGCAAAGACGAAAGTGGAAACATCATAGTGGAACCGCAGTCAATGCTGAGGATATGGAAGGACCACTTCTGCAGACTGTATAACGGCGACGACGAACGGAATTCCGCTGTCAGGCAGGATGATCCATTCAACATAGACGACGAAAGCCAACAATCCCGTCCTCCCGACTTAGACGAAGTAAAGATTGCTATATCTAAGCTGAAGTCTAACAAAGCCGCTGGAGCGGATGGCTTGAATGCCGAGCTCTTTAAAGCAGCTGGAGATAAGTTGGTTAGGAGCATGCACCAACTTATCTGTAAGATATGGTCGGAAGAAAGCATGCCCGATGAATGGAACCTCAGTATTGTTTGCCCGATCCTGAAAAAAGGAGACCCTCTAAACTGCACCAATTATAGAGGAATCAGTCTACTTAACATCGCTTATAAAATCTTCTCTGCCGTAATATGTGAACGTCTAAAGCCCATCGTCAACAACCTGATAGGTCCTTATCAGTGTGGTTTTAGACCAGGAAAGTCCACAGTCGATCAAATATTCACATTACGGCAGATCCTGGAAAAAACCCAAGAACACCAAATCGACACCCACCATCTTTTCATCGATTTCAAGGCCGCATATGACAGTATCTACAGGGACGAACTGTATAGAGCCATGTCTAGTTTTGGCATCCCTGCCAAACTCGTCCGTTTGTGCAGGATGACCATGGAGAATTCACGCTGCTCCATAAAGGTTGGAAACAACTTAACTGAACCTTTCGATGTCAAAAAAGGTTTTAGACAAGGTGATGCGCTGTCATGTGATTTTTTTAACATCGTACTTGAAAGAATAGTGCAAAGCTCACACGTCAACATCAGAGGCACTATCTTTCAAAAGTCTGTCCAATTACTAGCATATGCTGATGACATTGACATAATCGGAAGAACTCAGCGTGATGTCAATGGGGCTTTTGTGGGTATCGAGGCAGAGGCGGCAAAAATGGGTTTAACGGTTAATGAGGGCAAAACAAAGTACATGCTGTCATCAAGAAAGGACCTGCAACACCGACGTCTTGGTCAAAACGTCACCATCGACAGACGTAACTTTGAGGTAGTCAAGGACTTCGTCTACCTAGGCTCCGCTGTAAACGCAGAAAACAACACCAGCGCTGAAATCAAACGAAGAATAACTCTTGCTAACCGCTGTTTCTTTGGGTTAAGAAAGCAATTGAGTGGAAAAATTCTCTCTCGAAGGACCAAAGTGTCGCTATATAAGACCCTTATCATCCCCGTCCTGCTATACGGTGCAGAAGCATGGACTTTGACAAAAGCGGATGAAAGCACCTTGGGTCGTTTCGAGAGAAAGATTCTTCGTGTGATCTACGGTCCCGTATGCATCGAAGGGGAGTGGAGGAGAAGATGGAACGACGAGCTGTACGGGCTGTACAGCGACGTAGACTTAGCAAGAAGGGTAAAAGTCCAACGACTAAGATGGCTAGGTCACGTAGAGCGCATGGAAACCAATGCTCCGGCCCGGAAAGTCTTCGAATCCACACCCACAGGACAGCGCAGTAGAGGAAGACCGCGAATCAGGTGGCGCGCACAAGTGGAAGGTGACCTCACCCAACTCGGAGCGCGAAACTGGAGACATCTAGCTAGGGACCGAGCTAGATGGAGAAGTTTGTTGGGTGAGGCCCTAGTTCACACAGGACTGTAGCGCCACCTTAAGTAAGTAAGTAAGTAAGTTCATGAAAATGAATTTCCGTCCGAAAAATAGAAAAATGCATTTATGGCAAAAAATAAATGCGAAACTAAACTTTTTCCTCAAAAAAAAATTCTTTGTGTGATTTCTGATCGATCAGTATATATAATTTTCATTTCTAATCAAAGGGAAACACCGTCAAATATCGATTCAAAATTTTTTCCGGAACGATTTCAATGATAGCTATAACTGACCCCTTAATGTTTGTAACTGAAAATACGAAACATAGAATTTACAATAATGAATTGAAAATTTATTTATTTATAGGCTTAAGGCCTTATTTTTGTTGTTTTGTTCATTCAACTATTATGTTAGGGTGAACTTTTGTATGTATTTACGAATGTCTTTTATTTTTGTTGTTTTGTTCGATACGTCATATGGTAGGGATGAGCTTTTCTTATGTATTTTATTTATTTATGAATATTAAAACAAAAACCTAAGAATTAAAATGATGAAATTAATTAATTAATGTAAAATATTATTTTAATTGCCAATTTCTATTTAATAAACAAAAAGTAATGAATTTAAAATCTTTTTTATTTATTTTAACTATATTATTTTAAAATGTTGGCCTTGAGCAGTGACAGCAAAAATTTGCCATGACATTAGATCCTTCTATTTGTCTGTTTTCGGAACATAAACCTTTGGAGTAGGTCAATTAACTTCAAATTTGAACATTATTATTTTTAGTTTTGAATTTTGTTTATGGGTCAAGCATGTGTTTGTTTTTTCTTTTACTACTCAATTTAAAAAATACTCCCCAAAATGACAGAAAAATACTACTCTTGACATTTTTAAAACGACAGCACTGGTAGAAAGTAGCACAGCAACCTACCTGCTCTCTTCTTTCGGAGACATTTTTTTTGTTGTTTTCTTTGTATAGATGAGAACTCACATTCAGGAACGTGCGTGATACAAAACCTGCACGTACTAGCCCATACGATTCAATATGAATAAGTATTTTGCTTTGTCATACTCTCTATGTTAATTTTGGGACTCGGTGTGCATAAAATATATCTTGCACATATGAGATGGCATGGAACTTTTTTGTATTTAGATTTTTTCTTTTTTTCTCTTGCATGAAACTTTTTTGTGTTGAGATTTTTTCTTTTTTCTCTTGTACGAACAGGGTGAAATATTTGGAAATGAGGTAGGTAGGTGTCTTTGCTACCAATGGTCAATTGGTGTGCAAGTTTTCTTTTTTGCACACTGATTATCGAAACTAACATGGGAGATATTTAAAAAAGAAACTTATTTATACGGAATCATATGGGTCAGAGCGTGCAGGTTTTCTTATTGCACACTGTGTAAGAGTTAAGTGCCTGATTACAGATGAAATTTTTAATAGAATGGAAAAGGAGCATAGAGCTTAAAAATTAAAGAGGGATGATTCTATGTGAAGTCGAATTGTTCTTGCGCAGGCAGTTTGTTTTTTTTTTTTTGTGAAAGTTAATGACTGTTGTAACGGCTACTTTTAATGTATATCTAGTCTGGTGCAGAATGCAGATTGTTGCAATTGTTTTTTCGCTTTGTTGGTTAATTAATATTAAATAAATAGCTATCAGTTTTTAATAGAAGTGACGTATTTTGTGACAAGACCGTAATGTGACTGACTCAGTTGATTTTAGACAAGCTTGAATTAAATGAAATTTTAATAAGTATCTAACTGTCAAAGCCAAAGTTATGATAATGGTTCGAATAGGCTTCGTCTTGTTGAGTGGACGTAATTTTATAAAACTAGACTGTGTCTAAGAAACAACTAATGTGCTTTACAAAAATAAACTAAATTAATATAAAATAAAAACTGTGTAGCCTGACCAATTCTAAGTCGGCAAATTAATAACAAGCTATTGAAACAACTATGTATAGTATAGGTACATAGAATTAAGAATCATAAGCGTAAAAAAAAAAATCTAAATAAAGTACATCCATACATACATAATGGTTCGAATATAAAAGGAAAAGAAGCGAGTGTTCAGAATCGAATTCGAACCCTGGAACCAAGAGCATTTTTAGTTTCATGTTGCCCGCATTCCTTAAATTTAGTGGTTAATGATGCTGCTCGGTGCTTATTTTATGCAGTTAAATTTTTCGATACAATTCAATGTTTGTATAACTTTTTTTAAAGTTCCACAACGAGGTGGGATATTTATAAGAAAAAAATTCCAAGTCATACTTTGAAACCCCCTTCTGAGACAAGATGAGAGAGCAGGTTAGATGCATTGAGGCCTTTAAAAACAAATTAGGAAGAAATATATGAAGCCCTTTTAGAATTAAAAAATCTAGAGGCAAAAAACATTGCAGAATCGTTAGGAAATAAAACTTTTGATTTTACATTTATTTGCTGCCTGCTAATTTGGTTTGATATTTTAGAAAATATAAATTAAACTAGTAAATATTTGCAAAGTCCGTCCGTTAATCTGTCAACTGGCATAACGGTTTTAGAAAATACAAAAAACAGTTTGATTTTCATGCGTTCCGATGAAAAATTTAATGAGTAGGTATTTTCAATTAACCGAGCGTATTGTTAGTTCCCTAGAAATACCAAATATGTTTCCTGTAGCTTCATCATTGCGATCTCTACGGAGAAAAATACTTTATGCTGATGAATGTCCTGAAACTATATTAGACCCAAAACAAAGATTTAAAGTTGAATTTTTGTTTTAAATATTTGAAAGGTTTGATACGTATAGTATCAATTTTTCATTTTTTAGTAACATAAGCGAATGTTTAAAAAATAAAAATGTACCTACGTGCTTCATGCCTTAATTTGCAGAATGTTTTAACATAAAGTAATTTTAAAGATTTAGATGGAGAAGAATTGTTTCAAGAGTTAACCGTAATATCCCAGCTTGTTACACCACAAAGCTCAAGTTTAGATGTGTTAAATTTTATTTTTAGTTCAAACCTTGAAGATTTTGCCCCGAATTTAGTAATTGCTCTCCAAATTCTTAATACAATCCCGGTCACGAGTCACGGTAGCTTCAGGAGAACGTAGTTTTTCTAAACTTAAAATTATTAAAAATTATCTTAGGACAACCATGACTCAAGAGAGATTGGTAGGTTTATCTATAATGTCCATTGAAAAGAAATTATTAAATTCTTTAGACTTTGATGATCTCATTTCTGAATTTGCAAAATGTAAGGCCAGAAAAGTAAGTTTCCAAGTTTAAAAGTTTCCCCTCTGCTCATTTCTTCGCTGCGTTTTAGTTTAATGGTTTAGGCCTCCTGGGGATACCTCAATAAAAAAACGCATTGAAAGTCTACCTCCTGGGTAATCTGGGAAAGGCTTATGCTTGTGTATCAGTTTATGTGTAAAAAAAATATAAAAAAGGGGCGCTTTCTACAAATCTTGCACAGGGCGCAAGTTTGGCTGGGGCCGGCGCTGCCTCTATAGTTGGTGCAGTTTATAGAGTCTCCTTTTTTCAGAATCGGGCTTTCTTCCGACCATATCTTACAGATAAGTTGGTGCATGCTCCTAACCAAATAACACCAGCTGCTTTCATTCAAGCCATCCGTTCCTGCGGCTTTGTTGGACTTCAGCTTAGATATGGTAATCTTTACTTTGTCTAAGTCGGGAGGACGGGATTGTTGGCTTCCGTCTTCTATGTTGAATGGATCATCCTGCCTGACAGCGGAATTCGGTTCGTCGTCGCCGTTATACAGTCTGCAGAAGTGGTCCTTTCATATCATGAGCATGGACTGTGGTTCAACTATGATGTTTCAACTTTCGTCTTTGCAGCCTTCGGTTCGAGGATTATGTACTTGTGAATTTCGTTTCACCTGCTCATAAAACTTTCGAACTTCATTCCTGCTTTTGAATGTCTCAATATCCTCGACCGAACGCTTCTCATGCTCTCTTTTTTTCCTTCTGAGAAGTCGGTGTTCCTCTCGCCTCTTCTGCGCTTAGAGCTCGTGAGCAGCTCTCATTCTTCTATGCAGCGCCGCCGCTTTGCGTGCCTGTTGTTTGGCTGAATTTGCCTGCCGACATTTCTCATCAAACCTGGGGTTCCTTGTTCGTGGCTACTTTAAATCCAGCACGTCAGAGGCGGCTTCTGTGATTGCCTGTTGGCAATTTTGCCACTGGTTCTCGATACATTGTGTTGGCGGCAGAGAACGTCGATAGAGGTTACTTGTAACTCGGTCGGAGAAGGAGTTGGTGATCTATTGCGGGTCTGGAAACCCGAAGTGCTATCTTAGCTACAAGAGGTAGTGGTCCGAGTCGATGTAAACTCTTCGTTTTAAGCCGAATCCGAACGGATAATTTGAGAAAACACTTTTCATGACAAGAATTACTCTTGGAGGATTTGTCAATTCCTCGCAAGAGGCAGTACCCGTACAAAAAAAACTTTAGATGACACAAGAAGGGATCGAACCTCAGACCTATCTATGGTATGACAGTCCTACGCTAATAAATAATATACATACATTTTGTTTTCATTAGAAAGTTACGTAACTTTAATCACTTTATATTGTTGTTTCCAAATCCACTCAAACATGTATCTTCATTTTTTGATTTTTTCCTAATCCGACTTTCACGACTTTACTTTATGCATAAGAGTATAAATGTTCTAAAAATGCTCGTTATAAAAAGACGGAAGTTTTAACATTGCTGGTTCTTATGCTATTAAAACAAATCATCACCCATAATATGTATGTATGTATATGAATATTCCGTCTGCTTTTTATCCTTTAGAAATCGCGCATAATGCCAATAAAGCCAATCACATTGACATCACTCATCGTCGTCATCGTTGTTCATTCTTCAAAACGCGTTCGTCATAGCCGGGAGACATCACACCAAAGAAAAAAGAATTGATTGAAACTCTCTATTTTTTGTTTCTTTCTTTTCTTTTTGAGAGTCATGCATATCCTGTTTCATCAAAAATGACACTTTCCTTTTGAACTGCAAAACTTTGTCCTTCTATACCTATATTTCGATATTTCGTCATTTCTTTTTTAACCTCGCTCTTTCGTTCGTTCGTTTATTGCCAAGAGGGCACTCAAATGAACAAATCATAGTATGTATGACAAAAAGAAAACATCATCACAATCTCTCTCCTTATCCATTCAGAAGCCATTTATAATGTGTCGTCAATGAGATCCTTCTAAATGCTATGCATACTCTACTCGCTTATAAAACGAAAATCCTTTTCGAAAAGACATACCATACATACATACATACATCTGAATTGCACAAGCTAGCGAGCATTAAAGTACACACAAACACACACACTTAAAAGAAAAAGAAAATTCCTTGCCATCTATCGCCACATATCCAATAGTGCGGGATCACTTAAAAGTGCACATTGGAAGGATGCAACAAAACCACCATATACATCCTGGGTCATACATTATAACAAAGGACCTAAAGTGATACAAAATTTCAACAACAAAAAAGTGAAGAACCAAACGAAAAAATATATGTATGTATCTTTTTTATCTATCAAGACCAGGAAGGATATATAGAAGAGCTTCCTCTTCATTTTAGTGAATGGTGCGGGCGATGGCTGGCGGTGGACAACTCATGTGCGAAATTTTCCCATTGATAAAGCCACAAAGGATAAGCCATTGCCCGCTTAAGCCATCACACACAGGATATAGAAAAATACACACACACAAAATAACACAACCACTCTACTATACGAGTATAATATCCACTTCCACTTCTACTCTCTTTCTCTCTTTCTCCATATGGAAGACAGAACACGCGTGCCTGGCAAGAAAAGGATGTTTTGTAGTGCTTCTCTGTGATGCCTTAACAAAATGATACAAAAGTGGGTTTGTTAGTAAGTACCATTTAGCCACCTCTATACACCTTAACTGTATCATGTCGAACCATAACCAACCAACCAACCAACCAAACCAACCGAAGATGACGATCCAATATGAAAGTAAAGCCACACTATCAAAAAGGATAATACTACGATTTTTGTCCCCTTTTTTCTTTATTCCTTAACATCATCATAAATTGCTCTATAGTTGACACAAGGAAAGATCCTACACCCCCCTTAAACTCCGTCATCATAACGAAACGAAAAGGGTGAAGCAGGAGGTTTTCGGAAAATTTAAAGAATTTTCTTCTTCTATTGGAAACAAGTATAGGTACGAGACATTCTTGAGAAGTCCTTTTGGTTTTGTCTTTAGTTCGATTGACAACTTGTGTTGTCATCCATCTTTTTGTTTTTAATTTCTTTCTGTTTTGAAAAAGTGAAAAATATGAACAAAGAAGTTGAGCTGATGAACAATTTTATAATGTTTCGTCATCATTTTTTGATAAAATGTCTTTGTAATGTTTTGTCTTATATTTTACATTTTAACTACCACGTAATTTAGTTGCTATCGATTGTAGATTGTGTCAATTATTATCCCTCTTAAAAGAATAAACCAAAAGAAAATGGAGTGCAGAAGAAATGTTCAAGTCAAATCAACTTTAAAAGACTGAAATGAATCAATGCGAAACCAAAAAATGCTCCTTGATGTTCTGTTGAAAGATTATAAATATTATTTTGAGCCTTATTAATATTGTTTTTGATTTTTAACAAAATTTTGAGAACTAAAAATTGGAATAGATTTCCTATCATTTATACCAACAGTGCAACATTTGTAAGAATAATTTTAATTTTAATATTTTTACTGATGCCATTAAGGTGTTTGACAAAACTCTATGTGATGGGAGTTTTGCTTGTTAGATTAATAAAACTAGGCTTTAGTGAACATTTCGTAAAATGGCTTCAATCTTACGTATTTGTTGGATAGATCATACTTTTTACTTTTCAATGGTTGCGAATCAAACAAGTTTAAAGTTAACTCTGGAATTCTACAAGGTTGTCATTTAGGTCCTTTTCTCTTTATTTTACTTATAAACGATTAACCGTTTGTGTTGAATCACTCTAAGTGCCTCATTTTTGCCGACGGTATTACAATTTTTAAGATGTTCAAATGGTAGACATGTGCATTGTGCATTCAAGAGGACACAAGCTTTCACGGGTTTATTCTCAAAACCCACCTCTGTCTATCAACTCCTACTCTCACCTCCCCGTGGTGAACATCGTGTGCCTAGTACCTCAACTGGAGATTGGGTTCCAACCCCAATGGAAATTTGTTGGGGGCAGCAAACGAGAGAGAGGGGAGAGGTGTTTCCACTAAGGCACCTCTCCTTATCCAGACGGCAGCGGAGGAATTCCCGAGATGGAATCAACGGTGGCGTCTACAGTTCCAGTAAGGTTGAACTACTTAGTGAACACCCTATAGGGCTTCTACGACTTATTCGGAGCCCAGGCCTATAAGGAGCGGTTTATCCGGCTCCCCGTCCTTGGAATTATACTAAGGATCTGGCCCTCCAGGTTGGGGGTTGTGCCGTCGGGGTGACTTCCTGGCCACGTAAAAACATCATAGTTGCGAAGCACCAACAAGCCTCGGATGCGGACGGATTTACTGTTGACAACCTACGCAAACGAATTAAGGCCAACGAACTTCGGATATGCACGTGGAATGTTAAGTCCCTTAACAGACCACGTGCGGCCGAAGAATTAGCGGAGGCCTAGACTGCTATAAAGCAGCAAGGCAAAACAGGAAGGTGCTGGGAGAAGGTACAACGTCGAACGGCTACAATCCCAAGAGATCACCAAATCCTTAGATTCGATTAGATTAGATTAGATACATAAACCTAGAACAGAAGGCTGCAAATACGAAAGTGGAAACATCATAGTGGAACCGCAGTCAATGCTGAGGATATGGAAGGACCACTTCTGCAGACTGTATAACGGCGACGACGAACCGAATTCCGCTGTCAGGCAGGATGATCCATTCAACATAGACGACGAAAGCCAACAATCCCATCCTCCCGACTTAGACGAAGTAAAGATTGCCATATCTAAGCCGAAGTATAATAAAGCCGCTGGAGCGGATGGCTTGAGTGCCGAGCTCTTTAAAGCAGCTGCAGATAAGTTGGTTAGGAGCCCGATGAATGAAACCTCAGTATTGTTTGCCCGTTCCTGAAAAAAGGAGACCCTCTAAACTGCACCAATTATAGTGGAATCAGTCTACTTAACATCGCCTACAAAATCTTTTCTGCCGTAATATGTGAACGTCTAAAGCCCATCGTCAACAACCTGATAGGTCCTTATCAGTGTGGTTTTAGACCAGGAAATCCCGCAGTCGATCAAATATTCACATTACGGCAGATTATGCAAACAACCGAAGAACACCAAATCGACACCCACCATCTTTTCATCGATTTCAAGGCCGCGTATGACAGCATCTGCAGAGACGAGCTGTAAAGAGCCATGTCTAGTTTTGGAATCCCTGCCAAGCTAATCCGTTTGTGCAGGAAAATTCGCGCTGCTCCAAAAAGTTTGGAAACAATAGAACAGAACCTTTCATTGTCAAAAAAGGTTTTAGAAAAGGTGACAGATGCGCTGTCATGCGATTTTTTTAACATCGTACTTGAAAGAATAGTGCAGAGCTCCCACGTCAACACTAGAAGCACTATCTTTCAAAAGTCTGTCCACTTAATAGCATATGCTAATGACATTTACATAATCGGAAGAACTCAGCGTGATGTCAATGGAGCTTTTGTGAGTATTGAGGGGGAGGCGGCAATAATTGGGTTTAACGGTTAATGAGGGCAAAACAAAGTACATGCTGTCGTCAAAAAAGGACTTACAACACTGACGTCTTGATCAAAACGTCACCATCGACAGACGTAACTTGAGGTAGTTAAGGACTTCGTCTACCTAGGCTCCGCTATTAACGCAGAAAACAACACCAGCGCTGAAATCAAACGAAGAACAACTCTTGCTAACCGCTGTTTCTTTGGGCTAAGAAAGCAATTTGGTCTCTCGAGGGACCAAAGTGTGGCTATATTAGACCCTCATTATTCCCGTGCTGCTACATGGTGCAGAAGCATGGACTATGACAAAACCGGATGAAACCACCTAGGGTCGTTTCGAGAGAAAAGTTATTCGTGTGATCTACGGTCCCGTATGCATAGAAGGTGAGTTGAGGAGAAGATGGAACGATGAGCTGTACGGTCTGTACAGCGACGTAGACTTAGCCAGAAAGGTAAAAGTCCAACGACTAAGATGGCTGGGTCACGTAGAGCGCATGGAAACCAATGCTCCGGCCCGGAAAGTCTTCGAATCCACACCCACTGGACAGCGCAGTAGAGGAAGACCGCGGATTAGGTGGCGCCCACAAGTGGAAAGTGACCTCACCCAACTTGTAGCGCGAAACTGGAGACATCTAGCTAGGGACCGAGATAGATGGAGAAGTTTGTTGGGTGAGGCCCTAGTTCACACAGGACTGTAGCGCTACCTTAAGTAAGTAAGTATTGCAATTTTTAAAACAGTTTCAGTTTCTCGTGACTGGGAAGAAATGCAGTGTAATTTTAACTGTTTCTTTAATTGGTGAGTTCGTAACTGATAACGTTGATAAATGTAAAACTTTGAGCTCGGCAAGAAAGCTTTTTGTTATTTCTTTTAGTTATATAATTGAAGGAGTATCATTATCTCGTATTAATGAAATTTCTGTCCTTAGTATGTGATTCCATGGGAAATTGAAGGTTCAACAACACATGAACTCAATAAGAAGATTTCGAAACAATTTTCTGATCCTTATGTTATAACGCAGCTTTTAATAACATTTGTTCGGCCAATTCTCGAATACGCGTGTCAAATCTGGTCACCAAATTGTACCTATCATAAATCCAGACTATAATTGGTACAAAAAATGTTAATGAGATAGATTTGTGTTGAATGGTTAAGAAACAACTAATTCCTACGCTCTTGCACTCTATTAGCACAGACGTTCCTATTTAAGTTTTTTTTGACTGTTAAATTAATAAACAGATATAGTGACTCTGCATCTTTTGTTTCGTATTAACTTTAATATTTCCTATAAAACCTGAGGAGTTTAACCGATTGTATATACTACGTATTCTAAACTATCGGATTAATAATGAACAATGTTCTCCTTTGAATCACATTTTTTAATTATTTAATTACTATAATGTTAAATATGTATATCTACCTAATAACCTGTTTGACCTTAAATTGAAATTATCAAGTTATTATTTACTAATTTTTTGCAAAATAACAAACAAATATGTATATGTCTATTTCCGTATAATTAAACAACCATTGGTTACTACACAGATAGACAGCTAAGAAACCTTATGTTTCCATTGGCTTAGGAGAGATTCCAAAGCTTTCTATGACCCCAACACGATGCAAAAATGCAACGGTTTTCTTAAAAATTTACTTTCGAAATATTTTTAAATTCTGTCAAGTTTTTGTTTCGCTTTAGTTTGGTTTTTGGTTGGTCTTAAAAAGTGCGAGATACACAAGAGTTATCAAATCAATTGTACAACAATACAACATACATACAAGACTGAAGCTAAGGTCAAAATTATATCAGCAATTGGATCCTGCTTCTATTTTTATCTGCAGTGAAGAGTTTATATTTGTAATAAGCGCAAAATCGTACTTCCCTACGAAAATTTTTCCCAAAACAACGCACCTTTTGTTCAGTTCGTTTTGTAGAAAAGAAAACTTGCTCATGTATTTCATGTTCTGATTAATCACAATATTTGTAGACCTACATCTTGAAGATCCGTTTAAAACTTTGAAAGTTTTTGATTTAATTGATTTATAAAGTTTGAATGGAATAATAGGTCCGTTCGCGTACTTTCTACACTAAAATTCGTAAAAAGAAATATTTTAAAGAGTGGGGGTAAAATTCTCTCACCAAAAAAAAACTACAAAAAAGTAAGCGAACGGGAAAACAACAAATTTTTCACACAATATTACTGTCTTGTTGCTGTTCTTTGAAAATTTGTTTTTTAAATTTTATAAGCGAGCAATTTATTTAATTTATTTGAATTTCTATCAAATTTGAAATTTTCACAAATCAGCCCAAAGAAATTTCTTGGGCTAAAATTCGTAGGTTGGGGAAATATTTTACTCTCTCGTGAGCGCTCTCCTTTACGAAAAACTACGAAATTTTTGAGTACGCGAACAGGATTTGGTTAAATTTCGTATTTTTTAGTAAAATTTGACTGTTTTAGGAGGGTACGCGAACGGACCTAATATATCAGAAAGAATTGTTTTTCTTCTGTCTCTAACTTAACTTTTGAATGTCAAATAAATCGAAATTTACTCTTGCAAAAGTAAAACATTAAATTAATTCTTATATTTCTCCACATAATTAACAGAAATAAATGTTTAGGGTTAGGTTAGACTCAAAAGCAAAAAATCTTGCGATGTCAGTGGATGTCTACTGGATTTAAAAATGTCCCTTCAAAAAAGTTTGTTTTCAAAAATTTAAACGCCATATGATTTCTTAAGCAAACCTAATTTTTAAAAAATTGTATTTGAAAATCGTTAGTTAATTTTGTATAAATAAAATGTTTCAATTTTAGTTCAATTTTGATATGCAGTTATTTAGAACTTATTAATTTTACATTTACTAATAGTTTTACATTTCAAATTCGTAAACAAATTATGACCCGGTTTCAAAATATCGAACTTCAAAAAAAAAAATCAAAAGTAAATACAGTGACATATTTGATCATCAAATATTATCGAGACAGTAAAAGTACCTATAATAAAAATTATTGAAATAAGTTGATAAGTTCTTGAGTAAAAATAACGGTTCTATGGAGGGTTTCGTTCTAGAGGAAAACAAAAATATGTTTTATGTTTTTTACATTGAAAGAAGCTAAATTTAAACAAAAATGATTAAAAAACCTATAGGTTTGTTTTTGAGAAAATTCGAATTTTCGATTTTTGACCAAAAAATGTATTCAAAAAAATGAAAAAAAAACGCCTAACGCAAATCGGCTCAAAAGTTCAATTTATACATTTTACGTCAATCGACCCAATGATTGGGGTTGTAGGGGGCAGGAAAGACAGACAGGTAGACAGACGGAATCGGGGGACCCTTTTGTTTTGACTTCTCTACCATCGTAATGTCATGTTTGATTAAAATCTCGAGAATGAAATTTTGTACGAATGCAAAACTTGCCAAATACATAGTTCCTACATGCCTAATTTTCGAATTTTTCAAATATTGCTTTTAACACTGAAGGTCATTTTTTTGAAACAATTATGTTCTGTTAAAAAAATAGCAAATATATCTTGTTTTACGAAGTAATACTTAAATTGTACATAAGGTAAACCATAACTCTGGAGTGCAATATTTTTTGTAAATGATGTTTTTTTTTGTAAAAAAATACGGTTTTTTCTACAAATTTTATCAATTGTTGAAAACTATGTTTTTTTATAAGATAAAATAAGTGTGTTTAAGGAATGAGTTTTCTTTTAGAATATATTAGGAAACAATATAATTACAATTATACCCACTTTTGTTACGAAAAATGTTTACATTACTGTGATCAGTAATTCCATTAAACTTCTCATATGCCAAAGGAGAGAGTTGGAAGAACACTTGTTTTTCGATCACAGACTCATTGAATTTTTGATTCCAAATAATACCTTAGCAAGCTTTTAAGGAATATCAGGTATACCAACTGGCAAAGGTTCAATAGGAAAATATTAACCAAGATAGACCAAATGCGGACTCGATAAGTATATCTGAGTCCGAATGTATAAACAAAATCACAACAAAACTTCAAGAATTGTACGCAAATCTTTTGAGGAGAGTTACCCTTTGAGAACTCCCTCAAGAACAGACAAAAAAAAACACCTTAGTAGACCAACGAGATTATTAGCATAATAAAAGAAACAAAGATACTTTTCAATTTTGCCAAGCGAACTAGACTAGACTGTGACTCCTTCAAGTCAAGTCAAAGAAGATTTAAAGCAGAAACTCACCGAGCCAAGCCAGCTCTTGAAGAAATTTCTGCTATATAACAGAATGTACTAAAAAGTCAGCGAGGCTTATTCAAATTCTAAGCAAAGAACCTACACCAATTGGTTCACTAAGAAAACCCTTTGGCAAATGGACAGAATCATGTCACGAAAGCGTAGTACTCATGTTAAACACCCACTTCCCGTGTTGCAACCTTGCTGTTAGCGAATCAGATCTAACAAATTACTTGGGAAACGTAGTCCCAACTGATATTTTATCAGCGGACAAGGTAAAATGGGTTACTAACACCTTTTCAAATTTTAAACCGCCATCCAGGCCCTGAAGATATCTTTCCTCTGATGCTACAAAAAAGTGCTGATCTCTTCATCCCACATCTTAGAAACTTATTTCTATAAATCACCTAAAATGGTTATGTGTTGAAAAGTAGTGGCGTGAGGTCAGAGTCTAACCACACTAATGCTTAATAGGCTTTTCACACCAAACCCAAAATCGTTCACGCCGAACATTTACCAGTTTTCATTTGACATTTAAATTTATTTGATACCGGCTGTCAAATTTTGTATTGATGAAAAAATTTGCGAGTAAAAAGTTTTGTTTTTCTCAAATTATTTGTAAAAATAAAATGAATTCTAACCAATTGAAATTGGTTTTAATACATAAAAAGAAAGTTGAACAAAATATAAAGATTTTGTTAAACTTTTTTTCATTATCTCAAGCCTCTATCATAAAAAAACGTCGTTTTCTTTTGCAAATTCTGGAACTTCGAAAGAAAAGAAAAGCTTTAATTGATACAATTGAAAATCGGAATCGACAAAGAAATATGTGGACAAAGGTTAGCTTGTTATAACAATTCAATTAATAGGAAGCTATGTATATATCTAAATATTTTATGCAGGTACGTACCAGCACTTTATGGGAACGTGAAATGTTAGTAAACGATGATGAGTATTTCAAACAACATTTCAAAACGAACCGCAGAACTTTCGATATACTCTGCAACGAACTAAAGGATCTGGTAATGCAAGATATAAACTTTAGCCTTATGTAGGTACTTATCAAGTTGATTTTCAGGAAGACAAAGATCTATACGAGTTACAAAAGAACGAATGGGATCCCGTCATTGAGTGGTTTAACAAAAGTTTCGATAAGAACATACATATGTACAAAAAACTCCCAGTATATCACCACCCACCGTCTCGGATGCGGATAAAATGAAAATATCCAAGTACTTCCTTTCACACAGTGAAGATGTTCTATATGGTATGTATTCTCTCAAGATTCAATATTTTGAAAATTCTTGAAGTGCAAACATTCTCCTAAGGATTTTTCTTTGTCGTCGACACCCTTGAGTCGATAATCCTTTCCTGTGCTGTGATAGAGCAGCATATCAGCGCAGACAAGGCCGTAACACTAGCTCGTCTCGAAGAAGAGTTTCAATTGGGGACGGGTGGAATGGGCTCACGACATGAACCAACAAGAACTACAAGCTCGCTTGGCTGCAGCCATCCTCTTTGCTCACTTCAACCGGTCAGAACAATTCACCAAAGAGAAGCTAATTGTGTAGAAAATATATGTACGATCAAATCAATAAAAAACAAAACTGTTAGGTACAACAAAAATTAATTTTATTTAAAAAAAATTCTTTTTTCTATTGCTTCTGTTCGCCAAATGTGCCTTCAGAATCGCCATGTATTGTGGCCGTCCAACGGCTTATAGGTGGGGTTGAGAAGATTCTGAATGATTTCGTGTAGGTCCTTATGGCCGGAGCAGAAAAGGTCAATTCCTAGTTCCAGATTCGTACCAAAATCACACTCGCCTGGCTTGTCCAAAGCACTGAGGATCTTCTTGATGTTGGCATCGCTGTCCATCAAGGGGCGATAGCCCACTGTTGTGGTTTTATTCACTGGAACAACGATTCCACATTGTGGAATGTTTTTGCGCAAATTTTCCTAGCTCGCTGCGACTTAGCCTCCACCAGAGATTTCCTTTCATACTTATTCTCCTCCACAAATGAACTTATCGCCTTTCTCATATCTTTCAAACCCTTGTGATTGAACGGAGTTACCGGAAAGTCTTTCTCCAGGTAGTAAGCGAAAGCGTCGAACATATTTGTGGCGACGAATTCGAAGACACATCCCTTGGAAACGTCATTATGAACTATGAGAATGTCTTCCTCGTCTTTGGGGTCGTCACGCCAGTGGAATTTCGGTTCCTCGCTTAACAAAGAGCGTTTGAAACTCTGGAGGATCATAAAAGAACCGCCAGTGCCGCAAATAATCACCGGGGCTTTTATTCTCGACGTTAGCAAATTTTCCATATTTTGCAAATAAAAAACAAAAAGCAACAATTCTTATTTTTGTAAGGAAATTGTATAAATAATATTACTTACTACGACCAAATTTATTTCAAAATAAAAATATTTGTTTTGACAGCAGCCATCAGCTGTTTTGCTTACATTAATTTGAGCGCTGGATGTTTCAAAAGGTTTGTTTGTTTACTTCAACTTTGAATTCCTACTAGTTTTCGAGAGGTTTTATATAAAACTTGTGGTTTACGAAAACTTGTTGTTTACCAAAAATGTATGGGAAAACTTGAGTTTTCGAAGTAGGTTTTCGGCGAAAACCGATATTTTCGCGAAAACCGGGTTTTGGGTTTGGTGTGAAAAGCCTATAAGACTATACACCTATTAGTCTCACATTGTTTATTCTTGAAACCTCAGAAAGGCTTTCAGTCATTCACATTTGAAGGAATCTCAGGCCTGAAGTCTTATCTCCTTCACAGCATACATACTCAAAAAGGCAAAAGCGTGGAAACGGCCATACATAGCGTTATAGAGTACAGTAGAAAAATGACTCCACGATAAGGAGTAGGCACTAGCCGGGCCTTCAACAACTTCCAAAATGCTGCAGGCAAAAAAAAACTAACAGATATCCAAAGTACGGACGTAAGAACGTACTTACGCACACACGCACACACAAACATCTCTATTAAAACTTCCTTCAATAACTTCCAACCAGAAGCTAAGAAAGTTCCTTTCGTTCATATGTAAATACTTTCTGAAAAGAATTGTTTTCGATATCAAAAGAAAATTATTTAAAAAAATGCAATATTTTTTGTTTTTGAGATTTTTTGTTTCAAAGTAATCAATGTTCTTGACAATTATCAGTTAAATTCATAAAGACAAATCTAAAAACACATTTTAGTCCTTGAAAAAATTGGAAACAATTAAATCTATCGGGTCGGGTATCTTGCCTTCTAACAGAAAAAACCGTTTCCTTAAATTAGTTAGATCCAATTTTGTATACGTGTCTACAGCATACATAGATCTTATAATAAAATAATATAAGTTTTGACCTCGAGGTCTGAATGAAGCAATAATAATAAATCGACAAAACAAGGAAAATCGATGTTTTCTTTTTTGCAGGTATTACCGGTTTTATCTCTAATAAGCTACACTCTACTATTGCAATCTAAATTGTGCTAACAGTAAGCCTTATTCCCCAATGGACAATGCTGTGTAGCTTATTTTGTCGTTTTAGTTCCACATCCGAAGAATAGGGACGTGAGTCTGAAAAAGAATATGAAAAACTAATAGTGATAGCGTCATTAATAAATAAAAGAGAGAATATCGGAGACAATACAGAGCCCTGGGGTATATCAGCATTTATTTTGTGGTTTTCAGACTTAAACCCATATAATACTACGTTATTATTTCTTGTTTTTTTTTCAAAACTTTATGTTTTCCGAAGCCTCTTCTTGTGAAATTGTTCATGTTTCAGGTTTTTGTCCTTTAAATTATTTTCCTCAAATAAATTTTATCTTTAACCATTCTATAGCAACATGCTATTAATGTCTCTGTTTTTTTTTTTTTAACTTTAAAAACATAAGTTCTAAAAGTTTTAACGATTTTGAAGCAACATTTTGTATGGAAATCCTTCCTACAAATCAAGCGAATTTAATTCCATCATTACCTATGTCATTTCTCAATGAAACAAAGCTAAAAAAAAACTTCATATGCGTATAGCGTGTAGCCTCATATTTATACAAAACCTTTTCATACATTTAAGCCATTCATATCATACATATATATATACATAATATGATTTATATTGTTACAAAATAATCTCGTTTTTATGGTTCAGTTGCAACATCATTAAATTAATCACTTTTTTGGTTTCGGCTTGGCTTAATCCTTGATTCTTGTTCTTCATCATATCCATTGCCGCCCTATTTGTGCCCTTATAAATGAGTGGGCAATTAAATTTTATGACCAGCACATACCCGTACAAAAATGTATATGTATATGTACATATGCAATGTAGGTACATTTATACAAACACACATAACAAATAACTGTATATAGCCTAGAGGGACAATATATGTACAAACATAAAAACCAACAGGGAGTTAAAAGCAGAAGCAGGCGAAAACAGTGAGAAGAGAATCGGCTAGAACACACATGAGGCCAAAAGTTGCTGGTTTGGCTTTTGTTGGAAAACGCTTTTGTTAAACGCCTCTGCCGCTTAAGCAGCAAAATTAGTTGCGGCGACTCGGCTGCGGCTCGGCTATACGAACGAGATCTCTACACACAAACCAACAACAAAGAGAATACTGAACAGAAGTGGAGATGGTTGCTTTTGGTGCAGAACAAGCAGCGAACAGTATAAAACATCGCCATGCCACCAGAACCAGTACCAGAGTCCAGGATGCAACTCTGCCTTGAGCAATCTGCAAGGGATAAATTCTGCAGTATGCAGCAGAATTTTATGTTTTTTATTTTACGAGTTCGACTATGGCGACTTGTTTTTTTCAACTTTTATTTTTAAATGGTCGTAATAAGGGCATCATCAGTAATAAAGTCCTGATTAATGCCTAAAGGGCAGGCGACTAGAGATTTTCCACAGGATTTTCAGCGAGAAAAGACATTTTATCAATTTAGGTCTTCTTGTTCAAACCAGCCAGCGCAACACCGGTCCCCTTGGTCTTTTTTGATGGTGATGCTGCATTAAAGTTTTTCTTAAGGATTTCCCGCAAAACAAAAGGGGTTGATTGTTCCAGTACTTTTTTGCAGCCATTGCAGACACACATTGAAATAGCGAGCGGGCGGCGCGGGCGGCGGTGGTGGATCACTGTGACACTGTGGGGTGGCAAATGCCCCTCTGGCAATACATAGCGTAGTAAAAATGGACGAGTCAGAGGGACAATATTTATTTTATCTCTTAGGCATAATTAAAAGCACAAGAAAATTACTGATGGCTGATGTGACTTTTATTCTAACGGCAACGGGATGTGTGGTAGATTTCGTACAATGTCTCTGTGTCGCCGCTTTCTACATCGTTTCTCGTTTTATAATGCAAATAGAAAAATATATACAAATAGGTTTCTACAAATAGGGGATGAATATTCAACCACCATCTGGGTCTCGGTCGGGGTCTGGGTATATAATGGAGTCTCTATGCGAGTTTGATTATTTCCCCCGGGGAGTATTATTTTGTGGCGATTGTTTGACATTGGAATTTCATTTCTTTTGTGCAGAGTTAGCAAAAAAATTAAAACTCTTTCTTTCCCTGCAAATAAGGTGAAGGGATGATTAGTATTTTATAAGGGAAAGTCGAAGTTAAGCCAAGCGTAACCATCATCAGCCAACCCAACCCCTAAAGGTTTGAGGTTCAATGTTAAATTCAGAGTTTTTAGCTTAATTGCACATTTCAATACACACATGTACGAGTTTATTTTGACTCTATAGAAATTGTGTGTATGGAGTTTGAGTGAATACCTACGCGAGTAAGGGATGAAATGGGTTTGAGTAAATTTGCTAATGACAGGAAATTACAATTCCCAATGGTAGGTATACATTTTGTGATTAGTTGAAATTTTATTTTGTTTGTGTTTTTGGTGATTTATGAAGAAGGGATTTAGTATACATGTTTTATTTTTTATTCAAATGAAACATTTTTTGTTTTATTATATACTAAAGTTCAATTATATAAAGTGGTGGTGGTTTTTTATTGAATTTCTGATTGATTGAATTAAGGCTTTCAAATTATAGGTATGCAGGTAAAAGTAAAATTTCATAAATGAAATTCATTTAACCAATATTTAAGTTATTTACTTCCCATAGGATGTTATTGCAATCGGTCCAATTTGTCGAATTGAAAATTTTTACATTTTTCGATGTTTTAAGGTTGGGGACATTTAATACAAATGTTTTTAGAGAGATATCTGTGAGTATGTGAGAATGTACATTCGCACGTTCTGAATACTTTACGGACAGATATATCGATTCAGATTGATTTTTTGTACAAGTAATAACATTAAGTTTTATAATATAAAGGGTGATTAAATTTTAAGAACCGTTGATGATTTTAAATCAAATACAAATAATTTAAGAAATTATTGTCATTTCTTTTTATTATGATAATATTGGTTTGGCTTAACTATGCATGGAACAAAATATCGGTCAAATAGCCCCCGCAACTTTTTCTTTCAAATAACCCCAAAGAAAAAAGTTCAACGGTGTCAAAACACATAATCTTGGTGGCAAATCTACATCGCCACCACGTGAGATAACACGGCGATTGAATTTGTCGCGCAAAAGAGCCCTTGTTTTCTTAGCTGTTTCGGAACCACCGTCCATATCTTCCACAACCAGCATCATATTGGAAATAATACGGCCCGATGATGCCCCCAGCCTATTAACCGCACCAAACAGTCACTCTTTGTGTGTTCTTGGCCTTGGATTATCATTCGCCCAAATGCGCTAATACTTCTTATTGATGAAGCTACAGTGGTGAAAATCACTGTTGCCATTTTGACTTGTTTCCAGTCAGATTTGACTGGGTTTTTTCTTCGTTAGCTGGAAATAAAATACAGATCCAGTCAACATTTATTTTTGACTGGAATCAAGTCAAAAATCCGAAACACTTTCTTTAATTATTAAGTTGCTTAAGGCTACAAACAAAGCCTTACCTTGGAGTCGAATGCGAAGAAAAACTTAATGAATTAGAATTAAATTTGGAAGTAATCAAGAAAGATATTGTATATTGTATGTATTTAGACAAAACTGTAAACATTTTATTATAAAGCTATAGTAAAAGAATTGCAGCAGAGCGTGCCAAAAAATCTTAACATTTTAAAGCAGATATAAATTTCGGTAAGCGAATGCCTTTCCCAAAATAAATCCTCCCTACAACTGCAACTTGTTTTAAATGCAATGAATGTCGAGGCGATTTTAGCTGACTTTGTAAGATGGAACAACATAGAGGAAACAGTACCTTTTTGGTGTGAAGTTTTATCTTATAAAGATGCTAGTGGAGAAAATAATTTTAAAGAATTGGCAAAGTTCGCTATTTCCATATTGGTATTGACAATATCAAACGCTGAGGTAGAACGAATTTTTAGCCAATTAAACTTGATCAAAACCAAGCAAAGAAACAGGTTGCATTTAATTTTACAATTGCTATTTAATTATAAGAAACAATTTGCGAGGGGTAAAATGTTGCCATTATTTATCATCATTCCAAATGAAGTTACGAAAAAAAATGGAACAAATGTAATTTACCAAAATATTGATAGGGACACAATACCTCGAGTTCCGATTCGGAATAAGTATATTCGTATATTTTAATAATCTGAAAAGAATTGTATGACTAAAATAAGATTTCATCTCCAAAACAATTTTGTGCAAAAAAAATTATGGTTTTGACATCTGATAAAATTTTGAGAAAAATCTAATTGACAGTTTTTTTTACAAAAAATAAAAACCTATAAAAAACATTACTCAAAGTTGGTAAAAATTGAATTTCGACTCAAATATCTTTTCAAAAACTTGAGATTAAGGCTTCAAACTTATTTTATCTTATAAAAAATATTTTTTTTCAACATTCTGAAAAATGTTGAGAAAAATCGAATTGACAGTTTTCTTACAAAAAAATAAAAACCCAAAAAAAATGTTTAAAAGTTGGTAAAAATTGATTTTCGACCAAAATATCTTTTCAAAACTTTGAGATATTGGCTTTAAACTACTTTAATCTTTCAAAAAATATTGTTGTCAACATTCAATAAAATTTTGAAAAAAATCGAATTGACAGTTTTTTTTACAAAAAATTAAAAACCGAAAATAAAGTTTAACAAAAATTGTTAAAAATTGATTTTTGACACAAATATCTTTTCAAAAATTTGAGATAATGGCTTCTAACTAATTTTAACTTATAAGAAATATTGTTTTCAACAATAGGAAACATTTTGAGAAAAATCAAATTGACAGTTTTTTTTACAAAAAATAAAAACCATAAAAAAATGTTTAAAAGGTGGTAAAAATTGATTTTCGACCCAAATATCTTTTCAAAACTTTGAGATATTGGCTTTAAACTACTTTAATCTTTCAAAAAATATTGTTGTCAACATTCAATAAAATTTTGAAAAAAATCGAATTGACAGTTTTTTTTACAAAAAATTAAAAACCGAAAATAAAATTTAACAAAAATTGTTAAAAATTGATTTTTGATTCAAATATATTTTCAAAAATTTGAGATAATGGCTTCTAACTAATTTTAACTTATAGGAAATATTGTTTTCAACAATAGGAAACATTTTGAGAAAAATCAAATTGACAGTTTTTTTACAAAAAATAAAAACCCAAAAAAAAAAATGTTTAAAAGGTGGTAAACATTGATTTTCGACCCAAATATCTTTTCAAAACTTTGAGATATTGGCTTTAAACTACTTTAATCTTTCAAAAAATATTGTTGTCAACATTCAGTAAAATTTTGAAAAAAATCGAATTGACAGTTTTGTTTACAAAAAATTAAAAACCGAAAATAAAATTTAACAAAAATTGTTAAAAATTGATTTTTGACACAAATATCTTTTCAAAAATTTGAGATAATGGCTTCTAACTAATTTTAACTTATGTATAAGAAATATTGTTTTCAACAATAGGAACAATTTTGAGAAAAATCGAATTGATAGTTTTTTTTACAAAAAATAAAAACCTAAAAAAAAAAAACAATACTAAAATACAATACCTACTAAACTTGTAAAAATTTACTTTCGCCTCAAAAAGCTTTTCTAAAATTACAAATATTGGCTTCAAACTTATTTTATTTCACATAAAATATTGTTTTCGATATTCAGTAATTTTTTTATAAAAATCCAACAGTGTTTTTTCATAAAAAAAATAAAATCTACAAAAAATAGTACGCAAATTTGGTAAAAATTGATACATATAGACAAACTTTTAAGCAAGACAAGTCGACAGATGGAATGGGAAGTTGTCAGTGTGGGTCGCTTCCCAGCCTCTTTTTTAAGTTTACTTTTGAAACCGCAAAACGGATAACCCATTGTGACGTGATTCCAAATTTGTATAAATTCGAACAAGAGTCAAAGTCCTAGTCACCTCGAATGCTTTGCGAAAACCATCAAAACGACGTTACCATCAAAATAATTGTATGCATATAAAGAAAACATTTAACAAAAATGTTTAGAAAAATTGAAATGGAAGTTTTTCACAAATAATAGAAACCTGAAAAATACTACTTATAGTTAGTAGAAATTGAGAACGAGAACGAATGAATTTATTGACATTTATTCTAAATATTGCTGTTAACACAATATAATTTTCTTAGAAGAAACAAATTGTTTTTTTTTTCAGACAAATAAAGACTTTATAAAAATGCTACTAAAAATTGGTAAAAATTGGTTTTTGACTGAATCCTGGGAATAAGAAAATAATTTGAAGCCCAACTTGTTCTATTTCAAATCTTTCTAAAAAAAAAAAATAATGCATTTCTTAACAAAAAAAGAAAACCTTCCGAAACAACTAAGAACTAATAAGAAATGTTTTTCGACTCAAGTATTATGACAACAAAGAAAAATATTGACTTCCAATTTTTTGTATCGTACAATAAATGTTGTAATTAATGTGATGTTACACTTAAAAAAAAATTGACATACGAGAACGAATAGGAATTCATCACTGTGGGTCGTATCCCAACCTCTGTTTTGTTAATATAACGTTATATACTTTTGTTGAGTTCTTTTTTAACAAATGTTAAGTATTTTTAGGAAAAATTGAGTTCCTATTAGGTATACAAAATAAAGAACAATATTTAAATAGGTGTTTTTCTGAAAACAATAGATATATAGAAACAAGAATGAAAATAAAAAACTTAGGTAATAATGCAAAATATCAGTTTTATAAGAAATTACTGAAATATTATATACATATACGTAATTTATTTAAAAAGTTTTGACGAGGATCATTTATTTTAAGTCAGCAGTCTGATTTTTATCAAATTCTTTAAATATTCAAATATAGTATTAAAATTCAATCCAATTTGTGTTGCTACGTGTTAGTATTTACTTACCGAAAATTAATACGAGATTGAATTATTGTATAAAAATACAAATGACGTTCTTATTGGGGATGGGGAATCATAATAAACGATTTCAATCCCTTTCTAAAACACTTTATATGTAGGTTATTTAAACGAAAAACTAAAATTAAATAAACAGTAACAAAAATTAAAGAATATAACAACTTTGCACATCACTTTGGAGAATCTAATTTTTTCCATTGTTTTGTTTACACAGAAAAATACACAAGATGGCGAAGCCCAGCTATTTGCGATGAAACGAGAAGAACAGTGATAAAACTATTTACCTACTATTGCATCATGATCGCCAAAAATTTTGAGAATGAGGCTGCAGGTTACGTGTTTGTGCTGGTGGAGGGTGTAGGATGAGGGTTGTAAGATGTAGTAAAAGACAGGCAGTAATGATCAGAACTTGACAAAAGAAAACTAACAATTTTTTGTAAGCTTTATCCATTCATTTTATTATTTAAGCTCCACCCTCTATAACGGTAACATTTAGTTATAGCTTTAGTACCTTTTTTATTTTATTTTATTTTACTTTATTTCCATTCTTCTTTTTTGTCAATGCCATTCTAAGTCAATGATAACGAGGGGCAAGGAAAAAGGCAAGCAATTTTGAGCTTGTGTTTGTGGGTAATAAAGAAATGAAGAACGAAATTTGGAATAAACAGATGAGATCAAAAACAGAAGCCTTTTTTCTTTTTCTGATCGCCTGGTGTTTAAAAGAATTTTGGACATTATCAGCAGTTAGCACTTTTGTATTTAAACTTTATTATTGTCGATATTTTCAGGGTTAGAGTCTGTCTAAAATATGAAAAATACTACAAGGATGCATTATATGATCTGATCACCATTGCCTATCTCATCAGCTGAATAGAAAAAGAATCTATTAATATGAAGTAAATAAAGCGAAGTTGCATTTTTTGATACATTTCATTTTTAATATTTATTCACAATTGTTGACCTTTTTAATTCCACGTTTGAATGATTACAACTTTTTATTTATTATTATTAGTAATAAAATTACAGCTACATATAGCTGTTCCTACTTCCCAAACTGTCGGTTTCACGCTTTCAACGGTTGTCATCGAGTCTTATAAAAGTATGATAATGGCAATTTAAACACTGAAATTAAGTTACTTA
Source organism: Eupeodes latifasciatus (assembly GCA_920104205.1). Classification (NCBI taxonomy): domain Eukaryota; kingdom Metazoa; phylum Arthropoda; class Insecta; order Diptera; family Syrphidae; genus Eupeodes; species Eupeodes latifasciatus. The sequence goes on from OV049924.1 coordinate 145,608,040, forward strand.
CTTTTAGTATGTAACCAAATGATTTCGTTTAATTCTTACAGAAGAAAGATAAATTTAATAAAACGATTACAAAATTGAACTTTGTTAATTTAATGTGTTTAAAAGGGAACTAAAGTCAATTTTGTTACTTAACATTAAGTTATTTTTTTGTAATGTCAATTTATTAAATTTATTAAATCTACAAGAAAATACTACAGAAAATTTGTAAAAATTGAGTTTTGAGTCGATTATCTCGAGAATAAACGAAGGTATTGACTTGAAAATTATTGCATTCTATGCAAAATATTATTATTAATATATGTACATAAAATAATTTTGTTGGAAAAATTAATTACAATATTTTTTTATAAGAAATAAAAACTTTCAAAAAATTCTACTAAAATTCGTTTTTGACTAAAAATCTGGGACATAAGAAAATATTTTGAAAATAAACTTATTTTATTGAAAAGTTGTTAAATTTAAGATTATTTTTTAGAAAAATTCAATTGAAAACTTAAAAAAAAAACATAAAGGAACACCTAAGAACTTATAAGAAATATTTTTCGACTCAAGTATAATTACAATAAAGAAAGATATTGACTTTAAACTTTTTGTAGCTTACACTAAATATTGTTATTAATACTTATACGCTTTTAGAAAAATCAACAGACGGAAACGAATTTAAATTAATGATTGTAAGCCGCAACCCATCCTCGTTTTTAACAAATAGGTATAACTTAAAAATTGTTTGTTTTTTAAAAGTAATACTAAGCATTTACAAAAAAAAAACAAATTAGGTGTATCCATTATACAAAACAAAACACAGTATTTGTTAGGGTGTTTTGAAAAAAACTGGACAAAAAGAACTAAAAAATCAAAAATTTCGTGTGATAAAAGACAATATTATAAAATTACTGCATATACATATGTATGTATTTATTATTATTATTAATATAATTTATTAATCTTTACATAAATGTACAGTATAATACTTAATTGGAATAGCTTGAGCTACCAGTGTTTAGTGCTGAAAGGTTATAAATAATACGGTTTCATATTTATTAAACTTCTTTGTAGCTTTTTATGGGGAAAGTTTGTTCTTATTTGTAATCAGCCGTCTTATTTTGATCTGATTCCTTCAATAGTTCAAATAGAATTCTATAATTAAATCTAGTTTTTCTTCCTACGTACTAGTGTTTGATTACATAAAAATTAATACACGAATTAAAACGATAAAACACAATTATATTTCCCTAATCTACTAATCAGTCTATTTCAACGACAAAATAAAGTAACGAATCGAATATCCATCACAATTTTGCGACAAAAATTTACTACGAGTATTATCAAAATTTTGCACATCACTGTTGAATTTCATTTTGTTTGTCTTTTGTTTTTTTTTTTTTAAATACACAGCCAAATAAATAAGAAGGCCTAAACGAAAAGAACATGACGAAAGCTATTTACCTACTTTTCACCCTGATCGCCTGGTGAAATTGGAATACATTTTGTCAGAATGAGACTGGAAACTAGTGATTGAAGTCTTTGTGTTTGCGAAGGGTGTTGGATGGAAGATTGTAGGATGTAGGAAAGACAAGAGTATCATCAGAAATTGACAAAAAAAAAGCTACATAAGCTACACCCTCTACAACGGTAACATTTTTTGTAAGTGTTTGTACCTATTTTTATTTTATTTAATTTTATTTTATTTCTAGACTCTTTTTTTTTTGTTTCAACACTGCCATATCAAGTCTATGTTGCTGAAGAGTAAAAAAGGGGAAAGCAAGCAAAAAAAAGAACGAAATTTGAAATAAAACGGATCAGAGCAAAAACAGAAGCCCTGTTTCTTTTTCTGATCGCCTAGTGAATGAGAAAATTTTGTACATCAGGTGTCAGCAATTTTTATGTTTTATTTATTTCTCAATGTTTGAGTTTGCCGAAATTATGAAAAATACTACAAGAATGAATTATAAGATCTGATCACTATAATCAGCTGAGTGGACAAATAATTCATTAATAGGTAGGAAATAAAGTGGAGTTGTCAAAATCACTTGGCGTCAAAATAACCACTACCTGTTACATTTGGTGCATTTTATTTGTATTATTTACTCACTTTTTTCAAGTTGATCTTTTTCATTCGAAATTGGAATCATTACAACCTTTTTTTACCAAATATTAGCTATATTATTATCTTGGTAAAATTACAAATTAATAAATCAAGTGTTTTTTGATAAATTAAATGGCATTCAAATTTTGGAAGACAAACTTATTTTATAGGTACATTTTGAAATTTTAAAATATATCTACATAGGTAGTTACTATTTTTGTAAACAGAGTCTTTGGATACATAAGGAACTTCGTGAGACTTAGTCGTGCACTTTATTTAACATGTAATCTGGAACAATTTAAAAATAATTAAGAAATAAAGTCTAGAACATTTTGCATTTCTATCAATCTGTCTTTGAAAAATTTGGACATTACCAAATTTACTTTTTAAAACGTTTAAAAAATAGAAATGGTATGGTTTTGTTTGTATCGTTTTGAAATTTCTCGACGTTTCAAGTTTTCTAAAATCTAAGTAAAAGGTTTTTAGAATTATGTGTGTGTGTATGAACGTACGTTTGTACGTCTGTACGTTCAAGATACCTTTTTTCGTCGGCAATATCTCAACAATCGGCAAATACAGACATCAAATTAATTTTATTTCATAACATGAAAAAAAGTTATGTCTTAAATAAAAAGTATTGTTGCTAGCATTTGGTATAATTTTTAGAAAAGTCCGATCGGCATTTTTTTTTATCAGGAATTAAAGCTTTAAAAAAATGGGAAGTTATCAATGTGGGTGTGGATTTTATCCCAGCTTCCTTTTTGTTTATGTAACGTAAATAATTTTTGTTGAGTTTCGTTCGAAAAAAAATAAGTATTTTAGGGAAACAAATTGGGTTAGACAAACGAGTTTTTTCCAAAAAATAGTAAAGAAATAATAAATTAAATGAAAAATATGAGTTTAATAAGATATAAATGTAAAATTACTACCTATTTACATATTTATTAAACTTTTAAATAGCTTTTGATGGGGATAATTTTTTTCTTATTTCAAATCAGTCGTCTGATTTTGATTAAATTTCTTAAATGTTCAAGTGTAATTTTATAATTACATCTAGTGTTTGTTTCTACGTACTAGTATTCGTTTGATTAAAAATCAATACAAGAATAAATAATTGTATAGAAATGCAAATGAAAATGACTAGGCAGGCTTTTTCAACGAATAATTAAATTAAATGAAAGTAACGAATAACCACTATGCCGAACAGAAATTAACGAATATAAAAACTTAACTTTGCGCATCACTTTGCTGAATTTTATATGTTTCCATTTACATGTTCAATGCAAAAGAAAAACGCCGCCGTTAATATATAAGGTCCGCCCTCTGCAACGGTAACATTTCGTGTAATGTTAGTACCTTTTTATATTTCATTTTGTTTCCATTCTTTTTTTTGTCAATGCCATTTTAAGTCTTCGTTACTCAGGAGTAAAGAAGGGGGCAAATAATTTGTGTGCCTATGTTTGTGTGTAACGAAGACAAGAACGAAATTTGAAACAAAAAAAGATGAGATCAGCAACAGCAGCCTTTTTTTCTTTTTCTGGTCGCCTGGTGAATGAGTGAATTTTGATCATTACTAATCAAAAATAAATGAAAGTAACGAAAAGAATTAACGAATAAAACAACTTTGCGCATCACTTTGTTGTCTTTAATTTTGTCAGAAGGATTGTGGAATACGTGATCAACGTTCTTTTGGGCAAGGGGAAGAATGTAATATTGTTTGGATGTGTTTTGAAAGAAAGGAGCCTGATCAGAAATTGATAAATTTGTGTAAACGCATTCATAGCTCCACCTTCTGGAACGGTTACATTTCGTGTCAGTGCTTGTACCTCTTTTTTATTTTATTTTACTTTGTTTTCACTTTGGTTTTTTTTTTGTCAATGCTTAGACAAGGAAGGAAGGGGGCAAGCAGTTTTGTGCCTTAATTTGTGTGTAATTAAGAAAACAAGAACAAAAGTTAAAACAAAACAGATGCGATTATAAACAGAGCCTTCTTTGCTTTTCTGATGGCCTGGTGCATGAGATAATTGTAGACATCACAACAGTCAGCAGAATCATTTTTATTAAGGGGTAATCGAAGCACTTTTGTGATATTTTAAACTTTACAGTATGACATTGAAGATGTTAGGGGGATTAGTAAATCTTTAAATAAATTAAATTAAATAACTTTATTTAGTAATTTATAAAAAAAAAATTATTGTTGGTATTTCTCAGGGTTAAATAGAGTCTGTCTAAATTATGAAAAATGCTACTAGGATAAATTATATGATTTGATCACCATTTCGTATCTCATCAGCTCAGTGGAAAAAAGAATCCATTAGTAGAAAATAAAGTGAAGTTCTCAAAACAGGGTCAAAATAACTAGTTCCTGTTGCATTTGTTGGTGCATTTTACTTGTGTTATTTACTCACACTTTTCAAGTGGAAATTTTTTATTCGAAGTGTAAATGATTAAAACCTTTTTTTAAATAACATACTAGTGATATTATTGTCTAGTAAAATTACAGCTTTATTTTCAGTTTATTATTCCTACTTCTCAAACTTCCACCTTCACGATATTGACGGTAGTCATCGAGTCTAATATACAAATTATATAGGCAACTCGTTTAGTAATCATTTTAAATTTTGGGAAGTACATATTTCAATTTAAACAATATCACTTATGTATATTAGTTAGTAACGAAATGATTTCGTTTAAATCTTAGAGAAGTAAGTAAAATTTAGACAGAAAAATGCAATTGTTTTTTATACAAATATAAACCCACAAAATATACTGCACAAAATTTGTAAAAACTGAGTTTTGACTCAAATATCTCGAGAACTAATGAGGTAAATTAATTTTCTTAGAAAAAATAGGTCAGTGTTTTTTTAATAAGAAGTCAATAAATGCTACTTAAATTGTAAACAATTGGTTTTCGACTGAAAAAATCTTTTAAATATTTTATTTAATTTTAAAGTATTGTTGTTAACTTCTTTTTTAAATATGCAATTAAAAACATTTTTTTAGAACAAATGAAAACCTACCAAAACAACTATAAGAACTGATCAGAAATGTTTTTTGACTCAAGTATTATGACAACAAAGAGAGATATTGACTTACAACTTTCCTTATCCTTCAATAAACTTTGTAATTAATATGTTGTAACACTTTAAAAAAAAAATTAACAGAAGGAAACGAGTGGGATTTTATCCTAGGCTCTTTTTTGTTTATATAACGTTAATTATGTTTGTTGAGTTTTATTTTTAACAAATATTAAGTATTATAAGAATCAAATTGAGTTTCTATTTTACAAACTAAAAAACAATAATTTTTATAGAAATAAGAAAATAAAACAACTTAAAAATGCAAAATACCGGTTTGATTGGAAATTTTTGAAGAATTAATATTCATATTTAACTATCGAATTCTTTAAATTTAATGCTCAAATATAATTTTTAAATTCAATCTAATTTTTGTTCCTACGTACTAGTATTTACTTATCTAAAAATTGATACGAGAATTCATAATTGTCCAAAAATACAAATGCCGTTCTTACTGAAGAATAATTATGAGACACGATTTCATTCCCCTTTTTAAAGACGAGACAGTTTATTCCAACTATAAAATTAAAATAAATGAAAGTAACGAACTACTTTGGCGAACAGATAATTAACGAATAAAACAACTTTGCGCATCACTACGCTAAATTTCATTTTTTTTTTCCATTTTGTTGTATAAATAGTAGAAAAATAAATAAGAGGGCCGTAGTCTAGCTTTTTGTGATTAAACGAAAAAACCAGGACCAAAACTATTTACCTACTTTTCCATCATGATCGCCTGGTGAAATTTGAATAAATTTTGTCAGAATAAGGCACACACTTAATGGCTTAGTGGCGGGGGCGAAGGGTGAAAGATGAGAAGGGAGGATGTAGTGGAAGACAGGAGCACGACCAGAAATTGATAAGAAACAACTGTGTTGATCAAAATCAAAACCTATTTTATCCACTTTTAGTGATTTCGAGTAAATCAAGAAAAACTCATATCTCCTAAACGAAACATTTTTTATAACTTTTTTGTTTGCAGGACTGTTCGAATTGGGATCCTCCACAGTTAATGTTTAGAAATCGTGATCTGAGGGTTTTAGTTTTCGAGTGGTACCAAAAAGAAATATGGATAAAATGGGTTTTGAAAATTACCTCTGGATTTCAATCTTAAATAAAAAATTGTTGCAAATAAAAACTTAATTTTATGAAGGTAAAACTTCATTTTTTTTTATTTAAGTAACAATATTAAAAATACTGGTGAGAGGCAATCTGGGTTGGAATGCAAATATTATTAAATTTTTCAAACACGCATTTCGTCGAAAACTGGTTGAGGCTCACATAAAGGGTAGTCATTGTCCACTATGAGCCCTAAATCATTAACGTCTTCTAAATTTTTTGGAACTTAAGCTCTTCGTTGGACCTCCAGTCTTCTCCATAGTGTTTAGTTAACAAATTGAAGACATCTTTTAACTTTAACATTTACTCCCTTTTCTATTATCGGTGGCTCCATCCTTGAAATCTGTTTTTTTTTTTTTTTTACAGATCTCGGAGCTCCTATATCGGACAAGTAGTATGGTTCACCGCGGACTAAAATGGCCCCACTATTGCTTTTAGTTAAAATGAATCTCTTAGATTCATTGAACTTGAAGTGCCAGGTACCAGTTGGGCGAATATAGTCCATCGTATAGAACCTTTCCAGTCGAATACGGCACAGCTTTCATCTCCTAAATGAATAACCGTGGCGCACTCTTCATGAATTTTCCGGTATTCTTGTGGCGTAATGATTGTCTGCTTATGTTTGACCTTAAAAAATTTACAAATTTCAAAAAAATTAAAAAAAAAAAAAACAAACAAGGCAAAAGCCCGGTCAGGTGGAATATACGAATGTCCAGGTACAGGAAAAATTATTTCAAGGCTTTCTATATTTTGTGGAGCTTTTTTTTAAAAAGCTAATAAGAAGTCATACCAATCATGGTAGAGTTTTGTTTTGGCCACCGCATCCATCACAGACTAAGCGCACTGTCTTAGCATGGTTCACATTAAGGCTGCACAAAGGGTTGAACACAGCGGAAGCTATCTGATTCGATCCTTTTTCAAACTCATTTTCGGTCCATGTGATGAAAAACACATTTTCTTTACTCAAGGAAGCTTTGGAACTTCCGAAAATAACACCAAAGTTGTAAATGTAAAATTGCCGAGAGTAGTAAGCAGCTTGATCTGCTAACTTTGGAAAAACCATGTTTTTTTGGCATTCAAATGAGATGGTAACGAGGTCATCCCTTTCTTTCTTCAATTTAGTAAAGAAAGCTTTGGCTCTTCTTTTATGGATCAGCTTCTCAACCATGAGCTTTCTTTTTGTATTTTTATTCTTTTCGTGTTTGATTCGTTCTGTGAGCTCAATACATTTAAAAAAATTTAAGAAAACCTATTTCGGAATAATTTTTCAATATTTCTTACAACTATTTGGATATTTCCTTCTAACGTCATACCATGGATAAAAGGTTTTTTGAGTTGCTATCTGATAATTAAAAATATATTTTGAATGGATGTAATGGATTTTGATGCGAACAAAAAAATAGAATAGGTATAATGGATTTTAAAACAAAAACTCAAGTGGATAAAATGGGTTTTGAAATTAACTACAGATTTTGTGGTCTGATTTCTATGGCAAAAAATGGGATTTGGGATTCAAACTTTGGCCCATCGTATGTGTTTGAATGATAGTAACAAAACCTCCTACCTAAGTAATTTTTTTTCAAAAGTGGATATAATGGGTTGGACCTTATGTAACGGTTACATTTCGAGTTTTATTTTCTTTACATCCTTTTTTTATCTAAGCGTTGTCATGTCTATTATACTCTCGAGAATAAAAGGAAAGGGCAAGCAATTTTGTGCCTGTGTTTGTGGATAATAATGAAAACAAAACGAAATTTAAAATAAAACAGATGAGATCAGAAACAGAAGCCTTTTTTGCTTTTCTGATAGCCTGGTGCATGGGAGAAATGTGGTCATTACAAATTAGTGTCATTAAAGGGGTTAATTTCGCAGCACTATTACATATATACATATATTTTAAACTTATGTATATTGTTGTCGGTTTATATCAGTAATTATTTTCACATTTAGGAACTATGTCAATTTAAACACATTTAGTTACATAAGTTAGTAACTAAATGATTTCGTCCAATCCTTACATAAGAAAGATAAAATTATTTCATCTTACTCTTCATACCTGTGCCACGTAATTTCCTATTTGTGTCTTATTTTTCAAGAATCTGAAAACCAAAATATCGTTTTAATTAACATTTAAAATTTAAGGAAAAATTACTATAATAAATTATTTGACTCCTGAGGCTGACATACACCACAGTTTTCCTTTGATTTTTTTTAAGCGAAACGGCAAGATCAAGGGTACTACATCTTTTTTTTAATTTCGTTTTTCCTTGAAAATTTCAGAAGTTCCCTTGATTATAAAAGGAAAAAAAAAGAATTTCATTTAATCTCATGTTCAATTAAAATTTACCTTTCACCCAAAAACTTCAAACGCCTGTAAATTTTCACAAGAGTTTGGTCTTGTATAGTTGCACAGCACATAAAAGAACCACATATTATCGCATATACGGATATACCCTAGCCAATATTTTGTTATTAATTTAATTACTTCATCTTTGTACTCTTTTAATTTATTCAAGCTCATGTAGGTATTTAATTTTAGTACTGAATTAAAAATAACGAAAAATCTCATCACGCCTACAGCCAATATAATGTTCTGAAACAAGCATCAGTAGCAGTACAAAAAAGGAAAACAAACCAACCCCAAACCCAAACCAACAAGGGCAACAATTTTATGAACTTCCCATGGTACCAATCACTCAAAACAGAATACTTAATTAACTTCATTAAAAGCGAGAGGGCTGCTTCCTTTTTAACTTTGCAGCGAGTTTTGTTTTATATAATAAACTGCTGCCCACAAATTAATTAATTGTGGCAGGCGGCCGGACCGGTAGGCAGCCGCAGCAGCAATGTCATCGAAGTTATCTATATTTTTGACAGACAAATTTATACCCGCCTTGACCCGGAATATGAAACATAATTAATAAATAAATAATCGATTGGTTCGTTGGGATTATGAAATAAATTTTTAAAAATTAAATAAAAATGTGTATTTAAATTAAATAAATCTTCAAAAGTTATAACGAAAATTCATTAAATTAAATAAGCCTCTCTTTTGAAAGTCAATTTTGTTGGTTTGTCAAAATATTATATAAAAATTGTGTGACCTTCTTTAGGACCTATTTTTGTTTTTGATTTAAATGAACCCTTTTTTGTTATCAATTTTGCAGAGCTGTCCACATTTTTGTCCTGTGTCACATTTTTTTTCACACCACAAATTATTTCTTCCTTTTTTTCTTTTGCTTCCCCTTTAACTCCTTCAAAAAAAAAAATAGGACCAAAAAATAAATCAAAAAATATTTATAAATTTATGTATATAGTATATTTTTATGAAGGATCCTTGAAGTTATTTACTGTTGTGCTGTTGTTGTTAAGGTAAGGAGACTCCATTACATCATTCGTTTGACTATTATACTTGATGGCCCTAAAAGTGAGACAGTATGAGACTAGAGGGAGTTGAATTTTTAATTTCCGGGTTAAGTGTTGGCCAAATAAATTTGAAACTTTTTTCCTGTAAGGTAGGGTAAGAGAGTGTAGTATACTGTATACAGTATGGCACATTGTACATGGCACAAGGCCAGAGGGTGTTTGTTTGTTATTATTGTTGTTGTTATATTTTGTTTGTGTCCATTACTTTATCCGCCCCAAATGTTAGAAAGTTTACTTTGAAAAATAAAAAAATAAACAACATTGTAAACATGACCAGGAGAGGTTTGTTTTCGTATTAAAATATAAAAATAAAAATTAAAATTCATGTAAGTGGAAACTTTTGTTCATACATACCTATATTTTCAACAAAAATGAGTTTATAGTATGTTTTCCTAGGTTCCTGTAAAATAAGGTCATAAAAGGATAAAATTGTGTACCTTTGGTCTACATTGAAGGCTTATAGTAGGTGAAGTTGAGTTGGCATTATTCCTAATCATACTCGTGCTTCACCAAAAGCAACAAGGACATAAGTCCAAACAATAAAACTGCCTAAAAGAATGTAGTTACTGAAAGCTCAATAGAAGAAATTTTGGTAGGAAATAAAGGGTTTTTCAATTGAAGCCGGTAGATTTTGGCGCCCCGTGGATGTCATTTTATTTTGGTGACATCTGTCGAATCTTTTTTTTATTATTCACTTGTTTATGCCAAATCATCATGTCAAGTTACACGATTGAACAGCACGTTCAAATGATAAAACTTTATTATCAAAATGAGTGTTCGTTAACACAAACGTTGGGCGCATTGCGCCCATTTTACGGTAGACGTGGTGGCCCTTCACACTCTACTTTTCAACGTTTAGTGGCCAAATTTGAGACGACCGGTTCAGTAAACAATCAGCCAACACCCGTACGCAGGACCGGCCCCAGCCAAACTTGCGCCCTGTGCAAGATTTGTAGAAAGCGCCCCTTTTTATGTTTTTTTACACATAAACTGATACACAAGCATAAGCCTTTCCCACATTACCCAGGTGGTAGACTTTCAATGCGTTTTTTTTTATTGAGGTATCCCCAGGAGGCCTAAACCATTAAACTAAAACGCAGCGAAGAAATGAGCAGAGAGGAAACTTTTAAACTTGGAAACTTACTTTTCTGGCCTTACATTTTGCAAATTCAGAAAAGAGATCATCAAAGTCTAAAGAATTTAATAATTTCTTTTCAATGGACATTATCGATAAACCTACCTATCTCTCTTGAGTCATGGTTGTCCTAAGATAATTTTTAATAATTTTAAGTTTAGAAAAACTACGTTCTCCTGAAGCTACCGTGACCGGGATTGTATTAAGGATTTGGAGAGCAGTTACTAAATTCGGAGCAAAATCTTCAAGGTTTGAACTAAAAATAAAATTTAACACATCTAAACTTGAGCTTTGTGGCGTAACAAGCTGGGATATTACGGTTAACTCTTGAAACAATTCTTCTCCATCTAAATCTTTAAAACTACTTTATGTCAAAACATTCTGCAAATTAAGCACGTACATACATTTTTATTTTTTAAACATTCGCTTATGTTACTTAAAAATGAAAAATTGATACTATATACGTATCAAACCTTTCAAGTATTAAAAAAAAAAATCAACTTTAAATCTTTGTTTCGGGTCTAATATAGTTTCAGGACATTCATCAGCATAAAGTATTTTTCTCCGTTGAGATCGCAATTATGAAGCTACAAGAAACATATTTGGTATTTCTAGGGAACTAGCAATACGCTCGGTTAATTGAACATACCTACTCATTAAATTTTTCATCGGAACGCATTAAAATCAAACTGTTTTTTGTATTTTCTAAAACTGTTATGCCATTATTCCAGTTGACAGATCAACGGACGGACTTTGCAAATATTTACTAGTTTAATTTATATTTTCTAAAATATCAAACCAAATTAACAGGCAGCAAATAAACGTAAAATCAAAAATTTTATTTCCTAACGATTCTGCAATGTTTTTTGCCTCTGGATTTCTTAATTCTATAAGGGCTTCATATATTTCTCCTTAATTTGTTTTTAAAGGCCTCAATGCGTCTAACCTGCTCTCTCATCTAGTCTCAGAAGGGGGATTCAAAGTATGACTTGGAATTTTTTGTTATAAATATCCCACCTCGTTGTGGAACTTAAAAAAAAGTTATACAAAAATTGAATTGTATCGAAAAATTTAAATGCATAAAATGAGCACCGAGCAGCATCATTAACCACTAAATTTAAGGAATGCGGGCAACATGGAACGAAAAATGCTCTTGGTTCCAGGGTTCGAATTCGATTCTGAACACCCGCTTCTTTTCCTTTCATATTCGAACCATAATCATAACTTTGGCTTTGACAGTTACATACTTATTAAAATTTCATGTAATTGAAGCTTGTCTAAAATCAACTGAGTCAGTCACATTACCGTCTTGTCACAAAATACGTCACTTCTATTAAAAACTGATAGCTATTTATTTAATATTAATTAACCAACAAAGCGAAAAAACAATTGAAACAATCTGCATTCTGCACCAGACTAGATGTAGGTACATTAAAAGTAGCCGTTACAACAATCATTAACTTTCAAAAAAAAAAACAAACTGCCTGCGCAAGAACAATTCGACTCCACATAGAATCATCCCTCTTTAATTTTTAAGCTCTATGCTCCTTTTCCATTCTATTAAAAATTTCATCTCCTCGTATGGGCTAGAACATGCAGCAGGTTTTGTATTATGCTTTAATAGCGTTACCACTTCTCAAAAAAAAGTGGAAGTAGATTTTAGGAAAAAAGTGAAGTAGATTGAGAAAAATGGAAGTAGATTACAAAAATTAACTTTTTCATATTATTCTACATATTTTTAAATTACATTATTTCAATGCAAAAAATTTAAAAAAACTAGAATTATTTAAGCTTCATATCATATAATTCAATATGTTAATGTAACATTTCTTAAATTAATTCTTGGTTGTTGGCAACAAAAACGCAAAGATTGGGCTCGTGTTGGTCCAATGAAATGACTTTAGGATGTTTTGATTGCAAAGGACGAGTTCTACAAGAAATAGTTATTGTAATCGCAATACAATTTCAGTACATCAACAAACCTTTTATCTTTGTTTTTGGACAACTTGAAAATATCTTTTCATATTGAAAACAAAAAATCAAATCCAAAATAACACTAGAGCACAACTTAACACAGATAACATTGACAAACAGAAAAATAATAAAATGCACGACTGGTTCGCATGAACTCGTATATAAAAAAGTCTGTTTAAAATTATTTCCTGTATTTTAAGAATTAAAATGCACCTGCAAAAAAGTTTGTTTGGAAAATGTAAAAGCCATTTGATTTCTCAAAAAAACATTAAATTTAATTTAAATTTAAAATTTATATTTGAAAATCGTTTTTGAATTTTAGTTTAAAAATATTTTTGGTATATATGTATGTAGTTTTGAACATATTATTAGACGTCTTGCATTTCAATTTTGTAAAAAATGATGACCCGTTTTTAAGATATCAAATTTCGATAAAAAAATAGTATTTGTTTTTAGATTAAAAATAAAAACAATGACATTTTTGGCAGAAAAAAATAGTTTAGTTTTCAAGAAAACTTAAAAACACTATAACGGTTCTATTTGGGTTACCCTTCTGGAGCAAAACAAACATATTTTTTTATATTGAAAGTAGCCAAACTAAGAACACAAATTTTAGCAAGAATTTAAAAAAATCTATCCTTTTGTTTTTGAAAAAATTCGAATTATCGATTTTTGACCCTACAAATTTGTATTGGGACTACTGTTATTTTTAGTTTGAAAAAAAAACAGGAAAGACATACAGACAAACAGACAAACCGACAAACCGACAAAATCGGGGGACCCACTTTTTTCGACTTCTCTACCATCTTAATGTCATGTTTGATTAAAATCTCGAATTCGAATTTGTTTACGAATGAAAAACTTGCCATACAGGTCCTATATGTCGAAAGTAAAAATGACAAAAGGGTTAAACTAGAATACATTAGATAAAACGGAACATCGCCGGAAATGCAAATACTCAAGCGATTTTAATTCTCTAGAAAATTTAAAGACTACATACATACATACAAGAGTTATAAGGAGAAAAAAGGAGTAGATTCAGTCTATTTTTTATTAAAATTAAAGTAGGTAGAAACACAGATTTTAAAAATGAAGTAGATTTCAATATTTTGATGATGGTGCGAAGTAGGAAGTAGATTCTTAATTTATTTGAAAAAAAGAAGTAGATCTACTTCAATTGAAGTAAAGTGGTAACGCTGTGCTTTATGCACCGTACCTGAATGTGAGTTCTCATCTACAAAAAAAACAACAACAAAAAACATTCCATATATATATGTATATATAAATATATATATATATATATACTTGTGTCTTTGATTTGTAGTAGAAGGTAGCACAGCAACCTACCTGCTCTCTTTTTTCGGAGTTATTTTTTTGTTGTTTTCTTTGTAGATGAGAACTCACATACAGAGGTACGGTGCGCAGCGATGCCACTTTGCTGCAAAAGCAGTAAATCTTCTGCACATTTCGCAAAATCTAAATCTACTGCCACTAAATTCAATCTACTGCACTTTTTTATGTTTAATAAACCTTCTCTTGGACAGCTGTCTAAAAACATACATATATACAAAAAACCGTAAAAACCGACCGAACGAAGCCAATTCATTGTGAACTTAATATGATATATGAAATTAATTGAACGCTGAAACATGATCTCTGTCTCTGTTTCTAAAGTGTTCCCGTTTTCTGCGAAACTACAGGATTCTGAGAGCTTATTTAAATTTGTATATTTATTGTGTGACACTGACAATTCCTCATTTTACAAGAATTATCATTATAAAAAAATAAAATATCTATTCCAATCAGAGTACACTCAAATACGTATATCTTCTTGAACGACACATTTTTAATCTCTGAAGGAAATAAATATATGTAGGTAAACATTCTTGCAAATGTAATTTCTTGTAAAGGAATGAATAATGTCAGTAAATGTAAAAATGTCCTGAGCTTTTAGAGTATTTCCAAAATTTAACTTTTACTGATAGAAAGTATGTGAAAAAATACGTTTAAATATTTAGTAAGTATTCCAATATAAGGTTTTAAAACCTATCCGTTTAAAAATACATATATAAAAAATTAATTTTTTTGTATATTTTTGTTCGATAAAAATCTACTGCGGAAAGATCCAATCTACTGCTTTGTAATGATCTACTGCGCTCTTCTCATCTTGAAATGGCAACGCTGACGGTGTGTGATACAAAACCTGCACGTTCTCTAGCCCATACGATTCAATATGAATAAGTATTTTGCTTTGTCATCCTCTCTATGTTAATTTTGGGACTCGGTGTGCATGAAATAAATCTTGCACATATGAGGTGGCATGGAAATTTTGTGTGTTGAGATTTTTTCTCTTTACGAACAGGGTGAAATATTTGAAAATTAGGTAGGTATGATTTTTAGTACTGCGATATATTGAGTTAAATTTTTATTGAATGCAACAATGAAAGTGATGTTAGTTAGTGCCCAAGAGATAACTTAGGACAGTTGTGATGGATGTTTTTTTGAGATTATTTTAAGAATGTTTGTGGTTAAAAAAATGGCAAATAGTAGTACCTACCTATGTACATATTTGTTTGCGCAAGATCAGATTACATTTTCTTGCTCCTGGTAATGCGCCCCCAGAATTCTGCGCCCTGTACATTTGCACATCTTGCACATATGCTTTGTCCGGCCCTGCCCGTACGTTCAAGGAACGCAGGATCGGCCGAGAACATCGCTGCGGTCAGTGCGTGAAAGTGTACAGCAGAACCTGAGGCAGTCTATTCCTCGCAGTGCACTAGAACTCGGTCTTTCGAAGACTTTAAATTGGCGAATTTTGAGTCAGGACTTGGGCCTACACTCGTACAAGATCCAACTAACCCAGGAGCTTAAAGTTCATAACCATAGACCAAGCCGCGCCGTTTGTTCGCTGACTGGGTTTGAATCGTTTGAAAAAGGATCCCAATTTTGGCAGAAAATCATCTTTAGTGACGAGGCGCATTCTTGGATGAATGGCTGTTTTAACAAGCAAAAATGAGGTATATTAGACGATACCAACCCACGCGAGGTTCACCAAGTGATAATGCATCCTCAAAAAGTTACCGTTTGGTGTGGATTTTGGGCCGACTGCGTAATTGATCCGTACTTTTTTGAAAACGACGCACGTTAGTGAGGCGGTCACCGTCAACAGCGAGCGTTACATAACGATGATAACTAATTTCTTATGGTCCAAATTGAATCACATGTACCTAGATGACATGTGGTTCCAGCAGGACGGCACTAAGTGTCACACAGCAATGTCAAGATTGACATTTTGCATGAACGGTTTGAGGGTTAGGTTATCACTCGCATGGGTGATGTGAATTGGCCACCAAGGTCTGCGATTTGACCCCGCTAGACTTTTTCCTCTGGGGTTTTTTGAAGTCGCAGGTCTATGCAAATTAACCACAATCAACCGATGCCCTAAAAGTGAACATAGCACAAGCCATAGCTCAAATTCAGCCGAATCTATGCGGAAGAGATATTGAAAACTGGACCACTTGGATCTGTGCCAGCGTAAGAAGCCGAGGCGGGCATTTGAATGATGTCATATTCCTAACTTAATGGCATGCATGTGCCTTTAAAATAAAAAAAATTATTTTGTCAATACCTCACACACAGCTTGTTTTATTCCATTTCAACATTTTCCCGCCCTTATTTAAAACCCCTTGAAATAAAATTAATAAATAAAATTGCTAGTTGCAATTCGTTAAGGAAGAATCAATAGGTATATTCTTTATATTTATTCGCCCAAGCTGACAGATTCCTTGAATGAAGACTGGCAACATGATTACTGCTTTCGGTCCTAAAAGCTGCCGATCAGTTCCAAAAAAAAGTTGGTCGAACATATTTTTCAAAATTATTTTTCTTAAAACACACAGTTTAAAGTTCTTGCTTTTTACGAGTATTAATTTTTCAGTATTTGTCAGTTTTCTTACTTTCTTAAACTTGGTCCTTAAAATGCTGTTAATTTCTTGTCAACAACGCCTGCTCCTATCGTTAGGACTTGGAGTGCGTAATAATGGTACACTGATACGTATGAGTATTTTTTCCATTTTGTTTTTTAACAAAATATTTCAAATGTAGAAAGTAATCACAATACTTCTTTGTCTATAGATAGAAAGATAATAAGAATTCAATTCGATTTCTTGAGATTTATACCACAGTAGTTACTTTTTAGAAGTTCGGCTGAGCTCATTCTTATCTCCTTCTAATATAAACTTTGGATAAATTCTTCCATAGAAAACATATAAGCAGAATACCTACCTTTATCATCACCTGGCAGTTTTGTATACATATACCTCCTCATAATTCTTAAGTCCATCTTATTTATACACAAATATTTAAATATATAAATGACTTTTCCGGGAAGGAGTTAAAGAGATTCATAAAACCGCAAGGATGAAGTCGTCGGAAGGTATACCTTATACTTTTTCGAAGAACCTTAAGTAACAACTAAATCTCTTCCCTTAAGATATGATTTCAATTCCAAATAAAGAATAAAATAGAATATAAAAACTTTAAGAACGAACAAAAAATAAGATTTTGTACACTTAGAAAATAAAATAATACAGATACAACTCAACCTACGACAACGACTCAATTTCCAATAACCTCGCTTCGAAAAAGGATTCCATGTACAAGTCAAGACTTTCTTCCGCATCCACAACCGCCGCGCCGCGTCGTTGGTGTCTATAAACATATATTTTACGACTTGGTTTTTTATTTGTAGCTCCTTTTTTATTTAGTAATGCCTCATTCATCTTCGTTTGCTCGGAAAGAAGATGAAGAAAAAAAAAACAAAAAACAAAAATTGCGGATTGGTTTCTGCGTCGCGTTTATAAAATCTAAAATCCTACCAATCATCCAATGTGCATCAACTTCAGCTTCAGCTTCAACTTCAGCGTCAGGATCAGCAATAGACGCGCTGATGCTGCTATACAAAGTGAATGTTCTGCGTTCTGTCTCTGATGCCATTTCGAATCGCATCGATTCGAAGCCAAAAGGGAAAGATTCATCTGAGAATATTCTGTCGTAGGTATACAAAAATGTTAAACGTAAGAGAATTTTTCGTATTCGTATTGTCGTTTGTCGTTTGTCGTCAGGACGATTTTATTTTATATTCACGTTTTTGTTGCGCTGTGCATTTTGTATTTCCGTATAGATACAACAAAACAAATATATACATATGTACATAGGTACTGGAGGTTGTGATGTGGCTGTGGCTGTGACAACAAAGGGATTGTCAACTATCATTGCCTAAAGGACGACATGTGATCAAGAGTAAGAAATTTATTATGCGGATGAGTGAAATTGATTGGAAGGATTTGTTGAGTGGAAAATTTTTTAGGGCTATATATATTCAGATAAGACAGAAAGGATTTCGTTTTTCTTTTTTTGTTAACTTGAAAGTTGCTGCAAGTTTTAAATTTGATTTTTTTCTTGCAATAATTTTCAGTTTCTTATGTGTATTTATTTTCAGGCCTTAATATTAAACTTTGAATGTATCTACGAACCTCTCAATTTAATGGAAAACTTGCTTATTTACTTAAGGTGGCACTATTGTCCTGTGTGAACTAGGTCGTGACCCAACAAACTTCTGCATCTAGCTCGATCTCTACCTAGATGTCTCCAGTTGCGCACTCTAAGTTGGGTGAGATAACTTTCCACTGCGCTGTCTTGTGGGCCTGGTCTTACGGGACCTGGTGTGGACTTTTATCATTCTAGCTATGTCTAAGTCACTGTACATCCAGTACAGCGCATCTTTGCTGCGCTCACCTTCTATGTATAATTATAAATGCCCATAGATCTCTCGAAACAACCCAAGGTGCATGTACTTCGTTTTGCCTTCATTAACAGCTTAGTTCGTAAATAGTACCCGTGGCGTGATGGTTAGAGCGTAGGACTGTCAGGCCAGTCAAAAAGCCGAAGGAAGTCGAACAGTTCGACAGGCTCCAACACAAAAATTCGTGGATCCCAAATTCTCTTACGCCCAAATGGTGTCTGGGAATGGGAACACGAGACAGGCTCCACCAACGGTTGCCCCAAAGGCCCCTGTGCCTAAGGCACCAGAGGTGCAGCCTGACATTGTAGCCTTGTTGCTGAGCATTCAAGATCAACTAACAGGGCTGCAAAGTCAGATAAAGGAGCAAGGCAAAAGGGTAGATCATCTCTACTCTTTGTTGCCTGGCCTGGCGCAATTTGGACCATAATGGGCGCGCTGCCGGAGACGCGCCTAAAAGTCCTAGCTGTGAATGTAAATTCACTGATTAGGATTGAACGAAGAGCCAATATGTTCCAATTGTTGAAAGACTACAGTCCCGATGTGTTTATGGCTAGCGAAACTAAGCTAAACCACAAACACAAATTGACTCATAAAAATTACAATATCGTAAGAAGAGACCGGCCCGACTCCACTCAAGGGGGCGGTGTCGCTCTCTTTATACGAAAAGGCATTAATTATAAGGTCATATACAACAATGAATTGCGAAAGCTCAAGACGCTAGAAGTTTGCGTTGTATGCATCTCTCTCACTCAAGGGAAGCGGATGTATATGATTGCGGCTTATGCGGCTGGAGCTCCGCAGGTTACTTACTTTGCTTCAGAACTCGAGATTCTTTTTAGGGAACTGAAACTGAGCTTGGAAGAAAACTATTTCATCTTGGCCGGTGATTTGAACGCAAAACATGAAGATTGGGGAAATCAACATAGTAATCCCAGAGGTAACCATCTTTTTAATTTGATGAATCTTTACAGCGTTGAATATGGCGTCGACCTGCTGGCTACTGAAAAGCCATCGTATCCAAGAAGCGACTCCTTTCTGGATCTTTTGCTGTACGACACAAGACTGACAGTTACAGACAAAGTGGGTAATCACCCTCGAAACTGCTTACAGACAATCGAGTACGACAGTGATCACTGCGGACTGGCTGCTGTAATGCAGATTCCGAATGAACGCGTGGAGTTGGAGGAATACGTTGCAACGCATTCTTACAATTACAGTAAGATGCGCTGGCCTCGTTTCACCAACGCCCTAGCGAGAGAACTTCGTTCGAGTGACATAGCCCCACCAAACAACAGAAACCTGACAAATACAGAAATTGACCAACATTTACAACAGATGGACGAAACAATAAAACGAACGATGGAACGGACAATACCAAAGTACAAAGAACGGGACCAAATGGACGCTTACAGAAACGCGACTATTGACGCATTACGTAAGCACAAGAGTGGCTTACTGACAAGACTCAAAAACTTGTACAGACGACTTACAGGACACTGAAGTCGTCAATAAAAAATGTCAATCTGTTGATTAAGGAGAACTACAGGTTATCAATTAACAAGTACTGGGACCGCAAGATCCGGTCAGTTAATTCCAGTGACCCTAGTATGTTCCCTAAAATCAACAAGATATTCAGGAAAAAGAACGACAATGACCTTCCGTGTCTGAAACTCCAAAGAACTGAAGAGAACAGAGACGTACTCACGACAGCGCAAATAGATCCAGAAGAAGCCATCTTTGACGATGACTTTTATATAATTGAAGATCCGAAGGAAAAAGTGGAGGCGGTGGGAGCTGCTTTCCAGCAAGTGTACAAGGTGAATGTTAGCATTCGCCCCAACCACGACCTGGAAAACAGAGCCCTACTTAATCACTTTTACCTTCGAAATGATATAACACATTGGCGATCTGAGAACCGCGGTTTTATGCGGTTCGATGACGATTCCTTGGCAAATGCCATAATCGCCGAGCAAACGGGACCAAGTCCCCTGTTAGTGACGAAGGTTGAGCTTCAGCTCATCTTCAACTCAATAAAAAATAAAAAGTCAGCAGGTGTCGATGGTATATCCAACGTTGTACTAAGACATTTACCGATGGAGGCAATTGACATTTACACCACACTCTTCAATAATGCACTGAATAATGCATATTATCCAGTGCATTGGAAGACCGCTGTGGTTCATCCTCTCCCGAAAAAGGGAAAGGACAACTCCAACCCGTCAAATCTTCGGTCGATAAGTCTTCTTCCGAGCATCAGCAAAGTTTTCGAAAAAATCATTAATAGGGCTCTGACTAAGTGGGCTGCGGACAACAAAATAATTCCGGATAAACAGTTCGGGTTCAAGGCGGGTCATGACACAATTCATGCTGCGTCTAAACTCGTTTCTGATATCCAATGGAATAAAACAAAACAACAATGCACAGGTGCTTTGTGGTTGATTTGGAAAAGGCCTTTGACATCGTATGGTTAGAGGGTCTTTACCTAAAACTGAACAGGCTTGGCATAAGCAAGCCATTGTTGTATATACTTTATGATATGCTTAACGGTAGAAACTTTGTTGTCAAAAGTGGCAATGTAACTTCTACCACAACATTCTTAATTAAAAATGGTCTTCAACAGGGAGCGGTGAACTCGCCGATTCTCTTCAACATTTACACCAGCGATCTGATAGGTAGCCTTACAAAGGCAATTGCGTACGCCGACGATCTTATTGCGTACAGAACGGCCCGAAAGGTTGAGGTTATTAGAATTCTCTTGCAGCGTGATTTCGACAAGATTCAGTGATATTGCGACGACTGGAAACTGAAAATAAATGTCCAGAAGTCGGAGACAATTCTGTTCCGGACTCCGTTGGCTGGGGCCACGAGGGATACGTGCAAGAATTGGCGCAAGATGGTCATCGTTGATCTTCACGGGCAGCCATTAGCGAGCAAAAGTGTAGTGAAGTACCTCGGTATCTGGTTAGATCAGTATTTATATTTCGACAGACATATAAATGCTGCTCTGACCAGGGCCAGAGGAGCCTTCGCTCTGACGAAACGGCTGTTTTTTAGCAGTCGGCTTGACCCCAGAGTGAAGGTAATTTGCTACATGGCCCTCATACGGCCGATGATCGTTTATGGTTGTCCTGTGTGGTTCAACGTTGCCCCTTCCCAGATGGAGAAGTTTCGGGTGTTCGAGCGACAGTGTTTACGACGCTGTACCGGCTTATACAGAACAGCCGAATCTTCTTATGTACATTACTATTCCAACGAGGTCCTATACAATGGGGCTCGAATCAACAGAATTGACAATTTCGTGATAAAACTCGTCCGAGGTCACATTGCAAGAGCTATGTCTTCGACCAACAATTTAATTTTCGGGGCGTTCTATCCGAACGACGAGTATTTTGAAAGTGCACGCTTGAGTGGCTTCATTCCACCAGAGGCATTCCTCTTTTTAGATAGATGCGGTCTGATACAGGATGGATTGGCAGTTCCGCTAATCTACCACGTCAGATGACGAACCGTGGATAGGCGACTCCTGTACAATCGGGACGTCATGGCACAAGGCGGAGCAGAGCTCCTTCGGTTCAGTAGGGCTGTGTCCGAACGGGACCGAACTGATAGGGTGAAGCAGGAGAACCAGTTTTGGTGGCTTCAATCGGCACTTGATAGTGGGTAGTCGGGATGAGGTTTTAAGCCTTGGCGGGCTTACATACTTGTTTTATAGTTTTAGGGTTTAGTTTTAAGTAGAATAGGCATGGTGGCACAAAAAAAATACAAAAAAAATACAAAAAAAAAAACAAAAAAGTAAAATACAAAAAATACAAAAAAAATTAAAAAAAACATGGAATAAAAAAAAATAAAAAAAAAAAGACAACAAAATATGAAAAACAAAAAACGTTAGATAATTGGATTTGCTGCTGTGGTTGTTCTAGTTATAAGTAGTTTATAGGTAGAATAGGTAGTTTTAGTTAGCTTTAAGTTTTATATTAAGGACCTTATTTTAAGTAGTTTTTAAGTAAAATAAAAAAGGATATTGACATTAGTTTTTTCTAAATTTTCTAATGAAGACAAAAATAAATAAAATGAATTGAAGTTAAATAGATCTTAGGGCCGAAAGGCATTAGCATTAAGTATTATTGTTTAACTTAGAGTGTCCGTATGGGACCAGTAAGTTAGTTGTAAGTTATAGATAATTAGGCTAGTTTTATGAATTTTTGTCTAGCTTTAAGATAGTCTTAAGATTGAAGTAATAAAAATGAATTAAAAAAAAAAAAAAAAAAAAAAGAGCGTAGGACTGTCATGCCATAGGTTTTGGGTTCAATCCCTGCCTGTGCCATTTAAATTATTTTATCACTTGTACTGCCTCTTGCGGTTTCTGTAGGAATTGACAAAGCCTCCAAGAGTAACTCTTGTCATGAAAAGTGCTTGAGAGTTGCAAGTCACTACTTAGGTAATTTATGTATATTAAGCCCACATTCGAGGGGATATTATTACTACCCTTATTATGTAAAGACATTGTGTAAGCACTAGGAAAGGGAGAGAGGGATTGAAAGGAGGTGTCGGTGCACATTGGTTTTGAATACCTGAATATTGCAATGATTGGAAAAGACAGAGTGTGGTAAGACATTCAACATTCACGTAGTACGGCTAAAGAACGAATCTATGTACTTGACAGTACAAACGAAGTTGTGTTAGAGGGTATATTGTTTAGCATTTCTAGAAGGGCGAGTATTACGATTAAACTGTTAAAGGGGAGGAATGCAGCTGACTATTTCACTAGAGCATAAACCTTAAAAATAACGGTAAAAAAGGGTGAGACAAGAAACTTTGCGACGATGTTCAAGCGACATACTATGTTGTGCTCTTGACTAGGTCTTAACAGAGACTGCTCTTTATTGAGTATCCATATTAAGCTTAACGATATTATATATATATATATATATATGTATATATATATTATATATATATATATATATATATATTATATATATATATATATATATATGTATAATATATAATATCTCCCCTTTTAAGATATTAACAATAAAATGAATCATAATACTAATAATCCAGTCTTAAGTATATACATTCATAATAATTTTTTTTTTTTCAATTAGTAAGAACATAATTAAAGGTTTTTGTAATTCAAATTAATTAATAAAAGAAACAAAGTTATTCATTGAACAATCTTCAATAATTCAATATAAATGTTTCCATTAAATTAAATAATATAATTAGTTTTTTCATTTCTCCATCTTTAAATTTCAATTTTTTTTTTTTAATTTTATTTGTTAACATACATTTTAATATACAGTGTTTTACATTATGTATGTATATTGCCACCGTTCAAGTTTCTTTATTAGTCGACCACTCCTAGTTGTATAATGTTTCTTTGGGTCGTTCTTGCTTGATGCTAGTTTAATTTTCAACTTATCTTCAGGGACAAGGGGTGAATCGGATTGTGGTTCTCGATTAGGTGGAATACTTGAATTTGAGTTTGGATCTTTACATGCTTTTTCAGGAAAACTATTTTCATCTGATGTTTTTTTATCTGGTTCTAAAGATGAAGGTCTGAAATGCAAGGAATTACGCCTTAAAGCCTTGTTATATTCTGTTCTTAAAATGTAGGATCTTGGATTTGTGTCTTTTTTTATTTTCAGACATAATTTCTAAATTCACCGTGCCTAAGACCTTTATCTTACCACCTCCATATGATTCTAGATTTATTGAGACTGCATGCAATTGATGTGTTTTATTGAAAAATTTTATAAATAAATAATTTGGTATTATGTTAACCTGAGATCCCGTGTCTAATTTAAATTGAATATTAATTCCACATACATTTACAAACTTAAACCAACCTTTGTCAACGCTGTCAATCGATTTAAGATTTATAGAATCAATAACAAGATCATCTACGTCTATATCTGACTCTGCAAACTTTTGAGAAATGATTACTTTTTCCACATTTATTACAATTTTTTCCATAGGCTGAGCATGTAAATGCATTTATGATTACATATATAAACAATTTCTACAATTCGTTATAATTTTATTTTGATTTATTTCATTTTCATTATCTCTACTATTTCTTTCTACTTTATTTTCTACCTTATAAGATTTACTCTGGGATGCTGCCGCTTGATTTCTGTTGACTTGATGTACTTCTTGTGAATTTTGAAGCTCTCTTGCTTGATGGTGTGTGGCTTCGGCGATGCGGCATGACTCGATAGCTTTTTTAAGTGTTAATTCTGGTGTACGTAGCAACCTTTCTTGTAGGTCGGTATTGCTGATGCCAAGAACAATGCGATCTCTGACCATTTGATCAGTAATTGTCTCCGTTGTATCAGTAAATTCGCATTTTTTTGCTTGATTGATAATGTCTGTGAAAAAATTATCAAAGATCTCTCTCATTTGTTCGTAAATAAAAAAATTCTTGGAGGAGCAATAATCATCAAATTTTTCTTTTACGACTTTGAAAGTTTTGCTTTGCACTTCTGTTAGATTAAAAGTTTCAATAATCTCTAATGCTTTTTCTCCCATGAGGTTAAGAAGCATGGCAACCATAACCTCATCATCTAACTTTTCATTTTTTGTGGCGGCCTTAATGAATATATCAAATTGTTTTTTAAAACGTGTCCACTCAACGTTTATATTGCCCTCAAATGTTATTTTATTACTATTTTTTTTTTAATTCAGTTTTCCAGTAATTTTCAATGAAATTGTTCGATTTATTCACTTAATAAAACTATTTTATTTAGCACAATTATTATTCTTATTTTAACTTTGAATTTATTTTTATTTTTTAGTTCTCAATAATTCAAGTAATTAATTTTATTTTTTCGATTTTTCGACTGCGTCATGTTATATAACAAGTAAAACATTTATTACTATGTTGTGCTCTTGACAAGGACTTAACAGAGACTGCTCTTTATTGAGTATCCATATTAAGCTTAACGAGATCATATATGTATATATGTTTTATATGTTATATATTTTTATATTATACATAATAATATATAACAGTATTATCATCAATCAATCTAAATGCTCTACGCGTATGGGAGTTATGCCGCCTCTATCTCAATACTAACAAAAGCCCTATTGATATCAAGCTGAGTTCATCCGATTATGTCAATGTCATCAGCATATGCTAGTAATTAGACAGACTTTTGAAAGATAGTGCCTCTAGTGTTGTCAAAGACGATTTTAAAGAAATCATAAGACAAAAGCACCACCTTGTCTTAAACCTTTTTTGACATCAAATGCTTAGGTTAAGTGACTTCTAACCATTATGGGTAGAGTGAATTCTCAATTGTAATCCTGCACAAACGGATGATTTTAGCAGGGATGCCAAAACTGGACATTACTCTATACAGTTCTTCACTGTCGATGCTGTCATATGCGGTTTTGTAATCGATGAAAAGATGGTGCGTGTCGGTTTGATGTTCTTGGGTTTCTTTCAGGATATGTCGTAATGTGATTCATTTTTCGACTGTGGACTTTCTTGGTCTAAAGCTACAGTGATAAGTTTCAGGCTGTTGATGATGGGCCTTGGATGTTCACACAGAATTCGGTTCTTCATCACCGTTTTATAGTCTGCAGAGTTGATCCTTCCATATCCTCGGCCATGACTGCTACTATGATGTTTCCATTATTGTCTTTGCAGCCTTCGGTTCAAGGTTTATGCAGTTGTGAACTTCGGGTTTCCAGGCCCAAGGCAAAACAGGGAGATGTTGGAAGAAGGTACAACGTCGAACGGCTACAATCGCAAGAGATCGCCAAATCCTTCTCCGACCGAGTTACAAGTAACCTCTCTTGAAGTTTTGTGCCGCCAACACAATGTATAGAAAACCAGTGGCAACATTGCCAAGACGCACTCAGAGAAGCCGCCTCTGACGTGCTGGGTGTCAAGCGACCACCAACAAGGAACCCCTGGTTTGATGAGGAATGTCGGCAGGCAAATTCAGCCAAACAACAGGCACGCAAGGCGGCGCTGCATAAAAGGACGAGAGCTGCTCATGAGCTCTATGAGCAGAAGAGGCGAGAGGAATACCGACTTCTCAGAAGGAAAAAGAGAGAGCATGAGAAGCGTTCGGTCGAGGATATTGAGCCGTTCAAAAGCAGGAATGAAGTTCGAAAGTTTTATGAACAGGTGAAACGAAATTCACAAGTACATAAACCTGGAATTGAAGGCTGCAAAGACGAAAGTGGAAACATCATAGTGGAACCGCAGTCAATGCTGAAGATATGGAAGGACCACTTCTGCAGACTGTATAACGCCGACGACGAACCGAATTCCGCTTTCAGGCAGGATGATCCATTCAACATAGACGACGAAAGCCAACAATCCCGTCCTCCCGACTTAGACGAAGTAAAGATTGCTATATCTAAGCTGAAGTCTAACAAAGCCGCTGGAGCGGATGGCTTGAATGCCGAGCTCTTTAAAGCAGCTGGAGATAAGTTGGTTAGAAGCATGCACCAACTTATCTGTAAGATATGGTCGGAAGAAAGCATGCCCGATGAATGGAACCTCAGTATTGTTTGCCCGATCCTGAAAAAAGGAGACCCTCTAAACTGCACCAATAACAGAGGAATCAGTCTACTTAACAACGCTTATAAAATCTTCTCTGCCGTAATATGTGAACGTCTAAAGCCCATCGTCAACAACCTGATAGGTCCTTATCAGTGTGGTTTTAGACCAGGAAAGTCCACAGTCGATCAAATATTCACATTACGGCAGATCCTGGAAAAAACTCAAGAACACCAAATCGACACCCACCATCTTTTCATCGATTTCAAGGCCGCATATGACAGCATCTGCAGGGACGAGCTGTAAAGCGTCATGTCTAGTTTTGGCATCCCTACCAAACTCGTCCGTTTGTGCAGGATGACCATGGAGAATTCACGCTGCTCCATAAAGGTTGGAAACAACTTAACTGAACCTTTCGATGTCAAAAAAGGTTTTAGACAAGGTGATGCGCTGTCATGTGATTTTTTTAACATCGTACTTGAAAGAATAGTGCAAAGCTCACACGTCAATACCAGAGGCACTATCTTTCAAAAGTCTGTCCAATTACTAGCATATGCTGATGATATTGACATAATCGGAAGAACTCAGCGTGATGTCAATGGGGCTTTTGTGAGTATTGAGGCAGAGGCGGCAAAAATGGGTTTAACGGTTAATGAGGGCAAAACAAAGTACATGCTGTCATCAAGAAAGGACCTACAACACCGACGTCTTGGTCAAAACGTCACCATCGACAGACGTAACTTTGAGGTAGTCAAGGACTTCGTCTACCTAGGCTCCGCTGTAAACGCAGAAAACAACACCAGCGCTGAGATCAAACGAAGAATAACTCTTGCTAACCGCTGTTTCTTTGGGTTAAGAAAGCAATTGAGTGGAAAAATTCTCTCTCGAAGGACCTATATAAGACCGTTATCATCCCCGTCCTGCTATACGGTGCAGAAGCATGGACTTTGACAAAAGCGGATGCAAGCACCTTGGGTCGTTTCGAGAGAAAGATTCTTCGTGTGATCTACGGTCCCGTATGCATCGAAGGGGAGTGGAGGAGAAGATGGAACGACGAGCTGTACGGGCTGTACAGCGACGTAGACTTAGCCAGAAGGGTAAAAGTCCAACGACTAAGATGGCTAGGTCACGTAGAGCGCATGGAAACCAATGCTCCGGCCGGAAAGTCTTCGAATCCACACCCACAGGACAGCGCAGTAGAGGAAGACCGCGAATCAGGTGGCGCGCACAAGTGGAAGGTGACCTCACCCAACTCGGAGCGCGAAACTGGAGACATCTAGCTAGAGACCGAGCTAGATGGAGAAGTTTGTTGGGTGAGGCCCTAGTTCACACAGGACTGTAGCGCCACCTTAAGTAAGTAAGTAAGTAAGAACTTCGTTTCATCTCCTCTTGTCCTCCTATGCAGTGCCACTTTGAGTGCCTGTTGTTTGGCTGCATTTGCCTGTCGACAGTCCTCATCAAACCAGGGGTTGGTTGTTGGTGGCTGTTGTTGTTGTTTGTGTAAATATAATAAATATATATAAATATAATAAAGTAAGAGCGCAATTTATCAAGACTTTCAAAAAAGATCTCTTCTTTCAATCAAGTTAATTTTTTGTTTAAAACTGCAGAAAGTCATAATTCTTCACAAAACAATTTATCAAAAAATGTCACTAAACACAACAACACATTGACAATAATTGCAATAAGGATCAACAAAGTACACCAACCATGTAGAAAATAAATATTAAAAAGTTATGTGTTCATTTAACTTTTCTTGTTTTATTTTTATTTTTTTTTTAAAGTACATAAGAGTGCAGCATCCTTTCTTGCAGAAATTTTTTCTTAATTTTTCTTTGACTTTGCTCATCATAATCATAAAAGTACACACACACACATTTATATATACACGTATATATGTGCAATATTTGTGTGTTTGAACTCATGATTATGTCTTTTCTAGTTTGAGTTGAGTAAACATTTTTATACGTTTTTGTTTATGTTGTCGAAAAGTGAAGTGGAAACAACCCAAAAAAGATAAAACGAAGAAGCAAAAATATACATTATACATATACAGATGGACATACTCGTAGATATATATGTGTATCCTGCATGTTGAATGAAATAAAAAGAAATATTTAAATTAAAAAAGAAACGAAGGAATTTTGACATGTTTGTGATGTATGAGAATGACATGAGGCGTGATATAGAAGCACTGACAAGGACTCGATATGTACATTGGGTATGTGTTGTGTATCATCAAAAAGATATGTGAAAGAAGAAAGAACATTTGCTTTTCTTTATTTTTTCTTTCAAAAACAAAAACCAGAAGAAGAAATGTTTCTTTTAACTGAACAAAACAATTTTCATTTCGAAAAAATGGAAAATTAAACGATCGAAATAAAATGATCACATTTTTTCAGAGAATTCACTCTAATTATGCCAAAACATTTTTTATAGAAATTGATAAAAATTCAGTTTAACCGTTTCTATAAATTAAATTATCGAAGTTTGTGCTCCAAATTCTACTTTTCTAAATTGTGTGCTGAAAATTCTATTTTTGGAAATTGTTTTCTACAAATTGAAGAAAAGAAAATTTAAAATCTAAAAAAAAGCCAGCGTGGTAAAAGAAAATCAAAATATCACATGGAGACATTCCAAGTTATTTGGAAAGCTTTCAATAATAAAAAAAAAAAAAAAAACAAAGAGGAACATAATTTACGCTGCCTATTTTTAAAATGATGAAGCACGCCATTTTTAGATTCGCCTCCGCTACTTTTAATGTTTGCCCTTGCGCCTTGCAAATTGTCATAGCGAAACTTACTGTAACGGGGAATTGATGCCTTTTTAATTCGAATGCTAAACCTGTTGGAATTATTGGGATTCGAGGAATAATTACATTTTCAATCAAAGGGCATCTTAATTTCACAAAAGCATTACTGGCACGCCTGATTTCAATTGCACCTTATGTGTGTGAGAGCACACAGGACATCCCAAGTGACAAACTCTACTCTGGGGGTATGAAGTGCTCTGTTCTGGAGTCCATGATAGTGTCTGTTGACCAATTCTTCCTCACACCTCCTGCTACTTCATACAATACATATGTTTGCATTGGTTTTCAAAACAACATCGTTTTTGGAAGATAGCATCACCCTTTGATAGGGAAATATTGATCGTTAAGTATCTTGTTTTGTAAATCAGGGTAAATACGAATACTTTCAATATTCAGAATTACTATGTACTAAATTACAAAAATCGTCCGTTATTGTCCTATAGCCTTCGACATCGGTTTTAATCCCCCATCTTCTATTTTAATAGTGTTTCAGCATAGTTTCATGCGATGTCCTTACAAGAAATGCCTAATGATAAACAACGAGTCTAGGTCCAAAAGCAGGCAGCACCTAATGATATGCTACTAATTAGTGTTCCGAAAAAAAGAATATATTTATTATAAGTGTTACCAGTGGATATGTTCGATTGAGCTGTGAATGAGATATTTCATTACAATACAAAGTAGCTTCAAACACTCTCAATCTCGTATAATTATATCCACACAAAAAATCATGTCAATCTTTTGCTCCGTTGCGACGTGGGGGAAGGACAAACAAACAAACACAGAAAGTAACTTTCGCATTCATAATATTAGTACAGATAGCAGACTTTTCCGTGAGGTAAGTAAAAAAAGGGTTTTTAAAAACTTAAAAAATTGCTAAGACAATTTAACGAACAATAAATAATTGAATGCCATGGTAGCCTTGTGGTTGATATAGTTTTTCATTGCTTACAGTATATGTATATACAATGTTCTATTATTGGCCACTTTTTTGTATATATTGCGCACTTGATAAGGCTTATAGATACCCTTATAATGAATAAACACAGTGCAAGGAATTAGGAAGGGAGGACAGGATTAGAAAGGATATGCCGATGCACATTAGTTTTAAATGTCTGCACATTGTAATAAGTGGTAAATATTAAGCCTGGTAAAGCGTTAAACAATCTTGTAGTGCGGCTTAAGAAAGAATCCCTATACTTAACAGGACGTCCGAAGTTTAACAAACGGGCATTAATGGAATTACGGTTATTACGGTTGAATTGTTTTAGGGGAGGAATACAACTGGCTAAAAAATATCGATAAAACAATGATAGGCATGAGACCTTGCGGCGGTGTTCAAGACAAGCAAATGCCTCGGTAACAGAACTATCTCCTAAATTTTTAGAGCTCTCTTTTCCATTCTATCCAAAAGACTCAAACTACGTTATTGTTACACCAGACGAAATATGAGAATTACGAGTATATTCGAGTTTTGGAAGAATAAAAGTTTTGTAGGATATAGCCAGATCAAAAGAGGTAAGCAACTCCTTGCATCATCGGAGAAAGCTTAAACATTTATATGAATATGTGATCCCTCCACAACAAGTGGTTTGTGATGCACATATCTAGTATCCGCGATGCAAGCACCACCCTTAGATAGTGGCATTGGGGGACAGTTACGGTTTTGCGAAAGTACTCGTAGATAGCATTGAGTTTTCGAAGCATTAACTTCAAAATACACTGTCATTGATAGTCCACATCCGAAAAACAAGGATGAGAATCTAAAAACGAAAATGAAAAGCTGAGGGTACTGTCATCAGTAAAACAATTTAGTTGGTAAGAAGTTTCAGACAAAAGATAATTTATAAAAATAAGGAAGACTGTCATTTATTTTGTGGGTATCTGATTTGAATCTGTCCAATACTTTTTGAATTGACAGGTCCAAAAGATAATTACTAACGAAGAAGAAATTCATCAATGCAAAATGCGACGCATTTTCAATAAAAGAGCTTGCTGCCAAACTCTATCAAATGCCTTTGAAATATCAAGTGCAATAATCTTACGATGTAAGGATTTCTTCCACTTTTCGGTAAGATAAACCATGAGATCACCAGTGTACCTATTGCTACGAAAACCATACTGACATTAAGAACCTTTCGGTTTAGCTGAAAATTGGTCAGCGTTTTCATGACCTTG
The DNA here is from genome assembly GCA_920104205.1 of Eupeodes latifasciatus. NCBI lineage: Eukaryota > Metazoa > Arthropoda > Insecta > Diptera > Syrphidae > Eupeodes > Eupeodes latifasciatus. The sequence continues at coordinate 145,640,171 of OV049924.1, forward strand.
GAAAGAAGGGACGTACTTGTTGTTGTAATTGGACGATAGTTAGAAGGTGAGAAGGATTCGCCTTTTTTAGGGACTTGCTGGACAAATGTTGTTTCTTTGTTTTCCATCCACTCGGAAAAAGAGACCTGTAGAATAGGGCAGATGAAAAAGCTTACGCAGTGATTTTGCTAGCGTTGAATAACACACCTTCAGAACAATAGCGATAATACAGATTTGTGAATGTCAAGACTTTTTAGTATTGTGGCAACTGTACGAGTATGACAGAAGATTTGTCCTATAGAATCATTTACGCTTTCAAAAACAGGAGGAGTCATGCCACTTATTGGCACCATCGAATTAACAGCAAACTGTTCTGCTAGCAAATTGGCTTTATCAATTGAGCTTACAAAAGGAGTGCCACTGGAAATTAGTGTAGGAAATTATGACTACTTCTTTTCAAATGCAAAAGTTTGCGTTAAATTATGTAAAAAAAAAGTTTTTGAAAGCTGTAAGTGTCAAATTTGTCGGTAGTTCAAATTTGTATCGTCTTTTAAACTTAAGCATTGTTATACGAATTAGTCTATACTAAGAAAAAAAGTCTTTTCGAGCCATTTATAAATATAATTATAATTAGGAATATGATGTATGTTGGCAGAACTCTGTTTGAACAAAACGCTTAAACAAAGCTAAGTAAATTTATTCAAAGTTCTGCTAAATTCAGCCAATCGAAACCAGACTTAAGGATAAAAGATACCTTAAACGAAAGCTTTTTGGCGAAAAATATATGAAATACACTTTTTTCAAAAATATTAACTAAAACCAAGTATTGTATTAAGGGCATTGCGGAAACGTCTTTTAGCCCCCAACTTCTGATATATCATCATGATAGTAGAAAAATAAATTCCCAAAAACACTCATCTGCAAACTGTGATATTGCCTTCACACATCAAGAAAAACAAAGAAATATCCAAAAATGCAAAACAAATAAAAGAAAAACACCCAATATATTCATCAGTTTTTCTCGCTTTAATTCTTATCTTGCAACGCTTCCCAAGCCAAGCGAAAATCCAATTAATTTTATTTTTCTTCTCATTTTTATATTTATTTATATTCATTCTTCAGCTTATTTTCTATAAATTTGTATCTCTTTTCCCCTATGCATGTGTTCGTTTTCGAAAATAGGAATTTCAAAAAAAAAAAAAAAAAAACGAAAATATAAGTTATCCTGTCGTGAGACGATTTTGTTTATCGTTTCAGCAGTTGTTGTCTTATCAGGATAATGGCACACACGTAAAGCAACGTAAACAAATAATGAAAAACGAAAAGACAAAAAGAACGAAACACAGAACTTTTGGGAATACCCCGTGAATATTTTTGGTTTTTATTTTATATTCTTTCCAAAAACATCCCCAAAGGATAATATTTCAATATTGAGAGAATTAAAAGAGGAATCTGCTTTCACTTTTAGCCCAAGCCATGTCAACATCTGTAAATAATTGCGGTAAACAAATTGCCAAAGCGTGTATAATTTATTGATCACTCGGGCGTATGAGTAATCACACAATTTTGTTGCTTTGAGCTTTTAATGATGGCATAATGTGTATTTGTGTCTGTATTATCGAATGTATGGCGGCAGTATGAGTGGCATTCGAGTACGCTTTTGGGTAAAGATGCGACGCATTGATTAGCAACGCACAGAGTACTCGTAAAAGTTTTATAATTATCTTTCCCATTCATCCCTTTGGATAGGGGATGTTGTTTTTTCTTTGTGTCGTGTTCATTTTTTTTTCTCGTTTCTGGTTTGTCTTTTGAATTTTTTATGACTGTATGTGTCTTTCGTTCAACGTTCTCTGTGGAACCATTTCATTTCGAATTAAGTGAATAATTAAGGCGTTCGTTTTGGAGAGATTTTGACGATGAGTATGATGATATGGCGACAACTATAGGACAAGAGTTCTGCAATCGCCCCCCCAAAATGGGGTCCTTTTTATTAAACGAAAGAAACACGAAGGGGTGTATTTAATGCGATGAAGCAAGTTGCAAATACATAGATATTTACCATCATTTCTCTTCTCTAGATTCGGATTTACAAAGTGCTACATAACACGGGAAGAGAGGGATCAGGATCAGCACAAGAAAGCGAAGGGTTTTTGTTGTTGTTGTTGTTGGATTTTCGTATAACTCGCATCACACTGATTATATTGTACGAGTAGCTGTGCCTGTGATGTTGTCCATGTTTGACATCAGATGCATCATTCATCATTCAACGCTCTTCGTTCTTAATTACAAAGTAAACATTTCACTAAAAGCACATCACAGTATCTACTACTCCTCGAATAGGACGTATAGTCGGAAATTTGCTTCATTCATTCCGGATGCATTTCTGGCAGTCAGGCAGGCAGGCAGGAAAAGCAGGCAAGGAGTATTATCAGACTAGATATAGATATTATAGTGTTTTGAAGAGATGTAGGAATGGAATCAGGAGCTGTTTAAATTTTGATAGCAGACTCTCACTAATTGGACTTTATTGCAATTAATTGTGACCAATTTTAAATGAAGGGGATTAATTTTCAGTAATTTATTGCATTGTTTATGGAAATTAAAAGAAAATAAAAATATCGAATAGATACACGACTGAACGTACGAACTTGCTCTTAAAATTCAAGAGTTTTAGGAATCAGCATTTTGGACACGAAAACACATTTAGTATATATGCGACCCACACTGATAAGTTTCCATTCGTCAAGTCAATATCTTTCTTTGTTCCCAAGATTTTAAGTCGAAAACCAATAATTTTAAGGTCTATACCTTAATTTATTCCCGACATATTCAAATGGAACATCAAATTTTGCCAATTTTGAGTAAAATTGTTTGTCGATTCTTATTCTACTTGATGATTCAATGATGAGTCAATGATTCTCGAGAACTTTCTTTAGATGATTTCTGAAGCCAAAGGACATTCATATCCTCTACCCTTCCACAATCACTACCCCCTCTTACATAGGCACGGCATAAAAGCCCACGCTGATGTCACCACTTCCCATCTCACCTCTCACGCTGTAATAACGAGAAAGCTATTCAGTGTTCCTTTTTCCGGTGTGGTCTTTCTTACCCTTAACTCCTGTTTACTGACCGTATTCGCGTACATATCAGCATATCAGTGTACATATCCATTTGGGATTTATTTGACTTGTTTATTAATGATTTTCCATCAGTTTTATCAACAGCCAACAGCTTAATATTTGCAGATGATATAAAAATTTTTAAAGTAACAAATAATTATAATGATTGTGTTACATTTCAGAAAGACATTTTAAAGTGTAAAAATTGGTGTGAACAAAATGATCTTGACCTTAATCTGTCAAAGTGTTTTGTGTTAACTTACAGTCACTTAAAAAACCCCATAATTTTTGATTATTTCCTCAAAGGAATCAAACTATTAAGAGTTCACGAGATTAAAGTCCTAGGCGTAGTATTTGATGAGAAACTTAACTTTAGTTCACATGTCCTATATTGTTTCAAAAGCTAACTCTATGTTAGGTTTCCTTAAACGGAATTCTTCTGATTTTAAGGACCCATACACACTTAAAGCTATTTTTTGTTCACTTGTTAGACCATTACTGGAGTATTGTTCTGCCATTTGGAATCCTGATACTAAAAAGTTGATAACAAGAATTGAAAATATCCAAAAGAATTTTTTGAGATTTGCTTTAAGAAATTTTAATTTTAATGCTTACTCAAATCTTGATTATAAATCTAGATGCCTTTTGTTAGGGATGCAAACTCTTGAATCAAGGCGTAGAATGTTAAGTGTTATGTTTGTTGACATTGATTGCGAGTTTTTGCTTTCTTTAATTAATATTTATGCACCTAGTCGATCTTTAAGAACGAGAAATTTCATATTTGAATATCCTCATTCTACAAATTATGGGCAGCGTGAACCTATTTCCCATTGTTGTAAATTTTTTAATATGTACTATAATGAACTAGATATATATCTATCAAGAAATCAATTTAAAAAATTCATTATTAACATTATTGCATAATAACTTCTCTTAATTGTTCCTATTTATGTAAATTAATATATTTATTAATATTTAATAATAACAACGAAATTGTATATATTCTTTAAGCAAATCTGTGGATTAAGTATCGTAGATTGAATAAATATATAAATAAATAAATGATGTTCTTAACATCAACTGACTACTCAACATATCTCTTCCAACTGCCTCTTATTACTATTGGGCTCGATCTAAGGTGTTAAACGACACGTGCCGATGATCAGCTTGGCTAGGAGCCCAATTAAAAAAAAAAGCTCAGTATCTAACGGAGTATCCGGATACCTGGCGATATCCGGATTAGCTAGTCTTCTCTGAATAAATTAAATATCTGTAAGGACGAACCTCCCTTTCTTTACAACTTGTTAGACCAATGTGAGCCAAAATAAACAAACCAAAACAAAAGAAGATAATGTTGAGACCGATATCTCTTCAAGATGGGGCGGTAGTTTGGCTCTGAATCCTGTTGCCGTTTCTTCTGCGGAATCCTGAAGGCCTCTAGTGTAGCATTGAAGGCTGAAGGGATACCGCAGCAAACCACTCGCGTTGAATGGGCAAAAATTATTCTTGCTGCAGCAATAACTATAGTAAAGACTCTACGCCTAAACACGAAAAGTCTCTCGAGGGGGGCAAACCAATATTAAAGCGGCATCGTGTGCACAACGCTAGCACCCTTAAAAATCTCACTAACAATCCTAGTTCAAGTGACGTCACGAAGGGCTTCGGTCATTTCGTCTCATCTTTGGAAGTTGGTCAAAGTAAAGCTCTCAGGTGGCCTTTTAAGCAGTTTGAGAGAGCTTCCAGGACCACTTCCTTCCATAAGCGATTGGGGTTGTCAAACTCATGGTTTGTGGCGATCAGAGGCCTTGAGACATATACAAGCTTGCTTTAAGCCGGTTAGGTGAAGTTTGGCCAGGTGCAAAACTCGAAGTTGTTGCTAAGGAAGATATCTCTAGCAGACCGAGAGCCCACATTTTTTATGAAAATCCAATAATTTTATTTTTAAATAAGGGTTAGGTTAGGTTAAAGTGGCTGTCCTTGATTGAGTAGGACACACTAGGCCAGTTTAATTGCCCATTGTGAATCTTGAGGCTTGTTTCTAAGCTCAATGAAACCAGTTTGAGTCTCTTACGAAACGTGAAAGTCTGCTTATGTTAACATGATTGAGATCGTTTGGATCGTTAAAGAAGAATTCTCCTAGGTATTTTTTTTTTTAAGCTAGAGAAGGGCATGCACAGAAGGTGAAAAGAACTGTTTCCTCCTTTTTCTTATTTATACAGCTTCTGCAGAAGTCATTTGAGAAAATGAACAAAACAATATTTTTTTAATGGATTAAGATGTTCAAATTCGAATCTCGATTTTAAATTTTTTATCACATCAGGTTTTTAAAATATGCCTCTTTGAAAATGCTAAAAAAAAGTTGAAAGAGTGTTTTTTTTAAGGCTTAGTTAAACCTTTAAAGAATCTATAAACAATAAATTCTTTGATTATTTTGCAAAGTACAAATCTTTCTCTTCCATATAAAATTTAAATCTTTTTAGTATTTTACTTAGTTTCTAGAAATTCTCATTAGTTTTCAGCAAACCTTAAATTCAATACTTTCATAGTTTTGAATAATACGTTTTGAAGTTAATTTCGAATCCTATCTTAAACGTTACCTGTTTGCTCAAGTCTTAAAAATACCCGTTTTCAAAATATTTTCTATGGGGTTTAATTTATTTCAAAAACATGATGCAATAGAATTGTTTAAAAAACAGATTCGTTTCAAGAATCAAACTTAGTTTTAGACCGTTTTGCCTTTTTCAGTTGAAAACCATTTTAGCATGATTTATTTATTATTCCAGATTTTTGTAAGCCAGTTAAAATCTAACAACTAATAAAGATTTTTGGAATAGAATTAGATTTTAGAAAGTTTTTGTGGATTTGGAAAACCATCACGGGATTTATTACATTCGTGTTTTTTTTTTAGACTTGACGTTTTAATTTCAAGAAGTGTAAGGTTCAAATTCCATCATTAGAAGTTAAAAAATTGATGAACATTTTTCCCATTTTCAAAATCTAATGATACAGTTTTGTAGACCTTTTTGTGCCTTGCAAAATTGGTATGAGTTGTATCTAGGTAGATCCAACAAAAAACGATGCTAACACGATTTCAATTGCGTCTTTACGTAATTTTTGGAACCGGAACACTTTTCGCTATGGTTTTATAGTATCTCTATGAGCATACTAAATATCAGCTTTACAATTATACTCGTTTCTGTAACATGTTGCCCAGTTTTTTACTCGTTTTTTAAAAGAAAGACTGGTTAATAGTCAAAGTTGATGGTCTCTGTCATAAAGTTGTCGTTTCTTCTGACAATAAAAATACGAAAAAAAAACACTTTCATTACGGTTCACTTTGTCTCTTTTAAAGAACCATTTTATTCACGTTTTCTTAGAAAAGCATAATAATGATAATTTTCCCTTTACACTTTCTCTCCATTTCCAAAGTATTTAAATGAAAATGGATAAAAGAAGGCAAGAAGCTCGACTAAGTTTACAATCTGCATAAGGGTTGAATTGAGTTTTGGGACTAAAAAACGAAAAAATAAAACAAAAATGAACTAAAGAAAAAACAGTGAAAAACTTGATTTTATTCAAAAGTGACGACGTGGAAAACTTTAGTAGGTATATATTTTATTCATTTCAAAATTTCATTGAGAAAAACACCTTCATTTATTTTTTTTATCATCATCATAATCATCATCGTCATCAGCAGCAGCAGCATCAAAATCAGTAGAAGTAGGAGCAGAGACAGACCTATAACCGAGCTCCACCCTTCGTCATCAGAAAAGACCCCATCCAAAAAACCCAGCGCTTCTAAAGAATTTATTTTTGCCATCAAGAGTTCTGCTCTGACTGCTGAGCAAGTCCTTTGCCTTCTTCTATACCTAGAGTACAGGGTACAATACCTTGTGCTATGCTTGCTAGGACCGACGACGACGGCATTGAGGTGTTACTCAGAGGGAAAAAAAAGAAGAAAATGCATAACCTGGTATACGAGCAAACTCAATTAGGTTTAGTTTCTTTCATTTGCCGTGTCATTTCTATGCTTTTTTGAATGTTTCATAAATCTAAATGAGCATGATTTTCTTCAAAAAATTGGAAAGAAGGGAAAATATACAAAAAATAAATTTTAGAAGCGTGAAGTATCTAGTTTGAAAAAAGGGATGTATTTCATAGTTTATGTTGCCTTTTCAACAGGAAAATTTATATGAATGGGTATATGTATATATTTATCATGTAATAATTACCTTCAACTAAGTGATTTTTTAAACGGGGAAAGGTTTTGGTATTACTTTGCTTTTTCCGACCCAGACTTAAGGGAAATGAAGAGGAAAATGAAAAATGTACAGCGTTTTACAAGAATACATATGTATATTAAACAATAAGTAATTAAGTATCATGAAGTTTTCATTAAAAGTTTCTTGTTAGCTTTTTTTTAACATTAAATTAATTTAATAAAAATATTTAATTTCAAGCTTCAATTTATAGACCCCTACTATACTTGAACTCAAAATATTTAAAAATATGTAAATTATACTCGTAGGTCAAAAATATTTTCAACCAACTCCCATTAGTAACTTCAATCAAAAAATTTAACGACAAAAATCAAAATTTGTTTTCATTTTCTTAAGAGTTTTTGTAAAACTATAGAAGTGTCAAAAGTAAGCAGTATTGAGATTAACATACTGAGTGTAAAATGTATGGAATCAGTACTGACACTTCTATATAAAATTCTTGTACAGAACTTTGCATGAGTTTGGCTTAAATGATTTAAGTTTACTTGCGATGGTTACATTTCGTATTACATATGTATTCTGCATGCCAATTGAAACTTTGATCAATGCTGCAATTATCATTCCCTACACATGAGACATAAACAAATATGAACTGACTACAGTAAGATATAAATTTACTAAATAAATTCTTATACTAATCAAATACAAAATCACATAAAGCTATATACTGACTAAAAGCGATTAACATCTCACTATGTAATGATTACAGGCGACGTATATTACATAAGGTTATGTAATGAGTACAAGCGACTTGAGTTGAATCAATGATCTTATGGGATGAATATTGAGTACAAGCGTCATGTAAGTAGTCAATAAATTATGTTATTTTACATAAAACGAGTCGCAAAGCTTTAAAATGAAAAACAAGTGATTTATAACGGGTTATTCATTTTATGGTTTCAAAAATATAGGGCCGGAATTCGACATCTGTCGAACTAAGTTGTCAAACCAATTTTTTTTTTAAGTCACAAGTCTGGCATTTAGAAAAATGAATCGCTTAACTATCGCACACCGCATACAAATTGTTAAAACCTACCAAAAACTACGTAATATTTGAAATGCTCGAACCATTAAAATAAACAAATCTGTTAAACACAGCTCACTATGTAATGAGTACAAGCAACATATATTGAGTCAATTTAAAATTAGTTGCACGTTTATGTAATGAGTAAAAACGACTTGTGTTAAATCAATAATAATTTATGTAATTTTATTTAAAATTTGGTAGAAATTTCGAGTTCAAATTGAGTCATGTGATGAATACAAGCAACATATACTGAGTCAAGAGCTTATGTATACTTATTTAAAACCAAGCCGCAAAGTTGTAAATGTAAATGTTTCTATCGAACGTAAACCACGTGTGTTGAGTCCATGATTGATGAAGTTCAAAATATATCAAGTTCCAAATTATTCAATTCTTGGTAATTTAAAGGAACCTAGTTCAAATCCAAGTAAGTAAAAGGGTCTCAATTTTTTTCAAATATTAATAATTAATATTAATTTGTCAATTGTTGATAGTCCAAAATTTCTTTATTCGGCTTCTTTCAATATAATAACTATGATTTTGTATTGCTCCATAGAACCGTTATTTGGTTTTAGAAAAATTGTATTTAATAAAAATTCTAGTAATAGCTTCGAAAACATACTCGTACATAGAAGATTAACAAGATTTGCGTTGAGGAATCTTTGAAAAACAGTAAAGAAATTCTTTGTAAATTTTTGAAAAAGATGTTGCTATTGGTAATTCATAATAACTATTAAATCTTTTAACTTTTTATGTTAAAGTGGGAAATTTAAGAAACAGATACGTTTCCTTTCTCGTTCCCGCTCATGAAAATTTAACTCGTTCGTTAAACAAAACTTGAAGTCGATCTACAAATTAATACAAATATTTTGAAGTAGTGTTTTGAGAATCAATAATTTTAAATATATAAAATATTGTTAAAAGTAGCCAACAAATAGCCATTGATGAATAAATAAATAAATAAATAAAATCTTCTCAGGATTCGATATTCCAAAAACGGGTCAATATTTTTTAACGAAATTCTAATGTAAAACTTATATTGATAATTAAATTAAATTTATATATTCAAGTTGAAAATTATTCAGAGTTAAAAAATGTATTGTTCATATTGATAATTAAATTGAATTTATATGAAATAAATTAGGTGGCGCAACAGTCCGTTGAGAACTAGGGCATATAGTGACTTACAACTCTCAACCATTCCTGTGTGTGACTGCTGCTATCAGGGATGGAGGGGACCTGCAGTTTTAAGCCGAATCCGAACGTATAATTTTGAGAAATCACTTATCTTGACAAGAATTACTCTTGGAGGATTTGTCAATTTCTCGCAAGAGACAGTACCCGTGAAAAAAACTTTAGATGGCACAGGCAGGGATTGAACCCAAGACCTGGGGCATGACAGTCCAACGCACATGAAACGGGTACTACTACTACTAAATTGAATTTAAATACTAAGCAAATATTTAAGTTGAAAATTATTAATTGTTGAAAAATTTAAATTTGCTTATTTAAAATTTTAATTAATTAACTTTCCATAGGCGCAGTTATTGTAATCGGTCCGATTTATCGAATTGAAAATGTTGACATTTCTCGACGCTTCAAGGTCCTCAGAGTCGAAATAAAAGATGTTTAGAGCGATGTCTGGAGTAGTACCCGTAGCGTGATGGTTAGTGCGTTGGACTGTCATTAGAAAAGTTATAGATAATTAGGCTAGTTTTATGAATTTTTGTCTAGCTTTAAGATAGTCTTAAAATGAATTTGGAAAAAAAAAAGAAAAAAAGTGCGTTTGACTGTCATGCAAGAGGTCTTGGGTTCGATCCCTGCCTATGCCTCCTAACTTTTTTCACGGGTACTGCCTCTTGCGAGGAATTGACAAATCTTCCAAGAGTAATTCTTGTCATGAAAAGTGCTTTCTCAAATTAGCCGTTCGATTTGATTTGATTTGATTTATTGAGTACGTTAAAATCCTAACGTTACAGGTAATTATAAATATAAATAACTATAACAATAAAAATGAATGTATACATATAAAAAAAAATAAAAAAAAAAAAATAACAATTAAATTTCTAATTTGCAAAATTAACGAAAAATCTAATTTTAAACTGTTTTGATTTAATATTTACGTTGACAGAGTCAATTAAGTTATAATGTTTATTAAAAATATTAATTAACTGATTAATCGGACTGTTAGACCCATAGTTCGATCTGCTAAAACTGGGACGTATTGGCAAACTAGTTCTTAACCCAACACGGGCCGCGTTAAAGTTCAAACGACCCAAAACTGAGAAGGAGGAAATAGATCCATTCATTAATCCAACGATGAAGCAAAGCTGTAAAAACTCTCTATGAGCAGAAAGGGATGGGATATTCAAGAGAATTAGGTTCTGAGGGTAGGAAGGCCATTCAATTAAATTTGACCGAGGAAGAAATCGAAGGTAAAACTTTATGAATTTCTTTTGGACACTTTCAATTCTATTTGTGTGAACATTGTAATAAGGGGCCCATATAACACAGCCATATTCTAATACAGATCTGGCAAACGAAAAAAATAGACATTTAATTACGAAGGGATCACGGAACTCACTTCCAAAACGTTTAATAAAACCGAGTGATCTATTAGCTTTTTTGATTATTGAATCGTAGTGATCAGTAAATGATAACTTTGAATCTAGAATTATACCCAGATCAGAAAAGCTGGATTGGACGTGTAAACTAGAGGAGTCTAACATATAATCAAAAACAATGAAATCATGCTTGCGTGTGAAACGCATTGTCTTGCATTTGTCAACATTTAAAAATAAACGATTGTTGTTGCACCATTCCCAAAAACATAGTAGGTCATTTTGAAGAAGATTACAATCATTCAATGAATTTATTTTCCGAAATATTTTAACATCGTCAGCGTACATTAATGAAGAAGAGTTTTTTAAAAAAGATGGAAGGTCATTTATGAATAAGACAAATAATAGTGGTCCCAAATGACTACCTTGAGGTACACCGGAGTTAACTACAAACTTATTTGAGTGATTATGTCTGAAAATTACACTATAATGTCTATCACTGAGGTAAGAAGACAACCAATTGATAAAAGAATCATTTAGTCCAAATCTTGACAGTTTATTTAGAAGAATACTATGATTAAGCTTGTCAAATGCCTTGCTAAAATCGGTAAAAATGCAATCAACGGATTCGGCATATAAACTGTAGGTCCCTTCCATCTCTGACAACATTACTCGCACACAGGAATGGTTGAGAGTTGTAAGTCACTAGGCCCTGGTTCTTCATGGACTGTTGCGCCACCTAATTTATTTTATTTATTTAGAGCGATGTCTGTGCGTGCGTGTGTACGTAAGTTCGTACGTCCGTACGTTCGCGAGGTTTTTTTCATCATCCATAGTTTAAGAACTAGTAGAGATATCGACTTCAAATAAATTTTGTTATACAGATAAAAATGCAGAAAGGACTCTCAAAAAATAGAGTGGGTGGTTTTTTTTATCATAGTAGTTTAAAAGAAAGGTGAAAATGTTGGTTAATAAAGCTAGAGACTTGAATTAAATTTTATATTATATATTGTAACGTAACACCAAATAAATATATTTTTGGAAAAAATAGGAGCGGGTCGAAATGCTGTATTTTAAAATACTGTATGGTCAAAATTCTGTATGATACTGTTCGATACTTTATGGTAATAATACTGTATGGTTAATATTCTGTATTTCAAAATACTGTAAATTTAAAATACTGTGTATCAAAATGCTGTATTGTCAAAATACTGTATCTCATAATACTGTATAATACTGGAAGTTTTGACAGATCAATTAGTTTGGTGCAAATGTTTACGCAATTGTTGATTATGATAGGAACAATTCATGTAAAAATGTGAGAGATACAAATAACTAAGAAGAAGAAAACGGTAAAGAGAAATTAAGAAGAAGATACCATTTATATTGTTTTTGTTTTTATTATTTCAAAGACATGAACTATCATAGGTTCATATGTTGGGTTCAAACGATCTAAAGTTTTTTTCACGGGTACTGCCTCTTGCGAGGAATTGACAAATTCTCCAAGAGTAATTCTTGTCATGAAAAGTGCTTTCTCAAATTAGCCGGAGAATCGCCTTGAAACTGTAGGTCCCCTCCATCCCTGACAACATTACTCGCACACAGGAATGGTTGAGAGTTGTAAGTCACTAGGCCCTAGATTATTATGATGTTTTCCAAAAAAAAAGTATTCTGTTTTCAAAATTCTGTATTTCAAAATGCTGTAAATAAGGATAAAAAATAAAAATCGTATTGATAATGTAAAACATCATTTTGATCATGCAGTATTTTGTACATACAGTATTTTGAAATACAGTATTTTGAGATACAGTATTTTAAATACAGTATTTTGATCCATACAGTATTTCGATCCCAACCCGAAAAAAATCCAGTTAACGGTTTTTTTATAAATCAAAAAAAAACTGAAAAAAAAATATTTGTCACCTCGAAAAATTTACGAACAAAAAATGATTTTATCTCCAAAATAATTTTGTGCAACAAATAATAACGTTTTTGACATCTGGTAAAATTTTGAAAAAAATAGAATTGCCAGTTTTTTTATAAACAATAAAAAGGTACGAAAAACATTACTAAAAGTTGGTAAACATTGATTTTCGACTCAAATATCTTTTCAAAAATTTGAGATTATGACTTCCAATTAATTTTATCTTATTAGAAATATTGTTTTCAATATTCGATAATATTTTGAGAAAAATCGAATTGACAGTTTTCTTACAAAAAATAAAAACTTAAAAAAAAATAATAAAAGTTGGTAAACATTCATTTTCATATTGACTTCAAATTAATTTCATTCATCCAATTTGTATTTGTTTATATATCGGGTGATTTTTTTGAGGTTAGGATTTTCATGCATTAGTATTTGACAGATCACGCGGGATTTCAGACATGGTGTCAAAGAGAAAGATGCTCAGTATGCTTTGACATTTCATCATGAATAGACTTACTAACGAGCAACGCTTGCAAATCATTGAATTTTATTACCAAAATCAGTGTTCGGTTCGAAATGTGTTTCGCGCTTTACGCAAATTTTATGCGTTTTTTTTTAAAAAAAGTTCTCAAGCTCTTAAAAAATCACCCATTATGTATTTATTGTCCTCCATTGAAAAGAGGACATTGTTTAATATAATGGGTGATTTTTTAAGAGCTTGAGAACTTTTTTTTTTAAAAAAACGCATAAAATTTGCGTAAAGCGCGAAACACATTTCGAACCGAACACTGATTTTGGTAATAAAATTCAATGATTTGCAAGCGTTGCTCGTTATTAAGTCTATTCATGATGAAATGTCAAAGCATACTGAGCATCTTTCTCTTTGACACCATGTCTGAAATCCCGCGTGATCTGTCAAATACTAATGCATGAAAATCCTAACCTCAAAAAAATCACCCGATATAAGAAATACAAATTTCATATATACAAATACTAACTTCAAACTATTTCATTATATGCTAAATATTATTGTTAATTTTTAAATTTTTAAGAATAATTCAACTGACAACTTTTTTAACAAAACACGAGAACCTACAAACTTTAAAGCAAGACAAATCGACAGACGGGATGGGAAATTATCAGTGTGGGTCGCATCCCAGCCTTTTTTTAAATTATGTTTTACACCATTTTAGGTTCAATGGTTTTAATTTTATTAAGGACATATTTGTCACAATGTAACAATTTTTTGAGCTAAGCATGCATTTTTTTAAATTTTGTTCCATTCACAAAGTCGACATGCCAGGATTAAACAATAATAATTATTGTATCTTTACTTTAAGCCCTTTTAAATGTCTACTCCACTCTACAAATTGGTTAAATATTATGTTCCTTCTCTTACACCGACCGGTTCCATTTGTTCTGCACCATTAAATTTCATGTTAAACATAATCGACTTTCTTAGAATTATAAGCTTTTAAAAGGTATACACATTACCTATAAGTTATAACATGACCAATCTCAAACATTAACCAAGCAATTATTATTCATAAAGGCTAAAGGAGTAAGAATTTCTCTAGAGAAAATTCTTATGAGCTGAACTCATGCATAAACGACATTAATATTATATAAGAATTTTATTTCAAACAAAATTTTTCGTTTTCTAAGGTATCTATGTATGTATATAAATCCTGATATAGTTTCAGTCTTTCTCCACTCTCTGTCCTAAGAAAAAAAAAAGATGTTATAGATGTTCTACCTCAATGGGAGATTTTATTCAATAATTAGGTAGATAGGTATTTCTAGAGTACCTCTTCTTGTGTTAATAATAATAATAATAATAATAAGACGACCTTACCTAAGACATATAGACAGTATATCACTGATGTTGTAGAGGTTATAACTAAATTATATAAGCTGTAAGGATACATTTTCGTTGAAATAATAAGCAAAACTTTGACATTCTATTCTACGCAATCATCAATTTTCGACCACTAATTGGATCCCAAATATATTAAGACTACTAACTACCTAGTAGCCTTTATATACCTAAGACCTAACCTCAAGAGAACTGTACACCCTTTAGGAATTATATTTATTTTCAAAAGTTGAACCTTCAATAAACTTGTAACATGAAATTTAATTTGTAAGCCCAGAAGTTGTTCTGACTATTTTCCTAAATAGTTATGCGTACTCTTGAAAGATGAACAACTTATAAGGTTGTCCTAATTAAGTTATCCTTTTTCATGAGGGATGGGAATTCTTAATACTTTATCATTTGTCCTGTCGTCGTCGTCTTCGTTATGCCGTCTGCAAAAGGATATACCAAACCTTAGCTGTGTTTGAAATTGAAATGCGACGAAAGAGGTTTATCAAAAGATAAGTTGATGAGTACCTATATTTGATCCTGATTTCAAAGGGGATTATCGTAAGCTTGTCGAAAATTCATAAATAATTTCAAATCATAAACATCTATCATAGAATTTTTTTGAAATCTCTGCGCCCGCCGCCGCCGCCCGCCACCGGTGAGAATAAACACCGTTTAAGGATCTCTTCTTCAACACAGAAACACACATCCGGCAGAGTCACATCACATATGAGTTTTGTTGTTTCTTTTTTGCAGTTAATTTTCTTCACGGTACCTCTTTCTTCCTTCTCTACCACATTTTTGCAACACAGAGTCTAAGCTGCAAAGCGAATTTTCTTGGTTGAATTTTTTTTTATTGTGGTGGGTGAAAGCTTACTTCAAGGATACGGTGTGCATAACATACCTATAGCCTTCATTTATTTCATTGCACCATACCATACCATACCCTACCATACCATCATCACCGTTCACCGCTAACAAGGATTCACTTGCCAGAAACTAGAAGTTAAGAGATCCCATAAATTTTGGCGCGCTCGCTCTCTTTACAACCACAAGGTGTTACATCGTGTTGTAGATGGTTCTTTTTTTTTTTTTTTTTAAATATCCTTTCACATAAGGATGTTGCCAAAGAAAAGAAAAAAAAACTTAATGTGGATACCGCAATGGAGCGTTTTAATTTCCGGCAGTACGGTATATGGAGTTAATGATGTTGTAATTAAATTCATTAGCAACCCAGTGTTGTCAAGTTAAAAACGTTGTTGAAGGATATTCGAGTGTGGGATTTTATGTATGCCATTTCCTATATCACCTATACCCCTATAACTTCCGTGTGAGTGTAAGGATATGTGTGAATACCAAATAATTTTTCTAGAAGCACCAGCTGTGTTGAAGAAAGAAGATTATTACGTCCGTAGATATGTGTAATATACACTTAATATGAACACTTGAGTACACTTAGGATATGATGTGATACAAATTTAAATAAGATGTGCAAGTCAGGGATCTTGGAGTGGGATGAATTTTAGACAATAAGGCCTGGATTTACGTCTGCGTGTGTCACCTAAAGCTTTATTCATGGCTACAGCGAGGAATTGACAAAGTGTTTCTTAAATTAGACATTTGGGTCCGACGTAAAAACTATAGGTCTCCTTTATTCCTGAAATTACTTTCACACATGAATGGTTGCGAGTGTCTACTAGCAACCATATTGCTGAAGCAACACCTGTTTCTGTCTGTTTTCCCAGATCACCATGAACAGAAATAACGTTCAACATTCTTACTTAATTACGCGGCTTCCGATCCATGGAGGGTCGCAGCCTGAGATTTTGCGTTCTTGCATCGTTTTGCGGTCCTATGCAAGCTCCCTCCAGTGGTCGAGACCAAGCCCTCTTGAGTCAGTCCCTGTAGTAAAGGTTCGATCTCCAGCGTGTCTTACTTATTTATTATTATTATTATTATTATTATTATCTTTATTTTTTTCTTCACAAAAATACAGGCTCAATTACATTTTAAAGATTTACAAGCATGGCTATTAAGCCGTCTGCTGGTTATATCTGAATTTTAAACATTGAGAGAGAAGTTATTTTTAGCTGTTATATAATAAAAATTAACAATTTACAAAATAAATTAAGATTAAGTTACTGATTATGATTAAGTATGCCAGATTGAACGATTTAATTGATTTAATAATAACAAATGTTACAGGCTTTTAGTTTAGCGAAAACAAAAACTACTAACATATATAATCTTGAAATAAATATTAGTTTGGTATAGTTAAGCTTATTGGTAACTTTTTAGGTTTTAATCATTGATATTTAGATAGTACATCAATAAGTGAAGAGCAGTAAAAGACTTTCAATATCAACAGTGAAACGGGCTTTTAGTTTAGCTAAAACAAAATTATATTAGACTGAACATTACATTAGAGGTCCACGAATGAATTTCTATACGCAACAGCTTCAGAGAAAAAACGGATAAGAAGTTTCCAACCACCCTCACCATTCAAAACTGCAAGACAGTCCTCAAACGAAAGGAAGCTCTTATTGAAATAGAAACGCCGGATCTCTTGTAAGATCGGACATAACGCTAGGAAGTGGAAAACATTTTCAATTTGATTGAGGTTACATAATGTACAGTTGAGATTTATATCATTTCTGTGAGGTCTATAGTTAAGCTCAAGCATCTCCGTGCGAACCTTAAATATCAGACTTATCTCAACAAAAGTGAACTCGGTTCGAAAATAGTTTGCTTCCCCCAAAGAGAAATTAAGTTTACTGTATAATGATCTAGATTGGGACTCCCTTGCCCGATTGAGAAATGTCTGAAAAATGTTGTCATCTATAACAGAAATACAATCGTAAAGTTCATTCCTCCACGAATCTAGATTATCCAAACAAAACGTCAAAGGAAAGTTATGTTCTGAGGCCAACTCACTCCAATCTTTAAAAGGTGTGCATCTGCAGCGTAACGCTGTTAGGAGAATCCTTTTCTGCAAATTGTTGTTAGATCTTTGCATGACTTTGATTATATAGTCTGCATTCGCTTTTAGATTCTTTAAAAAAATTGGTGGTAGTCCCGACTCAACGTGTATGGCATAATTGGGGGTATTAGATGGGAGTCTAAAGATTCGCTTGAAGAAATATCTTTGGATAGTTTCTATTTCGTCTAATTGCATGTAGCCATAAACTTCATTTCCATAGCAAAGGCAGCTTTTAACGGTTGCATCAAAGACTTTAAATTTCGAAGCCGGATCTATATTTTTGTTATTGAAAAAGTTTGACCACATAGAGTTAATAGCTGCTTTTGCTGCGGTCAATTTATCTCTTATATGCCTTCGAAAGTTCAGATTGTGTGTTATTGTGAAACCTAGATATTTGAATTCCTTCACTACTTCTATATTTGAACCGCTCAAGTTCCAAGAACGGTCATTACGTGCACTGCGATTATGGTGTCTGAATATCATGATCTTAGATTTCGCAGTATTTATTTGAAGGTCCCACAAATCACAATATTGTTTTAACTTGTTAATTTGGAGTTGAAGCGTCACAGGATTATCAGTTAAAATAACAAGGTCATCTGCATAAAGGAGCACCTTGATAACTAGATCACCAAAAACAACACCACCTGGTATATTATCTTCAATGTCATTTATAAAAATCGAGAAAACCAAGGGACTCAAAATGCAACCCTGTGGGACACCTGTTTCTGACCTAAATTGTTTCGACGTGTTCATGCCATTTTTAACCACAGCAGTCGTATTTGAGAGAAGTTGCTCGTAAATTTTTATAAGTTTTGTTGATAAACCGATACATGAAAGTTTAAATAATAATGAGCTTCGGTTGATGGTATCGAAGGCTGCTTTAAAATCAACGAAAAATGCATAAAGATTTGTTTTCTTCTCTATAAAGCGTCTAGCAACACTAGTGAGAGTAAAGATTTGGTCAACTGTGGAGAGATTAGCACGAAACCCAGCTTGGAAACAGCTTATTTTATTATTTCTTTCAGCCCAACTAGCAAGTCTTAGGTAAAGAATTTGAGTGAATAGCTTCCGCAGTGAACTAAGGACAGAAATTCCCCTGTAGTTTTCAGGAAGGTTTGGGTCACCCTTTTTAAAAATTGCAGAGATGGATGAAGACCGGAAAGAATTTGGGATATCTTCCTTGTCAAAAATTCTATTAAACAAAACTAAAATATGTTCAAGAAATTGTGAGCTGGCATTTTTGTAAAACTCAGCTGGGATGCCATCTAAACCCGGAGCTTTGCTGTCTTTCATTTTATTTAATGCAATAAGCAGTTCATGCATGGAGAATGGAGCATCTAACTCTTCAATGTGAATAAACGGTAACGCAAAGCTTATAGATATTTGATTTGGATTCGCCAGTAGAAGTGTTTCGAAATACGATGCCATTCGATCGGCACTAATGCAAATAACAGGCGACTTATTGCGCCCACTTAGAATACGTACATTAGCCCAAAACACTCTAGGATCTCTGCTCTGTACAAGATTTAATGCAGAGTTGTTGAGAAAAAGTTGTTTTTTACGGCTGCATAGATTTTTAAACGCTTTATTTGACTGCAAATACAAGGATTTGAAAGCCAAATTATTCGTTTTCCTAAAAAGTTTCAAAAACTTGAAAGATTTTTCTCTACTTCTCCTACATTCCTCGTCATACCAACTAGATTTAAAAACGCTTCCTCTATTATTTGAATAGGTAATTGCTGACTCTCTAATAGTGCTCAATATCAAATCTGTTGCTTCGTCAATTGTGTTTATAGCCTGATTTGTGATATTAATTGAATGCTGGTTTAAGTTTCTCTTATAAACATCCGATTTATTTCTAATCCAACGTAGTCTGTTGCAACCAATTACATTTCGACGTCGGATATTGCATTCTTGGGTTTTGAACTCACACGACACACAAATGGGGAGGTGAGTTGAATAATTAGCCGGTAAAACCTCGAAATCTTTCACAATGTCAAGCCAATCCCCTTTGACTAAGCAGTAATCGATTACAGAGCAACCTTGATTGGAAATAAACGTAAAATTGCCAGCACTATCACTTATGGAGGTCCCATTCAAGATAAAAAACCCAAAATCCTCAATCAAATCCATCAGGCATTTTCCATTTAAATTTGTACATTCGTCTAAAGATCCCCTTTTGAATGAAAACTTGTCCACGTTTATAAAAGGAGAGTTTTGGAAATCCCCTATCCGACTGTTTAAATCTCCAATTATTAAAATGTTGTCATTATTTTGGTTTAGTAGAAAGTCTTGCAAATTTTCAAAGTCACTTTTCCAATTACTGAAATTCAGGTACAAAGGAACTATTAGATAATGTTTCGCGTCAATGACACATCCTATTATAATTAGGTTTTCGCTAATTTTGAAATTGATATTTTTGTTTAAAAAGTTGTTTTTTATACCGCATAGAATACCACCGCTAGCTCTACCAAGTCTATTATTTCTAATAGCTGGCAACCATCGAAGATCGAAACCTTCAAAATACTTAAGATATTGTAACTCTTTACCCTCTTCCACAAATGTTTCCAATAATATAAATATGTCATAACTTAAAACTAATTTAAAAAAATCTGGCATTAATAATTTGTTTTTAAGTCCAGTAACATTATAGCAAAAAATATTTAAATTAAACAAATTAAAATTAGTTTCATGGCAGACGGCAACTCTATCCTACGTTGAATGATGATGTTGGCTCAACCTCAGACCCGAACCATGTTCATTGTTCATAAAGTGGCTCACAGATGGCTGTTGCAACGCAATGGAGTTATTTTTATGAACTCTGACGTTTATGTTGTCAAAAAAACACATTGAGTCCTCACCAAAAGTTGTTTTAATAAATGACAGTTCATCACTTGTTGTTATTTTCAACCCTCGTAACGAATCATGGGAAAACGAATAATCTTCTATTTTTAATTTCGATCCTCTGATTAGAATTTTTACATTCGGGTTCCTTTCCAAAAGTTTTGTTTTCAAATCGAAAAGTGCTCTCCTTTTTTTCCGGTAAAGAAAAGATTGCTCTCGATGTACCACAACGCCAGTACCTTTAAGCTTCGGTGTCTTACTTCTTTAGGCAGCTCGCACAGTTCACGATTGAATCTTCTTCTCCATTCGCCTTCTTCGGATATAGGATCATATATCCGCAGAACAATTTTTTTCTGGTTAAATTAGAGTTTTGTATAACGTGCCCTTTGTCTTGTTTGGCTAAATCAAAGTAGGAGTGGTCCGCTGGGATAATTCTTGGTCAGATTTACACTAAGTTGTCTTGAGGTACGTGACCTCATTGACTACGGAGAAATTACAGCTGCCAATAGTGACGGTTTGTCCCAGGGAAAGGCTTTGTTTGTATTAGCATATACTTTGTTTTGTCCTCATTCACTTTAAGACCACCGCGTTTCGCCTGTTTATCTATAGATGTGAATGCTTCTGAAACAGCTCACTTGGAGCGGCCGATGATGTCGATGTCGCATGGCATATGTAGTTGTGCAGACCTATTAAAGATAGTGGTGTGGTACTTAGGTTTAAACCACTCTTGTGTACTATCTGCTCCAAGACTATGTTGTAGAAATCACAAGATAGCGCATCTCCTTGGTTGAACCCTACACATGTCTGGAATAAATCGGATGAGCTGTTACCCAGTTGCACCTCTTATTTTGTAACTTCATATGGCATAGCTGGATCAATTTTGTTTGGGGATCCCAAGTTCAGATAACACCAATGGAAGCTCTGAAATTGATGAAAAGATGGTGGATTTCGATTTGAAATTCGTTGGATTGTTGAGCCAGTTGCGGTTTACCTTCTTTTCAAAGGCTGAGATATGCTCGTCGGATCCAGGATTTAAAATTTAATTTCATAAAACTTTAAATAATATTAACATACATATATTAATCTACTTGATTCGGCACCGAAAGTCCGATAGCTTGTAAAGGCGGGGGTCTTGAGGCTATTGCTTCCTTGGTAGGTCTCCTACGACTGCTGGCTCTTCCTTTTTGATTAGGTCGCCTAGGTTGGGTGTTCTTGGCTGGCAATGCCTATTAACGCTTTTTAACCGGCTTCAAAGGCTCTTAACCGGCACGTTTTGTTGACACGTGTAAATAATAACATTTGGCCTACCAAGAAGAATAGTTAAGGATAATTTTGAGATTTCGCTATAAATAAATTTGCTTTGTCGCTAACTAGTCCAGGACTTCAGGAAGATATAAAGTCAATTTCTGGATGAATAGGTAAGTCAAAAAAAAAAACAAAACAAATTTAGAACACTACCAATGTACATAAGATCTTAAAGGGTCCAATGCATCCCGACAAAATAGCTGTTTGCTTTGGATTTAAGGGTATAGATAGTGGAATCATTGGTCCATGGTTTTATGAAACCTCGCAGTTTGCAATTTTCTAAAATATCAACAAAAACACACTGTGCTCCTCAAGGTAAAGCTAACCCATAACATCCATAAATTCAAGAACAGAGTCATAAATGTTGCTGCGCAGAACTTTTGAACTATGATAATATAATGTAATCCCAGGCTTTTCAAAAGAATTCAAAAAGTTAATGACATTTCACAAAACGCTTTATTTGATATAAATTTCAAGACAGAAAGCGATTAGTGTTCATAAAAATAGTGTTGGTGCTAGGACACAGCCTTGTGGTATACCGGTTCAAATTTGTTAAATTCATTTAAAGCAATCGACTTTAAACCTATTTTTGCCCAAAATTAACTTGATGGAACCTTATAGTACCTTGAATACGCTTAAATGTCCAAATTCCATTTAAACAATCACTTCGACTGAATTGCTTTAGTTGCGCACCATAGCTGTTCAAATGTATATCCCATTCATTCACATCAAAAAATCTCATGTAACGACCTTTACTCTATTAAATTGACAACCAAACATATCTCCAAACCTCAATAAAAATTTCCCACCTACGATGACAGAAGTTGTCTAAGAAGAAAAATACTACTATACTGTAGAAACCAGGTTAGTGAGAGGACGAGTATAACACTACACGTTAAAATCATTGATATCCTGCTGTAAATCCTGTGAAATGGAGTGTCATACTCAGCGATGATGACGATGGTGATGATGCACCCAGAGAGATGGGGCATCCTTTCGCATCTATTCCGGTAGAGCATCATCATCATCATCATCAGCGTCAGCATTCAGCAGTAGATATTCTCGTTCTCGTCTATAAATCTGCCATAATTGACAATGTTGTTGTATATGTATGTATGTACTCCTCAGTACTGTACAATTGTACATGTAGCTCGATTCCGTCCTGATTCCTCGTAGATACAGAGCTCAACAATAGCAAGAACAACAACAACAACAACAAGAGGATTCGGTAAGAGAGAGGATAGAAATGCATTTAGCATTTTAAATGGGATTTATGCAGACATAAACAACAATCTTCGATAAGGATATATGTAGGTGGTTGATGCCATGTGATTCCTTATTTTGATGATGCACCAGGCTGAAGTTTGAAATGAGGTTTCTATTACACAAAATTTAACAGAAGAATTGATGTTGTAAATGAATAAATAATTGTTATGTTGCTGAGCTATACGAGTTACGAACTACGAGAAGTATGTAGGACAAGCAAAATAATGAACCCCATATCAAGTTCTACAATATCGTAAATTCCGCATGCTTTTCCAACAGTTCCACTTCCAATTTTAGTCCCAGCCTCAGTCTCTATTCTGTCAATGATGCTTACAAGTTCCTAGAATTTGATGCATTTGTGGATTATTGAAATGCAATAAGTCTTCAATTTGATGACCATTTTCAAAATTCGTAAAATATTTCTTCAGTTTTGAACACAAAACAAAAACTATCATAAACAAACAAACAAATTATTTTGAAATACTTGCCTCACAGACCTTTCAACACAAATAAATGGAGCATATTATCATCATACCTTAAAAATGACGTAACAAATCGAGCTTTATATGGAAGACAAAATGTGATGTGTAAGGATTTTTGTAGAAAACTTAATGAACTATACTTTATGAGGAATTGAAATATTCAGCTTATCTCATTGTTCCAAAAGAGTAATTTATTGGTAAATTGTTTAATTAGTTCATTGAATTAAAGTCCAGGTCAAAGGGTTGAGGGAGATCTGAATTATTGGTATTTTTGGTTTGGTTAAGAATTTGGGTGATGTAAGAAGCAGGAGCGTTAGTTTTAGTTGATGTAATGACAAAGAAGTCTTCACTGTTGAACAAGAATAAGAGATATATATGTACATGGTGAACATTTTACAGTTAAAATTTTTAGTCGTTCGTGAAGCACTTTCTTCCCCGAAAATGGCTTTTTCTACCACAAAAGCAACGAAACAATCCCAATTTAGCAAGAAAAAACTTTCGTGACCGTGTTATTTCTTGATGAGATGATCACAATTGGCCACCAAGACCTTGTGATTTTACACCTTGAGACTATATTTTTTTTAAAGTAACGTGATTCTAGATAGTATGTATATTCAAAGGCTTAAAGATGAAATTTGTGAAGTAATTTTGAAAAACCTGAGGAATATGACTAATTCTCACATTCGCAACCGGTATGTCTATATTTTAAAAAATACTCATTTTCTGGATATGAAAATGATACCTCTTATTTGAAAACCTTGAATCTATTAAGATGACAGTAATGCCTAGAATCAGGGGCGAACGCAGGTAGGGGTTTTAGGGGTTAAACCCCCCCCCCCCCCCCGAAATATCAGACAAAAACAGAAATGGTACAAAATTAATTTCCAACTCAAATTCTCAAACTATGTTAAACGAAAAATTTTAATAAATTTTTGTTAGTTTTAACTGTAAATTAAAAAAAAAATCTTTTAACTTAACACAAGAGAATATTTTAAAACGAAAACAGCAACCCTGTTTTTTCCCTATTTTTCAAGAACAAGAATCAAATTAATAATGAAAGTTACGTGATGTCTCCTAAATTCAATATTTTTAAACATTTGAATGCGTTTCTGCATTTAAACATATGTACTTTAATGTAAGACACAAAACAATATGGGACATATTCATAGTCATATTTTAAACCAGAGTCTATTTCTGCTCGGTAGTACCCGTGGCATGATGGTTAGTGCGTTGGACTGTCATGCTAGAGGCTTGGGTTCGATCCCCGTCTATGCCATGTAAAAGTTTTTTCCACGGGTACTGCCTCTTGCGAGGAATTGACAAATTCTTCAAGAGTGAGAGAGTGATTTTCAAATTAGCCGTTCGGAATCGGCTTAAAACCAAAAACACTCCATTACCAAGACCGGAATCTTTCGTACGTTTCACTCTCCAAAACCCGTTTGTTTACATTGTTGTATTTGTAATTTTGACAATTAGTCCATGAATAGATGTGAGCACAAACAAAAAAAACGATGCCGTGGGCTAGCGGCAATTTGCATAGCAAAAACAAAATGGAGGGGTTAATAAGTTTTTTTCAGGTTTTTCCTTTTACTTTTTTCGATGAAAAAGTCAGTTTTAAGCTTTAATTTTGCAGGCATTTTGTGGATAGTGAAACAAAAATTTCATAATTAACCTTGAATTATTGTATCAAAGTTGCGTTCGAAGAACCATCAAGTTAAGGGTGCGAGCGCAATTTTTTTATTGAATTCTAATAAATTTTCGTTAATGAACGGCCCAAATATTTTGTTTGCAAGTAATTAAAATCTGTATCAATTTAATTAATCCAAGTATATTTATAGTTTGTTTTTAATGATTTAAGCTTGCAACTATTTTTCAATTCCATTATGATTAATAAATATTAAATTTAAAAAAAGAGTTATAATCGAAAAATATCTTATCCATAACATTCTTGATTGATGGAAGCATACATGTATTTGCTATCAAAAAAAACTATGCATCAAAGGAACACCAATGTTTTAAAAAAGTAATCAGAACGATTATAGCGAACCTGTTGAATAAATGCAGAGCAAATAAAATGCAAATTTAGACATATATCACAAAATGAAAACGTCTTAAAATCGTTCTGAATTCATGCACAACTAATTCAATAGATCAAGTAATCGACATTAATGTTTATTGTTGACGTACAGAAGTTTTTTTTAGTGAATTCCTTAAAAATGTTTAGTTACCAAAGTTCAAGTTTACTTATTATTGTTTGAAGGGTATGTTTAATAAAAGTGCTGCTAATAATGAAAAAAAATTTCAGATTTTAAAATGTCTAGAAATTTTCATACGCTACAAAATTCGTAATTTTATGCGTAAACATAGAAGATAACATTATTTAGTCAAGAAGTATGGATTTTGGCGCGTATACCGTTTTTTTTTCTATTGGGTGTTCGGTTTCCCCATACTGGAATAAAAAAGTTACTTAAATCTATTTATTGCACTCATTTAGTTGGTATTGTGTGTAAACATATTGCCTATTTCTATTCCTTAAAGATGCTTTACACAAAGCAACTTATTTTTAAAACATGGTTCCCTCAAATTTGTATTCCAAAATCTAACTACAAACAAAATTCTAACTCTAACATAGTCCTTAAAAAGAAATTTTCAGGAATATTTCTGCAACAAACAAAACTAAAATTTGGACTTGCAACTACCGAACTGCTTAAATGAAGAAAATACTAATCTAATTGAGGAATCTGAACTAGCTAAAGTTGGCAATGGAACTTCACAAGTATGCTTCTCGTAGCATTGTCTGTACAAAAAAAAATACGGAGGCACCCGCCTATTGTTTCCACCTGAACTTCTAACGTCGCCAAAAAAATGCTCTAAGCAAACTACAGCTGAAAAAATTGTCTGTTTTGTTGTTTTACAAAGTATTGAGTTACACTTTTGTCCATTTGCAATAATTATACTTAACCAGTTGCAGCGCATGTTGCGTTCGCAAATAATTTAAATAAACAAAATAAATAATAATAAACTAATAAATCATTAAATAATATGTATTTGGTCAATTTTATTTTATTTAATATACATTTACAACATTTATTTGGATTGAAATTAAAAAGCTATACAAATCTTCCAATTTAAGACCATGTCAGCACTGCAGATTCTGTTGGTTAGGATTGTTTAGTTTTTGAACGAGGCCATGAAACATTCAAAATGAAGCATTTAGATGGGGCTGATTACTATAATGAAGCGTTTTGATGGGCTGTAAGACTAAATGTGAGAATGGGTTTGGTTTTTTGCATCATTTCACGCACACTTTCTCACATTTAGTCCGACGTAGCTTGTAGGCAAACCGAAATGTCAGTCTGAGATTCCGGTCTTGGTAATGGAGTGTTTTTGCTTAAAACTGTAGGCCCCCTCAATCCTTGACAACACTACTCGCACACAGGAATGGTTGAGAGTTGTCAGTCACTAGGCCCTAGTTCTCAACGGACTGTTGCGCCACCCAATTAATTTATTATTATTTGAACTGGAGTTTAAATTTAACATACATATAGGTTAGACACAGCAACTATTCATAAAGAATTTTCCAGCTCTGTTTAGTTAGAAACAGGTTTAAGGCATATTTTACTACAATTCTGAAAAATTTCATTTAAACCTATACAAAATGGCTTGTAGAGGGGAACAAAATAAATTGCATTAGCTGGAGAGCCAAAATCTTTGAAACCCTTTAAATTATTTTGTTTGCTGTTAGTTGAGAAATTTTATGAAGTCGGGCTTTTGGTTTTAAGCCTTGGAAGCACGCAGATATTAGCAAACATTTCATTGAATTTCGATCTATAATATTTAGAAGGTCAATCATAAACTTGACAGTTTTTTTCTCGAATCGATACCTTTCATACAAATTGTCTTCATCTATTTCAAAGGGGTCCAATCGGGTTAAGCAGACCTTTCGTTTTCTGTTAGTTGGTAGCATTCCAGCATCCAGCAAAATATCAAAATATTGATATATGCTAAGGTATTTTGACATTTAAATTTTTGTTTTTAAATTTTCAAATAAAATGTCTCGTAACTTAATTTTCTGAATCAGTTTGTTTGTTTTTGGGGTTTAATAGATTTAGAAACAGCTGAAACATAGGTTCCGTCGTGTTTATTTTTAGACTCCAGATTATCGTTTTAAAATGGGTTTAAATTGTCTATGAATTACATAAACTGAAGTTTAGCTTAGCAAAGACAAAATAAGAACTTATCAAGGAATTATGAATATGACCCTATGTCTTCCGTCTAAAGGTTCGGAACGCATTCAAAATCATTACTTCTAGTATTTTCATGGTGAATTTAAGAAAAACGTGTTTGACAATTTCAAAATTCAATTCAGCCATCTATGGTAAATATGAATATGCGAAAACAAACAAAAGAGAACTGTGAAAATAGAAAAATCTCACCTCATCTCTTTGTTTCTTTAACTCACATTTATTCATGTGTGAGTTCAGTCTAAGAATGATGGGATCGACAACGGCAACTAGGAAATAAGGCATACAAACTTAAGCAATATGCATGCATAATGCATATAAAAATTAAGTTTTATCTTTGAAGTCAAAGTCAAAATGTTTTGTCAATCGTGAAAGCAAGTCATATGTGTATGTATGTATGTACTTTTTATTCATACATGTTTCTTAGTACCTATATAAAATAGTGCCAAAAAAGAAAAAAAAAACACTTGACATTTAAAATAAAAAAATAATATAATATATATTTTTTGAAACCCCCCCCCCCGAAATTTTTTTCTGCGTTCGCCCCTGCCTAGAATGGCTACTTTTAGACAAAAATTTACATTTCCAGTTAAAGGGTATACATTTTCATAAAGCTTTTAAGAAAAAAAGGAGATTTGGTGACGGTATTTATTTATTTATTTTAGCGTAATTCAAAAAGGCCCGGAACTAAATTCTTCTAAGAGTGGCAGACTTGAGGGAAAAATATGAGGGAAATATCATCAACAGAATTAGCTAAACATACTCGTAGCATTCTGGAAATTGGATTGTAGTTTCTCTAGCTGGTGCGGTGTGTAGTAAGATTAAAAAAAGTACGGATCGTAATAAACGCGAATATTCTCATGAATTAATTCTAATAAAGTTGGTGGACAAATACTATAACAAGGGTATGACGGCGGCGTTGAGCGTTAAGTTTTTATGTTTATCAATTGTATAAGCGGCCGTCATAAGGGTATAAGAAAAGGAATCAAACCAAGACAAATAGCGCAAGGTAAACGAAAAAATCTCCGATGTACTACTTCAATTCTTTGTGAGAGAGTAATGTGGCTAGGTAATCAAATCTGTCTAGCATATTCAAGGATGGGCCTGACACGTATGGGTAGATAAATTTCTTAGAAAAAACAATTGATAAGGCTAGGAGAAGAACTCGCTTTTGCAATTATATGTAGTTTGTATGAGAGTGAAAATTTAGCTCTTTATCATAGGTATATGTATTACCCTAAGATCATTAATAGAGGATACAATAAGGACAGGAACATAACGAAAATGATAGGTTCAAGGAAACGTTAACTTGCAAAGGCTATTTTTATTTTGCTATAGTAAGTTCAAGAAAATTTTAATTGCACCAGGTAAAAAGAGTGTTTAAAGGTGGGTGTCCATTTGAGAGTAAACGTGCTGCGAGTCGCTCTCAAGCTGCTCTCGAGAGCGATCTCGCAAGTGGACATTGTCTGGAGAGTAGCTCGCGGAGAGTTGACTAATTACTCTCGGTATTCGATCTTTTTGAAAGTCACTCGCAAGTGGA
The DNA here is from genome assembly GCA_920104205.1 of Eupeodes latifasciatus. Taxonomy (NCBI): domain Eukaryota; kingdom Metazoa; phylum Arthropoda; class Insecta; order Diptera; family Syrphidae; genus Eupeodes; species Eupeodes latifasciatus. The sequence continues at coordinate 145,669,589 of OV049924.1, forward strand.
CACATGTGTTTACCACTATCTTAGATAGTGGTAAATAGATAGGAATACCAACACAGTAGCTGTCGAGAGTAAATATTTTTTTTTATTATTTTTTCTTTTTTAAGAACAGTGCCGATAGTTAAAGTAGCTGCAACCCTTGGCTTGTAAGAATACATGGCCAACTGATAATATGCTAGCAGGAGAAATCTACCAAGTGGACACGATTATGAGAGTACCCTCAGCAAGAAAACTCTCAATGTTCTAGCAAAGAGCTCGCGATAGCAAAATTTCTAAAATTTGGCTCTCAAATGGACGGTCTACCGAGAGTTGCTCTAGAGAGTTAACTAGCAGAAGTGCTCTCAAATGGGCATGCACCTTAAGAAGCGAGGAGTCTTCGGAAAAACTGATGGCCTTGATTATTTTGATGTCGTCAGTATAGATTGAGATATCAGAAAAGGAAATGATGCTACTCACGTCGTTAATGCCAAGTATTAAAAAGTATTGGACCGAGATGGCTGCCCTGAGTATATGCGATGATTGGATGAAACACCAAGTTTTCTTAAAACAACTCTATATGTACGATTTTTGAAATAAGTTTTAATCCACTCCATGAACAATATTGGAAAATCAAATGCTTTTAGTCTTAAATAGATAATTTGGTGACTAATATTGTGAAAAGGCCTTAGTAAAATCAGTGGTTCTAACATCAACTTTGAGTCATTTTTCTACAGTAAGGATTGTTTTGAAGACAAATTGGGTAAGATAAGTTTTGGTGGACATGCCCTTTAACCATTATCATTAAATCATTCTTATAACCGTTTTTGAAAATGGGGAAGATAAAGGATTCTTTTCAAACAGTCAAAATGACAGCTTTACGAAAGTGATTGAAAAAGTTTAGTAAGGGACTAACACGGTTTAAAAAAAATAAATGGGATTCGGTCTTTATCATTCTGTTAGTTTAACTTATTATAGACGGAAGGGGATGGAGGGGGCTCAGATCTGTAAAATTCTAGATCAGGTTCATCTGAATTATTGCTATAGTACTGGCTGAAAAAGGAGCAAAAAGATCAATAATGTATGTATGTATATATCTTCAAAGAAGGTCTAGCGTTAAGGGAAGACCGTCTAATTTCTTTTTACATTATTGAATTGGTAAAAACTATTGGCATAAAGCTGATAGGAGGAAAATACTAAATGGTAGTAAAAGTAATAAAGAGGCGTTTGGAACTTAAGATAAGTTTTCCGTAGCCTGTTTTCGACGTTACAGAGGGTGGAGAACACAGTTCGTTTGTATTATAAAATGAACGCTTTAGGCAAGACAAGACAATATAGAGGTGAAGAAGAAGGAAAAAGCTAAGTCGATAGGGGTAGATAAAGTGGTAAAAATTAGTGTTGTTGAGAAGCGTATTTAGTTGATGAAAATTGGAATTGCAAAAGTTGAAAGTTGAATAGTTTTCAGACTCAGTTTTTAGAGTATTATCATGCAGCCTGTTGTTAAAGACTAAGGTATGTTCTTGTTTGAAACGAGTGAAAGGTAAACGTTTGAAATTTAAATGAAGGTTATGTAGCCAGATCTTTGGAAACCGTAGGGGGAGAAATATTTAAGTATTCATAAAGGCTGGTGTAAATTTTACTAGAAGTATAAGGATCAGTGATTTTATGTGTTTAAGATTTTATTAAATGTTTTTATTTCAATAAATAATGTTCTCAGTTTAAGCACAAAACTGCAACAACAACTGTTTCGATGTATTACTACTGTTGATCGGATTCAACATTTGGAAAACAACATCAACTAACACTGAAAAACTGCAAACCTTTATCCAAAAATTCGTAATAAAAATCTTGAAAGTTTGGTCTTATTGTATTTCCAACAAAGAACTGGTTTGGACACACGTTGTAAAGATTTCACTTCAAGACAGGTGGTACAAAAATTTTAAGTCGCTCAAGACGGCAAAAGAGTTGGGGAACCGAAAAGCACGTAAGTAAATACAAGGTACTATGTTCCGTTGGAAATAACTCAATTGTCTTAATGAATTAAATGTTATTACGTTAAAATTTAAAACACACTTACATAAGGTGCCAGCGCAGCTGGTCTCTTTTAAAAAAAGAAACACTTTCGTTACCTGCCTTAAACAACTAATGGTGATTGTAGAATTGGAAGGCAACATTTTAACTGAATTCAACCAATTATCCTTAAAGATTGCAGTCTCTTAAAATCCTGGTACGTTCCTCAGGGAATGATTCGAAAAATATCCGTGAAGAGTCTGGCTTTTAACTCGTTTAGCCATGTCATCGTTTTTCTATTGGTATTACACTTCTTCCCCGACATTGCTTTTACACAGACACGGTCCGAAATATAAATAATAAATTCAGACTTAATTCAAAATGTTGCTTTATTGCAAATACATGGTCCCTTTCCCTCCATTCAAAAACAACTTTTGGGACTTAAAAATTAATTTAGTTAAAAGAATTGAAAACTTTAAAATACTTTAAATTCAATATTCTATGCTTTACTATTTTTTTTGTACTTATCTTCTTTTAGTTCAATGGAAAACGCAAAGAATATACATAAAACACGACAACTTTAAGGAAATATAACCCAATGCTCATACCATCATTATGGGCAATTTCAAAAGAACATTCAGATGCTTCGGAATGCTATTTTTAAAAACCTCTTAATTACATTCATAGGGAGCGAAGCACAGCAGTTTTAATTATATTATTTCGTTTACCCACAGAACGCCATTTACGTCTTTTTTAAACCAAAAAAAAAATAAAAAAAACTTCAAGACAAAATGCAACAGAATTCCTTTTGAAAATATGTCCTCAAAGGACACGAGACACGACACGATACCACGAAAACCGGACCTCAAACCGCACAAAATTCCACATCATACCCAGCACCCAACACAACCCAACCCAATCCAGTCCAGGCCAAACCGAGAAAAGAAGAATCTGCACAAACCACCATACCATACCAACCAACCGATATAATTTCACACTGAATAAGTTCCATTTGAAAATTGAGCTGTATCTTGGAGGGTTTTTCATTTTTTAGTTTTTAATTCGTCCTTTTTGTTTTTGCTACTTTGGCATGACCGCATCTCGCGGCGTATCGCAAAAATTCAGCGAGGGAATCTCCCATTGAATTCAAAGGGAATTTTAGTTTTCTCATTTTTTGGGACAACTCGAACCCAACGACCACCAAGTCATCATCTCTTTTGCTTTCTTAATTTGCACTTGTTTGATAAACACCCCGTTTGGTATACTACACGAGTTTAAGGGATTTGCAATTCAAGGATCTTAAAACAGCGAAACAGTAATGGTGATGGAGATGGTAATGGTAATGGTAAATGAGAAACAACTCGTCTTCTGTCTTGTCCTTGTCTTGGTCCTTTATTCTTTCAGCCATAGGATAAAACAATTCAATTTGGCAAACGAAGTAAGAGAATCCGGTATCCGTTGAGCTGATTGCCAGAAAAGCTGCCGGCAAGCGAATATACCAAAAGCAACTACTACTTCGCTATTTTGTCTTTTTGTTCTTCTTTTAGTCAAACCGAAGCGAACCGAAGCGAAACACACACAAAGTTAAAGAAAAATATACAACTTGGATGACGGAGTGAAGGCTACGATGACCTACAGGCTTTCGATTGAAAGGATCAAAGAAGGAAACTTGTTCGTTTCCTTCTAGATAAATTTTCTGTCTTCGCTGGTGCTGGCTGTGTGTAGATATATCTTGTGATATTATACCACCAACAGCTTGTGGTTATAGGAATTTTGTGGCTTCCCAAAAGTACGGGGTTATGCGACGCTACGACGCGACGCACGAAGATGCTGACGCTGATGCTGAAGACCAACGATGGAGAGATGACGACGAAAGACGTGACGCAACGGTAGCAGTTCAGACAGAGGCGTTATAATACTTTGGCGAAGGCAGAATAATAAGTTTGAAATTTTCAGTGATTTTGCTTTCCTTTTTAAGTACTTCGTTGGTCGCTCTCTCTCTCTTCTGTAAGAATTGGACGGATGGGGTTTGGTAATTTTGAAATTTTTGTTCAACATGCGCTCGCTATAATTTGCGGGGTAAGGATAAGAAAGAGAAAGAGAAGTTGGTTTCTATGTTGTATTTGTCAAAAGTATTTCAGATTAAATCAAAGTGAATTCATGCACAAGTCAAGCTTGAAGGCAAAGCAAGTTTTCAGTTAAGAGAATGTACGACTAAGATTATCAAATATAATTTATACTATCCATCTGTATTCTGTAAGATGTTGGTCTGATTTTTTATCAGCCAATGATAGCTTTAGAATGGAACTTCCTGGAACTTCTTTAAAATTGACCAATAATAAAATTTTTCGAGTGGAGTGGTGAAGTGCTTGTATTTTCACACCTTCAGGCACATATCCTCATTTATCTCAAAACGAATAAGTTGTTTCATTTCAATTTTTCAATCGTTGCAAAAGTGCATATTAGACAATATGAATTTAAAAGTAGGTATAACACACACTGGGTTTGGGCACAAAACGAGGCTACAAAGAAAACCTTTCAAAAACGAAACTAAATTAAAGTAAAGAAAAGTTTTTTAAAAATTCCCGTTTAAATTCAAAAATGTTAATTCATTGTGTGCACGTATAAACATTATTTATTTCAATTAAATATTGATATTTAATAAAGAATAAAAGAAGAAAACTATAATGATACGGTAGGATTCAGAGAGGTACTTTTTCTTAAGCAGAACTATGTGAATGAGTACATCATTATATGGCTATCCATAACCCTTTGAGTGCGCTCACAATACTATAACCAAAATAATGAGTCTTAGAAGAACCACGGAGTGAAAGGGTGAAGCGTTTTGGTAAAACAATTTCATTATTTGATCTTGTTGTTAAACGCTATATCCATTTAAAAAGATTTGTTTTATATATTGTGCGCACACTTAAGAGGTTATGAATACCCTTATAATGATTAAACATAGTGGATTAGAAAGGAGAAACCGATGCACATTGGTTTTGAATGTCTGTACATTGTAATGAGTGGGAAATATTCCAAATTCGCGTAGTGAAATGAATCTCTGTACTTAGCAGTACGTCTGGTATTGGGCTCAAGGGTAAACTGATGGGCATTCCTAGTAGTACGGGTATTACGGTTGAATTGTTTAAGGGGAGGAATGCAACTGGCTATTTCAATAGAGCATTGTTTATAAAAATAACGATTAAACAAAGACAGGCAGATACCTTGCGGCGGTGTTCAAGAGAAGCAAATGTCTCGGCAAGAGAACGATCTCCTATCATTTTTAGAGCTCTTTTTTCAATTCTATCCAGAAGACTCAAGTACGTTATTGGGGCATTAGCCCAAATGTTAGAATTATACTCGAGTTTTGGACGAATTAAAGCTTTGAAAATTAGAGCCAGATCAGAAGGGGTAAAAGCCTTCTTGCATCGTCGGAGAAAACCTAAGCACTTAGCACCATTTTTGGCGATGTTAAATATATGATCACTCCACAACAAGTGGTTTGTATGCACATACCTAGGACTGATAGTTGTTCAGGCTCCTCGATACAAGTGCCACTCATAAAAAGTGGCATTGAGAGAGGGTTACGCTTTTACGACAGCATTTAGTTTTCGAAGCATTAAACTCTACACGGTTTTTGATTCCCCATTGGACAATGCTGTCAAGATCAGAATTCAATGAGCTTATTATTATTATTGGTAGTCCTCATCCGAAGAATAATCCGAAGAATCTGAAAACGAATATGAAAAACAGAGGGAACTGTCATCAGCGAAACAATTTAGTGGGTTAGAAGTTACAGACAAAAGATCATTTATAAAAATAAGGAACAGCATCGAAGACAAAACGGAGCCCTGGGGCACACCAACGTTTATTTTGTGGATATCAGATTTGAACCCGTCCAATACAGCTTGAATTGAACGGTGTGAAAGGTAATTTCTAACCCAACAAAGAAGAGATTCATCAATACCAAAAGCAGAGAGCTTGATGCCAAACTCTATCAAATGCCTTAGAAATACCAAGTGCAATAATCCTACTTTCTCCAAAACGATGTAAAGATTTGTTCCACTGTTCGGTAAGATAAACCAAGAGATCACCGGTGGATCTATTGCAACGAAAGCCATACTGCCGATCATTAAAAAGCTTTCGTTCTTCAAGATATTTCTATAGCTGAAAATTAATCAGCGTTTCCATGACCTTGAAAAGAAGGGACGTAAATGCAATTGGACAATAGTTATGGGGGGAGGAGGATTCGCCTTTTTTACGGACAGGCTGGACAAATGCAGTTTTCCATCTACTCGGAAAGAGACCAGTAGAATAGGACAGATGGAAAAGCTAACGCAGTACTTTTGCCAGCGTTGAAGAACACCTCTTCAGAACAATAGCGGGGATACTATCTGGGCCAGCGGATTTGAGAATGTCAAGATCTTTTAGTACTCTGCGAAAGAAGATTTGATCCATAGAAACATTTACGCTTTTAAGTACAGGAAGAGTCATGTCACTCATTGACAGCATCGAATTAACAGCAAACTTTACTGCAAGCAAATTGGCTTTATCAATCGAGCTTACAAAAGGAGTGTCATGGGAAACGAGCATAGGAACTGACGATGCCGTAGTGTTGCGCACTTTTTTTACAAATGACCAGAAATGTTTACTGCCTTTAGGACACTGTAGTATTTTTTGCCTTAATTTCTGGTCATGCAAAAATTTAATGCGTCGAATATGTCCGTTACAAGTCTTTCTACCTTGTTTGAACTTATTCCGGTTTTCCTTTAGAATAACAAACCATATAAATGACAGCCAACACTAACAGTCAAAGTTCAAGAATCTCCATTGAAGTTTGAAACATGCTTTATTAGAAACTAATGTACGTTCCATTTAGAAAAATGTGTTAATAGTAATAATTACATTATTGTTGTTAAATAGTATTGGAAAATAGTAAAACAATCAATAAATAAATTTCAGAGCACTCCCTAAAAGGTCTTTGGCTCTATATTTTAGCGACCCAAGTCCCATAGCAAAATGCATAAATTTCAAGTATGCTACTTATGCCCTCACATTCTTGTGAAAGGCGAAGAAATGGTTTCCTTGATGCGTTCTCTAGCTCAGTTTTAAAAACGATATCGGTGAGGTTCTTAGAATGAATCAATTAATTCGCTATTTTGGCTACCGAATGTAAGCGAATCATTGATAATAAATATTTATCGATTGGTAAACGATACTCATTCGTTAGACTTGTTGATTTGGCTATTGTAAGAGGCTTCATCTCTTACGATATGAAATATCACTGTACTTAATAATTACTTTGCTCAGAATAATCAAATTAAAGCTTATTTATTTTTCACTGTTTCCATGTAATCAAAATAATATTTTTGATGAGCAATTAAGAAGTTTTGTTCAAGTTAATACGTTTTGTTTCTTATTTTGATCAAGAAAAGCCCTATACTATCAAACAGCATTTTAAGATAATTTAAACCTCGGCCAGTTTTTTTCGGAAAATTTCGGACAACCTTTTTGTCATATTGAACAGTTACGTCCCAGACGTCACCTCCTTACATTAACCCATTATTCCCCTTAAATCCCCTCGCCTAACGGTACTTAATTCCATAACGGTATCCCACGCCATTTGTTTTTGCTTAACTTGCAAAACGTGTCCATAACGGATACACCCCCTTTTCCCCTGCACATTTATATTTCATTTAAAGAATTAATAAAGTGATAATCATATTTTGTCAACAAGAAGTGCATTCCTTTCCTGATGCAGAACTTAGCTTAGAGATAAATTATAATTGAAGATCAGTTCTAATTCAACAAGCTAACCGAAAGGTGCAACCTCGCTTTGGACAGCGGCCTTTCCTTTAGCAATAAAATAATAATATAAATTGTAATAAATATGTTTGAAAATTAAATAATAAAATAAAGAAAAAAAAAAGATAATAATAAAGAAAAAACACTTTATGTTTTTTTTTTTATAATAAACACTCGGCCTCCGAACGTAATTGGCGCAGTCGGTATTAGTCGAGTACGCGAGTTTTTTGATTCGATAAAGAAATAAAAAAGAAACGCGTTAAGTTTTTACTTTTTAACTCGAGAGAACCAAAGTGCATGAGTGTTAGTATCCGTACAAGGAGAACCAAAGTGCATGAGTGTTAGTATCCGTACAAGGAAAACAGCAGTGAACATTTTTGCGATTCGATAAAGACATCGTAAGTTCAAATAAACAGCAGTGAACATTTTCGCGATTCGATAAAGACATCGTGAGTTCAAAAAAAACGAGTGCGATTAAGTACAAAGAAAAAAAACGAGTGCGATTAAGTACAAAGAAAAAACTAGTGCGATTAAATACACAAGATAAAATAAAGTTTCGATTAAGAAAAAAAAAGGAACAAAAAGTACAAAAAGACACAAAATCCGTATAAGGATACTGTGCGCGCAAAACCCGAACATCAAAAAAAAAAAGAGTAAGAACTATCAACATTAACAACCAAAGGAACAGGACATTCGACGAACTAAGAGCCAACAGGATGGCCCAATTAAATATAGAGCAGTGCTTGGCCGCATTAACGGAAATAGTGGCACAAAATAACAGGCCAACAAGCACGCGGGCACGAATTGAGAAGGAAATACAATTCGTCAATATATTTAAAGGCGAAAAAGGGACACTCCCGTCCTTCGCAGGTACTGTTAACAAAATATTGGGAAATTATGCAGTAGAGAACAGAGCAGCAGTGTTCGAAGTAATATACGACACGAAAATTCAAGGTTCAGCGAAAAATCTTCTATGCACCAGCCCTCCGGCAGATTGGAGTCAATGCCTAGAAAGATTGCGAAAACACTTCAGGCCATCAAAAGATGAAATGTCCATCACCAAGGAAATAGGATTATTTAGAGTAAGTTCCATTCAACAATTAGATAGTAAATTGAAAATATTTATAGAAGATATAGCAGAATTTTCTGCATTTAATGAAAATGGTCCCACCATGACCACAATTTTTAATAGTTTGTTAGTACAAAAAGTGAAAGAACTCGTAGCTGGCTCGTTAGCGTATGCATTAGTAAATTTATACGACATTAACGAGATCAGAAACATAATTATTAAATTCATTGGACAAGACCAAGGGAACCTGAACACACAGTAACACTAGGAACAATTATAATCAAAGCAGATCAGGTACATTTAGGCACGATTATAACCAAAACAATGCAAGTACATCTAGAAATAATCATAATCAATATAGCTCAAGTAACTCTAGGAACAATAATAATCAAAATAACTCAGGTACATTTAGACAGAATTACAATCAAAATAATTCAGGTACATTTAGACAAAATCACAATCAAAATAATTCAAGTACATTTAGACAAAATCACAACCAAAATACAGGTACATTTAGACGGAATTATAACCAAAATAATTCAAACACACCTAGAAACAATAACAATCACAACAATTCAGGTATCCGTAGAAATAACCATTACAACAATGAACCTATGGATACACTATCAGCATCATATCAGAGAGAGGTCAACACTCTCAATGATATTTCGGATTTTCGGGAAGGCAACCAAAAGGTCGAATTCCCTATATAATTATAATAACAAAAAACAAATACAAACTAAGGTTACTCATAGACACAGGTTCGGAGACGAGTATCCTCAACCCAGGGATTTGCCACCCAAAATGGCAAACGAAATTAAGAAAACCATTAGAAATAAAAACAGCTGGAGGAACGCCAATATACGCTTATTCTAAAGTAACGATTCCTCTATTCCAAGAGTTCGGCATGATAAATAAAACTGCTGAATTCGTCGAACACAAATTTCACAACATATACGATGGTTTAATCGGAAATAACATATTGTTCCCCATCGAATCAGTAATTGACTTTAGCAAACAAATATTAATAGTAAAGGAAACTAAAATTCCAATTTACTATAACTACTACGAAGAAAAAAGAGCAAATGAAAATTTCGTTAAAGAAATTTCAATACCGTGCAACAGTGAACAAAATATAACAGATGATGATTACGAAAAGGTCATTCCGATCATGGAAGTATACCAAACAGAAATATGTAAAGATCCTCTCTTACAACAAATAAGAACAAGCCACTTAAATGAAGAAGAACGAAATGGAATCAATCTATTAGTTTCAAAATACTCTTCAGTCTTTTACCAAGAAGGGACGGACCTCACTTTTACAAATGCGATAAAGCATGAAATTAAAACAAAAAATGACGTCCCGATATATACAAAAAGCTACCGATATCCCGAAGTGCATAGGAGTGAAGTTAGATCTCAAATTAATGAGATGCTGTGTCAAGGCATTATACGGCCGAGCAGTTCACCTTACTCCGCACCAATATGGATAGTTCCGAAAAAGGACGATGCTTCACAAATAAAAAAATGGAGACTCGTTATCGATTATAGGAAACTTAACGATGTCTCCATCGATGACAAATTTCCAATTCCAAATATAGAAGATATATTTGACAAATTAGGATGATCATTATATTTCACAACCCTCGATCTGGCCAAAGGGGTTCACCAGATCGAAATCGCAGAAAAGGATATCAAAAAAACCGCTTTTTCAACCGACAATGGACACTACGAGTTCGTTCGTATGCCATTCGGACTGAAAAATGCCCCTGCGACATTCCAACGCTTGATGAATTCGGTACTTCACGAGTTCATAGGGAAAATATGTCTTGTCTACTTAGATGACATCATCATATTTTCAACAAGCCTTGAAGAACATTTAGTTTCAATAAAAAAAATCTTTCAAAGACTCAAAGAAGTAAACCTAAAAATTCAATTAGATAAAAGTGAATTTCTCAAAAAAGAAACTGAATTCCTAGGCCACATAGTAACCACTAATGGAATTAAACCTAACCCCAACAAAATAGCAGCCATTCAAAATTATACACTACCCAAAACCCTGAAACAAATTCGAGCATTTCTAGGAATCACAGGCTATTACCGTAAGTTCATAAAAGATTATGGAAAAGTAGCCAAGCCTATGACATCATTCCTGAAAAAAGATGCTAAAATTGACATTAAGGACAAAGATTATATTGAAAGCTTTGAAACCTTAAAAACATTAATTACTTCCTCACCTATCCTTATATATCCGGATTTTTCAAAAAAATTTACTGTGACAACAGATGCGTCAAATTACGCTATAGGTGGTGTTCTGAGCCAAGAAAACCATCCAATCTGTTACTTTAGCCGTACACTCAACCAACATGAAACAAGGTATTCTACTATAGAGAAAGAACTTCTCGCAATATTCGATTCCACGAAATACTTCAGACCATACCTTTTTGGCAGAAAGTTCACGGTGCGAACCGACCATAGACCCCTTGTTTGGCTAAGTTCGCTTAAAGAACCAAACGCCAAACTGCAAAGGTGGAAAATTAAATTAGAAGAGTACAACTTCGACATAGAATATGTCAAAGGGAAAGACAACCAAGTTGCTGATGGTTTGTCAAGGATAGAAGTCTACCACAATCAAAATGTAACACACCAATCTGAAAATAATGAATTACAATTCGATGAACAATCCATGATAGCTACAGTCCACAGCTCAAATGAAGACAGTAGTAAACACATACCGATTATTGAATCCCCTATAAACATTTATAAGACACAAATAATTTTAAATACTACAACAAACCCAAGTAATCACAAGGTATATCACCCTTTCAAAAAGAAAAGAATTGTAATTGAACTAAAAGTCTTTAACGAAAAATTAATCATTGATATCTTAAAAAAATTCATTCCGCCTAAAGGAATAGTAGGAATTTTCACAAAAGACGATCATTTGTTTGCCCAATTTCAGGAAGTTTATATAAATTATTTTAGTAACAATAAACTCTTGAAGTTCATTAAGTGCAGTAAATTCTTGGGAGACCTCGAAGACGAAGAAAAACAATTACTGGTGATTTCGAAAACTCATGATTCACTAAATCATAGAGGAATTAATGAGACCTACGAAGAAATTAAAGATATATATTATTGCCCAAATCTTAAAGAGAAAATCCAAAAGTTCATCAATAACTGCGAAACCTGTAATAAAGCTAAATATGAAAGAAAACCCAATAAAGTCCCATGGAAACTAACTGAAACCCCTATAAAATGCAACCAAATCATACATATTGATATTTGGTATGCAAATATAAATTTAATATACGTCACAATGATTGACAATTTTTCAAAACATGTCACGGCATACGAAATCAGACATAGAACTTGGACTTCTTTGTTACATACATTGGAAAAAAGATTCGCTACTTTAGGAATTCCCGAGCGAATAGTAACAGACGGAGAAACAGGATTTTCATCATTAAACATTAAAGAATTTCTAAAAAACAATAATGTTGACCTTCACATAACTACCCCATATAATAAAACTGGCAATTCGGATATCGAAAGATTCCACTCTACTCTTAACGAGCATATTAGAACTTTCACCGCCGATAAAAATAACACAGATACCCTTAGGCAAAAAGTATTAAAAGCAATAACTATTTACAATAAAACAATCCATTCCACTACAAAAAAAAAAACCAATAGATTTCTTAAACGGAACCATATCAAATGAGGAATACCCAAAAATTACAGAAATTGTCCAAAAAAATAAGGAAAATTATATAGATAAATTAAATAAAGACAGGAAAAATATTGATTTTACCGAAAACAAACAGCAATACTTAAAAATTAGAACAGGAAATAAGATCAAACCAACATACAAAAAAGCAACTACAAAATTGGTTGACCCAGATCATGTTAAGGATGAAAAAGGAAGTAAATTCTACAAAACACAAGTAAAACGTAACTATAAGTACGAAAATACTTAACATTTTTTTTTCCAGATATTGTTTATCACCTTTTTTGACTCTAACAACAGTTACTAACGGACAGAAACTAGAAATACAAAACCTGAACTCAGGAAACGGGTTTATTACAATTAGAGACGAAAAAATTCAAGTCATAACAGGATACACTAAAATACTACATAATATAAATCTAACTGCATGGACAGAAAACCTAAATATAATAGAACATAACATAAACGAACTTAATCTTAGGGATGAATACCCAACATTAACACACGATTTTAAACTCTTATCTGAAGAAGTAGAGAACCTGTTAGGACATTATCACCATAAAAAAAAGAGGACTTATTAATATTGTAGGAAAAGGACTAAAATACCTCACTGGAACAATGGACTACGAAGACGAAACAGAAATCAAACAAACTCTAAACATAAACGAACAAAATACCAAGAACCTTATCGAAGGATTTAACGACCAAGTCAAAATTAACCATAACTTTAACGAAGCATTTGATAACATAACAAAACACCAATTAACTAGTTTAGGCAACACAATCGACAAAGAACTTGCAGAAATAGCAACTATGCAACAGGCATTCCAGATACAATACGACTTACAACTACTCAAAGACCAAGTTAAAAAAATTAAAGAAAATCTACTTATGAGCCAGTTAGGAATTCTAGGACATGATATTTTAACACAGAAAGAAATAACCAAATTTAATATTACTATGAATGAATTAACTAATATTAAGAGCACAGTAATAATTCATGAGGATCAAATAATATTTATCCTACTTATACCAAATTATTCAAAAGAAATTTTTATAAAATAATTGTTGAACCGATTCCCAACAAAAATAATCTAGAAATTTTAATATCAAGTAATCATTTTGTTACAAATGGAAAATTAATGTTTTATAGTACGGAGAACGGATTAAAGTTAAAAGACTTAAAAATTGTAAACGATACTTGTGTATCAAATCTATTAAAAGAAAATGCTGAATGTAATTTTAAAGAGAACAAAAACATAGAAATTAAGCAAATGACAAATAATATTATCATAACAAAAAATATAGCACAAACAGATATATTACACAATTGTCATAATTATAACGTAAATATTGTTGGAAATAATATAATAAGATTCGAAAATTGTAAAATTATAATAAATAATGTTAAATATGAAAATTTTATTTACTATGATAATTTCATCATACCAAATTATAAAAATATAACAATAAAAAAAAATTGTAATGAATTATAATTCAGAGGATCTTCACTTTAAGCAATTAGAAAATCGTAAATTTATAGAAGAAATACAAAGAAAAAACATTACCCACCTTTCTATGAATATTGGAACATTCCTTATAACTTTCATTATTGTTTCAATCATTTTAATCTTCATTTTTAAAAATAAAACAAACATTAAAGTAAATATAAAAAGCAATGATTCTCCGGAGCAGAATCTTAAGGGGGGAGGAGTTACGTCCCAGACGTCACCTCCTTACATTAACCCATTATTCCCCTTAAATCCCCTCGCCTAACGGTACTTAATTCCATAACGGTATCCCACGCCATTTGTTTTTGCTTAACTTGCAAAACGTGTCCATAACGGATACACCCCCTTTTCCCCTGCACATTTATATTTCATTTAAAGAATTAATAAAGTGATAATCATATTTCATTTGACTCAAATGAAATATGAATATTTTGTCAACAAGAAGTGCATTCCTTTCCTGATGCAGAACTTAGCTTATAAATAAATTAGGTGGCGCAACAGTCCGTAGAGAACCAGGGCCTAGTGACTTACAACTCTCAACCATTCCTGTGTGCGAGTAATGTTGTCAGGGATGGAGGGGACCTACAATTTATATGCCGAATCCGAACGGCTAATTTGAGAATGCAATGACAAGAATTACTCTTGGAGAATTTGTCAATTCCTCGCAAGAGGCAGTACCCGTGAAAACTCTTTTTTTTTTTTTAATTAAGGTGGCACAGGCAGGGATTGAACCCAAGACCTCTCGCATGACAGTCCAACGCACTAACCATCATGCCACGGGCACTACGAACTTAGCTTAGAGATAAATTATAATTGAAGATCAGTTCTAATTCAACAAGCTAACCGAAAGGTGCAGCCTCGCTTTGGACAGCGGCCTTTCCTTTAGCAATAAAATAATAATATAAATTGTAATAAATATGTTTGAAAATTAAATAATAAAATAAAGAAAAAAAAAGATAATAATAAAGCAAAAACACTTTATGTTTTTTTTTATAATAAACGCTCGGCCTCCGAACGTAATTGAACCTTAACGTGGCAGACACAAATTAAAAAGAAAATTTTAAACTTAGAATTTTGTTGATGCCAACAAAGACTTCTCAAAAATCTCAAATAAGACTAACTAAACTATAATTTTACATGTGTTACAGCTATCGTCAAAATAATGAACATTTCTTTTTGGGAAAGTATGCCATTAGCATTTGTGTAAGCATACAATTTCATTTTAATGGTAAATATTTTGTTAATGTTTCTCAATTTGTGTTTTTTAAAAAGAAATTTGAGTTGTTTATCTTCTGGAGTAAATTTACTTCAGGCTTCATAAAAGGCTCCTAAACAAAGAAGAACAATTGAAACACACATTTCGATAAAAATGTCAATTAGTTTTGTTTGTTCACGGATTATAATTTATAAATATTTTATTGAAAAATGCTTATTTAATTTATTTAATTCTATTTTCGTAGAGGCAACTATCAACTTAGGTTTTTCTTGAAGATTTTTTTTCCATCCGATGGAAATCTTCAAAAGACACTCCGTTAGAATCAGTGCTGAATAGTGTAGGACTCTTACCGCACGGAAACCATCGGTTAATCGGGAACATTCTATGAAAAATCGGAAAATGATTTTTCTTAGTAAGTTTATAGTTCTAATACTTTCCCATAGAGCGTCAGTTCATGAGAATTGGCTTATGTTATTTAGTATTTATGTTTTATTTGTAAAATGTATATGTGTCGATTTTGTTTCATTTAGTTTGATACTTCATTTTTGCGTCCAAACACTTAATTTATTGAATGCACTTTGCAATTTTTGTGTAGCCTTTGAAACGGATCTATCAGACACCAATATTGCAGTATCATCAGAAAAAGCGGCCATGATAGCGTTGGTATCCACTAGAATATCTCTTGCATGTAAAATATACAAGGCTGGTCCTAGGACACTTCCTTGCCGTACACCGGTTTCTGTTTTCTTTAGTTCAGTTCGTAACCTTTTTTTCAAGTATTTCGTTGAACTGCCAAAGGCCAAACCGTAAGAAAGGTAAAGCAAAATCTAAGACAAGCATACTTCTTTTCTTTTATTATTTTGCTGAGTCTTTCGAGTAGCAATTTTTCGAAAACTTTTGCTATGATTGGTATAAGCATATTAATCTGTAAGATAATACTTTTGTTGGTAGAATACTTAGTAGTTTGAGGCATTTGTTTATTTAAAATTGAAACTTTGTGAAGGCTTTGGAAAGCATTTCTTTCAATACTTGAGCAGTAATTTCTTATTATGTATATAACTTATGTTGAAACATGCTTCTTTGAAAGTGACAAAAGCAATTTCACATTTCTTTCATTTCTTTCAACAAACTGTAAGAAATCTGTTGCTGTATTTTTAAAGACCGCCTTATCATATGAAAATCTCGTAGCTTGCCATTTCCTTCGAGGTTTTGTTTTTTTCCAAAATTAACTCCTTCATTTCGACAGAAGTTGAGTACAATATTTCAGTGACAATGCAGCAAAGATTCGTTTTTAGAATGTTTATTTCTATTGTCTTTTCTCTCAATAGAATTGTTTACAATTCGATTTAGGTCCAATTATTGATGTTATTAGTATTATTTAGAAAGAACCGTCTAAGGGAGATACTTTTATGACATGAGCAACATTCAATAGCATGTCATAATTACTACTTTTCCAAACAATTCCATCCATATCAAGTTTGAATATTGGTTTAAGTAGCTTGAGGTTGAAAGCTTCTAACATTGGGCGACTAACAAAGATTAATAAAATAATAAAATTAAACAAATGCGTGGTTAAATTATTCATTATGACACCCATTTTAAGAAAGAAAGAAATTTATACCTCCCAAAACAAATTTGTTCAAAAATGTCCAGTTATAGTTTTATTTATACCTACACCTTTTTATTTTCCAATCAACGAAAAAAAAAATATTCGAATGAAGTTGTAGACAATTTAATTTTTTACCAATAATGTCATTTTCCATTTTCTGTAGGGTTGCGAAAAAAAGCCATTCCCAATATGGTTTTCAGGGGACAAGACGGTGTTCGCAATTGTCTCCCCGACGGGGCACGATTTGTTTCTCTGAAAAATGCACTCTAAAGCTAAGTATACACGATAAGAAGATCTTCTAATATTTGCCAAACTGTCAAAAGTCATCCAATTAGGTAACAATTGACAATTTTCTATCAAGTTAAAAATCTCTACTTATACAATTGGATGATTGTATCTAAATATTAGATAATAATTTTTTGTAGAAAAACGGCGGACAATTGCCGACCATTTTATATCTACCAATTAATAGCTGTCTGTGCACACGGTTGGAAGACTTTAAAAAAACTATGCTGAAATGCGACCCACACTAATAACTTCCCATCCCGTATGCCGCTTTCTCCTGGTTAATACTTAAACAAAATGTTCATAACAATATTGTGTTCTCTTAATTCTTAAGTCGAAATCATTTCTTATCAGTTTCTTGTTGTTTTTGTAGGTTATCGCGTTTTGTTAAAACAAATTGTCAGTTGAATTGTCTAAAAAAATTAACTAAAAATTACCAACAATATTTTGCATACAGTGAAACAGTTTGATTTCAAAATCTATTTTTATTAACGACATTTTTATTCGAAAAGCATTTCTTGAAAATTTGTATTAACTTCCCATAGGAAGTTATTGCAATTGGTCCGATTTGTCGAATTCAAAATTTTGACATTTCTCGATGCTTCAAGGTACCTAGAGTCGAAAAAAAGATTTTTAGAGAGATGTCTGTGCGTGCGTGTGTACGTAAGTTTGTACGTCCGTACGTCTGTATGTCCGTACCGGAGCGGCGTTTTTTTCGTCGTACATAGCTCAAGAACCAGTAGAGACATCGACTTTAAATAAGTTTTGTTATACAGATAATAATGCAGAAAAATGCAGAAAGGTCTCTCAAGAAAATTGAGTGGGTGGTTTTTTACAATAGCAATTTGAAAAAAAGGTGAAAATTTTGGTTAACTCTAAATAACTCACGACCAAATAACGCTAGAGACTTGAATTAAATGTTATATTATATACATATTGTAACCTGATACCAAACAAATATATTTTTGGAAAAAATTCACCTTGAAAATTTTACGAACAAAAAATAATTTTATCTCCAAAAAAATTTTGTGCAACGAAGAATAACGTTTTCAACATCTGGTAAAATTTTGAGAAAAATCGAATTGACAGTATTTTACAAAAAATAAAAAAAATACTAAAACTTGCTAAAAAATTTACTTTCGACTCAAATAGCTTTTCAAAAATTAAAAATATTGAATTCAAACTTATTTTATCTCACAGAAAATATTGTTTTCGATATTCAATAAATTTTTTATAAGAATCCAATAGTCCGTTTTTTCATAAAAAAAAATAAAATCTACAAAAAATAGTACGCAAATTTGGTAAAAATTGATTTTCAGTTCTCATCCAATTTCTATTTGTTTATATAAGAAATAAAAACTTTTTAAGAAATGCTAGTAAAATTGGAAAAAATTGATTTTCGACTAAAAATCTGGTTAGCAAAAATAGATTTTGAATAAAACTATTTCATTATATGCAAAATATTGTTGGTAATTTTGAAATTTTTAAGAATAATTCAACTGACAACTTTTTTTAACACAACACGAAAACCTACAAACTTTTAAGAAAGACAAATCGACAGACGGAATGGGAAGTTATCAGTGTGGGTCACATCCCAGCCTCTTTTTTCTTATTTGATTACATAAGAAATAAAAACTACTATTTTGTGTAGATCATAATTTGTGTGAACAAAACTGACTGTCGTATTTTTATAAAAATTTTACTAATAAACAAAACTCACACACAATTTACATAAAAATACTTCAAACTTTTTCACAACGCTTATTCCCCAACGATGTTGTTCTTATAATTCATCTTAAAATTTCTTTTTTAAGAATTACAATTTTCTACACCCTTCAGATAACTATACTGAAAACTAAAAACAAAAAGTTCCACATACGCCACAGTGTACTGAAAAAATCATAAACTGTTCTCACACAATTTCTACAGTTTTTCATTCAGGCAACACTTTTGTTAAAAATTTCAACGAAAAGTTAATTAAAAGTTGGCAATATTTTTCAGTGATTAAATGCTATACACTCTACATTCACCATCAAGATAAAACGAGCACTCATTCAAATTATAACTACAAACACACACACACACATAAACTATACACACATATGTTCATATGTACATAATATATTTGACTACTTTACACAGTTATTCATCCAAAGCTAAGCCTGATTCAGTGTTAAAAGGAAATTAA
Organism: Eupeodes latifasciatus; assembly: GCA_920104205.1. Classification (NCBI taxonomy): domain Eukaryota; kingdom Metazoa; phylum Arthropoda; class Insecta; order Diptera; family Syrphidae; genus Eupeodes; species Eupeodes latifasciatus. The sequence goes on from OV049924.1 coordinate 145,688,988, forward strand.
TATTTTTCCATCTTATTTTCCATTATAATATAATGGAAACGGTTATATGCCTCCCGGAAATACTCGCGTTCCCGCTGTCGGTCTTTGTCTCATACATACATTCCTTTCGTTTCGTTTCGTTTCGTTTTGTACTCATACCCTTTCACGCTTCATGAATAATTTACGAAAATTTTAATTGAAATAAAGACACTTTGTTTGCGTTTGTGTGTATGTGTTTATGAGTGTAGTCAAATGAGGGTTTTATGGTTAATTATAAGCTTAATCGTTCACAAGATAACCTTATTGGGTGCTAGGATGGATAGGATATATGTACGTTATGTCATTTTTCATACAAAAATATAGACGAAAATTGTTTCTTTCTATTTAAAAGGAAAATAAGGTCGTACGTCGTCGTCTCGTTGTTGTAGTTGTTGCCGTCGTCGTCAGAATTTATGAGAAGTCGTCTTCATTTTTAAAAAGGAACATTTTTCTTTTCCTGTTTTTGGTTTTTTATTCTTTGGTTAACTGGGAATGGAAAGAAAAAGTTACTTTATTTTTTTATATTTTGTTGGTCCTTGAGATGAACATCCTGTTTCACAGCAGGGGGTGCTTCTTCTGACGAGTAAATTAAAATTTACAGCAAAAATGTGCATCAACTGAGAAGAAGGATTCTGCAAGGACCAAAGGAAGAAGAGAAGAAAAGAAGAAAAGAAACTTTGTGGAAGAAAAACCACAGGAAGTCGCTTGAAAGCCATTTGAAATAAAAATAAAAATACGTCTGGTTTTGTGAAGTTTAAGGGTGCATTTACGATTTACATATACATACATCATAGTACAGTGCATACGAGACGAGCAAAGTACATATGAAGAATTAAATTTAGAGGCTTCTTTTTGAAGGCAAGGCTCTAGACTGCAAGGAGCCTTCAGTTTTTTGGTTTTGTTTATTTCGTTTATTTGTTTGTTGTTTGTTAAGTTATTTTCTATAAGAAAACTCAACTGTCTGATGTTGACACTTGAACTATTTGGTTCCATTATAACCGCTTTTCTATGTTCTATTGAAGTTTCGACTTAACCCTGTCACGTGTTTGACTTTACACTGTTCACCAAAAACTGGAATGCAATATATTTTGTAATAGAAAAAGTTTAGACAGAAAAGTTGTTTTTCTTCGATCGGGTTGAGAAATAAGATATACATAGGTACGAGTATTTTATTTTTGTTTTCCAGTTTAAACTGATCTAATGTCCTCTTTACAGAAAACAAATTCTTCAAAACCGTTGGACATACACATATTTTCTTTTCGTTATACGAAATCAGGTCTTTGCGTAAAGAAATCTTAATACAAGCTATATATTTTACGACCAAAAAATTGCCAACACCAAAAATGTGCTTCTTTTTTAGTTAAATTAACACAACTTTTAAATGGATGGTACACTGGTCTTATATATATTTGTAAGAATATATGTATGTATAATATAGATATGCTAAAATCGAAGAGGTTTGAGTTTATATTTAAAAGTTTATGCATGTGAGAAAATGGCGCATGCATGCTATAATTAATGCGGCGTTATGATACATGCATCAACTTTTTACTACGGGTATTTTGGTTACCTCCATGGTAGTTTAAACTTATATAATTTATTAAACCAGGTGCATAAATTACGTCAGTTAAAAGTTGATGAATGAAGACAATATCATTATGTAAAAAGAGGCTGGGATGCGACCCACATTGATAACTTCCCATCCCGTCTGTCGATTTGTCTTTCTTAAAAGTTTGTAGGTTGTGTTGTGTTAAAAAAGTTGTCAGTTGAATTATTCTTAAAAATTTCAAAATTACCAACAATATTTTGCATATAATGAAATAGTTTTATTTCAAAATCTAGTTTGTTAACAAGATTTTTAGTCGAAAACCAATTTTTCCAAACTTAAGTAGCATTTCTTAAAAGTTTTTATTCCTTATATAAACAAATACAAATTGGATGAATGAAACTAATTTGAAGTCAATATCTTCTATTGTTCACGAGATATTGAGAACCGAACATCAATTTTTCCCAATTTTGCGTACTATTTTTTGGTGATTTTATTTTTTATGAAAAAACCAACTGCTGGATTCTTATAAAAAAAATTATCGAAAACAATATTTTCTGTGAGATAAAATAAGTTTGAATTTAATAATTTTAATTTTTTAAAGATATTTGAGTCGAAAGTAAATTTTTACCAAGATTTTTTGGAAGGTTTTTTATTTTTTGTAAAAAAAACTGTCAATTCGATTTTTCTCAAAATTTAATCGAATGTTGAAAACAATATTTCTTATAAGATAAAATTAGTTTGAAACCAATATCTCAAAGTTTTGAAAAGATATTTAAGCCGAAAATCAATTTTTACCAACTGTTGTTAATTTTGTTTAGGTTTTTATTTTTCGTAAAAAAACTGTCAATTCGAATTTTCTCAAAATTTTACTGAATATTGAAAACAATATTTTTTAAAAGAAAATTAGTTGGCAAGAGTACGATAACTTAGGCGACAAGATATTATAACGGATTTTTTAAGAACAGTTATTTTTTAATTATTTTTTTTCCATTTAACGTACATATTTTTTTAAATTTCTCCTACCGCCTAAACGGGGGAGATAGACCCCCCTCCCATAGTAAAAAATGCTTGTTTTTAACTGTTCTATACAAAATCGTCATTAAAATTTGTCGCCAAAGTTATCGTACTCTCCCCAATTAGTTTAAAGCCAATATCTCAAAGTTTTGAGAAGATATTTAAGTCGAAAATCTATTTTTACCAACTTTTGTCAATTTTTAGGTTTTTAGTTTTTGTAAAAAAAACTGTCAATTCAATTTTTCACAAAAATTTTCCGGACGTTAAAAACAATATTTATTATAAGTTTAAATTAGTTGGAAGCCATACTCTCAAATTTTTAAAAGATATTTGAGTCAAAAATCAAATTTTACCAACTTTTGTTAATTTTTTTTAGGTTTTTAATTTTTTGTAAAAAAAAACTGCGAATTCGATTTTTCTCAAAATTTTACCAGATGTTGAAAACGTTATTTTTTGTTGCACAAAATTATTTTGGAGATAAAATCACTTTTTGTTCGTAAAATTTTCGAGGTGACAAATATTCTCTTTTTCAGTTTTTTTGATTTATAAAAAAAAACGTCAATTGGATTTTTTTCAAAAATATATTTGTTTGGTATTAATATAAAATTTAATTTAAGTCTCTAGCGTTATTGGTTCGTGAGATATTTAGGGTGGTTAACCAACAGTTTCACCTTTTTTTTTTTAAATTGCTTTGGTAAAAAAAACACCCACTCAAATTTCTTGACAGCCCTTTCTGCATCTTTCTGCATTATTTTCTGTATAGGTATATTTATTTTGACTCTAGGGACCTTGAAACGCCGAGAAATGTCAAAATTTTCAATTCGATAAATCGGACCGATTACAATAACTTCGTATGGGAAGTTAATGAAACTCTAAATTCATTAACTTTATAATAAAAGAATTATAATATTTATTTTACGGGTATACTAAAACTAATCACTTATAATAAATTAAATTGCATCCACAAAACAAGAAGAGAACTTCCAAAGCTCTCCAACGGATGTTGATGGCCGATCATGTTGGCTGTCAAAAAGATGACAGATGACAGGCAGTCAGCTGTGTTTTGCGTTCAAGTGCGCGGTTATTGTAGTGCGTTCAATTGGATTGATTTGGATGTCGCTATAATTATTAACCCTCCTTTTCGATAGAGGCTTCATTTGAAGAAGCTATATCCGATGTTTATAAGGATCAGACCATGGTTGTCGCCGACTTCCCTGGCGACTGAAAAATAGGTATACGGCTTCTCAAGCTTTATCAGAATTTCTCTTATAAAACACTTATCGTTTTAGTTCAAAAGACTTTAAAAATTTTTATTTAAAAAAAGTAATAATTAATAGAGTTCATTTGTTTAAAATAATTTTTTACTTACTCTTGATCTGCCGTGGCTGCTGCTCGTGATTTCTGTTGCTTTTGTGCAATTTAAAATATAAAATGGCTTCTTAAAAATTTCGCACATTCCAGAACGATGAGTGCGTTCAGAGTCAGTTAAAATGAGCAACATTCACGGAGACCAAGAGCAAGTTCACACGAGGTTGGATGATGGTTTACACGGGCGTTGGTAACAATGGTTATGTATGAAGTTGCATGGAAGAAATTATATCCTATTAGTGTGGATCTCGTAAAGGATCATGAAATTTAGACCAACGTTTAACAAATCCTTACATAGAGTTGGCTCTTCTAACAATCGAATTAATATTCTACTCCAAGATCCTTAAAACTATGAACGCGATGTATAGAGTGCTAATATGTTTTGTAATCAATCGAAGTAGGAGTAAGTTTTTATGAGCAAATCATTGCCTGACCATCAATTGGATTAAGGTTTAGTCTCCATTCTTTTTGCATTAAATAACGAAACTGTTAATATCCTCTTAAAGTTGTAATTAATTTTATGATTTTATGCTTCTGAAGATAATTTTAAATTAAATTTTACTATATCGTAAAGAAAGGTTTACATCATTTATAGTTATAAGATAAAGTAGTAGAGTACTCTGGATGGAGGATTTCCTGATTTGGCAATGAAAGGGTTGGAGAAAGAACTTCTGAAATGAAGGCGATAAGACCTTTTTTGAAGATAAGAAGGTTAGGTACCCATGTGATAAATTGGAAAGGAAACCCAATTGCCTTCAGCTTAAATGTGATGATTGCATGAGAAAGTTGGTCAAAAGCTTTAGAATAATGAGTGTTAATACAGTCGAGCTCTTGGCCGAGTTCTAGAGTATTCGAGTAATCATACAAAAATACAGCTAATTTAGTAATTGTCGAACGTTTCCGCATAAAACTATGTTGTCGTTTTCATATAATATTCTTTCTTTTTAAAATTTCAACTACACAAGCAACTTGTTCAAATAGTTTGGACATACGGGACAGTTAAGAGATTGCTCTGTAAACACTAATGTCAGACTTGTTACTGTTTTGAAAGCCTGTTGTAATAAATACCGGCACCAACCATCTTTTCATCGATTTCAAGGACGCATATTACAGCATCTACAGGGACGAGCTGTGTAGAGCCATGTCTAGTTTTGGCATCCCTGCCAAACTCGTCCGTTTGTTGTGCACGCTGTTCCATAAAAGTTGGAAACAACTTAACAGAACTTTTCGATGTAATTTAGGCAGAGGCGGCAAAAATGGGTTTAACGGTTCATTGGGGCAAAACAAAGTACATCAAGAAAGGACCCACAACACTGAGGTCTCGTTCAAAACGTCACAATCGACAGACGTAACTTTGGGGTAGCTAAGGACTTTGTCCTGTTTCGACGTATATTTTGAGAAGAAGCGAATTCATATGTAGTTTTTAACATTACTCAAAATTTATAAAAATTGATTTTCTATTCGAATATCTTGGCAGAATATAAAGACAATACCTTTAAAATTGTTTTACCTTATGAAGGATGTCATTGCTTCTATTTCATTAATTAAAAAAAAGAAAAACAATTGACAGATAAAAACCTTCCAAAAATGCTACCAAAATTTGTTAAAAAATGAATTTTCGACTCGAATATCTCGAGCAAAAATTAGAGTTTTAACTTCAAAATTATTTCATTGACATTTGTTATTCAAAGACGAAAAATTGACTTGTTACAAAAAACAGACCATTTGAACATTTTAGCGGATACCAATGGGAAGTTATCAGTGTGGGTCACATCCCATCTTTTTTCTTTCTTTAAAAATTGATTTTCTGTTAAATACAAAAACTTTTTATATCTTACAAAAATTGAAGTGAATTTGCTTTGATTCGCCCAAAACTGAGATTTAAACACGAATTTCAAGAATGTAAATGTCCCAAAAACAAAAAAAGTGACACTTTCGTTAAACTAATGGCTCATTGAAAAAACATAATAAACGTTTCATATCTATTGATTTAATATAAAAGCTTTTAATGTCTCGAGAACTGAAGTGAAAATAGATTCTTCAACGTATAATTTGTGAGTGTCACACTAAAGTTTCTTCCCAACTTATTTATTTACATAAATTTATTTTTATTTAATTTTTAGAAAAATTATGTAGATACTTAAATGCACCTAGTTCCTTTTCTGTATGAAATGTTCCAAAAACCCTTTAAACTATTATAATTTAGCTCTTAAATATGGCACATTTAGAAAACAGTGTTCTGAAATAATCTTATAATTACAGCTAGGTTCCCAATATCGAATGAAATGAAATTGAAATCGAAATTGAAAATCAAGTGAAATCGTTTTCAGTGTTCTATCATTCGATCGATTTTATAACTTCGAATACTTTTTGAAATCACTTCAAGCTAAATTAAAGCAGATGATATATACATACATATGTACATATATCACATCAATCAATAAATACATTTGTTCATTGTCATAAATTGTATAATTTCTTATGTTAAAATTTGTTCTGTGCCTTTTTTATAAATAATTATAAAATATTGGTGTTTTTTATTTGCACTGTGTTGATGCACATTTACAAAGACTCTGGTATCGAAGTATAGTTTTTAAAAGAACGTTTTTTTTTTTGGTATAGAGAAGACTTTTGGTAATCGTTTTAAATGCTTTATTCCTTCTTTAAAAAAAAGTTAGAAAATGCAACTTCTCGTGACTCAAGTGCATTTTATAAAAAAACTTAAGGTTTATTTCCTTTAAGTGAAAATAATACTGCTTTTCAAAAATTTGTTCTTGTCGAATTCAAATCACACCAACTTAATCTGTTCGAATTTAAATCACTTAAAAATCGCTAATGTCGAAATGTAGAATACGCAAATTTACTTCGTTTTGAGTTCGAGAAAAATGAAATCGATATTGATAAAAGTGAATTTATTTAAAATCTACACTGAGTTACAAAAAAAGTCGCGCACCTTAAAATTTCGCAATAATTTCAAATATGTAAAAAAGATTTTTTTGTTTTCAAGATTCAGTATTATTATTATTAATTTATGTACAAAATGAACAAATGGCAAGAATTTTTAAATAAAACATAAAGTAAATGAGTTTTTGTTCGCTGTGTAGTGGGTATTGCCTACTCTAACGTCTATTAAATCTTTAATTCGACTCAGCATACCTTGAATAAGGTTATTTACCATCCCACTCCTCAATCTGACAAGATCTCAGCCCATTTAGTGTCTTGGGAAGAGCAGGACGCTTTCTTATCCTTTTTTGCAGCAGATCCCAAATGTGTTCGATGGGATTCCCGTCCGGGATCTTGGCAAGCCAAGCCATCACATCGATTTCTACTTCTTCCAAGTAGTCCGTAATGCACCTGGCAACGTGAGGTCTCGCATTCTCTTGCATTAGCAAGATATTTAAAGGAAAGGAACAACATATTCTTCCAAAATGTTGGTGATGTATAAATTGGAGTTTATCAGTCATTTCACTATGCACAGCCCAGTTATTCCGTGCACGGAAATTCCTGCCCACACCATGACGTAACCTCGTCGAAATTTTCCCACTGGGCAACTGTTGTCGAATTGTATCTCCCACCTAATCTTCTCCACACTCGGTTCAATCTTGGTGAAGGCTACTAAATTCCGTTCGCTAGTGCTGTATCGTGAGTCTTAAGTTTGTGAGACACTTCAACCGCTGTTTGGTGGCGATCTCGAAGGCTATGAAGCAACAAATATATCTGCAAAAATATTATCAAAATACTTACAATAAATCATAAAGTATGACTTTACCACCACTTTTTTTGTAACTCAGTGTATTTTAACTTCATTTCGAGAGAAAGTGAAATTATAGAACCTATGTAGTTGTTATATTTAGTTGTCACTTTAGCCCCTGAAATATGTAAATTTAAGGTTAAGTTACACATTATGTTATTTAAATTTTGTCAGCCTCTTTTACAGAACATTAAAGAACATTTTTAATCGGTTATTAAAAACTCATCTTTATGTTAAGTGTGTCACACCCCCCACCCCCCTGATTAAAAGTCTGGGTTTACCCTTGAACACAGATCATTTAATTACAACTCACAGCATGATCCATTACTTTAAACTATCTACACATGGTGGGTCATGTAGTGGTTTAAAATTAAAATTATATGTAATTTTGAAAGTGAATGCTCGAAATCTTGACAGAAAGTCAGAATTAAAATGATTTAAATTTGGGAAATACTGAAAACATGCTGTGCATTTTTTAAAAAAGAAGTGTACGCGATAAATTCAGCTCAATCAATTTCAATTCGAATACAAATTTGTTTAAGTCAAATTGCGACAAAGTTATAAAAGTCCCTAGAAAAATATTTTTTGCCTTGGAATACAATACATTTAATGTCTTTTAAAAAATCTAGATTTGTACTAAGGGAATACTTAACTCTTTATCTGGTAGGAAACTATATCCTTTTTTCCCGTAATTCAATACCACTTTGTCGAATAATTCGTGTGCATTGCACATAAAGTTGTCCAATTTCCAAATTGGTTTCAACTATCTAAATGTTTGCTAGTTATTCCTTTTTATTTTGTTGTCTCTTCATCTAAGTGTGCCATAGTTCCTTTTTGATTCCATATATCGACTTTTCTGCTACAATTTAGACAGCAAGAAAAACAGGACGAAAAGAATCCAAATAAATACCTACATGTTACTCGTCTATGGACATTGCACTTCAAATTCAAGCTTCAAGTTATCTATACCTATGTATATCGCTTTTTGGAACTTCGGAGTGTGTTGCATTTGGCGATAGAATAGAATAAAGTCATAGTAAAAGCATTGTCATTGTCTCTTTCCAAAAACAGCATTCTTTTTATTAACTCTTTCGAAATCGACAAAAATAGATTTAGACAAAATAGAAATATAAAAAAAATCGTGGAAGAAAAAACAAATTTAGCAAGAGAATAACATTTTAACTGATTCTGAAACTAAAGAACCCTTTATGGTCCTTTTTTGTGTGTTACATCGTACCACCACTGTTATAGTGCATCTTCTGTTTGTTCACTGTGTCGTTGAGAAAAACAAATAACTAAACGTATATGTACATTGTACACACACTCATTTAAAGTTTATTCCTTCTTTCGTCCTGTGGAACAAATAGCTAAAGTTTATTGTCCAACATAGTATGGTGCACTTACTGTGTAGTGTATATTATGTATGTATGTATTTTCGTTACAAAAAGGAACTACGACAACGACTATATAAAGATACGACCACCATACGGTACGGGTACGACAACAACCCAAAGGAATATATCCTACGTCAAGTTAAATAGAGAAAAGAGACAACTCCTCGAAAGGAATTTATGTTTCATGGAGCATCCTTATTGGGAACAATTTCCTATTATAGTTTTGGTTTGGACGATCACAAATATACTCTAAAGCTTTAGTCCAGTTCCAGCCCAATATACTCAAAACACATATATATACTCGTACATATGTATGTAGACAGATATGTACATAGGTTTACAAAATGCATTGTTGTTTGTTATAGAGGATATCATTTAAGGATAAAATATATAAAATACTAAAAAAGAAAAAACTCCAAGGATAAAGGATAGCTCACTTAAATATCGATCTTATATTGGTACAAGGGGAGCCATTTAGGGTCAGGTTTTTTTTTCTTAAGGATATTCCAGTATAGTGAACACAAAAGACGGGCTAGGACGAAAACGACGACGACGATGAAGTCTCAGAAGAAGAAAAAGTGAACACCATAAAAGGGACAATTCTACAAATAAAACCCAAATAAAATAATACATTATGAAATCTAAAATGTTGTCGTCGTTTTCCAACAATTCGACGAAAATCAAACTCCTGAAGTGACTTACAACCGTGAGTCATAATATTCTTCTGCTCCTTTTTGTAGCTTCTAGCTTCTACTAAACTTTGATTCACTGAGATTTTTATATTGTAGGTTTTCCTTTCCTTTTTATTATTTTTTCTTTGTGGTTTTTATAGACCCATATAATACCTTCTCTTTGAAATGTTCTTTTAAGAAAAAGCTGCATTTCTGGGAAAAATCTAGAAAACAGGGTGCATTGAGTATTATTTAAGGAAGTCGATGTTCCATATATTGTTTCGTTTTTTTTTTTTTTTTAATTTTATTTTCTTTATAAAAACACATTGAATTGAACATTTTCAACTCATGGCCAAATAACTATTTAAGTGTGTAGATATTATATAGTATTTTCTATGATGCCCAAAGGAAATATTTCATTGTGAGCAAAGGCTTATTTAAAAATTTACTTAGGTAAGGTTGTGATGCTCTTTTAGAACGGTTTGCTCAATTAGGTATTTTAGTGTGAAATTTTCTTGAAAAACATAAATTCTGTAATACCCACAATAAGCTGACAAATTCTGCACCGGAGCTTACAGGAATATTTCACTTAAGAATCGATTTAGTTTTAGTATTGAAAGAGACATTTTTATATGTAGGTATTTTAGTGTGTAAATATATTTTTCTTGGAAAAAATTTTATTTTTGATAACTATTGAGTGTTCATATTACAAAATAAATAAATATAAAGAGTTTGTATTTCCCATTTAAATACCTTTCTTCAATGAAATGTTCAAGTTTCTTGTTATTCAAAAGTTGCTGACAAAATTTATATCAGAGAAAAAGAAATTAAGAATTGAAATCCTAATAGAAAGATTTGAAAGATGGTCTACAACTGAGGTGAATACGAAATAATTGTACTTTTCTAATAGGATATATCATATATATATATATATATATATACATCACATCATACATACACTCTGTGACGGTAAACAACATCTATAGAAAATTTAATGTTTTCTTAAATAATTTTTGAAGGCATTTTAAGCTTAGGTGTATTAACATCTCTAATAACAGTGATCTTTTTGTAAGCACAGCCTTAAATTTTGTCAGCAAGTTAATAACTTTCGAAAGTTGAGTAATATTTCTCTTAAGAAGTTAGATAAAATCAACTTTTAAATGAGATCATTTTGTAAGCTCAGCCTTAAATTTTGTCAGCAAGTTAATAATTTCCGATAGTTTAATAATACTTCTTCTATGAAATGAAATAAAAATCAACTCTTAAATGAGATCACTTTGTAAGATCAGCCTTAAAATTTTGTCAGCAAGTTAATAACTTCCGATAGTACCTATAGTAATATTTCTTCTTAGAAATGAAATAAAAATCAACTCATAAATGAGATAATTTTGTAAGTTTAGCCTTAAATTTTATCAGCAAGTTAATAATTTCCGATATTTTAAAAATATTTCTTTTAGGAAATGAAATAAAAATCAAACTTTCGATAGTTTAATAATACTTCTTCTATGAAATGGAATACAAATATTTTAACAAGTTAAAAATGCCTTCAAAAATTATTTAAGAAAACATTAAGTTCTCTATTGATGTTGTTTTAGAATTGATCTGAAAACATCCTGCTTACTATACAAAGTTTGAAAATTGATTTATAAGCAAGTTTGGATCAAGCACTAAAGCTTACAAATGTTAAACAAATTAAAAAATTATAAATTATCATGGGTAAATTTTGTTTAGGAAAATCAGCCCTATCATGAATTTTACCCGAAAAAATTGTTCACCACGTTTTTCCAATTTTAAAAAGCTATCAATAGTTTCGCCCGAAAAAGACTTTAAGTACTTCGAATTTAGAAATGACTGTTCGAAAAATAGGTTTGTTCGAAAAATAGGTTTGTTCAACAAATACATATGTATCTCTCAATAAATGTTCCCATTCCTCTTATGGAAACAGATAGTTCTTTTTTTTATAATTTACAGGCACTCAAGGGGCTATTAGTACACTTAATATCTTTTTATTTAACAGTGCGAGCGTTAGTGAAATAGGGAAGGGTTTAAGATTAGATACCGGTGCATGTTGGTCACAAAGTTCTGAACATCAAAATGGGAGGGAAAAACAGAGTCCACATTCTCGATGTGCGGTTTAAAAAAGAAAATCTATACTTCTCAGTACGCTCAAGGGTAAACTGATGAGCATTCCTGGAAGTGCGAGTATTACGGGTAATTCGTTTAAGGCGGTGTTCGAGGGATATAAATGTTTCGGTTATAGTTTTATTGCCTATAATTTTTAATTATTAAATAGTGAAATCTGAACCTCCTTCATGCAGTGCTACGACGCAACGTTTACTCCTTCTCCAAAAAATAAACGAACCTAACTACCTGAATTTTTGTTTTGATAATTTTTATTGTTGTTGACATTAATAGCAGGTTTGAAATCAAGTGATGAATACAAAAACTTGCTCTGAAACTCTGAAAAATATAAATGATAAACTAAAAGCAATTATAATGATTTTAAAATGCAAGGCTTAAGCATTGTTTAAGGAACAAGAAGAAGAAACGACATTGCGTCAAATTGTTTGGAGAGATCATCAAATCCTTGGACTGTTGGAGTTAACTTCATTTATTGCCCTTAGAAGTACAATGTTTATTTATTGATTTGATGAAACAGAAATTAACAAATTTATGTTAATAATAAGCGATTTCGTCGAAAAACTTAAACCACAACTTTTTTGTCGTGGTCCTTGACACTAAAATTTAAGTGAACCTTTAAGCTGCTAAATGTGTAACTTATATCCAATATATTTTTAACGATAAGAAGAGGTTTTTGAAAATAATTTTTTTTTTGTGAAACTCAAACTAAGGGATGATTAAAGTTATAATTACTTTATATGTAATAATTTTTAATTAAATTTATTAAATAAGGGCAAAGTAAGTGTGGAGTCAGAAAAGACCAAAATCAAGGCTTATTGTGAGTGTGGACAATCAGTCCATCAAATTTTAGCAAAACAATTAAATGAATTTATCTTTTCATTCTTACGCAATGATCATTATTATGGAAAAATATGAAGGATCGACTATATTCTGTGACTACAGCACATGACAAGCGGATTATTTTAAAACACGCATTTAAAGAAAACCCCGGTATGAAAACTAATGCTGAATAAAACCTCCTCTGAACCAACTTCGGAAGACACAACGCCTAGATATCTGCATAGTGCATATAACCTGGACGAAGGAGTGGCAGTTTGTAGTCTTTTCAGAAGAAAAACAAATAATTAATAGGGTTCCGATGATTTTCATGATCTTCGAAAGGAAAAGCATAATTTAGATCGACTGGTGGTGTCATTGCTTGTGGAGTCATTACGTGCTATGGCACCATTGAATTTCAATTTCTTACTTATCGTATGAAGTCCACAGCGTACAATGGTGTTTTGAAAAAGGCTTCCCCTGCAACGAAGGTTATTTTTAGGCCTTTGGAATGAAAGTTCCAGCAGGATAAGGTCATACCTGCACTTTTTAGCTCGTAAAATCTTGGATTAAACTTCAAAAGATATACCTACTAACCTTGCCGCCATTACTCGCTTGACCTTAACATTACAAAAAAAATTTTTGGGGGTGGTTAGTACGCAAGGTATAGGAACCTGGAACGCAATGTTCAACTGAATCGAAAGGAATAAAAAATGTCTGGGAGACTACTTCATTGGTTTTTATAAAGGAACTATATGACTCATTACCCAATAGGATGTATGAGGTCATAGTTAATTCTTTAAGAATTTTATTAATTGAGTTACTACCGTTACTTTAGATTCTTTTCGGGTATAATGTTATATAAACTTGAATTGGCAAACAATTTATTTCAAACGTTTTAATTGCTGAAATTAAGCTCCAAAGACAAGAAGCATATAGAAAGTGTTAATAGGTTATCGGGCAGTGTGCACATCTATTTCTTAAGCTTGACAATTGATTTGTGTATAAGCCATAGGGGCGAACGCAGGTAGGGGTTTTGGGGGTTTTCAACACTGAGGTAGAAGATGAAGGGTTTCTAACTTTTTGTATAAAACTAAGTATTATTATTAGCACAGAGATGCTCTCTTCGCCATGTTTCTTATGGCTAAAAATGAAAAATTGAAAACAGAAAATGACCTTGTTGTACTCGTTTTTGAAACGATTTCATGGCCACTTATGACACATTTAAAAAAAAAATTAAAAATCAAAACATCGAAAAATTGTTCAGTTCATTTATGTACTCGTATGTTAGTTTTAATTATAAATTAAAAAAAAATCACTTCTTAAATTGTGACACAAGAATATTTTAAAACAAAAACAGCAACCCTGTTTGCCTTTGTCGCGTTGTTTCCCTATTTTTCAAGAACAAGAATCAAATTAATAATGAAAGTTACGTGATGTCTCCTTAATTCAATATTTTTAAACATTTGAATGCATTTCTGCATTTAAACATACCTTAATGTAAGACACAAAACAATATGGGGCATATTCATAGTCATATTTTAAACATATAGGTTAGACACAGCTGCTATTCATAAAGAATTTACCAGCTCTGCTTAGTAAGAAACAGGTTTAAGGCATATTCTACTACAATTTCACTTGAACCTATACAAAATGGCTTGTAGAGGGTAACAAAATAAATTGCGTTAGCTGGAGAACCAAAATCTTTGAAACCCTTTAAACTATTTTGTTTGCTGTTAGTTGAGAAATTTTATGAAGTTGGGCTGGTGTTTTTAAGACTTGGAAGCACGCAGATATTAGCAAGCATTTCATTGAATTTCGATCTACAATATTTAGAAGGTCAATCATAAACTTGACAGTTTTTTTCTCGAATCGATACCTTTCATACAAATCGTCTTCATCTATTTCAAAGGGGTCAAATCGGGTTAAGTAGAGTTCTTGTTTTCCAGCAAAATAACAAAATATTGATATATGCTTAAGTCTTTTGACATTTTAATTTTTGTTTTTAAATTTTCAAATAAAATATCTCGTAACTTAATTTTCTCAATCAGATTGTTTTTTTTTACGTTTAATAAATTTAGAAACAGCTTAAACATAAGTTCCGTCGGGTTTATTTTTAGACTCCAGATTATCGTTTTAAAATGGGTTTAAATTGTCTATGAATAACATAAATTGAAGTTTAATTTAGCAAAGACAAAATCAGAACTTATCAAGGAACTATATAAATATGACCCTATGTCTTTGGTCTAAAGGTTCGGAACGCATTCAAAATCATTAATTCTAGTATTTTAATGGTAAGTTTAAGAAAAACGTGTTTGACAATTTCAAGCTAGCAATCTACCTAAATTTGAATATGCGAAAGCAAACAAAAGAGAACTGTGAAAATAGAAAAATCTCACCTCATCTCTTTGTAACTCACATTTATTCATGTGTGAGTTCAGCCTAAGTATGATGGGACCGGCAACGGCAACTAAGAAATAAGGCATACAAACTTATGCATGCATAATGCATATACAAATTAAGTCAAACTGCTTTGTCAATCGTGAAAGCAAGTCATATGTGTATATATGTAATTTTTATTCATACATGTTTCTTAGTACCTACATATATAAAATAGTGTCAAAAAAGAAAAAAACACTTGACATTTAAAATAAAAAAATAATATAATATTAATTTTTTGAAACATCCCCCCCCCCCAAATTATTTTCTGCGTTCGCCCCTGATAAGCAAGAATGGAACAAGTCCCAAAGCTTACCAAAGTTGAATTCAATAAAAAAAATTGGGAATCATCATGACTAAAATCCTTTATTGAACATTCAAGATATATGTATGTACTTAAAATATACATTTTAAGTAAAATTTGTAATTATAAAATTTGAAGTCAAGAACACTTGAATTACTACTTTATTTCGAAAGAAGAGTGCTGGGCCCTTATTATGAAATACGAAACGAACGGCAGAAAAAACGAAACTCATGGCGTAGAGCGATTATGAGAAACGAAAATGGAATCAAGAAAATGTTGCCAGCCAAAAATGAAAAATGGTATTTTTTGGATTACTTTCCATGAAAACTACCATCAAGTCTATTTGTTTAGCATTCGTTATAGGCCTAAATATTAGAAATATCTTATTTTTATGTTTTTCACCATTATATTTATTATTTAACTTACATTTTTTCTCCCTCATCAAAATGAAAAACAAACCAAAACACAATAATGTTTGACACTTGACAGTAACCCGCCAAAACAAAAGCTGAACGAGTGCTTGAAGGCAAAGGCATTCGTAAATAAAAATACTATAGTATCTTTTTTTTACGATTCTCGTAATCGCAATTTTACAAATACGCGCTTCTGCAATCGTTTTTCGTAATCGCAATTTCACAAATACTCCGTATTAAAAACGATTATCGTTTTTCATAATAACCCCCCTGAATCGTTTGATTAAAACTAGTTAAGAAGTATATGCAAACAAAATAAGTCCTTTTTTCGAAACAGTGAGTTGACAAAAAACTAAAACCAAAGCGTTCAAAACTATTATTTATTACATTAGCTGAAAAAAGTAAATTGATAAAATATTATGACATTGCGATCATCTGCAATATTTGCGACATGTACAATGTACATGTATAGGACCTATATGGTCGAAATTGCAATCACACATGACTTTACAATGGTAGAAAAGTCGAAAATCGTTGGGCTCTCGATTCCGTCCGTCTATATGTTTGTCTGTCCTCACCCATATGTAATTGTCTCTAAAATTTATTTTCTTAACTTAACTTCTTTGATTAAAAAAATATATTTGTGTACCTATTGCTCCAAAAGGGTACCCAACCATAGAACCATTAGTTTGTTTTTAAATTTTCTCAGGAACTCAAAAAAACAATTTCAATAATATTTATTTTGTTTGAAATTTTAAAAATAAATTAAGAACGGGCCAATATTTTTGTACGAAAATCAAACATCAAATTAATATTAATATGTTTTACACAACTGCATTTAGTATGCAAAAAAAAAATTAATTTTATATACAAAATTAAATAAAAAAAATACGCTCTTAAAATTTTAGCGACAGGTATACTACGAGTATTTTTAAACATATTGCATGTTTTATGTTCCTTGAATTTTCAAAAAATGGTGGATTAACACATGTTGGCATGCTTTAAAAACTTAAAACAGCTTCTTCTAAATTGCTGAAATGATAAAGACTGATGGAGTTAGCATCAGCAGACGATATTATTTCGGTTTTGTGTCTTGTTTTTTCTTTTTATTAAGTTCCCATTGGAAGACATCGTAATCAGTCAATTTTGACCCCATACATATATCTCCCAAACCAATAACGCTAGCGGCTATAATCAAATTTTGAATTATATATCGTCACGTGATACCAAATAAGTATAGTTTTGAAAAAAAAATCAGTTAACAGAAAAATTACATTACCAACCTCCAAAATAATTGTATGCATCAAATAATAACGATTTTGACCTCAGGTAAAAATTTTACAAAAATCGAAGACAATTTTTTTTTACAAAATATGAAAACCTAAAAAAAATTTTTACTAAAATTTGTTAAAAATTGATTTTCGACTCGAATACTTTAAAAATATTAGTTACTAAAATTTAAAATAAATATCCAACTATAAATTTAAAAAAAATAATAAGAATCTTGACAACAAATACGAAAAATTGGTAAAAACTAATGTTCGATTCGTATATTTCCAGAACAGATAAAGGCATTAACATCAAAATTATTTCATTCTATGCAAAATTGTGTTGTTAAAGTAAGATAATGTTCTTAGAAAAATCCAATGGGTATGCATTTATAAAAATTATTTATTTTATTTATTTTATTTTTCTTTATTATCAAGTAAAATAAATTACAATAATAATATTTGTATAAAGCCTAGTTACCAGGACTATCAGCTAGTTATAAAAATAAAAACTTAAAAAACTTTATAAAAACAGGTTTTGACTAAAAATCTCGGGAAGAAGGAAGGATATTGAAATGATGTCTACTTATCATATGCAAAATATTTTTCTTAGATTTTAGTTAATTTTTGAGGAAAATCGAAATGACAGTTTTTTTTACAAAAAATAAAAACCTACGAAAAACATCATTAAAAGTTGGTAAAAATTGATTTTCTATTCAAATATCTTTTCAAAAATTTAAGAGATTGTCTTCAATCTACTTTCATCTTATAGACATTATTGTGTTCGACATTGAGTACAATTTTTTTTAAAATCCGACTGTCAGTTTTGTTTTAAAATCTATAAAAAATAGTACGCGAAATTGGTAAAAATGAATGTTCCATTCTCGATATCTCGTAAAATAAAGAAGGTATTGATTTCATATTAAATATTAAATGCCAACCAAGCATATTTCATTGAACATAATTTATGTGAATAGACATAAAATATTAAAAGTATTGTAAACAAAGAATGTCTAACAAAGAATCTCCCACAGATACAGAATATCCAAACATAAATATAAAATCAAACTAATGTAAACAAAAATCGTCAACGATCAAAAATCAAACTAATGTAAACAAAAATCGTCAACGATCAAAACAATAAAATTGAATCATCATAAAATATGATGATAATGCATGTGTACCAATACACACATATTTATAGTCTGTAAGAAGAAATCAAGATTATCAAAATATCGGTTGATTTTTTTGAGGTTAGGATTTTCATGCATTAGTATTTGACAGATCACGCGGGATTTCAGACATGGTGTCAAAGAGAAAGATGCTCAGTATGCTTTGACATTTCATCATGAATAGACTTACTAACGAGCAACGCTTGCAAATCACTGAATTTTATTACCAAAATCAGTGTTCGGTTCGAAATGTGTTTCGCGCTTTACGCAAATTTTATGCGTTTTTTTTTTAAAAAAAAGTTCTCAAGCTCTTAAAAAATCACCCATTATGTATTTATTGTCCTCCATTGAAAAGAGGACATTGTTTAATATAATGGGTGATTTTTTAAGAGCTTGAGAACTTTTTTTTTAAAAAAAACGCATAAAATTTGCGTAAAGCGCGAAACACATTTCGAACCGAACACTGATTTTGATAATAAAATTCAATGATTTGTAAGCGTTGCTCGTTAGTAAGTCTATTCATGATGAAATGTCAAAGCATACTGAGCATCTTTCTCTTTGACACCATGTCTGAAATCCCGCGTGATCTGTCAAATACTAATGCATGAAAATCCTAACCTCAAAAAAATCACCCGATATATTTATCCTTCCATGTACCGAAATATGAATCAAGGTAGATTAATGTAAGGTTATATTTCAAAAATTAAAAATTTTACAGAGATCATAAAGCCTATACACACTAGAAAAACATTTTAGCACTTTACCTTCACTTAGCTGAATTTCTTAAATCGACACTTAAACATTTTAAATTTTACCCATAAAGCAGATTTAACCCTTAAATATTATATGTTTAATGATGCTTACAAACCTTTATAACATTCGAACATAAACAGATCATAAAATGTCATTTGAGAGGAAGGGCCATAAAAAGATAGTAGTAAAACAATAAATAAAACAACATCGAGTTGAAATAACTCTGGCTTACACATTTATTGTGCAAAGAGCGCATTTATTATTATTATTATAATTTTTAATTTGTTATTATTACATATTGTCTTTGTGAATATTAGGGTTTTTGTCACATTGTTTTCTTTATGAGTTCTGTAGGCGCATGTTTTAGTATATAATGTATAATGTAGTATGAGATGTAATTAAATTAAACATAATTTGTTCATCTTTTACAATATTTTGTTTTGTTTTGTTTTTGCAAATAAAAATATAAACATAAATATTTTAAATTTATCATATTTTTTCTATAGTCCATATTTGTTAAAAAATTATATAGGTACATTTAAGTGTTCCATTAGTTTTGTATCTTTTTGTTAGCTAGTCAAGTTGAATTGTTATAAATATATAGTTATTAAAGCAAAATAAAATATCTTGGAACGTATACGAAGATTCAAACAAAAAAGAATTAAATAATATAAATTATTTTTCTCAAATCAAAAATGACTGCTTACAAAATTATTGAATGTAATATTAAATAATTTTATATTTTTTTAAGTTAAAAATACTTCGTTTAATATGATTTGAGATGTGCTTACAAAAAAAACTTATCGAATAGGAAAAATTATTCAATCTCTTATTGTTCTAGACAAAGCTTACAAATTAGTTACATGTGCTTACAAAAAATATTGAAAAGCTTATTGTTACATTTGTTCATTGTTTTAGTTACAAAAATTGTATGCATATATTATGTAATATTTATGTATGACTTAAAAATTAATTTGTGAATTGTTAATATTTTGTTTTCTTTTTTAATGGAATGATATGATATTTAAAATAAAATAAAACATTTTAATTAACTTAAACGCAACAAGACCATACCATAAAACAAATTAAATAATATACACACATAAATGAATCATAATTTATTGCCAAATGTCAGCAAATTGTTTGATGATGTTGAGAGATTATTGTGTGCTGGACGAAACGACGAACGATAAACTGGTGAGTTAACTCGATTGGGAAGACTGCCGCGCAGACGCAAAGGAGTATGTGATAAATCTGAACGACTACGAGCGTTCTTGCGAACAAAACTAACAATAGCCGATGGTGTCGCCGCCACCGTCGCGGGTGAGCTGCGTCCACTTGGTGTAGGTGTTCTTGTATTGTTGGTGACTTTCATGCCCACATTCGGTAAAAATGTTCCCGGTCCCACACGAACAGGGCTGTTAGTTGCGCTTCGCAGCCGTCTCTTGGCCAGATCCAAAAATGCGCTGCTGTTTGTGGAATACGATGATGCCGGTGATGACGATGATGATGATGGTCCAGCTAAACCCAGCGTCGACGAGGACAGTCGTTTCAGGGAGCTTCGTAACTTCGAACTGCTTCCGCTGAATTCAGCGTCATTCGTCGAGTTTGTTCGCCGCAAATCGGCCGTTTGTCAGCTACTATCGAGGGAGCATTGCCTCTTGAGGGCATTGGTGAACCGCCACATCCGCACTTTGCCATCACTGGTCCATCCAGATGCACACATACACACAAAATACCAGACACGAGACGATGATATAATGATGAGAGGCGAAGGACATCACATTTGAACGAAGGATGAACGAAGAACGAACGCAAGAGACGCAAATTAAAACATGATGCCATGTGTGTTGTGTATGTGCACGCATATCACAAAAAAATCATGTAAAATAGACGAAAACAGGAGAAAAAAGAAAAAAAAAAAAAAACAGAAACAAAAATAAAAATAACATAACCGAACAACAAGAAGAAGCAAAAATACAAAAATATTTAACAATTTTTTTTTAATAAATTTTTCAAAAAATAATATTTTTTTTTTCAAAAAAGCAGCTTAAAATATTTTGTGTATAGAAATGAGGTGAGATGAGATGAATGAGTGTTTTATATGAAGAAGGACAGATGGAAGTGGTAAGGTTTATTTTCATTTTTGAAGATCGAGTTTAAAGAATAGAAATATAGGAAGAAAGAAACGAAAAATAGTAAGAAGATCATGCGAACTTAAAAAAGTAAAACAAAAAAGTAAAAACTCAACGAAAAAGCAATTTGAAAATAAATAATAAATGCAATAATCAATTGCGGACTTTTTTTAAGCCAATGTTACAGCTTTGGTAAGGTTTAATGAATGGACAAAACAAATTCTTTGATCCGATGTTTTTGTTTAAAAAGAGAACGTTCCAAAACCTAAACATCTAACGAAAATTTAACGAAAGTACAATAGGAAATCCAATTACAAAGTGCAGGAGACGTTTCCAAAGAATACATTACAATTCTTGACTCGAAAAGCAATAAATAAGTCTTTCTTAAAAACTTAACGAAGAAACTACTAGTTTATTGTGTGCTAAATGCTTCGCTTTTTTTTCTTTTATCTTATTTAGGAAAAATATTCACAAAGTAAATAAATAAGTTGTTTTTATTGCTGTAAGGTTGTAATTTGACATAGTTTAGTATTTTTAGAAACACATTAAAACTTAACGAAGATAATGAAAAAATCCTCAACAGTAGAGTTACACAGAAGGGGTAGAAGAGGAAATATATAGATGAATAGCACATGCCAAAACAAAACAACAAACCAAAAACTTTGAGTCGGATTTAGTTAAATATTATACGTGGAGAGATATCAAGGCTTTTTGAGGATATCTTAATTTATGAAGTACTTTTTTCAATAAAATCCATGATGGTTTTCTAAATCTATAATCGCTTTCTTCAGTATTCAGTTGAAATATTTTTATAATTTCATAAAATATTTGAAAAAACCTTCATAAATTGTTAGATTTCACCTGTCTTAAAAAATTCTGAAAGAAACGCTTAACCATTTATGCAAAAACAGATATCAACAGAAAAAACAAAACGGTTTGAAAGGTATTTTTGTTCATGAAACGCATCCGTTGTCTAAACAATTTTATCATATCAAGTTTTTGAAGTATATTAAAAAATATAAAAAATTATGTTGAAAACGGGTATTTTTAAAACTTGAGCTTAAAATTAAAGTTTGTATTCGAAAAAAAAACAGCAATAAGATTAAATAACTATGAAAGTATTAAATTCAATAAAATGCTCAAAACTTCATTTAGAGTAAAGATAAAGATTCATACCTAATGAGAATTTCCAGAAATTAATTAAATTGTATCCAGAAGAGAAAGATTTGTACTTTGTAAACTCATCATAAGAGATGTTTTAAGTTTTAACTTAGCCTTAAGAAAACGTTTTTTTAATTGTTATAAGCATTTTTGACGAGGCATATATTAAAACCTAATGTGATAGTAAGACTTTAAGGTAAAATTCCAATTAGGGACATCTTAGTTCTTTACAAAAGTATTGTTTTGTTTGTGCTCTAATTTTGTCAAACGGTGATATTCAGTGCTTTGTCAAAAGAGTCAATAAAGAGCTTAATTTAGTTAAATATTTCGTTCAATTCTTGACAACGAAGAAGTCTACTTCAAAACAATATTATTTAAGAACGGATTTAAGAGTATCCCGATTTTGTTTGCAAGCTAATATTTGTTAAGTTAATTTGAAAGTTGCATTTGCGAAGTCTATTTCTAATAGAATACTGGGAACATAATAACAATGTTTTCCATCAAGCATACCCAAATGCCGCGAACAAGTCTAACAAGCTTGACATGAGAAAAAAGACTATTGTTCATTTACAACATTTCTATCGATAGAAAACTAAACTCATGTTTTTTTTGTAGATTGTATACTTTCATGTTTACGAAAATACTTATTCAGCAAAGACAATTCCTATTCAGCAAAGAATATTTTATCCTTAACTTTGTCTAGACATCTTTTGTATCAAATCTCTTCAATGGGAACCACTGACTACCTTTGCTTACAATAAAAAACAACAGACAGACAGACTTAACCAAACCCAATTAACCATCATTATTCTAATTACATTTTGCCTCTAAGTCAGAAAAAACCCCAATCTACTATTTAGCTCTTTGTACAACAAAATAAACATCTACTTATAACTTTTGTGGTGGAATGACTTGTATAAAAACAAATATTTAAAACAAAAAAATATAATATTCAATTACGAAAACATGCCTTGCAGCAATCAAACTCATCATCCACCATGATGTGTACTAGTTAAAGATACAGCAATATTAAAAGCAAAATATGTGATTCATGTGAATGAGAGAGAGAGAAACAGAGACTGAATGTATATTATATAGTAAAACTTTATGTTTTATTTTTGTGATGGATGCATAAGTGAAAAATATTGATTTTTACGTTAAATAAAAAAAATGTGAAAACAAAAAACAAATAAGAAACTTACATCAAATTGTGAATACTGAACATCGAAATATAGTAATTTGATTTTGCTGAATTACGATTTTTGTTTGTTTTTTTTTTCTATACAAAAAATGTTTCAATGACTTCAACAGATGACATTCAGCTCGCTTACTCCATACACACACACACACCACCACAATATCACAGAGGGGGTGTGCTTAATGTTTTATGCGTGGTTTTGCTGAATGTTTGTATTTTTGTTAAACAAAGCAGAGTGGAATAAGAAGTCATTTTTGGTTATTTTAGTGTGAAGGTGGTGTAAACATTTCCAAGAAAAACTGGAAAATGGATTAAGCCTCGAACGTAGTATCTTTTTTAATTGAACGTTGGTGGTAATGATGAAGTATGCCAAGTTAAACCGTGCTGACATGAACACGCACAATCACATTTAGAACGCGGACAAAATCCGCTTAAAATTAAATTCACCAATTTTATCAGCAGCACAAATATAAGACTCCAAATGATTGAACGTGGCCAAAATCTAAATTATATATTGTGTATAATATATGCGTGACGTAGTGTTGAAATTTTGATTTAAAAGAATTCATAATAATACAAAAAATAAACATACGAGTAAAATAAATATTCATATAAATAATATTGCTGAATTAAAAATGCTGAATTGAGAGGTGAAGACGTTTTTAAAAGCGACACAACTACAAACAAAAATTATAAATATATAAATTAATAATTTGTAAAACTTTTTGTTAAAGTGAGAGAATGAGAAAGAACATACATCCAAATGTCGCGCTGAATTAAAAAAAAAACACAAAACATCTGCTTGCAAACCAAAAAATATACAACAAAAACAACTGAGATGTAAAAACGTGCAAATTTTTGATGATGGTAACATGAACATGAATTTGATTCTTGGTTTTTCTATGAATGAATATTTTCCTTCAAATGTTATTTTGTTAATAATATAATACTTTTTTTTAAGCAAAATTTAAAGCTGCATTAGTAAGAAAAGCAATAAGTTAAATAATTTAATAACTAAATTGATAATTTCATAGTGCTGAATAAGAATTAAGAAGGATATTAGTTCATTTTCTTCACCAAATATTGACTTCGTCTTATTCAGCACTATCAAAATATGATCAATTTATTATAAAAAATTTCTAACTACTTTAGTGTGTAGCTGAATAGGATAAAATTTGAGCTGAATTAGGATTTTTGCTTTGGTAAGAGTAGTAATTAATATTAGTATTTCAGATTATTCTCGTTTTCTTATATAAGTGTATATATTTGTTTATGATTATTTTTTTTCAATTGACGTTGTCATTTGCGATGTTGGAAAATTTTCTTGTGGTGCAAAACGCCAAATCCGTACTTCACCCGAGCTAAATTCATGAAATTCATTTAAAACAAAAATAAAATCAATAATTAACAACAATATTTAATGAAAAACAATGAAAAAAAAAGACACAAAAACACAAACACAAATAAACAATAAAATAAACAATAGAAAATACAATATAAAATCATATAAAAAGAAGAAAAAAAAAAAGTAGAGAGAGAAATAATTAGATTAAAATGGATTTTGTTTTTGTTTTTGAAGATTATTTTTTAATTGTTGAATAGAAATATATATATATATATATATTAATTTATAGGTGGAATGGAATTGGATTTGATTGCGGATTGGATGAAGAAATTGGAGTTTTATTTTATTTAAATTTTTTGCTTTTTAAAATTTTGATTTATATAATTTTTTTGAAATTAAAAAAAATCTAGCTAAAATTAAAGAAAAATGTAAAGCTCACCTTGATGCAGTGAAAACACGCTGACCAGATGCAACAATGTCATTTATCATTAAATCAGTCTTCAATTCAGCTAAACTTTCACAGGTTTTGACATTCCATAAACGTATAATGCCACCACGACAGCTAGAAAGCAACACATCACCGGAAATAGCCATTCCGGAAACCCATCCCTTGTGGGCGTTGTTGAGGGACTAAATTAAAACAAATAAAAATAGATAAATCAGTCTTCGGTTTTAACTTTTCAGAGCCAAATAAAATAACTCCTGACTAAACACTAAAATATTATATTCCGCTGAAATCAAGAGAAAAAAAAATTTAGTAATCCGTCCGTCGTTTGTAAAATTTGAAATAGGTAAGTTTTTTCAAAGACGACACACTTTCCCTAACGCGCTTACAAGTTTTACCCCAAGCGTTTTGTGTTTTAAAGCTATAAAATTTTGCACATATCAAGAAACATACCAATGAGAGAAAGTAATGAATTTATGAGCGAGATAGAAAAAAAGAGAGTTAAATTCGAATTACGAAACAGTATTTATTTCGATTACTTTAAAACGAAGTGCAAACATTTGACAGTGCATTGCTGAATATACCGAGTTTTATTCATATTTTCTTATTTCCCAAGCACCAAACCTTTTTTTGCCTTTTTATAAAATGAAAGATAATAATTTTTTGGTGGATTCTTAAGATCAACTTACCTGCTTGAGTTCTCCGCTTTTAAGGTCCCACCGCTTAATACCGGAGTCTCTACTCCCTGAAAACAATTCAGCATCAGCTCCAAGAGCATCCTGAGCAACAGCCAATGCTTGCACACCATCATAATGTGGCGGTTCGAGATTCAATAGTGGATAAACAACACCACCTGCTGTCGGAACTTCGAATACTTTAACATAATGATCCTTAGAACCGGTCGCAACAAAATCTGTACTTCCACCAGGACCCTCCCAAGCTGTAACACACATAACAGCAGCCTGATGACCACCGGATAGTTTTCCAAGACAATTTAAACTAAAACAGAAAGAAACAAAAATTAAAAATGTTTGCTGAATATGGTGCTGAATTGAATAAATTACCTTTTAAGATCCCAAATTCGAACTTTATCCGATGCTGCAACATACAAGTTACCCGATGCACCCAAACAAAGTGCTGTTATTGGAGATTCTCCAGGTATTGTGCCAGTTACATTAGCATTACCCGGTAAAATTTGACCCGAGGAACTTAAAGTCTTAATTGGTCTTGAATTGCTCGTACGCAAATCCCAAACTCTTACAAATGGACCAGAGGCAGAAAATAGCAATCTTGTTCGATAGTCATTTTGTACAGCAATAACTGGTCCAGGATGAGTCGAGAGACAATGTTGGGCAGTTTCTTGATTTAAATCCCAAACTTTAACTGTTCTATCAGCAGCTGCTGTATAAAGAATATCATCATCAACTTTAATCGATAGAACTGAATTATTATGGCCCGAAACGGTATGAGTACAATAAAGTGGTACTCCAATGCGAATCTAAAAAAAAATAATACCGAATTTAAGTAAAGCTTTTTTTTTCAAAGCGCGCTGAATAAGAATTTACCGCGCTGAATAGCAATAAACAACATCTTATTTGTTTTCTTACCTTTCCTGTAACCTTTTGGATGCTGCCGCCTGGAGCTGGGTCTTGTGTACCGGCTCCTAATCTTGCAAAAACATCACCTCCTGCGTTATTATCTTCACGTGATATCATCTTTCGGTAGACTGGTGGTGATTGTGGTGGTGGTGTGACATCTTCCTCTCTTTGGTTTTTGTTTTGTTTGATTTTTGCATTTTTTGAGATTTTTGTATTGATTTTTGTTGGGGAGGATTTTGCAAGCGTTTTGTGTAAATTTTGTGTCGGATTTTGAAATTATTTTATTTTTATTGGTTTTGAGGGAGCATTTTTTTTTAAATTTGAGTGCGAGATTAAATCGTTTGTTAAGTTATTAAAAAGGAATTACAAAAGGTTTTGTTTGATTTATTTTTATTATTTTTTGGAATAAAAAGAAACAAAGGCAAAAAATCAAAGCATTATGGTTAGTGTTATTTTATTAATTTTAAGGAAGTTAAGCATTTTTAATAATAATTATAATAAATATATGGATGTATTTTGCAAGCACACAACATAAGTTAGTATTCTATCTAAGTAATATTAGAAAAAGAAATGAACAACACACTACTTAACCATAAAAATAAATACAACAAATTTAAAATGCAAAAGAAATATGAATTTTGTGAGTGAGTAAAAATTTAAATAAGCACCAAGAAAATAACAAAAAAGAAAAACAGAGAGTGCTGAATTGAAATGAATATAGATGCAACAAAAAGTACAAAGCAAAAAGAAAATGAACGCAAACAAGAAAACAAAAATAGAATGAGCTTTAAACTACAGAGGTACATAAATTTACGACGAAGAAAATGACGACAACCAAGAGAAAACGAAGCTGAAGCCTAGATCCTAGAATATGAGATGATGGTTCTGTAGCTGGAGCTGGCTGTTTATAAAGCAGTAAGGGATGATTTTCATTTGCTTTGAGGTGATTTTAGTTATAACAAAGACTGCATACAAATGGAAAAATTATGAGTTTGTCTTCTCTTTCCCTATAAACACACACACACACACATATATAGCCATACATTTAAAGATTGAGGATGAAAATTTTTCTTCTCATAGAATACGAACGAGCAGGGTAATTTTACGTTTATGTGCTGAATTTATTTTAAGTGACTTTTATGTCGACAATTTTTTTTTAACTTTTTGTGTATTTTTGTAAGCAGCACTTTAAAAAAGTTTTATTTTACCACCGGAAAAATAATGATTCGTCGTTGATAGAGAGATATAGAGAGGGTGGGCTGGGCGGTGGGTGTGGTGTAGGTACTCGTATATTTTTCTATTAGAGGAAGGGAAATTATCAACACAGCAGCAGCGAAGATGTTTTTTTTTTTTAATAACAATTTCCAAACGGATATTATAACGCAGACAGATTGTGATTGTGTGATGTGAAGGGGAGGAAGAACATTTTGGGGGGAGAACAGAGGCCACTTGTTTGAATTTTTCACTTAAAAAAAAAGTAGTCCTTCCCTAGTCTAGAAATAATGCATAATAAACCGTTTTTAAATATAAAATGGACAAATAATAATGTTTGTTTTATGTTTTTCATTTTTACTAGATTTTGTTTCTTCTTTGAATAATTTAACTAAATAAAAATCATAACCATTTAATCGTACGTGATTTTTTTAAATAAATTGACAATGACATGGACTTTGACAATGAAAAGAAATAATAATTTATTTAAATAGAAATTGTTAGACATTTTTTATTGAAATGTGTTACGGAGTAAATTCTTGCCAAGTGGTTATTGTTTTTAGAAATTTAATTTCTAAAAATCTAGATGCGTTATTGTGTTTTGAGACAATATTGACAGGAGGATATCATTCGTGTGATAGTCAACGTATTATGCATTGACACTGTAAAGTTGACAGATAGTAAATGCGTTTACCCAACATTGACTGTCTTAATTTAAGAAATAGCTTTTTCAATAAAATTCGTGATGGTTTTCTAAATCAATAATCTTTTCTTTCAATAATCACCTAAAATATGTATAGAATTTTCTAAAATTTTCCAAAAATCTTCAAACGCTGTACGATACGATAACCATTTGTGCTGAAAAAGTTTTCAACAGGAAAAGGCAAAACAGTTTGATAGTAAGTTTTGTTCGTGTAACGAAACCGAACTAAAATGATTTAAATTGTACCTGGAAGACAAAGAATTGTACTTTGCAAAATCATCACACCATTGTTTGTCTTCAGCTTTTTTAAAAAGCAAAAAACAACTTTTTGTTTTCATAACACTTGAGTCAAAAATCATTTCTTATTGTTTGTGTAGGTTTCCGTGTTTTGTATACAAATTTGTCAATTAAATTTTTATAAAAAACTAACTAAAAGATAGCAACAATATTTTGCATACGATTACGAATAAAAAAAAATGCTGCAAAAATTTAGCACAGATTGAAATCATTTTAAAATCAATATTATCATTTATTAACGAGAAATCGAAAATGAATCTTTAGCAATTTGTGAATATTTTTGTAGATTTTAATTTTTATGAAAAAAAACTGACTTCTGGATTTTAACAAACATTTTACTGAATGTTGAAAACACTATTCTTTATAGATAAAATTAGTTTTAAGGCAACATCTTATTTGAGTCGAACTTTTTAAAAATGTTTTTGTTTTATGCTTTTTATAATTCTTAAAAAATCGTTGCTTCGATTGTTCTCGAAATGTTACCAGATGTCAAGAAATGTATTCTTCGTAACATACAATTATTCTGCACATACTCGTATTATAATTTTTTTGTTTGTATAATATTCCATATTTTGTTTCAGTTATTTAAGTTATAATAAAAATCGTTAGTTGAATATTTTCCAAAATTATACTTATTTTGTACCACATCACATTATAACGGGTTATCCATTTTGCGGTTTCAAAAGTATAGGGCTGGAATTGTTCATCTGTCAAACTAAGTGGTTAAACCAATTAGGACTGTCATTATGGTGTATTTTGCATTTGGATCTACACCTACATCCATATAAAGTCCAGTTCACACAACAACTGAAGACAGCTGATCATTCACAACGTCGCAGATACGTCGAATGGGTACTTGAACGACAGGTGTGATTGGACCATAATTCTTCGAAAACGACGATGGAACGACTGTCACCGTCATTTTGGAGCGTTAGGGTCATATGATAACCGACTTTTTTTTGCCTGCTAATACGACTTGGAGAATATGGGGCTTCAACAAGACGGTGCCACATTCCACAAAACTCCAGCGAATATGGCTTTATTGCAAGAGACATTTCCTGGCCGCTTAATTTCTCACCACCAGATCATGCGATTTGACACCACTGGACTTTTTTTTGTGGGGCTACGCCAAAGACCGTGTTTATAAAGAAAAACCCTTAACTCTCGAGCACTTAAAAGTCAACATTCTCCAAGTTATGGCTGAGATACCGCCCAATTATGTGCCCAAAGTGGTCGAAAATTAAAAAAAATTCGCGTGGTGGTCATTTAAATGTTTTAGTGTTTCACACATAATGTCAACGTTCAAACTTTATAGTAAAAAAGAAATATCATGAAAACAAAATGTTTTATAAGTGTTTTATTTACGTTTACTTTTGAAACCGTAAAATGGATAACCCTATGTAATATAAAATTAACTTGAAGTCACTAACGCCTATTGGTTCGTGAGATATTTTGAGTCAACCAAATTTTTTACTTTTTTTTAAATTGATATCGTAATAAAACCACGCACCCATTTTTTTGAAAGTCCTTCCTAAATCTTTGTTCGATTTTTATATGTCGATATCTTCAATGGTTCTTGAGATATGGACGACGAAAAATGGTATCCCGAATTTACGTACGTACGAACATAAAATGCTTTCTTGACATTTTTTGGAGGTTTTAAAAAGTTTTCAGGTACCATAACAAGACCACTTGCAGTTACAACCATCGTGCCAAATTTTTACTGAAGCCAGATCTTTTAAAATTATCAGAGGAATATGATTGCATTTTTGTACCTAACTAAACTTATTTCTGTAAACAAATAAAACTAATTTTTTTTCTTAACTAGAATGTTCTAAAATTAAATTAAATAAACATTTTTTTATGAAGAAAACGTATTTACATCTTTTAAATTAAATTATTGCCTTGTTAAACAGCATCAAAAGTGAAACGAATAATGCGAATGTGAAAAAATAGCATTTTAAAATATTTGGTCTATAAATTTTTTCTTAAAAATGATTGTGTATGTGGTTTTTGAATTTTAGTTTTTTCAACAATCCAAGTGTCTTTTGACACATTTGGCACAATATAACGATGAATCAGTTTTCTTCACTTTTTCGTAGATCCTAAAATTTGTTTGTTCGATTTTCCAAACAATTTAAAAAGACAGAAAATAAGAGAAGAATATTTAGAATATTTGTTATACTTTAAATTATAAACATTGTGAGCTTAGTGACTTTTATTATAATACCGAAATAAAGCATGTATCCGTAGCTTAGGCAAAAATTGGGCTTGTGGTAAAAAAAAAATAATTAAAAATTCTGTTTAATTCATAAAAGCTTTGTTAAAATTTGAAAAATAGTTTTTTTTAGTGACGAATTGAAAAATAATAACCAAAACAACCCAGCTATTTAAAGTAAATAATTGTGAATAATAAAAGAAACTAATATTGAGATTAACTAAATTTAATCAAAATCATTCAAATCGTTACCAGTAGAATAACAAAAGAATTAAAGTCCTTCCTTAAAGTCCAAACCCAAATGCAAAGTATGTTATGGTATGACACTCTCAATAGGTGCATACGCCGGAAAATCAATATCATTCGGATGACCAGCAACACTTGCACTTGCAGCAGTCTGCAGATTGAACTTGCTATAAGATCGTGCCTTGCGACCTTAACGTTTCTACTCTCTGGAAATGTCTTAAAAATTTTACCGATATATCGCGTAATGCGCGAATAGTGACCACTTTTAAACGGATTTTTTAATAAGTTTTGATAATCTTAAAGCTTTGTTCGATTACTAAGCGATCCAATATTATAAATGTCAAACATTAAACTAATATCATGTGACTTGAAATGGCAGTTGAGCTTAAAAGGTGTTAAATGCCAGCAGCGCTATCAATTTGAAACGAAATATATGACTCTTTATATGAAGGCATCAAATTCAAATTAGTTAAGTGTATTGGAAGCAACTTCTAAACATGATTCAAACGAAAATGAACATTTTTCCATTAGAAAAAGTGTTACATTTGGAAAAATTTCAATATTTGTACTAAATTGAAAACAGTATTCTATTGTAAATCTCTCTAGAAACAAATTTAAAAACAAAACCAAATCAGAATGCGCTGAGAGTTTTACCATATTTTTGTTACTATAAAAACAAATTTTGAGGAAATGACATTATATTACATCAGTCAATAAATTAGTCAGTTGATGGTCATAACATTAATAAATTCTTATATTTTTATTTGCTCTGTGTAAAAAGTAAAAAAATATAAAATATTATTATTTGCATTGTATTGATGCACATACCAGCTAGCTGTAGGCTTGCAGTTCCTTCCGATAAGAAGTTTTCTATGATATAGTTCGGGAAAAAATCTCTTGTCAAAGCTTAGTTTTTGAGTGTGTCAGTTTTTAAAAGAACATTTTTTTTTTACTCGAAATCTTATGGAAAAGACATTTAGCGTTCTGAAAAATCATTTTAAATGCTTTGTCTGTTCCCTCAACTACAAATATAAACTGCAACTTCTCACGAACCAAGTGCATTACATAAAAAAGTTAAGTTTTATTTCCCCCAAGTCAAAACACTACTGTTTTTAGAAAATTTTCGTATTCTCACCAACTTACTCTGGTAGAATTCAAATCACTTTAAAATTACAAATATTGAAATGTATAACACGAAAATTTACTTCGTTTTGAGTTCGAAAAAAATGAAATCGATATGGACAAAAGTGAATTTCAGAACTCCAATTTATAATTTTGAATCGATTTAAATTTTATTTCGAGTGAGAGTGAAATGTAAAACCTAGCTGTACATTTTTATTTAGTTCTAGCATTTATTAAAAAGAAAGAACTCAAATATCGATTTTACACTAAGAAACGTTGAAAACCAGAATTTGAAGTAAGATTTTAATTTTTGTATTCTTATCTTTTTTAAGACTTGCAAAGATACTTTTAAGATTTCATTCTGAAAGGAAGACCTACTAAAGTTGATTTGGAGCTGCCACAAGATTTTGTGGGACTATAACAAAATTGAAAACATGAATTTTTATCCATGATACCATGGTTCACTTAAATTAGACCATTAAGAGACCTTTTGGTGCTGCTTTAAAAACGCATTGGTTAAGGAGAGATTTCACAGCTTTCTATGACACAAATACGACACAAAATGCAGCCTTTTTCTTATAAAACTGTTTCTTAATTCTGTATTTTCGTTTAAATTTGGTTGCAGGTAAAACATGAAATCTCAAAAAGTGCAGTAAACAGTACTTTTATCTGAAATGAAGAATTCGTATTTGTGATACGTGTAAAATCATACTTCACTACATATGTATATTGTCAAAAAAACGCACATATTGCAATCAATGCGGGTTTTGTTTAGAAAAGAATAGGATTAATTTTATAATTATTTATGCCTAAAAATGTATTTTTTCTGTTTTTATATTTTGGAACAGCTGATTTAACTATGTCAACAAATGTATCGAATCTTTTCTGTCATAACATATTTTTTTTGTCAGAGTATCTAAGATGGTTCGCATAAGCAAACGATACAAAATTTTAAATTTTCTGAATCTAGAAAACTTTTAGGGAGCGGGTCGAAATGCTGTTTTTTAAAATACTATTTGTTAATATTCTGTATTTCAAAATACTGTACATTTAAAAAACTGTATCACAAAATGCTGTACAAATATTTTTTTTTTATTTGTTTGCCTTATTTACAACATTTTGAATTGCATAATTTTAATATACAGAATTTTTAAATACAGTATTTTGTACATACAATATTTTGAAATACAGTATTTTTATATACAGTATTTTAAATACAGTATAATGATCCATACAGTATTTTGAAACTTTTAAGCTCGATTTATTTATTTATTATGGGTTGGGGTCAAAATACTGCATGGATCATAATACTGTATTTAAAATACTGTATCTCCAAATACTGTATGTACCTACAACATGCTGTATGATCAAAATGCTGTATCTCAAAATTCTGTATTTCAAAACTCTGTATATCAAAATTCGTATTTCAATATGCTGTAAATATGGCTGAACAATATTTTTTTTTTATTTTTAGCCTATTAACAGCATTTTGAAATACAGAACTTTGAAAACACCATACTTAAAAAAAAAAAACTTCATGATAATTTCTATAATAATGTACTAATATACTTCCCTTGGACAATAACATATGTATGTACCAATGATAATTCATAAGTATTTAAACTAATAAAAATAAAAACAAAATAAATGGTATCTTCTTATTTTCATTTTCTTTTTCTTTAATGTTCGTTTCTCTCTCACATTTTAACATGAATTGTTCTTATCATAACAATAATTGCAATAATTGCACCAAACTTATTGAACTGTCAAAATCATCTAGTAAAATACAGAGTTTAGAGATACAGTATTTTAAATGTATCATGACCATACAATATTATAAAAAAAGTTTGACCTTACAGTATTTTAAAATACAGCAATACGACCCACTTCCATTTATTATATCATTTTTCAAAGACAAGAACAATTTTAAGATAAATTGTGATCAAGAAAGTTCTAATAGATTTAGCAGTAAGAGTTTCAACTAATTTGCTTATTATATTTTGCAAGAACTTCTAATTCTAAAATATGAATTTTATGGATAAAGTTTTTAAGAAATCAAAACCTCAAAATCTTTGTCAAGTTAATAAATATGAATAACCGGTCAAAAAAGTGAAATCAAATTAAATGTAAGCCCTTAAAAAATATACATACAAAACTAGGTTAAAAACAACACCTAACAAAATTTGTATGAATTTAAAAAAGAAAAAAATCAAACAAAAAACACTCATTACACACCATGCTTAAACTACACTGGTCGACAAAACTTCGTTTTTTTTTGGAAGTTCCAACAAAACAGTACTTGAGTTTCGCCTTTAACATTTCTATCACATCAGGCTTTTAAAACATGCCCCTGGAAATTCTCATTGGTTGTGAATCTTTAATTAAGTTTAGCAGCAAATTTAATACTTTCAAAGTTTTTGGAGTACATTTTTAGTGGTAATTTCGAATCTTAATTTTAATTCTAACTATTTGCTCAAGTTTTAAAAATACCTGTTTTCAAGTTTATTTTTATATTTTAAAATAAAATTCAAAAACTTGATATAATAGAATTGTTTATATCTACAACCGATTTTTTACAAGAACAAAACATGCTTTCAAAGCGTTTTAGCATAAATGGTTTAACGTTTCTTTCAGATTCCTTTAAGACAGGTGAAATATAACAACATATGAAGATTTTTCGAACATTACATTTTAACTGTATATTGAAGAAATTGATTATAGATTTTAAAAACCATCACGGATTTTATTACAAAAAGCTCCCTTATATTTAGAAAACCTCAAAAAGCCTTGTATACGTGTTTTTTTTTTCAAACTTTAAAAAGTAATATCTCAAAAACCTGACGTGATACATTAATTTTGAGGTTGGATTTGAATTAAGGCCAGTGTCGACCAGTGGTTTTCCTGAAATTAAACTAAAAAACCGGCACACAAAATAAATTTGCAGTAATTTTATCCTCACGAAAAAAGAAGAAAATATTTAAACATATTACTATTTTTACATATCAGTAATTGTTTATTTATTAAAATTAGAAAATTATCCCTAACATCTTAAATCATTAAAAAAAATAACAATGAAAAAAAAAACTAACAAAACAATAAATTAGTAAAACCAAAAATTAAAAAAAGAAAACATTTTTGAAACATCAACAAAACAAAAAAAGGAAACATAATGAAAAGTATGTATGTATGTATCGACGACGACGAAATAAATGTTTTAGTTGTTGTTGTATTTTGTTTAAGTTATTTTGATGTGTAATTTATGAACGTAGTAAAATGATTGATATAAAATTGTTACATTCATTTTTTGTATCAACTAAAGTAAAGTATTTGTTATAAATTAAATTTATAATTATAATATTTTCATCGATGTTATCATCATCATCATCATTCTTATTATCGTCATAATGATCATCATCACCTAGAAGACGACGACGAGGACGAAGACGAAGTAGAAATCATCATCTCACGAGATTAAATCAAAATGTACTGAAAAAATTAAATTCGAAGAGAAAAAAAGAAGAAACAAAATTGAAACAGAAATGATAAAATATATAACAAAAAATAAGAAAAAGATATACATACATATAAGTAAAATTAAGAAGTGAAGAAAAAAAACAAACTTTAACACACACAAAAAAACAACAAAATTATTTACACGTGGGTCTATGACAAGTGTAAAAAGTTTTGTAGATAATGAAAGAAAATCTAAATAGTGTAGAAATATTAATAACTCAGACACAAATCAATGTACATAACTTAAATTAATTAAAAGAAAATTAGAAGAAAAAGAAGCGCACTAAAAATGATTTCTGTAAAAGCAATAAAGTCCAGATGTCATATATACAAGAAAATAATTAAAAATCATCTTCATTTCGGTTTAAACCTCTCAATTTAACAAAATAATTAAAAATTAAAATATTCATATTCATAAACGATTTAAAGGAAAGGAACAAACGGATAGATATAGATATAGATAAATATTTATATTTACAGTAAATTTTCATTTTTATATTGTGTTTCGTGTATTTGTACTTACAACCCTGGTGATCCTTTGGTTGGAAATGTCCTTCGGCTAACACGTGGTGAGACTGGAATCGCTGTTGCTGCAGCTCCATTCTCAAGAGTCTTTCGTGTTAGCGATGGTGAGTTGAGTGATTGTCTAAATAAAGTAGAATGTGCCAGAAGGGAAGAAAAAGAAACAAGGGTGCGACATTAAGAACAGATACACAATTTTCTTTTTTTAAAGTGCAACATACAACATTTTGTGTGTGTAACTTTGAATGATTGATGATTTGTTTTGTTCCTATGCATAGGAAGACAGAAAAAACTTACTTTAAAGATCCAGGCGCACTTGGAACACGTGCTAATGGAATAAAGCTACGTGTAACAGGTTCTAACTGAGTGAAGGATTGTGTCATTGGATCATCCTGTAAATAAAAATAAAATATAAATCATTGAACAAAAGAATTCAAAGGATTCAGGGTATTTAAAAATGCCAAAAAGATTTTATTGTTCCAAGTCACGACTAAAGAAATAACAAACTCACCCCATTGTGACTGACTTCAGTGTCTCCAAAGAGAAGTTCTTGTGGTTGAGCTGTTCGTCTTCTAATCTTTGATGTCCTTTCAGTCCTTAAGAAAACAAAGACAAACAAACAAAAAAGAAAAAAAAAACAAGCAAAAACATTAAATCAAATAATTTATAATTAACTTTATTGAAATCTACAAAATTCTTTGAATTAAATAAACTTCAAAAACATATTTTTTGAAAATTCTTTTTCTTCATCTTCATATAAAACAGCTTCAATAGAACAATTATTTCGAATGAATTTTCTATTCATTCCAAGTGGAATTTCAATTTTTCTTGAACTGGAGTTTAAATTTTTCAATTGATTTTGATTCTTTGGATAACTTTTGAGAAAAAGAAACCATAAGAAAAATACATCTTCTTAAAAAAAAAAACTAAAAAATTATACTTACAAATCAATAGTTGGAGCTGGCGATGGACTTCGGCTAGATGAACGATTTTGTACAGCACCTGGTCCAGGTATAACTCCATCCCAAAAACTAGAATTACTAACATCGGCCAATGGAATGTCGTAGGTACTATTGCTGTTTAGAGATTTTGTTGATCCGCTCATATTATTAGCTGATGTTAGATTGAGAGTGTCGAAAAGATCCGTTATTTGAACAGACGGATTTTGGGCAAGGAAATGTTGCAATAGCTGCTGTTGTATTCCACTCTCTTGTTGGACTTCTTTCAGAAGAGTTTCATGCTCGAGCAGACGACCTTGAGTGAGAGCCGTATCGCAGGTTTGATCTATGGCATTGTTGGCTAATTCTTTTAACAGATATTTTGCCTCTTCCACACTCTTGACATTCTCAATCATACTCTGCAAAGATGCCAAATCATTTGGTGGATCTTTACCTTCTTCGAATTCCATAATGGCCTGTTGGACATGGGTAATGTTGTCCTGAATGAAATTCAAATTTGCCTTCAGAGAGTCCTCTTCGCTGGCCAAATCTGCAGATTTATGTTGACGCTGACGATTTCGAACGTTGGCTATGTCCTTACTCAGGGTCTCACGTTCGTGTAGCAGTCTTTCGAGTTCTTTTTCAAGTTGAACAACAACTTGTTTGTTGCGGGCAGCACGATTAATGCTTCGATGGAATTTTTCCAACTTCAGTCGAGCATGACGTTCGGAAAAGATCGAAGATTCTTTTTTCGGTGGAACTCGACCCGATGCTTTGAGACTTAGCATACCCTTTTGGCTGCGACGCAGAGCTGTTACTTGCTCGGTTTTACGCTTGAGAATTTGATCTTTGGCTTGGACTTGGGCTTGTAGGGATTTCATGGTGTTTTGTTGTTTGCGCGATTCTTTGCGCAATTGTGCGATTTCACGGGCTTTACGGGTTTCTTCTTCTTTGTGGCGATTGGTTTCTTCGGTCATTTTGCGAATTAAACGGGTCTGGAAGAATTAGAGAATTAGTAATTTAGAACTTAATCGGGTGGGTTTTTCAAATTAAAGTAAACTTACCTTGATGTTCTTCAATTCAGCAAGTTCATTGCGAAGAGTTCTTAGTTTGGCTTCCTGTGCTTGAAGTTCTCTTTGCTGACGCAGGTGTTCCCTTTGGGCTGCTTGTAGTTTTTTCAACTCTCGTTGCATATCATTGATCTTACGTTCATATTCATCTCGAACTTTTTTAACTTTATCACTTGAAGGTGCTGTTTGATTCGAACCTAGAAAACAAAATAATTTAATTACCTTAACGAAATTCAAATGCGATAGAATTCCAAAAAACCTACCCATATTAGCAAGAACTTGATCACGTTCTTTTTGGGTGTTCATAATTCTATTATTAAGGACATTTAGTTTTTCTTCATAATGCTGGCGCATAAGTTGCATCCTCTGTTGGGATAATTCTAGTTGTTCAATAAGTTTTGACTTAAGTTCGATGTCAGAACTGATATCGTTGAGTTCAGCTTGGATTTCGATAGCTATTTGGAGGAAAATTTGGATGAGAATATTTGTTTGAGTAGAAAGATTTTCAAGACTTGCCTTTATCATCTGATTCTGTGTCACTATCACTATCTGAATCGTTAATATTTTCAACATTTGAATTATGGGCATCTTCGTTGAAGCCTGGCAGCGAACGGGACATAAGCATTTCACGATTTTTTTCCAACTCTCGTTTGGCTACATTGATTAAAGTCTCTGGGTCTACACGAAAACAAGAGTCAGTAAAATAAACAAGAATTGTGAATCTTTAAACTTACTATCAAAACATGAATTCATTTTAGAATTATTTCTTGGACTTAGGGCAGTGGATTTCTTCAATTGTTGATACATTTCTTGGGATTCAATTAGTTTGGCTTGTAATTTCTCAATTTCACCCAAATAACCAGCAACCATGTCAGTAACTGATTTATCACCGTCAGATTTAGTCCAACCATTTGTTGCCTTCTCAACCATCAGTTCTGTGTTTTTCTCGGTCAGAGCATTGATTGTCTCCTGCATGGCTTTCAATCGTTGTTGGAGACGTTTGTTATCGGCCATAAGCATTGCATTCTCATGGAATGTATCAGAGATTGCTGAATTGCCTTCGGCATCGATACTTCGTTTACCCTTAAATTGAAGGAATTCTATTGTAATTTTGGTCTTTTTTAGGATTTCCGCTCAAGGTGGATGGACTTACCTGTTTGTATTCGACAAGTTCCAATTGTAGAGCAGCGATTTCTCTTCGAAGTTGTGAGATAGTTCTTGAACTTTGATCTTGGTTAAGTTGTACCTTGTTCTTGATGTTACGTGCACGATTGGCATATTTAAGGGTGTTCAGGGTCTCCATGAAGTCTCTGTCACTTGGAGACACACAGGCAATCATGAGAG
Source organism: Eupeodes latifasciatus (assembly GCA_920104205.1). Lineage (NCBI taxonomy): Eukaryota > Metazoa > Arthropoda > Insecta > Diptera > Syrphidae > Eupeodes > Eupeodes latifasciatus. The sequence goes on from OV049924.1 coordinate 145,729,127, forward strand.
TTTGACTGTTACCTAAAATTAATTAAAAAAAACATGAGCATTGAAACATCTTTCATATCAAGTTAAATCTTACCTCCCAGAGAATCCTGCAGAAGCCTGGTTAGTTTTGAATCCCTATAAGGTACATGAGATGCCTTCTTTGACTTATCACCCAGCGCAGATATAACATTACCCAATGCTAAAAGGCCACAATTTATAGAAATCCCCTCCCGGGCTCTTTCGCCTGTTGCTCCAGTTCGTTTCAATCGCTCCGAACCGGCCAAATCTACAAAATGAAACTTAGATGTCAAAGTTTCTAAATCACCCTCAGGTAAACCACACTCCTCCGCGGACATAACTCTCTGTCTGCGTATTAGAATCGTAAAGAGAGCATGTGATCTCGAAGATTGTTCATTCATTTGGGTTGAAGCTGTCGTTCGAGCTAGGGCACCTTGCTGAAGGCACTTCAGAGCATCTTGGGGCCCGCCGATAGGCTTAATGGTTGCTCCAGCAACTGTTATCCCTCCAGTCCCATCTTCATGGATTTTAAAGACTCGTCCCTTGTTATAGGGATCCAGAAGATCAATGATGTCCTCATTATATAGTTCCATAAATTGAGCAGCTACACTAAATTGCACTCCACCCAGGGAAACACCATCTTCATCGACTGCCCCAGCTTGCATACTTTCGATTCCCTCAAAAATATGACGCACAGCTCGGGGTATGATTCCCAATTGTTGTTCAATGAGATCACGATCGAAGCCGGTGCCCATTGTGAATGTTTTGCCTGAGCCAGTTTGACCATACGCCAAAACTGTGGCATTATAACCTTTGAGAGCGCCATCTACAAGTTTTTCTACACAATTTGAATATACTTCAGCCTGGAAAGGGGAGATTTTTGTTTTTCAAATAAAAAGGAGGAACAAAAGGAAAGAGAAACTTACCTGTTGTGAATTTATATCGAAAACATAATCAAAGGTAAAAGCTTTGTCGGTACCAAGGACAACATGAGGTTCACCTGGTGTAACTGTTGTACAAATTCGACACAAATCGATTACTTCACGTGGAATTTGCGGTCGAATTCTGAAAATGAAATATAAAATTGTTAAAGATTTTTGTCATAAAATAAGGGAATTATTCATTCAAAAAAACTGGATTGAAAATAGAAGCAGGAAATTTTATGTGCCCGGGTAGCTCAGTCGGTAGAGCGTTGGACTTTTAATCCAACGGTCCAGGGTTCAAGTCCCTGCTCGGGCGGTCTTCTTTTTTTTCTTTTTTTGGGTTTTATTAAATCATCAAATTTAGAAATGAGAATCTGTCCTATTAGGAAATGCCTAAATTTTGACTACAACATAAGAAAACCGTCAAATGTAAACAGGTTATAGAAATAACAAATTCGAAAAATAGCAGGCTAATAACAGACTCGGTACCATGTCATTTATTCCGATAGTGCTTCTAGATCATTTGGATGAAATATTTTTTGAAAATTTCGAGAATGCTGAATTTCTCTTTTTTGGTATTTTACACGTTTTACAAAAGTATTCCACAAAAAAAGCGTTTATATCGCATTTTGACACAACTAAAAGGAACTCTTACTAAACTAAATATTAAGAAACGAAAAAAAAATACAAACAATTTAATTTAAGTTTTAACTGGAAAAATGTTCCACATACGCCATAGTGTACACATAAAATAAATATTTCATTTTTCGTTCTAGGTCGTGAATGTTTTTAAGGTTATTAAATCTTTATTAATTTATTAATCTTATAAACTTTATTAAGCATAATAAATAAATAAAATACATCGTATAATAAAACATGAGTATCTTACAATTAAACGAAAGTGTAATGAGCTAAAACTATATTTGTGTTTAATTTATTAGATTAATTTTCTAAGTGACCTGTTTCAAACAGTTCGCCATTTGCAAGTCATTTCTATTGTGTTCAAGAGTTGAAATTAATTTCTATTGTAAACGTCTCATTCCACGGTTGAATGATAAATATTTGAAATTGTGCAATTAAATTATTTAATACGTCCTATATAGCTACATATGTATAGCAATTTCAAGAAGAAAACAAGAAAATATTTGTAATTTATGAACATTTATATAGACAAATATTATGGTGTTGCTAATATCATGAATATGGAAATGAGGAAAGTTAGTGAATTAAAAAAATATAAGCAGTCTTTCTCCTAAAAACTCAATAAAGAAATTTTGAAAATCAAAACTAAATGGCTTTCAATTTTTAAAATTCTGTGAGTTGAAATTTTTTGGAGTATTATTCCTAATCACGAAAACCTTTTTATGGATCATACCTCTAGAAAGACTAGAAAGCTGAACTTACGACTAAATTGAAATTATACGAATTGACCCACATGTACATGTAATTTTTAGGTATACTTGCCTCTAAGGCATCTTAGGCTTATTTTGTTAAACTTGTTATGCCAAGCGATCATTAGGTAAGGAAGATATGGGTTGAAAAGAGGTATTGGTGCACATTAATTTTGGATTCCTTAATATTCCAATATTCCTATATTTGATCGTTAAACAACAACTGCACATATGTTATGTATGTCGAAAATTTCAAGATGTTCGGTTTCTAAGATCTAGTTATGGCTTGTGGCAGAGGTGGTAAATTACAGTTAAACATATACAAACAATAGTTAACGTTTTATTTTTGATCCATACAATTCTAGACGATCTTTTATCTCAATTAGCCATTACAGATTCATATCCGAGGGGTAGGATTGTGAATCTAAAACGATTATGTCACTGTCGTTAGCGAAGAAGTTAAGTGGACTAGGACTAGGACAAAGATCATTAATATAAAGTAGAAAGAATTTCGGAGACAGGACAAAGCCCTGGGGCAAACCAGGATTTTTTTTTTGGATGGCTGACTTAAACCCATTCGCTATGACTTGTATTGGCATGTACATAATTTTTAATCCATAGAATGAGAAATTCATCAAACCCGAATTATCGATAAGAGAGTCTGATGACAAACTATATCAAATGCTTATAAAATATCAAGCAAAATAACACTGTCAAAAAAATACTCTAGGAGGCGATTTAGTTCCAATGTTACTTCAAAATCAGCCTTTCATAATTAGAAAAAACCTTTTATTAGGCTTTTTGAATAGAAATAAATTCAAGAACCTAGTTTTTTTTAAATAAAATTTGTGATAATTTTTCAGTATCTTACTTATTTTTTCAAAAAACAAATCCTATTACAACGCTGAAGCTTTTATGCTAGAACGGTTCTTAGCAGAAAAACACAACTGTATGAATTTCTTTATTTTAAAATTTATGAACAAACAAAATTTACATCCGAAAAGTTTCAAGTGGCCAAATAATCCACGTTTTGTGGAAGCGTCTCAGCACGGTCGAAGTCTTATTGTGTGAATTATAGCAGAGTGTGGTGAGGCATTCCACATTCGCGTAGTACGGCTAAAGAACGAATCTCTGTACTTGACAGTACGAAATAAATTGGGCTCAAGAGTACACTGATGAGCATTCCTGAAGCTCTAATATTACGGTTCAACTTTTTAAGGGCAGGAATGCAGCTGGCTATTTCTCTAGAGCATAAACCATTAAAATAGCGGTAAAAAAGGGTGAGACAAGAAACTATACGATAATGTTCAAGCGACGTAAATGATCCTATGTTGATATTATTACCAATCAATTTCAGGAGCACCAGCCCAGAGATAGGAGTTATACTCAAGCCTTGAAGTCTGAAAACGAATATGAAAAGCTAAAAGTACTATCGTTAGTGAAACAATGTATTGGATTAGAAGTTGCAGACAGGAGATCATTAATTAAAATGAAAAATAATGTTTAAGATAGAACAGAGCCCTGGGGCACACCAGCATTTATTTTGTGGTATAATTCTAAAAATCTAAAAAAATGAAAAAAAATATTTGTCAAGTCGAATATTTACGACCAAAAAATGGTTTTACCTCCTTACCTTTACTTTGGCAAAAATTGATTTTCGAATCTAATATCGTGGCGATAATAAAAGATAATGGCTTCAAACTAATTTCATTTTACAAAAAATATTGTTTTCAACATTCAGTAAAATTTAAAAGAAAATATCATATAAATTAAAATCTACAAAAAATACTAAACAAAATTGGTAAAAATGTATGTTCGATTCTCGATACCTCGTGAATAAATAAAGGTATTGACTTTAAAATGATTTCATTCTAAGCTACATTGTGTTGTTAGCGTTCTGTATTTTATTATTTATAAGATATAAAAACTTTCCAAAAATGCTGCTTTAACACTTTGACTGCTGACGTCGACGCGTCGTCGACAAATTGTATTAGTTCTATGCGGCGGACGTCGACGCATCGTCGACAACATGTTTATTACTTTCTGAACTCTCGCAATGCCTCCGCACACCCCGCATCCGGGAAAAACGCCATACTATGATACTGACGTCGACTACGCGTCGACAATCGTTTTTTATAGTCAAAAAACAAAATATTAGTAAAACTAAGCACTGATATAAGTAGCGTAAAAGGAACCTTTTTGACAAAAAAAAAAATTGCGCATAGAGGGGTCGCTCAGGTCAAACACGCAGTCAAAGTGTTAATTGGTAAAAATTACAACACGTAAGTAGCAGCGATGCGCGTGTTGCACTCTTTATTTATTATGGTCATCCTTCCGAGTCGACTATTCAATGTTTGGTGGACAAATTGAGTGATTGTTTAGTGTTGCAAACATCAAAAAAAACATCAATGAAGCACAAGATCTGCCGAAAGCATCGCAGAGTCCGAGGCAGTCAATTCAGAGCCGTCACAAAAACTTGGCCTGTCGCAGACCACAACATGGGAAATTTTGCGTCGTAATTTGGGCCTGTACCCAAAAAAATCAAACAGACCCAGCAGCTGAAACCAAACGACAATACGCAGTCTAGTGTGTTCGCTAATTGGACTTTGGAGCAGTTAAAGATGATCTCAATTTTGGTCGAAAAACCATCTTAAACGAAGAGGCCCATTTTGGGATGAATGGTTACGTAAATAAGAAAAATTGCCGGATTTGGGAGGGCACCAATCCACGCGAGATTCACGAGGTGCCAATGCATCCAAATAAAGTTACTGTTTGGTGAGGTTTTTAGGCTGTAGGCGTCATCGGCCCGTACTTCTTCGAAAATTATGCTGGCCAGGCCATTACTGCGCGATCGGTTTCATAGTATGGTTATCTCGGGCCGAAGCGACGTAAATTGGCCACAAAGATCATGTGATTTCACTCCATTAGTCTTTTTCTTGTAGGGCTTTCTTAAGGCTCAAGTCTATGCGAGTAAGTCGCAAAGCACCTTGGCCTTTAAAGACAACATATTCGATCCCATCGGTCAAATTCAGCTAAATTCACCAAAAAAAATTTGTTTTTTTTATAATTAGCGAACACTAAAAGGGTTTTGTATACCTTTAATATGCCAAAGACACAGTGTGAGCATTAGGAAAAGAAGGAAGGGTTGGATAGGAGGTGTCGATGTACATTGATTTTAAATTTCTGAACATTGCAATGACAGGGAAAGATAGAGCGTGGCAAGGCGTTCCACATTCGCGTAGTACGGCTAAAAAAAGAATCTCTGTACTTCATAGTACGGCCGAAGTTGGGCTCAAGGGTAAACTGATGGGCATTCCTAGAAGCGCGGGTATTACGGTTAAATTGTTTAAGGGGAGGAATGCAACTGGCTATTTCACTAGAGCAAAGTCCGTTAAAATAACGGTAAAAGGGTGAGGCAAGAAACCTTGCGTCGATGTTCGAGTGACGTAAACGAGTTGATGATGTTAATGTCACCAATCATTTTAAAAGCTCTTTTTTGAATACTGTCCAAGAGGCTTAAATAAGTTACTGGAGCACCAGCCCAGAGATGAGAGTTATATTCAAGTTTCGGACGTATATAGGTTTTGTAGATTGTAGCCAGATCAGGCGGAGAGAAAAATTTCTTGCAACGTCTCAAAAAACCTAGACATCTTGCGGCATTTTTGGCAACATCGCGTATGTGATCGCTCCACAAAAGGTGGTTGCTGATGCACATTCCGAGGATGTCGAGATTTTCCGTTTCGTTGATGCAAGTGCCACTCATAGATAGTGGCACGGAGGGTTTATCTCGCTTTAACGATGCAAGACAGCATTGCGTTTTCGAAGCATTAAATTCCACACGATTTTTTATTCCCCATTGTACAATGCTGTGTAGGTCGGAATTTAATGAGCTAATCATATTTTGTCGTTGCAGTTCCACATCCGAAGAGGAGGGTTGTGAGTCTGGAAACGAATATGAAAAGCTAAGAGTGCTATCGTCAGCGAAACAATGTATTGGATTAGAAGTGGCAGACAGGAGATCATTTATAAAAATGAGAAAGAGGGTCGGAGACAAAACGGAGCCCTGGGGCACACCAGCATTTATTTTATGAGTTTCAGACTTGAATCCGTCCAAAACAACTTGTATTGAACGGTTCGAAAGAAAATTTCTAATCCAACGAAGAAGAGATTCGTCGATACCGAAAGCACGCATTTTCGATAAGAGAGCAAGATGCCAGACTTTATCAAATGCCTTTGAAATATCAAGTGCAATAATCTTACTTTCTCCAAAACGATGTAAAGATTTGCTCCACTGTTCGGTGAGATGAACCATGAGATCACCAGTGGACCTATTGCTACGAAAGCCGTATTGCCGGTCATTAAGAAGCTTCCGTTCCTCAAGATATTTCTTAAGCTGATAATTAATCAGCGTTTCCATGACCTTAGAAAGAAGGGACGTTAGTGCTATCGGTCGGTAATTTGTGGGAGAAGAAGATTCGCCTTTTTTTGGGATTGGCTGAACAAATGCAGTTTTCCAACTACTCGGAACGAGACCAGAAGAATAGGATAGATGGAAAAGCTTACGCAGTGGTTTTGCTAGCGTGGAAGAACACCTCTTCAGAATAATAGCGGGGATACCATCTGGGCCAGCGGATTTATGAATGTTGAGATCTTTAAGAACTCTCGCCACAGTTCGAGTACGAAAAAAGATTGGTCCCATAGAATCATTTACGCGTTCAAGAACTGGGGGAGTCATGACACTATCTGGTAAGGTGGAATTTTCGGCGAACTGCCTAGCAAATAAGTTGGCTTTATCAATAGAGCTAACTAAAGGAGTGTCATTGACAACAAGCGTAGGAACCGAGGAAGAGGAAGAATTCCTCATATTTTTTACAAATGACCAAAAATTCTTACTGCCTTTGGGACATTGCAGTATTTTTCGCCGTAATTTTTGGTCATGTAAAAATTTGGTCGTTCGAATATAGGCTTTGCAAGCCTTCCTGGCTTGCTTAAACTTTTTCCGGTTTTCCTCAGTTGGGTTGGCCTTAAAACATCGGAAGCTCACCTCTTTCTCCTTGATAACCTCTTTGCAGCTCGAATCGAACCATGATTTAACCTTGGGTTTAATATTTTTAACCCTATTCGGGATAAACGTTTCCATTCCCAGATAAATCATACTAGAAATCATATCTGCACTGGAGTCTACGTCGCTACCGAGGAAGCATAGCGACCAGTTAAAGATCCTGAAGAAATTATTGAGACCGTCCCAGTTGGCTTTCACGTACTGCCAAATGGTTCTCTTTGGAGCTCTTTCTTTAACTAGATTTGTTTGACACGAGAAATTAGCAGATATGACACTGTGGTCCGATGTGCCTAGAGGCGTCAATACACTGATTGTGTATTTATCAGGATCAGAGGTGAGAAACAAGTCAAGTGTATTTTCTGCTCGGCCGTTAACGTCTGATATACGAGTAGGCTCATTGACAAGCTGAGTAAGATGGTTAAACTCAGCAAAAATCTCAGCACACATTCCGTCGGGCGTTGCCTGGCCCGAATGGCGAAGCCACGAAGAATTGTGAACATTGAAATCGCCCGTAATAACGATTTCAGTGTGAGGATACAGGGAGACAATTCTTTTTATGGAGTCAGACAGAGCATCAAATTCCTGAGAAGTTGAAACTCTGTCCAGGTTTGGGCTCCGATAAAGAAAACAATAGTGAATGATGTGTTTATTCACGGAAAGTTTTAACCACATGAAATTAAAAAGGGAGTTGGTACAATGACCGTATTGTGGTAAAAGTTGATATGCAACATCATTCCTAATATATATGGCGAGACCATGGTGTGAGAAGAATAATGGCACCAAGCAATACCCATGAATAAAAAATTCAGTAGGATCGGAATCTTCACCTACTTGGGTTTCACTCAATGCCAAAACAGCTGGTCTGTTAGAGTTAATGTGGATGTATACAGACAGAAAATTCTATCTCAGCCCACGAACATTACTATAATTTACTCTAAAATTACCAGTCATTGCAATATAAGAAAATCCTAAAATCAAAACAAACGAACTTCTAAGTAAATTACTGTATAAGATTATTTAAAAGTCTTTACAATACAACCTCACTACTAGTGTTATGCCTTTAGTAGTGACGTTAAATTGGTCCGGACCCTGACAATCAAAACAGTAATCTACAATCCATGTGTTATTGAATGAACCAACACATACACACCATTGAGCGAGCTTTCAAAAAGCTTAGACCAATGCATGCACCTGCTGAGTCACTCAACTGTACAAGAAAATGAAAGAAAGAGTGAAGGGAATGCACTTACTGTGTTCTGGTAGGTATTTTTTTTTTTATTGTTGCTTTTTTCCCTTTGTGTTGCTTTTTTTTATATATTGCTGTTGTTTTTCATTGTTTTTTTTATCATTATTAATTTCTGTTTTAATTTTATTGATTATATTTTTGTATCACTATTTTTTTAGTTTTGTTTTGATTCTATTTGTTTTTTTTGTTTTGTTTTAAATAAATTAAATTAACGTGACTGCGACGGGGACGGGGACGGGAGACAAGACAACAATTAATACAAAACGCAGAACACGACGAGAGGACATGAACCTCCCCACTCGAGCTTTCACTGACAATTGGATCTTTTTAATGTGCACCACCCACCGAAGCCGCGGCAGTCAATTTTACGATGTTTACCAACAAGCCCCACTTGACTTTCGTCCAAAAGCCAACTTTATTGTGGACATTTAGTCAAGAACAACTTAAATGTACATAAATTTATAAAATCTAAACAGCACACTTCAATTTTTTAACGTGTGTAATCACATCACATAACTGATGTCCTTTATTATTTTATACAAGAACATGAAGTGTACTGATAACATTTTGTACTATACTTAGTGCACTCATCTCTCATCTAACAACAACAACACGAAATTAAAACATTTTAGATAAATAAATTTCTCGTGTAAAGAGTTATTGGTAAATAGTTCTTGACCTCGTAGTACATGCCTCTATTTAAATTTGCACAAAATTGCTCGAAACAATTTTCAATTACAATTTACCACCGTACGGCGGCGGCGTACGCCTCCAACTCTCCTCCACCCCTCGTTTCGTTACTGCCACCTCTGCATAAAATCTCATTACCTCACGCATTTAAAATTATCAACAAATAAAAACTGCCTACATAAATTTTATAAAATGATATGATGTGAATTTAACTTAGGTTTAACAAAATTAAAATGTCAACTTGCAACTACTCGCCGCCTCACCGCACCGCAGCCACCGCCATACATACTGACAGCAAAATTTTAAATTGTGGTCCTCCATTCTGCTGCCTGTAAAGTTATATCCATAGGTACGACGACGACGAGCGGCTGATAACAAACAACAAATGTGCACCCTATAACCATTCTACCCCGACTCAGCTCGGCTCAGTTCAGTTCAACTCAGCTTGGCCAGCAGACCACCGTCATCAGTATTGCTGCCACAACAGACATCGCCTTCAATTACTGGAAAATATGTTGTGTATATATACACATTGGATGTCAAAAGCTGTGCACTTTGACATTCCGGAAATTTTCGTGTCACCAGCGTGAACATGAGTGAAAATGCGCCCAAAGCCTACTGTATATATACACTATATGCAGGTACACCGTACACCTATTGACGTGGGCCTGCTTGAACCCTAAAGCCCGGCGTTTATAACTACCTTTGTGTACACATCATGCTGCATGGAAAATAAATACGAACCCATAACCAACGAAAAAGGAAAAATGAAAACTTTAGGGCCTGGCCGCCGAAGTGAAATGGCTCTCGAAAAAAACATCGTCGTATCCGAAAAACCGCATATATGATGCCAATATGTGTATGAATACGAAAACGGAAGCGGAAGGGTCTCTGGCGGTTCGTCCTCCTTTCTGCTGTGATCCAACAACGTTTACACAATGTTTAATTTTATTCAATAAAATTCGTTACTCTGTGGTGAAGGTAGGGTAGTTCTCTCCTCGCTGATGCAGAGCGGAGGGAGCCACTAAAAAATTCTAATTGAATTAAAATGTCTGTGACATTGTTTCCCCTGGCCACTGGCGGTCCTCACAGGTATCCCCTGTGATAAATGATGCTCCTGCTGATGATGATGATGCTTCGGCTTCTTGTCCTCGCGGATGGGGGATGTAACTTTACAACAAATTGAAAGAATTTTATTGAAGAAACAACAACAAAATATACAAAATGCATCACCTACTAACCATACGGATGGGCCTGGTCTGACTGGCGGACGTAAGGTTGGCTTTGTTTATGACACGCTGCAGTTATTCCATCACGCATACATCCCAATACCTTTGGCTTTTACGTGATAGAAGGGAAGATTATTTGTTTACCTTTCGGAGTCAATCGAAAGGCACTAAGTTCGTTAAAGATTCAACAAATAAAATTTTTCTTTTGTTGATGTTTCTGTGATGAATTCTTTGAATGACAAAACCTTTTTGCATTCACCACACAGAGCCTTTTTTTAAAAATGTAAAAACAAATATTAAAAATCTTGGAGATGCCGGGGATCGAACCCGGGGCCTTTCACATGCAAAGCGAACGCTCTACCACTGAGCTACATCCCCACCATGAAATTGGCATGTCAAAGTTTCTACAGAACTTATTGGAATTTTATAGGACATTTTTCTCTATTATTCTATAAGTTTAATTTCAAATCGAAAAGTTGTCAAAATGAGAACTTTTCAGAAATTAGTAACTGATGACAATAGTATTCCGCAACTGAAATCTTGCAACTCCAGCTTGTTGCCTATTAGAAACTTTGGTACAGGGTGATAGCAATTCTAATTGAAGCAGCAGTAAAAGGCATACCAGGGGCTGTTTTTTTTTTGTAAACATTGACAATTTCGACAAGTGACAGGTGATAATTTGTTAATTTACAACTTCACAATTGTCAAAATCTGTTCCATAAACAATTTGACAACTTTTGAAAATTGTGAGAAAATACCCGACAGTTGTCATCAAGGGGATATGAATACCCTTATAATGATTATACACAGTGCGTAGTAGTAATTAGGAAGGGAGGATAGGATTTGAAAGGAGATACCGATGCACATTGGTTTTGAATGCATGCACATTGTATTGAGTGGGAAATATTGAGTCTGGTAAAGCATTCCACATTCGTGTAGTGCTCTTTTGAATTCTGTCCAAGAGACCCAAGTGGGTTATAGGAGCACCTGCCCAAATATGGGAATTGTACTGAAGTTTTGGACGAATATAGGCTTTATAAATTATAGCCAGATCAGAAGGGGTACAAAACTTCTTGCATCGTCGGAGAAAACCTAAACACTTACCAGCATTTTTGGCGATGTCAAATATATGACCACTCCACAACAAGTGGTTTGTAATGCACATAACTAGGACGGAAAGTTGTGCAGTCTTATCGATGCAAGTGCCACTCATGGATAGGGGCATTGGGGGAGGGTTACGCTTTTGTGACAGTAGACAACATTGAGTTTTCGAATCATTAAATTCTACACGGTTTTTGAATCCCCATTGAACAATGCTGTCAAGATCAGAACTTAATGAGCTTATCATAATCTGTCGTTGGTATTCCACATCCGAAGAACAAGGATGAGAATCTAACAACGCATATGAAAATCTGAGGGTACTGCCATCAGCGAAACAATTTAGTGGCTTAGAAGTTTCAGACAAAAGATCATTTATAAAAATAAGGAAGAGCGTCGGAGACAAAACGGAGCCCTGCGGCACACCAGCGTTTATTTTTTTTTATTTGAACCCGTTCAATACTACTTGAATTGAACGGTCCGAAACGTAATTTATAACCCAACGAAGAAGGGATCATCAATACCAAATGCACGAATGTTCGATAAGAGAGCTTGGTGCCAAACTCTATCAAATGCCTTTGAAGTTTCAAGTGCAATAATCTTACTTTCTCCAAGACGATGTAAAGATTTTCCACTGTTCGGTGAGATAAACCATGAGATCACCAGTGGACCTATTGCAACTAAAGCCAAGATATTTCTTGAGCTGAAAATTGATCAGCGTTTCCATTACCTTGGAAAGAAGGGATGTAAGTGGAATTGGACGATAGTTAGATGGTGAGGAGGATTCCTCTTTTTTTAGGGACAGGCTGGACAAATGCAGTTTTCCATTCACTCGGAAAGAGACCTGTAGAATAGGACAGATAGAAAAGCTTACGCAACGTTTTGCCAACGTTGAAGAAAACCTCTTCAGAACAATAGCGGGAATACTATCCGGGCCAGCGGATTTGTGAATTTCAAGACCTCTAGCAATTGTACGAGTGTGAAAGAAGATTCGTCCTATAGAATCGTTTACGCTTTCAAGTGCAGGCGGAGTCATGTCACTCACTGGCAGCATCGAATTAACAGCAAACTGTGCTGCAAGCAAATTGGCTTTATCAATCGGGCTTACAAAGGGAGTGTCATTGGAAACGAGCGTCGGAACCGACGAAGACGTAGTGTTACGCACATTTTTTACAAATGACCAGAAATTTTTACTACCATTGGGACATTGTAGTATTTTTTTCCGTAATTTCTGGTCATGCAAAAATTTAATGCGTCGTATATGTCCGTTAGAGGTATTTCTAGCTTGATTGAACTTATTCCGGTTTTCCTCAGTTGGGTAATTGGCTTTGTAATTTCGGAAACTAACAATTTTGATCCTAATAACCTCTTTACAGCTCGAACCAAACCATGAGTTTTCTTTGGGTTTGATAGATTTTACAATATTCGGGATACAATTTTTTATTCCACAAAGAATTAAGTTTGTAATCATATCTGCACTGGAATCCACGTCACTATCAACGAAGGATAGTGTTCGTTTCATAAAGAAATTGTCAAGTATTTTTCAAAAATGTTCAGGAATTTTCCGACAAATTTGTACTGACAATTCTTTTATGAAATGAAAGAAAAAAATTACATATTTGTCATTATTTAATTGATAATTGGAATAGGAACTTAGTTACGGTCAAGTGTTGACAGGTATTTTGTGAATAAAACATCTTTATTATCACGATTTTATTAATGTCTTATGCACTTCACTTTTTAATAATAAAACAAGATTTTGCAAACTGTGACATTTTAAAATTTCATCATTTTTCGATCATAACACATTTCAAGATTATACAATAAAATTGTCACGACAAATTTTCAGGTAGGTATGGGTAAGTATGACAATCATAAAATAATCACGACAAACGTGTCAGCATTTGACAATGATAAAATTGTCATAACAAATGTGTCATTGTATTTGCATAAAAGGACGTGAGCTGCTCATGAGCTCTATGAGCAGAAGAGGCGACAGGAACACCGACTTCTCAGAAGGAAAAAGAGAGAGCATGAGAAGCATGCGGTCGAAGATTTTGAGAGGTTCAAAAGCAGGAATGAAGTTCGAAAGTTTTATGAGCAGGTGGCACGGAATTCACAAGTCCATAAACCTAGAACCGAAGGCTGCAAAGAAGAAAGTGGAAACATCATAGTGGAATCGCAGTCAATGCTGAGTATAAGAACCACTACTACAGACTGTATAACGGCGAAGACGAACCGAATTCCGTAATCAGTCAGGATGATCCATTCAACATAGACGACGAAAGGCAACAATCCTGTCCTCTCGACTTAGACGAAGTAAAGATTGCCATATCTAAGCTGAAGTTTACAAGAAGGCACTAAGGAAATCTAAACGATCTTCTTGGCGATCCTTCTGTGGCACGATAGAAGAAACTTCTGAAGCCTCTAGGTTACGGAAAATTCTTTCAACTAATCCAGCGATGCCAAGCTGCTTGAAAAATGCAGACGGCTCCTGGACAAATTCAAGTAATGAATCGCTGAACTTACTACTGGATACTCATTTTCCTGGAAGTTCTCTTACCGAGACTTGCAACGGTTATATACGTTCAAGTCCCAATACTACATATCCACAAGGTCTGATTACAAGGGACAAGCTACAATGGGCTCTCAACAGCTTCAAACCATTTAAATCTGCAGGACCAGATGGAATAACACCAGCCGAGCTACAGAAGACTTCTGACATAATTGCACCAATCCTTGAGGCAATTTTTACCAGCTGTCTTTACCTGGTCCATGTTCCCTCGGCATGGCGAGAAGTTAAATTTGTTTTTATACCCAAGGCAGGTAAATGCTCGCAAGTCAACCCTAAAGATCTACGACCTATAAGTCTATCATCATTCCTTCTTAAGACCTTGGAAAGATTGATTGATATCCATTTAAGGGCAAGTATTGATACAAGACTTCTGTCTTCGTCTCAACACGCCTACTGTAAAGGTAAATCGGTGGAAACAGCGCTACACACCTTAGTACGCACCGTCGAATATTCCCTCCATCATAAAGAGTTCGCTATGGTTGCTTTCCTTGACATCGAAGGTGCCTTTAACAACGTGGACACATCTGCAATCACATCTGTACTAACATCTCTAAATGTAGAAAGTTCGCTTCGGGAGTTAATTCATTTAATGCTTACTAGCAGAATAATTAAATCAAAACTGAGCAACTATTCTGGCAGACGATTCGTTAGTAGAGGGACACCGCAAGGTGGTGTTCTATCCCCTCTCCTCTGGAACCTAGTGGTGAATGAAATCCTAACTGGTCTGGATGCGGAGGGCCTTAGATAGACTAATACTTTGGGCTGATCGGTGTGGACTGGGTGTTAACCCACACAAAACCGATTTGGTCTTATTTTCGAGGAGATACAAAATTCCATTTGTCAACCCTCCCCATATTAAAGGAATCCAACTAAAATTCTCAGACGAGGCTAAATACCTGGGTCTTGTCTTAGATAAAAAACTAAATTGGAAACGCAACGTAGAGGAAAGAGTCAAAAAAGCTACTGTAGCTCTCTTTTCTTGCAGAAAAGCCATCGGTAATAAATGGAGCTTGCAACCCAGAATCACGCATTGGCTATACACATCGGTAATCAGACCGATTTTAATGTACGGTGTGGCAGTATGGTGGACTGCTTTAGAAAAAGGTATAAACCGAAATAAAGTAAATAAAGTCCAACGTTCAGCTTGCCTATGTATAAGCGGATCGCTTCGCACGACCCCATCTGCGGCACTGGACACCTTACTCTACCTAACACCTCTTGACATCTTTAGCAAACAAATAGCTGCAAGTTCTGCTATTCGCCTCAAAGCTTCGTCGCAGTGGACTAACAACAACATCGGCCACACCGTTATTCTTAGTTATTTAGAATCAATCCCAAAGCACACAGACTACACCATCCCCCAACTACAATTCGACAGAAATTTCCAGATTTCTATACCTCCCAGATCTTTTTGGGAGGATAGGACATTCCTGGAAGACGAGTCAATCCACTTCTATACAGATGGGTCAAAAACAAAAGAAGGGGTTGGTGGAGGTGTGTACTCTGAACGACTGAAATTAAGTCTCTCATTCCGCCTTCCCAATCATTGTAGCGTGTTCCAGGCGGAACTTTTGGCGATAAAAGAAGTCTTGTCCTGGCTTAAAGAAAACGTGATATCGACATCTGATATCCGTATTTTCTCAGATAGTCAGGCCGCTATTAAATCTCTGGATTCTGTCTCTACAAACTCTATAACAGTCCAGAACTGTCGATCATCTCTAATGGAGATGGCACAACAGTTTAATATTCACCTTTGCTGGGTGCCGGGCCATAGAGACATTCCAGGTAACTGTAAGGCAGATGAACTCGCCAGGAACGGTACAGTACAGCCCATTCTACCACGTTTGGCACGTACTGGCATACCAATCGCTACTTGTAAACTGTTGCTAATGCAAGACGCTGTGAGGAGGGCAGGCACCAGGTGGAACAACATCACCACGTGTCAAGTCACAAAAAACATCTGGCCAACACTGGATTTAAAACGTTCAAGGTGCTTGCTCTCTCTAAGCAGATCGCATATAAGCTCGATAATAGGTGTCATAACCGGACACTGTCTAATAGGAAAGCACGCCATGAGATTAGGCGTATTCTCAAATGACTTCTGCAGAAGCTGTATGGACGAGGAAGAAGAAGAAACAGTTCTTCATCTTCTCTGCACATGCCCTGCTCTGGCTCGAAAACGCAAGAATTACCTAGGAGAATTCTTCTTTAACGATCTAAACGATCTAAATCATATCGGCATAAGCAGCCTCTCACGTTTCGTAAGAGACTCAAACTGGTTCCATTGAGCTTAGGAAGAAACCTCAAGATTCATGTGGTATCACAATGGGCCATCAAACTGGCCTAAGTGTGTCCGTTTCCATCTTGGACAGCCACTTCAACCTAACCTAACCTAAGCTGAAGTTTAACAAAGCCGCTGGAGCAGATAACTTATTGTTTGCCTGATTCTGAAAAAAGGAGACCCTCTAAACTGCACCAACTATAGAGGCATCAGTCCACTTAACATCGCTTACAAAATCTTCTCTGCCGTAATATGTGAACGTCTAAAGCCCATCGTCAACAACCTGATAGGTCCTAATCAGTATGGTTTTAAACCAGGAAAATCAGCAGTCGATCAAATATTTACATTACGGCAGATCCTGGAAAAAACCCAAGAAGACCAAATCGACACCCACCACCTTTTCATCAATTTCAAGGCCGCATATGACAGTATCTACAGGGACGAGCTGTATAGAGCCATGTCTAGTTTTGGCATCCCTGCTAAACTCATCCGTTTGTGCAGGATGACCATGGAGAATTCACGCTGCTCTATAAAGGCTGTCATGCGATTTTTTTAACATCGTACTTGAAAGAATAGTGCAGAGCTCACACGTCAACACTAGAGGTACTATCTTTCAAAAGTATGTCCAATTACTAGCATATGCTGATGACATTTACATTATCGGAAGAACTCATTGTGATGTCAATGGGGCTTTTGTGAGTATTGAGGCAGAGGCGGCAAAAATGGGTTTAACGGTTAATGAGGGCAAAACAAAGTATATGCTGTCGTCTTGGTCAAAACGTCACCATCGACAGACGAAACTTTGAGGTAGTCAAGGACTTCGTCTACCTAGGCTCCGCTACGAACACAGAAACCAACACCAGCGCTGAGATCAAAGCAAAGCCCTCTCTCGAGGGACCAAAGTGTCGCTATATAAGATCCTCATCATCCCCGTCCTGCTATACGGTGCAGAAGCATGGACTACGACAAAAGCGGATGAAAGCACCTTTGGTCGTTTCGAGAGAAAAGTTCTTCGTGTGATCTACGGTCCCGTATGTTTAGAAGAGGAGTGGATGGAACGACGAGCTGTACGGGCTGTACAAGTGTACAGCGACGTATACTTAGTGAGAAGAGTTAAAGTCCAACGACTAAGATGACTGCAGCGCACGGAAATTCTTCGAATCCACACCCACAGGATAGCGCATCAGTAGAGGAATACCGCGGATCAGGTGGCGCGTACAAGTGGAAAGTGATCTCACTCAACTTGGAGCGCGGAATTGTAGAAATCTAGCTAGGGACCGAGCTAGATGGAGAAGTTCTTTGGGTGAGGCCCTAGTTCGCACAGGACTGTAGCGCCACCTTAAGTAAGATTTGTCAGACAAGTGTGACAAATTTGTAGTATTGCCACTTGTCATCTTTTATAAAATAGGGCTAAGGAGTAATAGTATACTTGTAAGTTTGCCATCATTAAGATGTATAATAAACACCACAATTGACAAACTCGTGGGACATTTTTAATAATCCCATTATGGAAGACAACTCAACTATGGTTTAGCGGTTATTCTATAAGAATTGGTATTATCGACGACACAACCAGTTGGCACGGGACGATGTATTTCCAAGTTTCTTACAGTACAAAAAAAAACAAAAATTTACAAAAACGCTTTCTAAAATAAAACCAAAAAGTCAAAATATTCATGTGCTCATAAATAAAAGTCAATAAAAATTAACGTTTATTCAAAATTTATACATGTTATTTTATTGGAAGGTTTTTCAAAGTAGTGTTACTGAAAAATTGTTAATACCTTATTTTAAAAATTTTGTACTTCAAAATTCTGTAAATGGACTTAAAAGAAAAAAGTGCGCACTTTTTTACATCGTCAAACTTTTTCTTTTTTCAGACTATTTACAGCATTTTGAAAAACAGAATGTTGACTAACCAGAATTTGGTATTAAAGAATTTAGACCATACTGAATTTTGTTTACACAGAATTTTGACATTAAGTATTTTGAACCATACACTATTATCGACCCCAACCCACGTAGATATCTGTTTGACACAATATAGAATATATGGTGAGGGCGAGGTTGAGTATATTCAAAGTTTCTTTGTCCAGAATACCCTGACTGAAAACAATGAATTTTAAAATTTGACCTTTTATCATGGCACTGAAATAGTCTACTCACAGATAAAAACTCAAAACTAAATAATTTTAATATTCCCTGACTTTTCTATTACTCTGACGTTTTTTTTAAACATACGAGTACATACATACTTCAAAGTTTTTTTTTTTTTTTGAAAACTTAAAAATAGACAAATCAAAAAATAACTAGGAAAAAAAGCCACAGAAGAAAAATGGGAGAATTTTCAGATTCTATTAAACATTCCATCAGCTTAATGATAGATTATCTTCAATGGCCAATTTTCATGCTTCTTCCAATGCTATGGATTGGTGATTATAAGAATTTAATTTCTCTCCTTTTCAAAATAATTCCAAATGACGAACAATATTCTGTAGAAATTAGTCAAGGTTCATTATTTCTTATAATTTGTGGATTTTTAATTGGATATTTTTGTCATCGTAATTATCGTCTCAAGGAGCATCAAAAACGTTATGAAATTTTAAAATTTGAAAATTCATATCTGGATTCGTATGAATATCAAGAAATTCAAATTACAATGTTGAAAAAAATTGATGAATTGCTTGAAATGCGAAAAAATCAATGGGAAGAAAAACAACAAGAAACAAAGATAAATGAGGCTAATGTTAAAGTGTTGGAAAATTTAGAGGAAGAAGAATATGAAACGGCTCAAGATTCCAGACCCATCGTTATCAGTACTGAAACAAATTCAAGTCCATCATCAAGAGTCAGAAGTCAGAAGCTTCAATTTGAAGCTTTACAGAAACAACAATTTCGGAAACCCAAGCAAAAGTATTCGTTTAAAAAATCATTATCAGATGGTAACAATTTTAGAACAAACAAATGTTAATGTTATTTCATACTAAGAAAGTAACCTAAAACCTAACTATCAATAAAACTGTAAAACTGTATTTGTTTATGGCAATTTCTATAATAATTTGATTAATGAAAGTTGGTAATATCGAAGTCAATTGCAAAATAATTGACTATAAAATTTTATTAAGGGGATGTAGCTCAGTGGTAGAGCGTTCGCTTTGCATGTGAAAGGCCCCGGGTTCGATCCCCGGCATCTCCAAGTTCTTTTTTAAATTTAATTCTGGGAAAGGCCAAAAGGTAAAAATGTTTTCCGTAGTATGTCTCCCTTTTCCGGCTTTCAAACTGAACCAATTTTGTCAAATAAGGTGTAGAATTTTCTATAGACTATGCAACATTTTTTGGGACGAATTCTTTCTTACGTTACGAGCGGTCTTAGGATGAGCTTAGTCAGGGATGAACCGTACCGAATGTTTTTGAGGGCGTTGTGAACGCAACCCATCTCAGCCCATATCTAAGGGTTAAAAATAATCATGGGTTGAAAAATAATATGGGTCAGAAAAGAACCTAAAGTAAAAAATAACCAGGGTTAAAAAATATCCAGGGTTAACCTGGGTAATAAAATAACCCGGGTTATTAAACAACCTGGGATGGAATCGGCTAAGGTGATTGTTGATAAAAGACAGTCAAAATAATCGAATTTGATCTATGTAAGGTAATAGTCAAATTGATACCTAAAAAGCTGTCACAACAAAAATGTGATAGTCATTTTCCTACAAATATGTCGTTTCTGAATAGAGCTACCAGACGCTTACAAAAATGTTGTCAGTTACCTTTTTAAGGTACAAAAACACATTCTTATGACGGACAAAGGTTACGACATTCGAAAAAACACAAGAAAAGTAAGAATGTTATTAAAACCCAGCTAATTCGATACTTTTATTTATATATTTTATATGAATCATTTTAAAATTTCACCACAGCAACAATGAATTGTGACAATTATAATCTGAAATTGTTCAATCGAATTGAATTGAGTTGAATCATCTTACACAGACGGAATGAAAATGATAGTCAAATTTGACTATCAAAAATATGATAGTCAATTATCACTTTAGCCGATTCCACCCCTGGGTGAAAAATAACCTGCGTTTCAAAATATCCAAGGTTATAAAATATCCAGGCTTAAAAAATATGAAAAAACTCCCCATTTTTATGGATTTAATTCATGCTTTTTTGGGGACTAATTTAATTCTTGAGTTGAGGAGTTATTACATGCTGAAATGTATTTCAACTATGAGATGAGGTATATTCCCAAATTTGGGAAGTTCAATTAGGCCTATTTTTAGAAGTTGGTCTTATTTCACAACAACATGGTGAAATAAGTCTCCATTCCTTAACTCGTAGAAAAATAATGTTTTAGCAATTCTTTAGTTATCGTAGTGACTACAAATCTCAGTTTTATAATCAGCCTGCGACTAAAGTGTGTCTGTTTATAGTTTTGGCAGACCTGTTTCTAAGTATATAGCTTAGTTTGGTGTTTTAAGTGGAAGATTGAAAAGTTTTTTAAATAAAATTTCCTTGTAACGTTTCAATTTCTTGATACTCATTACTACCCCAAACCTGGGGCCTTAACAATGAGTTAAACATTTTAAACTTAGCAGAAAGAACGACCCTCTTTTTGGAAAACACATTTTTTCACGAAAGGTTAAGTAAATTTTGAGAGCTTTTTGTTTTTCTGTAAGGTGTTGACTGTAATGCAGTGTTTTATTTAAAATAACACCATAATTGTTTAACCTCCGTAACTGTTTCCAGAGGATGGCTATAGAAGTTCCATTGTCTTTCTTAGAGATCGTATGAAAACCATAATTTTCGACTTATCAGTATTGATTGCTAGTCCCCATCTAATATACAAATATGATAGACGATTGTCATCAGTTGTAAATGTTCCGGAGATTCAGAAAGAATAACGAGATCATCGGCATAAAACCATACATTGATTGTGGTTATAGCAATTTTTACTTCTCCTGGAAGATCATCTATTACATCGTTTATCAATAAAGAAAACAATAACGAACTTAGCAGGCACCCTTACTTCACTCCTGTATCTGTTTCAAACCAATCTGAATAATGATGAACTATTTCAAACTACTGCATTGCTATATGTGTACATTTATTTCATCACTTTTATAAATTTTGAAGAATGTTTATTAAAAAAGTCATTTCTGTTTACAAGGTCAAATGCAGCGCCGCTTTGAAGTCAACAAAAAAGGAATCCACCTTTTTACCCCGGGCTTGGAACGCTTTGACAATAGATTTGATTGTTAATATCTGATGCGGGGGGCTATTTCTTGGGTGTTATTTCACGGAGCCATACATAATATCACAAAAAAAAAAACCTAAGAAGATATCCAGGTAAACTTTTATAAGCTTCAAGAATTTAAAACTGTATCCTATGTACAATTCACATAATAAGTGCACTCTACTTAGGACACCTCATTATTCATTTCAAGGCCCCCAGCTTAATGGACACTATATACCTAAGAGTATAATGAAAATGTTATGTGTCTTAAGCTTAAAATGTTAGGTATATGTGTTTTATGTAGTCCGAAAAATTTTGTGAATGACTTGAAATCATCATGTTCGTTTACCTTATTAAACAAATCTCAAAATGTAAACACATAAATCAATCAAAAAACAAAACATTCTGATGGCGAACACAACCGATTGACTGTTTAAGGTGCAACCTCACGTCAGCTTCATTATTGCGCGTTATGTCAACTTAACATTTATTATCTTATGCTCGTATAATATGTGTGTGCGTGCGCTAGAAAAAGGGTTACCATGTGAACATTTTTTTTTTGATTTAAATTGGTTATTAAAAAGTATCACGCATTTTGCTTCTTATAGGCATTTGTTTTTAATAAAATGTGTAAAAAATATCGAGTTCGATTTTGATTACGTTTTTTCAAAGTATTAGTGTAAAAGAAAAAATTACAAGAGGTTTTTGGTTATGAACCTACATCGTCTTCAGTTTTAAACCAAACAAATATTTTAACCAAAATTAGAACTTTTCACAAAAATTAATTTTTCGCCTTGAACTGAAAACATTGCCATCAAATGATTTTTAAATGATACAGTATCGTAAATAACAAAAATCTTACTAATATTACGACACTTCGAAGAATAGCAGAGTTTGGGAGATGTCAAATGCCAGCATTACTGATTTGCAACCAAATTGAAATAATAGTGTTTGTGTTATGTTTTCGATATTTTGTTTCAATGAAACATAAGTTTAAGTTACAAATAAATTCATACACTTTTTCAATTATTATAAAATATAATCAAAGCATTTCAATTACTAATTACATGTAATTGAAAAGCGTTAATTAATTGCAATTTAATTACATATATGTACATACATATGTAAGTGAAAACTAATGTAACGATCAACAAAACAGTAATGATTGATTCTTACAGTAATCGTTGTTCAAAAATTTAATTAAATGTTATTTTCCTCAATAAAATTTTACGCGATATTACAAAATATCTTAGAAAACTATGTTTGTTTTTATGTGTGTTGTTTTGACGTCAATTTGACTTATGTACATACATATGTACTGTACATAGTTAGTGAAGCAGGTCTCACCGGCCGCGTTTTTTCAAAAGAAGAATTTTGTTATTATTTAATTAAGAGTTATTTTTTTCATTTTCAATAAATGTTCTTTGGATAATTGCAAAAAATATTTCATCAATCTTAGCCCGTTTATTTATTTTTTAATATTTTAAAATAATTTTAAACTAAATCAACAAAAATTACAAAGATTTTACAAATTTAATTATAAATTAAAAACAATACAAAAAAAAAGTCTCTTGAAATTACAAAATTTGGAAAAATTTAAACAAAAAATGTTCTCGTAAAAAATAACGGGTTATCCATTTCATCCATTTTGCGGTTTCAAAAGTATAGGGCTGGAATTCGACATCTAAAATAAATAAAGTAGGTGGCCCAACAGTCCGTAGAGAACCAGGGACTAGTGACTTACAACTTCCAACCATTCCTGCGTGCGAGTAATTTCAGGGATCGAGGGGACCTATTATTTTAAGCTGAATCTGAACGGCTTATTTAAGAAAGCACTTTTTCATGACAAGAAATACTCTTGGAGAATTTGTCAATTCCTCGCAAGAGGCAGTCAGGAATTAGGACTATCTTACGGCACATTATGACGTATTTTGCATTTGGATCTGCACCTACATCCATATAAAGCCAGCTGACCATTCACAACGTCGTCGTAGATACGTCCGCAATGAGTACTAGATATGCGCAGGTGATAGGCGGCGATTTTTGGAAAAAAAATTTCTTCAGCGACGAAGCACATTTCTCACTCGGTGAGTATGTAAATAATAAACAAAATTGTCGTATTTGGGGTTCTGAGAATCCTCAAGTAATTGAAGAGAGGAAATTTCATCCACAAAAAAGTCACTGTTTGGTGGGCTCTTTAGTCCGGAGGTGTGCTCTTTGTTAAAATAAGCACACACTCAAGGGGATATTAATACCCTTATTATGCAGAGGCACAGTTTGAGCACTAGGAAGACGAGAGAGGGTTTGAAAGGAGATGTCGGTGCACATTGGTTTTGAATTCCGGAATATCGCAATGACTAGGAAAGACAGAGTGTGGTAAGGCACAACTGGCCACCAAGATCATGCGATTTGACATTGCTGGACTTTTTTGTGGGGCTACGCGAAAGACCGTGTTTATGCAGATAAAAATTTAATTTTTAAACCATAGGAAAAGTGCAATTTTATTGACAGTAAGAAAACCTTGTCGACCAGTGTAATTATTATTTAACAACTTTATAAAAAAAAATACGTTGGAGGAGTGTTTCAAAGTTCTTGAAAAACTTTATAAAAGTTTTTAATGTTGTAAAAATGGACAAAAATAATCTGTGAAATGTAAATTTGAAAATTTCACCTCTATTCGAAATTAACTTTTATTCTTAAAAAACGTCAAACGGCAACCCTGTTGTAAATTAATAGTGTGTTGTATGGTGCAGAAAAATTAGCAATCCATGCTCGTTGGTTTTTCAAAAAACGAAATACTATCAATTGTGTTTATGTTTACATAAAATCAAAACACGAAACCAAAAAATAAAATAAAAAGTACAAAAACTTAACAAATTAATGTTAAACTAAATTTTGTATAACAACATGCCCATGCGACAAAAATGATTATTTGTTTAAAAGTTTATGTTTTGTTTTTGTTAAATATTGGATTTTTGTAGTTTGTGTTTCTTTTTTCAATTTGTTAATGGATGTAAAAATGTACTTTCTTGTAAACGTTTCTATAGCTGTCATCATTGTCGTTCGTGTTAGTATGGTTACTGGATATGGAGAAATATCGCTTGCGTTTGTCATTGTCGGTCATGCAGTGTCAATTTTCATTTAATTATATTTGTTTTCATTTTATGCAAGAGAACTGATGTTTATTAACTAGGTACCTTATTTGTTATTGTTGTTATTTTTGTGAAGAAATATTGTGTAAAGAGATACAACATAACTATGCCTTAAAATTCTATACTGACAGTTCGTTGCTTGTTGCTATAAAGTCGGGAAAGAAGAGAGAATTAGGATTTTCTTGTTAAACACTGCAGCCGGCTTATAGAAACACGTAAATGCAACGTGTTTTCTTCACACTTTGGTGCTGCACGTTTTACATAATTATGGCGTTTCTTTTCATTCTTTTACTTATACTTATTTAATTTTCTTGTTTGCAATATACGTAGTAGCAATAAACTTACTGTAGAATGACGTTTTATGATTATGCAACAAGAAAAAGAATGAGTTAAAAAGGTAATAGGCATACTCCGCGGAAGTCTCAAAAGAATACAATTAATTATGTTTATTCAGACGGAACACTATGTTGTTTTTTTCATATAGAATCAAACGTCAATGGAAACGCCGCCGCAGGCCGCCGACCTTAAAAGGCAAACGATTCGCCTGAGTTAGTTTTTCGAACTTATAATACTTTTTTAATAAAGAAGGAAACAGGTGTGTAGGCATTGTATTTTTAAATGGCGCCCGGGTGAAATTAAAAAGTGACTTTTCTAAAGATTTTTGTGTTACTATTTTTTGAACATTTTTTTAACTTTTTCTTATTTTCATACCCCATTTATGTCAAACATAGGAACATAGGTTGCGTTAGGTTAAAGTGGCTATCCGTGATGGAGTAGGACACACTTAGGCCAGTTTGATACCACATGAATCTTGAGGCTTTCTTCTGAGTTCAATGAAAGCAGCTTGAGTCTCTAACGAAACGATCTGCTTAGAGATAGCATGCACCTTGATCGCTTTACATCTAGTGTAGGTCAGATGTGTTTTGTGATCTGATACGTGGTGATGTTATTCCACCAGGTGTTTGCATTTTTCAAAGCGTCCTGCATTAGCAATAGTTTACATGTAGCATTTGCCAAACGTGGTAGAATGGGTTGTACTGTACCATTCCTGGCGAGTTCACCTGCCTTTACAATTTCCTAGAATGTCTCTGTGGCCCAGCAGTCAGCAAAGGTGAATATTAAACTGTTGTGCCATCTCCATTAGTGATGATCGACAGTTATGGACTGTTAAAGAGTTTGTAAAGATAGAGTCTAGAGAAAATACGGATATCAGATGTTGATATCAGGGGTGGAATCGGCTAAAGTGATTGTTGATTGTTGACAGTCAAAATAATCGAATTGGATCTGTGTAAGGTGATAATCAAATTGATACCTAAAAAGCTGTCACAAGAAAATGTGATAGTCGTTTTCCTACAAATATGTCGTTTCTGAATAGAGCTACCAGACGCTTACAAAAAACGAATGGAAAATTTTTTCAGTTACCTCTTTTAGGTACAAAAACATATTCTTGTGACCGACAAAGCTTACGTAATTAGAAAAAACACAAGAAAAGTAAGAATGTTATTTAAACACAGCTAATTTGATACTTTTATTTAGATATTTTATAAGAATCAATTTAAAATTTTACCAAGGCAACAATGAATTTTGACAATTTGAATCTGAAATTGTTCAATCGAATCGAATTGAGTTGAATCATCTTACACAGACGGAATGAAAATGATAGTCAATTTGACTATCAAAAAAATGATAGTCAACTATCACCTTAGCCGATTCCACCCCAGGTTTTCATTAAGTCAGGATAAGACTTCTTTCATCGCCTAAAGTTCCTCCTGGAACACGCTACAATGATTGGGAAGGCGGACTGAGAGACTTAATTTCAGTAGTTCAGATTGCACACCTCCACCAACCCCTTCTTCTGTTTTTGATCCATCTGTATAAAAGTGGACTGACTCGTCTTCCAGGAATGCCTTATCTTCCCATAAAGATCTGGAAGGTATAGAAATCTGGAAGTTTCTGTCGAATTGCAGTTGGAGGATTGTATACTTTGGGATTGATTCTAAATACTTAAAAATTACGGAGTGGCCACTGTTTTTGTTAATCCACTGCGACGAAGCTTTGAAGCGAATAGCAAAGCTTGTTTGCTAAATATATCAAGAGGTGTTAGGTAGAGTAGGGTTTCCAGTTCAGCAGATGGGGTCGTGCGAAGCGATCCGCTCATACATAGGCAAGCTGAACGTTGGACTTTATTTAGTTTATCGCGGCTTATAGCTTTTTCACTATACTGTCACACCGTACATTAAAACCGATGTGTATAACCAATTCTCAGTTTGGGGTTGTAAGCCCCATTTATTACCAATAGCTTTTTTGCAAAAAAAAAAGAGAGCTACAGTAGCTTTTTTGAATTTTTCTAGTACATTACGTTTCCAATTAAGTTTTTTTTTCTAAAATAAGCCCAGGTACTTAGCCTCGTCTCAGAACTTTAATTGGATTCCTTTAATATAGGGAGGGTTAACAAACGGAATTTTGTATTTCCTCGAAATTAGGACTAATTCGGTTTTGTGTGGGGTAACACCCAGTCCACACCGATCAGCCCAAAGTATTAGTCTGTCTGAGGCATTTTGTAAGAGTTCTTATAAGGTGTTAAGATGCTTTCCTGAAACCGATATAGCAACGTCATCCGCATAGGCAATTACTCTGAAACCCTCCGCATCCAGATCAGTTAGGATTTCATTTACCACCAGGTTCTAGAGGAGAGGGGATAGGTTCTAGAGGAGAAGGGATTGCGGTGTCCCTCTACTAACGAATCTTTTAGAAGAAGAGTTGCCCAGTTTTAAGTAAAATATTCTGCTAGTCAGCATTAAATGAATTAACTCCCCAAGCGAACTCTACGTTCAGAGATGTTAGTGCAGATCAGTCCACGTTGTTAAAAGCAACCATATTAAACTCTCTATGATGGAGGGAGTATGCGATGGTGCGTACTAGTGTGTGTAACACCGTTTCCACCGATTTCCCTTTACAGTAGACATGTTGAGACATAGACCGAAGTCTTGTATCAATACTTGTCCTTAAATGGATATCAATCAATCTTTCTAAGGTCTTAAGAAGGTATGATAAAAGATTTATAGGTCGTAGATCTTTAGAGCTCCAGCAGACTGCAGACTTTTTATCGGCCGATAGTTTGGTCGGGTTGGTCTGAAAGTGCGCACACCGAGCCAACTAAACAGTTTGGTTGGTGAACAGTGCGCAGAATATCCAACAGTTCGGCCGACTAGTTTCGAATCAACAATTGTGATTTGGGCGACGCCATATTCAAAATACACGCACACGACGCCAAATCACAGAGCGAACTGAACTATCGTCCGACTAAACAATTGTCATGTATGCGCAGGCGTGTATGCGCCAATACTGATTAAACAGTCGGCCGATAGTTGGCCGACAGATTAGTTGGAATGTAATCGGGTAGCCTATCAAACTTTTTTATCGGCCGATACTGAATCGCTGTAGTGTGCACATATGCATTCCTCTCCATACTGATTAAAAAGCCGACCAAACTATCGGCCGATAAAAAGTCTGCAGTCTGTATGGGGGCTCTTAGGGTTGACTAACGAGCATTAACCTGCTTTGGGTATAAAAACAACTTTCACTTCTCACCATGGAACGTAGAATAGGTGATTTTTTGTTTTAGTTTTTTTTATTTAAATGGCGCCCGGGTGAAATTGAAAAGTGAATTTTCTAAAGGTTTGTTTTACTATTTTGTTTTAAACATTTGCTTTTTTTCATTTTTATACACAAATTATGTCAATTATTAAAAAATTAAAAAAGAAAATAAGTATATTTTTGTGTAATGTTTCAAATGATACACAGAATTGGGTGATGTTTTGTGTTACTTTTCATATTTAAATGGCGCCCGGGTGAAAGTGAGCAGTAAATTCAGAACTTATCAATGAAAACAGGGCTCCAAAAGAATGTGTACTTAGACAATTGATCATAATATATATTCACAAGACAAAAAAAAAATTGATATTCAAAAAACGTCCTTTTAGAATTAATTTTTAACAACGAAACCATCCAATAAAACTGTATATTTATTTTTTTATGATTTCCACACATAAAACATAATTTAATGCAAACAATATACTACCTATGTATGTCTGTAGGATTGTAGGTTATATATTGATTAACAATAAACAACAATATTAAAAAGTAAATTACCCAATCTTATATCCTTAAGGCGAAGTAATTAACATTTAAAATAATATAAAAATTGCATTTAAAACAACATTTATACGAATATTAACACATTTAATGTGAAAAAATAAAATAGTATCATTAAAAAATGTAATTAAGAAAAAAAAAATATCTCAATAAAAAATAAAACAAGAAACCAAAGGAATTGATCCAATTTTTATATTTATTTATTATTTTTAATATTTTTTTTTTCTTTTAAATAAATAAATTTAACCCAATCGAGTTTTTATATATTTTGTTATTTATAAATCGATGAAAAATAAAACAACATCCACATCCCCAACCACATACATACATATACAACTGTTAACTGTCCTCATCCTGTTTCCTGCGTGAGACTCCAATGGAGTAATGTAAATTACTTCCGAGCGTTTGCAGATACGTTTCATTTTTCTTTGCTTATATTTATTTTGGTTTTATTCGAAATGTTATGATGGGCAAATTATATTTTTATGTTTTTATTCAATTTCTTGTTTGTATGCTAAAAGGTGAGGGGTATGAATTCGTATTTCGATTTTTCATTAATGAGAATACCAACAAAAAAAGATATAAGTTGAGGCAATTAAAAGTCCTTACTTTTATTTATTGTTTTATTTGTTCTTCTTTGTTTTCTTAAGATTGGCTGTATGTTTTAAAAACCACTGGGAAGGGAATTGCAATATTGTTCGGGAATCGGATTCTTCGCAAGTTTGCTATGTTTTTAAGAATAAATGACAGCCCAAAAAGTAGTCATCAGTGCCCTAACCCCATGCCATGTGTATGCCTAAAAAAGCAGTTCGGAAACGAATACCTATAAAACCCCTTGATTGAAAGTCTCACTCCAAACTGTTCCATCTCGTTATTTTTGGAATTGATGTGTAAAAAGTTGTACGATGGAAATGTGGCAGAAAGGTTGGTAAAGGGTTAATACCATTTTCAATGAAATCTTCAACAAGATTTTGATGAGACAAACAAAGCCAAGACAACACAACAGTGTCAACATCGTAGGTCTTAGAGAAGCTTAAAATTGACTTTTGGGGACTCCATATTTTAATCCTCAAGATTTTGTTTTTGTGGTGAGAATGTTAGACCGTGCCTAAAAGACTGCTTACAGAAATTTTTAAGATAAAGTTAACTGAAGCAGTGTCAAAAATATACATAGAAACAATGCGTGCCACTATATAAATATTTTAAGGTCGTCATTTTGAGTGGAACTTCTTTTTTATTTAAGCTTATATTATGGTCAAAAAAGAGGCTGGGATGCGACCCACACTGATAACTTCCCATCCCGTCTATCGATTTGTCTTGCTTAAAAGTTTGTCTAAATGTATCAATTCTTACCAAATTTGCGTTCTATTTTTTGTAGATTTTATTTTTTTTATGAAAAAACGGACTGTTGGATTTTTATAAAAAAATTATTGAATATAAAAAACAATATTTTCTGTGAAATAAAATAAGTTTGAAGCCAATATTTTTAATTTTTGAAAAGCTATTTGAGCCGAAAATCAATTTTTACCAACTTTTATTAATTTTTTTGTTTAGGTTTTTATTTTTTGTAAAAAAAACTGTCAATTCGATTTTTTTCAAAATTTTTCCTAATGTTGAAAACAATATTTCTTATAAGTTACAATTAGTTAGAAGCCATAATCTCAAATTTTTGAAAAGATATTTAAGTCGAAAATCAATTTTTATCAACTTTTGTTAAATTTTTTTTTCGGTTTTTAATTTTTTGTAAAAAAACTGTCAATTATATTTTTTTCAAAATTTTACTGAATGTTGAAAACAATATTTTTTGAAAGATAAAAGTAGTTTAAAGCCAATATCTCAAAGTCTTGAAAAGATATTTGAGTCAAAACTCAATTTTTACCAACTTTTTTTTATTTTTTTTAGGTTATTATTTTTTGTAAAAAACTGTCAATTCGATTTTTCTAAAAATTTTATCAGATGTCAAAAACATTATTCTTCGTTGCACAAAATTGTTTTGGAGATGAAATCATATTTTAGTCGTAAAATTTTCGAAGTGACAAATTTTTTTTTCAGTTTTTTTGATTTATAAAAAAAACCGTTAATTGAATTTTTTTCCAAAAATATAATTGTTTTGTATCACATTACAATATATAACATAAAATTTAATTCAAGTCTCTAGCGTCATTGGTTCATGAGATATTTAGGGTTAACCAAAATTTTCACCTTTTTTTTAAACTGCTATGATAAAAAAACCACCCACGCAATTTTCTTGAGAGCCCTTTCTGCATCTTTCTGCCTTATTATCTGTATAACAAAATTTATTTGAAGTCGATATCTCTTCTGGTTCTTGAGCTATGGACGACGAAAAAAACGTCGCGAACGTACGGACGTACGGACGTACGTACACACGCACGCACAGACATCTTTCTTAAAATCTTTTATTTCGACTCTAGGGACCTTGAAACGTCGAGAAATGTCAAAATTTTCAATTTGACAAATCGGACCCATTACAATAACTTCCTATGGGAAGTTAATAAATGAAACAACAACAACACTGGTCAACAACATTAAGTCTTTTTCTGTATTTACACAATATTTTTCAAAGCAATCTCACCTCATAATTTCTCTAATAAATCTTGTTTTTGTTTAAATACATATCACTGAAAATGCTAAAATACATAATGCAGTGTTTATAAGACTAGAACTAAACGCAACATAGTTCTTTAAAAAAATGTTACGAATTTTTTTACGGAGCACAAATCGTTATCTTCACAGTTTAAATCATTTAAGATTCTCACTTAGTTTTCGTAACTTCTCAATTTATTAGTGCTGATTTGAAATCCAAACTGCGAATTTAGCTATATGTGCTCAAACTCACGATTCCTTCTTTCTATAGGACGATGTTAAAGAAGTCACATGACAGCGCATCACATTGTCTAAAGCCTTTTTTGACATTAAAAGGTTCTGTTAAGTTGTCTCCAATCTTTATGGAGCAGCGCGAATTCTTCATGGACATTCTGCAAAAACAGACGAGTTTTGCATGGATGTCCTATAGATGATGTCATATGTATGCGGTCTTGAAATCGATGAAGAGATGGTGGGTGTCGATTTGATGTTCTTGGATTTTTTGCAGGGTCTGCAGTAATGAGAATATTTGATCGATAATTTGGTTTTAAGCCAAATTACAGTCTGTCAAGTAAGAGCGTGGTCGTGTTAATTTATAAAAATAATTATTTTATGAAACTTTCATATTTATACATATATACATTGTACACATTACAAACAATGATGCAATGTGGTCAATAAAGTGTCCAGTCACCACCGGCGTCGATAATTGCCTGGCATCTCTGAGGCATGCTTTCTACTAATTTGACGGCGTATTCTAGTGGCAAGGATCTCCAGATCCGAAGAATTTTGTAAGACAACTGCTTCAAAGTGAATGTGCGTCTTCCACGAAACTTCTGTTTAATATATGACCACACATTTTCGATAGGGTTTGCATCGGGCGACTGCGACGGCCAATCCAATGTAACGATGCCAGATTGAGTCTTCCACTGACTACAGAGCTTGCTGCGGTGGTTTAGGATCGTTGTCCTCCTGCAGAATCCAATCTTCATTTTTTGTGAGGAACCAACGTTTGGCAAATGGCAGTAAAGCCTTTTTGTAGATTTTTATCATTTTCTCGGCATTTAGGTTTTCAGTAAAGAGGTACAAAGTGCCGAATCCCTGCTTTGAGAAGCAGCCCCAAAGATGACTTTTATTCCATGTTATACGGTCCGCTGAACAAGCCTATTGGTGGAAGTTGACTAGGCTCGCGTGAGGACAGAACGTGCCCTTATAAAACATTCATCAGTAAAAATGAGTCGCTTTGTCACATGTTTTTCGGTCAACAGAGGCTTCTTCATTGTGTTGCGTCATTTCAGTTTAACGTGATTTAAAAATTTCGAACTTCATTTCTCTTTTTGAACCTCTCAACATTTTCGACCGCACGCTTTTCCAATGTTCCTCTTCCTTTCTTCGCTCATAGAGCTCGTGAGTAGTTCTCAACTTTCTATGCCTGTTGTTTGGCTGCATTTGCTTGCCAACATTCTTCTTCAAACCAGGGGTTTCTTGTTGTTGGGTGTTTGAAACCCAGCACGTCAGAGGCGGCTTCTCTGATTGCATCTTGGTAATGTTGCCACCGGTTCTCGATACATTGTGTTTGCGGCAGAGAACTTGGAAAGAGGTTACTTATGAATCAGTTGGAGAAGGATTTGGCCATCATTTGCGATTGTAGCCGTTAGACAATGAATCTTCTCCGATCATCTCCCTTTTTGCCTTAGGTCTGGAAACTCGATGTTAGCTCCTCAGAAAGTTCGGAAATCAATGATACTGTAAGCGTGTCTAGTGTCAATTTCAATATGGTCAATCCAAGGCCTCTTTCACCAAACATTTTTCACTTTGCAACGTTGAAAAAAAGAAAATCCTGCAGAGTAAAGTGCAAAGTGTTTCACAAAATATGTAAAGTGAAAAGACTTTTCACTTTTCAATTTTTCATACTTTATTTGAAAATTGGAAAGTAAAAGTGTTTCACAGCAAATAATGTTAGAGAGGAATTCATCTGTGATATTAGGCTAATTTCCTAGCCCAAAGTAGTGTACACAAAAGTTGTTAAAAGGGACTTAAACACATATGCTTTTCGCTATTGAATTGTAGTTTTTTTTTTATAATTTTAGTCAACATAAATTTAATGGTACTTTTCTCTCTTTTGTAGCAAAATCATTTCCGATGTTGTAGTTAATTTTTAGTTTCAGTTCTTTAGTGACTATTTCTAACTCCTTCGTTTTATTCAAAACAGCTCTTCAAAAGAAACATATTGTTGCTATAAACGGTCAAATTCCATTGCAGGATAGGATAGAAAATCAGAAATGTTTGATATTGAGATCCATCAACGCGTTAACCCTAAAACTAAAAATTCATATTCTTCGGTAAATTCGTAAAAATTACCAAAACAAATAGGCTTTGTCCTTTTTACTATTATTTACTTCTTCATTTTCAAAACGGTTTATATGTGTTTTTATTAGTTTTTAACAACTTTTCAAAATAAACTCTTATTTGCAAATACTGAAAAGCTTTTCAAAATTATAAATATAATTTGCAAAGTTTATTGTTACTTTGCAAAATAACAAAACTTTTCACTTTTCAGTTGCACTTTGCAAATTTGAATTTGGTAAAACGTATTTTGCAAAGAGAAAAACTTTTCAATGCTATAATTTGCTCTTTGCATTTGCGTTTGGTGAAACATAATTTTCAAAGTGAAAGTGCAAAGTTTGGTAAAACAGGGGGACCTGGTTGACGGTAAATAAGGTCTGGAGAACTTTGTAGATGTTTAAGTATGGAAAACGCGAACTGGCTTCCATGACGTTTTATATTGGCAAGTTTCCAAAAAAAAAAGATAAGGATAAGGAAATTCAAATCTCACATCTAGTTCTGGTTCCAACGTTGCTTAACATAGAATTTAGTTCTTTGTTGTTATCAATTGTTAAACTATAAATAAAAACATAATTTTAATGTAATAATGTAATATTTGTTTATTATTTTGCAAAAACTTAGTGTCAGAACAAATGAAGCGCTACACGGAAAGAATTCTTAGATCAGATCAAGAAAAATAAGCTACAAATCACGAAAAATGAATCCAGTTTTGGACCTTGGCTTCGAAATAAGTAAATTGCTACTTTTTGTTTGCAATTTCATAAAATGAGCAAAATGAAGATATTGACACTCAAAAATCATATTTCACTACATTTGAGTAGCAATAATTCGGCCGAGGGAATCAAATATTTCAAACAGCGAATTGCAATTTGATATCAATTTGTATCAATTTAATGTTTGTTTTTATCGTGAATTTCAGCAGGAGTTTGTAGATTGAAATTGTTTTCTTGTAGATTATGATTCGTTTTTTTAAATACCTACACACACAAGTGGCAAATTTCAACCCTTGTTTTCGTAGACTGGGACAATATACATTAGTTTGCAAATGACAACTAATGTTTTGCTACTTCTTTTTTTTTAAATTGCAACTTTTGAGTTGTAATTTGAAACAGGTTATTTTGCAGTTTGCAAATGACAGTCACAGTTTTGATACTTAGTTATCTTTAAATTGCAACTTTTGAGTCGTAATTTGAAATAGTTTCTGCACAATTTGTAGCTTTTAAAGATTAATTTACTTTCCATTTTCAAGCAATCATGTAGGGATTCAAGAACAATTTTTTTTGCAAACTCAACAATCTTCATTAGTGATTTACAACATAAACTTATTCTAATAGATATGATTTAAAATCATGAAAAATATAAACCAGCATAAGTGTTCATATATGCGTTTCACCCCGATGCAATGGTTGGGCTCATCAGAAGATGACCATTACACCTTGTCTTGACGCATACTTTCCCGAATAAATCGAGACTCCATATAATCCGAGCTGCATAGAGCAACTGCGAATTATACAGTTGCTACAATTCTTCAAAGAAGACAAATAGTAGCCACTTTCATTTCCCTGCTACCTTGAATATTTATATTGTGA
The DNA here is from genome assembly GCA_920104205.1 of Eupeodes latifasciatus. Classification (NCBI taxonomy): domain Eukaryota; kingdom Metazoa; phylum Arthropoda; class Insecta; order Diptera; family Syrphidae; genus Eupeodes; species Eupeodes latifasciatus. The sequence continues at coordinate 145,764,701 of OV049924.1, forward strand.
TTATATTTTACTGATTTGAGAATTGAGAATGCTTAAATCACCGCATACATTTCGCAAAACAAGATTAATGAGTAGTCAAATTAAATTATTCCCCTACAGTAGAAGATTGCGACTCAAAAGTTGCAATTTACCATATAAATATTTTTAAATTATTACCCTGAAAATAGTAGATTAAGACTAAAGGAATTGTAATTTACTGTTTAGCTTTTTTCTTAAATCAGCAAATAGGTATTTCGTAAATTACAATATTGCAGCTTGAATATTTATATTGTGATTATATTTTATTGATTTGAGAATTGAGAATGCTTAATTCACCGCATACATTTCGCAAAACAAGATTAATGAGTAGTCAAATTAAATTATTCCCCTAAAATAGTAGATTGCGACTCAAAAGTTGCAATTTACTTTCATTTCAACAAGCTCGAATTATAACTTTTGATAATAATTACCAAATTATAAAATTTTGTATTTTACGAAGATTTGATTGCTGAATTACGACTTTCTCATTCATTTTATAATAAAATCGTCTTGATTTACTAAAAAAAGGGTTTTCGTAAATTGCAACCTACAATTTAGCAATTAGTGATTTTTCAATTCTCTCCGTGTATCAGTTGTTGAAGATCTACACACAGTGGGACCATAAAATACAAACGAACGAATCTCTTTCCTTCAGTTCTTATTTCTTCTAGAACGCATACAAATTGTTAAAACTCAAAACCTACATAAATGATAACGACTTGGAGAATATGTTAGTTCAACAAGACCTTTAATTCTTGAGCACTTAAAAACCAACATTCGTCAAGTTAATGCTGAGATACCGCCCAATATGTGTCAAAAAAAATCAAAAATTACATCAATAGAATCAATGCTTGCAACATTCGCGTGGTGGTCATTTAAATGATGTAGTTTTTCACACATAATGTAAACGTTCAAATAAAAAAGAAATATTATGAACAAAAATATTTGATATGTGTTTTATTTACGTTTACTTTTGAAACCGCAAAATGAATAACCCTGTGAAATACCAAAAAAAAAAAACTCGACTAATGTTTCTGTATGTTTAAGTTGATTTTGGATACTAACTTAAAAAGTGAAAAATTTTTGACTAAATGGTTTTCCAACTTTTTGATTGAACATTTCAGAGCGATTCAAGAAATCATAAAGTACTTTTGTCCAAAAAGACTGTAAATATGGTGGTGTTTTATTGACTTTATGATTGATAAGCTTTATGTATTATAAATTTAAAATTGTCTTATGTTTTTGTACAACAAACAGTTTTTGTTTACTCCCTGATTTAAGTTTCTGTTGATGTTGATGTTGTTTTGTTTAACTGACGCTTATTATTAATCCTTGGACAATGCATAAGTTGCTGTATTTAATCATTCAATGCGCTCCAATGGCGCTGACGACGACGATGATGATGATAATTATGATGCTGCTGATGCCGATTCTGATGATGCTGATGATGATGATGGTGCTGGCGATGGTGTTGGTGATGATGATGGTTTTGTTCTCTCGCATTTTACTTTAATGTTTAATTTAACGAGATCCTTTTCAATAATAATAATATGAGATGGAAAGAACGGTAATATCGTCCTCTTTTTGTCCTTTCTCATCCTCTAGAGGGACTTGTCTGTCCTCTATCCTACGCAGAAAATGCGGTATTTGCATATTTTTGTTGTTGTTGTTTTTTTTTTTTAATTTTTATTTTTACTGCAGAACAAAAAATGTATACATATTTTTTCAACAAAATTACCTATATACATTCATCAATACACAACACATACACTTCGTGTCACATGAATAGGGACAAGATCTAAATTCACCTATAAGACCCTTTAAAATAAAGAAAATAATAGAAAATCTTATGGTTTAGGTAAATACTGGTTTTATTGAATCGATTTAAATAATTTTTAGTAACGTGTACTGCCTCCTGATTTTTAAATGACTTCAAGTAACCTATGGTGTATGGATTCATAGAGTGATGTCAGATAGTTCAGCGAAATTTGAGCCCAGGACCGTTTTATGGATTCAATAATCTCTTTGGTTTTATGGTATTGCCTTTCTCCTATGTAGACTTTACTTGAAAGCCATCCTCACACGCTTTCCATGATGTTTAGGCCAGCAAAATATGCCATGCGGTAATAGCTTCACATTTTGGCCCTGAATCCAGGCTTTTGTTTTCCGTGTGTTATGTATTGGTAAAATATCTTGTTTGAAAGTCCAAATAATTTAGAAATTTGCGGAAAAGCTCATTCCATAACCTATTTTCAAGTGATTTCCGTCATTTTAGAGATTTGAAAATCCAGCTCCACGGTCCCGTAATAGGTGATTGCTGCCCATACCAATACACCGTCTCCTTTACTGTGCCGTTTGATAGATTTCTTCCTTTATTATTAAATTAAAGCGTTGGCTTTTATGTGCAGCATTCAATGGTGATTTTTTCTTCATTGTTTGGTGTCGTATATGGTCTGCCTTCTGTATCACCGAGCAACAGTCGATCTACTAGCATTTACCCCAGCTTCTGCCTTGAATGTACTGATGGAAAGCATTGAATTTGAAGCAGCTCTCTTCTTCTCATTTTGGTGGCTATTTTATTTTTTGGCTGGTTTTGCCGAGATCCCGGTAAGCTCAAATTTATCCCATTTCCTCCTTGGTTGGACCCTTACCTCTACCCATACTTCTTGATTCTTTCAAATTAATACTCGTACTAGGCTCCCAAACAATCAGAATATCTTTTTATCCTAACTTATATTTATCAATTTAATCCAAAAATTTGTGCTTGCAATATAAACTTAATACATACATCAACATCATTCATTCCACATGTTTTTTTTTTTTTTTTTTTTTTTTTCAAAAAACCTACATAAGGGTTTAGGAAATATCGGCAAATAAAAAACGTAAAAAGCTTGTCCCTATTCATGTGACACCAAGTGTATAACATACTTGTATCTTGTTTATATGTACAACAAAAAATAAAATAATGAGAAAAATTTCTGTACACGGATGTTTGTAATTGCGATTAACGGTTTTTAATTTTCTGCCTGTGCAGAGATTAAATATAAATTTATTGATTTTGATAAAAATAAAAACGAACATACTCGTAAATGGTGAAATGTTTTTTAATTTTGTTTTTCTACACAAATTACTATAGGTACATGACATATAATAAGGCGACTGTTTCTGGTGTCTTAAATATGGAACACAAGTCTGCAATCGTCAGTATATATGTATATAATATAGCTATGTTTACTATAGTTAAAATTAATTAATTTATTCTGCTATTTATGTTTTTATGTGCATATCCCGCTGGGTTAAGGTTTACAACACCACAATATATTAATATTTCTACATATGTATGTATATTGTATGTGTGGTACAAAATACAAATATTTTAAAAACTTATATAAGAAACCAAAAACCCAAATAAAGTAAAAGCTAAAGTGGTTAATTGCGGCCATTGGCCATGGTCAGTTCTTGTTTAAATTGTATTTTATTTGTAAAAAGTTCTGTTTGAGCGCAGTAAATATTAAATGTATACACATTTGGTTAACATTTCTTTGGTTATTGGAATTTAAATTTTACACGAAAATTTTGATTGAATTTGTGCATAATAAAGTATAATTTTGTGAATTACTTAAGATCTCAAAAATCGTCTTCTTTTGCTTAATGGAAAGGCATGGTTATGTGTATACATTTTTAACTCAAAATTCAAAGAATTTCCGGAATGATACGGATATTCAGCTGGTCACACACGGCGGCGGCCGGCGCCTTGCAGCCACACAAAATAAAAGGATGAAATACTATATCGATTACTATGGGTCTGTTAAGAGTTATCAGCATTTTTTGACACTTTTTGCATTTCATAAGTTCGAAGGTATACGCCAATTCATGTGTCCAGAGTGTACACGTTTTTGGTCCCCAGAGCTTAAGGAATCATGTCTTTACAATTTGCGGGAAAGATAACTTAGAAAGTTCTTAAACTTAAGTTTCAACTTCCAGAGCTTAAGGAGTCATGTCTTTATAATTTGTGGGAAAAATAACTAAGAAAGTTCTTGAACCTGTGTTTTTATTATTCAGTATGATTTTTTTTATAATAAGCGCACACTCAAGGGGATATTATTACCCTTATTATGTAAAGACACACTGTGAGCACTAGGAAGAGGAGAGAGAGGTTGAAAAGAGGTGTCGGTGCACATTGGTTTTGAATTCCTGAATATTGCAATGGCTGGGAAAAACAGAGTTTGGTAAGCCATTCCACATTCGCGTAGTACGGCTTAATGACGAATCTCTGTACTTGACAGTAAGACCGAAGTTGGGCTCGAGGGTATACTGATGAGCATTCCTAGAAGCGCGAGTAGCACGGTTCAGCTGTTTAAGGGGAGGAATATAATATATATAACTCTTGTAGATAACAGCCTGATCAGAGGGGCAGACAAATTTCTTGCATCGCCTTAAAAAACCCAAACATCTTGCGGCATTTTTGGCGACATCGCGTATGTGATCGTTCCACAAAAAATGGTTGGTGATACACATACCGAGAATATCGAGATGATCAGTCTCTTCGATACAAGTGCCATCCATGTATAATGGCAAAGGGGGTATATCTCGCTTTAACCATTCAAGACAGCATTGGGTTTTCGAAGCATTAAATTCCACGCGGTTTTTTAATCATCATTGTACAATGCTGTTTAGGTCGGAATTTAATGAGCTTATCATATTTTGTCGTTGCAGTTCCACATCCGAAGAAGAGTGGTGTGAGTCTGAAAAGCTAAGAGTGCTATCGTCAGCGAAACAATGTATTGGATTAGAAGTTGCAGACAGGAGATCATTAATAAAAATGAGTAAGAGTGTTGGAGATAGAACAGAGCCCTGGGGAACACCAGCATTTATTTTGTGGTTTACAGACTTGAACCCATCCAATACTACTTGTATTGAACGATCCGAAAGGTAATTACTAATCCAATGAAGCAGGGATTCATGAAAACCGAAAGCACTCAGAAATGAAATGCTACTCTTTGTGAACCATGCCGCGACGCTGCTTTAAAACGTGGATTACTACAGCTTAAATTCGTTCTGAAAACTGAAATCACGTCAAATTGACTTTTGATGATCAAAATTTATTAATTACTTAGAACTATTTCGTAATTTGCATTTGAATTTGCATTTAAATTTGTGATCAAATCCTCAAACTCATTCAAAATAAACATTAATCAAGTTCTGTATTGCTGGTGTGTATGATTTATTAAGCTTTACTTTCAAAATCAAAAAAACTAATAACTCTGTATCTAATAATTGCTGGTTTTAACCTTTTTATAAACTTGAGGAAGATTATAAGTAAATAGAAAAAATACATGAAAATTACACAACTAAGGACGAATTAGAGGAATTTTTTTTAATTAAAGAAGCCAAAAAACGTTCATCCTATAGAAAACACTGCACTGCCAGTTCAAAATTTGTTATAATATCTAACAGAAATTTATTAAATGATTTGATTTACAAAACACAGAACATTGCAAACAACGCTTGAAATTGTAAAACTATTACCCGTTTTATACAAAGGGTTGATTTCAAGTTTTCTTAGAACAGTAAGAAAGAATTTACATCGCATGCTTTGAAATGTAGTTAAAGAATTTTAATTACTAATTACATTTCATTGAAAGCGTCAATTATTTTCAATTTAATTACATACATATATGTTTAGATGAAAACAAAAGTTTAAGCAGTAATAATTACTATTTTCAGTTTTTCTTTTCCTTGAAAAGTTAGTGTATAACCTATTATTCTAGATATTGTCATTTTCCAGCCACTTAAAGGCCTTTCAAATTTGGGCCATAATTTTCTTGCTGGGGCGCAGGTATCAAGGCTTTTCTATCGTTCATTGGATTCCTGGAGTAGTGTCTTACGTGATATTACAAAATAATTTCACGGAATCCTAAGTTCTTTTATGTGTCTTGCTTTGAATTAGTAAATAAATAAGTGTAATTAAAAAGTGATTTCTCTAAAGAACTTTAATATAGTCATTGCAATTTGCAATTACATTTTGCAATTACATTTAATTATAAATTACAATTTAAGTAATTTAAATGTATACTTTTTCAATTACAATTACAATTACAAGTAATTAAAATGTATACGTATTATTCAAATGAAAGTTGAAATTAATTACGAAAACTAATTATTATTTACCAATCCCAGTTTTTAGCCAGTTTTCGGAGCTACAAAAATCATAGAAAAGATCTTACAACAAGAATAATATGAGGAAGTAAATAAAACTTAAAAGTTTTCAAATAATTGTCTTAATTCGTTTTATTTTTATAGAACGATGATAAAATAAAATATCGGATACATGCTCGCCATAGCTCCGATGGAATACATCTACCAGATGGTAAATATTTTCACTGGCTCTGAGGAATAATGGAGATTCAATGTCGTTAAAGTGTCGAACTATCCCATGCCTTAGCTCTTGAATTGTTCTTGGCTTATTGACGTACACTTTTTCTTTTAAATATACTCAAATGAGGAAGTCCAATGGTGTCAAAGCACATTATCGTGGCGGCCAATTGACATCGCCACGACCGACGTGACGCACGCACGATAACAAAACGCATGAGATAACAAAACCATTGAATTTTAAAAGGCACAAAATGTCCATTGTTTCGTTGGCTCTGTGACAAGTAACACCGTTCTGTTGGAACCAGGTATCGTCCAGCTCTATATCCAAAATTTATGGAAATTATAAAAACGATATCGAATACCATTTACGGAAACTGATTGGTGAACTTTACTTTGAAAAAAGTACTGCCCGATGACGCCACCAGCCTATAAACAGCACCAACAAGATATACTTTAGGGTTGCATTGGCTTTTCAGCAATCACTCGTCAATATAGCATGCTTTAGAATCTAAATGAGATGAAAAATTGAATCATAACTGATGATGATTTTCTTTAATTCTCTTTTCATATTTACATTCATATTTATTAATTGTGACCGCTCATTTGGTTAAATTTGCCAAATACAAAGAAATGGCGAATTAATTTGGACACAAACCTTGAAATGGGACCACCCTTTACTATATAAAAACTCATTCCCTTATTTCCCAACGTATTTGTCAAAAATTATTTATTTACTTTAAAAATATAAGAATTCCTTGCCATTAGCGATGAAGCAGTAAACAAAACATAAAATTATCACTTAATTAACGTTTTAACTACCTATTATTTATATATTATCAACTTTTCGATCAATGTAATGTGGTTTTGCTTAGTTATGATCTTTTCCCTTGGCCTCTATACAAAATTAATTCATCCACCAACAATTTAAAATCTTTAAACTTCCATAAATATATTCTTGACTGTTATCAGCAGAAGCAACAAGCTGTCATCACCAGCAGCACATCCATCCCATTAAATAAAATTAAGACATCCAAAATAACCCAAAAACAATCTTGAGAACATCAAAATCAATTAATTGGATTGAAATCGACCAGACTTTAGAAATTATTTTTTTTTATTTTTGTCTGTCTGATGCTTATTGACATCGAACGACATTAACTGCCATCAATGATGATGATGATGATGATGCCACTCCTTCTAATTAGCTTCTTCGAACCGCCCGGCACTGGCTGGTCTGGCCAATTTCGTGCAGTTTTGTGTGACAGTTTCGAACAAACAAAACACAGAAACTTGTGTATATCAGAGCACAAAGCACAAATAGATGGGTGTGTTTTTGTGATTTATATACAAAGAACTTGTAGCCCTCCCCTCCCTATTTTATAAACGGACAATCATACTCTAAGTCATTGAAATCTCTACTCAAGCGGTCATGGACAATATCATCATCAACAACAGCAGCAACAAGTTCTAAGCCATCAGCTAATTACTGCAATTAGCAGTATGATTATATTTTTTTTTTTTTAATTTAAAGCACGATTTGTTGTTTGAACTTAACATCTTAATTGATTTCTATTTAAAAAGAGTTCTATGAAACTAATATTGAGGGTTAAAGCAAAAGACTCGCATCACGACGACGCGATGTGACATTATAATCTTTTGTCCAAAAATATTCACTGTTTCCATTTACTAGAAGCTACTCGTAATATCTATCTATAGGGCCCCATCACATCGCCCCGTTAATAATATAATGAGCACAGCTATAACGACGTGAATTTTAAGCCAATTTAAATGTTACCAGTTAAATTAAATAGTTAATTACTTAATTAAGGAGATTTTCGGTTGGAATCTCGCCTTATGCAGACACTGTGCCAAGTAAATAATTTCATTAAACGCGATGTGCCATCACCATTATATGTTTGTATATTTGGGAAAGGGACAACTTTTTTTGTGAGTGTGGGTGTAAAGTATTGATGTCGTTTCGAATGAATGAAAAAACGATCCACGGCACGATAGCCTAGGACAAGGTTTGGCTCTGAATTTGGAGAAGATGGAGGCACTAAAACCTCCAACAAACATAACCATTATCATTTCCCTATCGCGTCCATTTGTATAACGTTTCGTGAGATGTTAGGGGGAGCTCCGTAGCATCCCTTCTTATTATCCCCTATCCCCTAAAATAGGTGTCTTTTTTGTAACAGCTTAGAGAGCACAAATAACAACACAAAACAATTGCTTTGTAACATTCGACTTAAGTACGTTAAAAAGCTGACACGTTTACAAGGAGGACCCAACCCTCTCCAGAGTGAGGTAGGGCGTAGGGTTGTTGAAAACGAGCATTAACACTAACAAACAAAACAAAAAATATAAAATTACTATAATTAAAATTAAAAAAAGGAAAGCAAACAACATTACAGTTAACTTTCCAACAAGATTATGGTAGGGTTGAGTTTTGTTCGTTTGTTCGTTTTTTAAATATGTAACAACTCTCCTTTTTTTAATTTCTTTAAACCAAACCAAATTCTTTTTTGAAGGATATTTTTGTATTTTTTGGGTAGGCGTTGAAATTTTGCCTTCGGCTACATCATCATCATCAAACAGTGAGTAAGAGTATATAGTATAGAGGCTGTGTGGTGTTAATTGACAATTAACACATCAAGCGTTGCTTAATTTGGATTTAAATTAATATTCGTTGAAGAGCCATGACCAATGGAACGTGGAAAAGAGTCCAGTCCTTGAGTTTTTAATTGATGGTTTTAAATGAATTTCACAGACGAATGTTTTCATTTTTTTTTTTGTTACTGTTCGGTTCTGCTTTTTTTTACTTTTTGTTCATGTTCGCGGCATGTGGTTGTAAAAGGTTTCACAATCGTTAAAAGGATTACAATAAAGGACTTTTCACACACTTTTAGTGACTTAAAAAGCTTTTAGCAAAGCTACGAACCACTCACATAGGGTATGTGCGCTAGAAATAATAGTTGAGAAAAGCTTGAACTTATAAAAGTTATGTAAAGCTTTAGAGCTTTAAAAAATTACGATTTTCTAAAAAACGAATACAAAATTTAAACTTAAAAAAGGATATAGAAGTTTTGTCACAAATTTGTAGTCTGAATTTTTTGATAATTACATTTCCTACCAATTTCGAAAGATAATTTCATTTAAAGTTTTGAAAGTTCAATGCTTAACTTGAGTTTAGCTTTTCAAATATCTTATATCTCCAAATAAGGCAAGTACTTAAGTCTACAACCGAGAACGAGGACGAACTTTCTATCAACAAAAGTTAAACCGGCATTATTGGTGCTGGAAAAAGTTTTCTTTTTGCTAAGAATACTACAAGAAAATATATCAGAGCAAATGAATCTACTAGCAAATGTTGAAACCTAAGGTGGTGAATATATTTTTCCGAAGAACAATAATTGTTAATGGCGTTAGAATTGGTTTGGTAAAAGAAGTTCATTATATCTGTAAGTGTTAAAGTGTACAAAAATATGCCTACTTATATCGATTTCAAGGCCGATGATGGGAACATCTTTAGGAAAGAGCTTTACAAGCAATGTAAAGCAATGCAAGGTCGAAAAAGATTTCACTGATGCCTTTGATGTTGAAAACGGTTTTAGACAAGGCGATGCACTGTCATGCTACTTCTTCATCATCGTTCTGGAAAGAATTGTGCAAAACTCAATCGTCAACACCAGAGGCACAATCTTCCAAAGGTCCGTTCAATTACTTAGATACGCCGATGATATTGACATAATTGGAAGATCAAGGCGTTATGTCAGTGGCGCATTTTTGAACATTGCCACGGAAGCGGAGAAAATGGGTTAAGTGGTGAGGGTAAGACCAAAAAATGACATTGAACGACGACATCTTGGAAAACGTTACCATCGACAGCTATAACTTTCAGGTAGTTTAGGACTTTGTCTACCTAGGCACCGCTATAAATTCAAACAACGACACCAGCGCTGAAATCAAACTGAGAATAACTCTTGGATATCGCTGTTTCTTTGGACTTACAAGGCAACGACACCATCGCTGTAATCAAACGGAGAATTACTCTTATAAATCGCTGCTCCTTTGGTCTGAAAGGCAATTTAGTAGTAAAGTCCTCTCTGGGAGCATCTAAAGTCACTATCTATAAGACACTCATCTTATCATCCCGGTTCTCATTTATGGCGGCGAGGAGTGGACCTTATCAAGGCAAGACGAGAACGTCTCAGCACGCTTGGAGAGAAAAATTCTTCGGGTGATTTTTGGTCACATCTGCATAGGTGAAAAGTGGATCAGAAGATACAACGACGAACTGTAGGGCTTCACTTAACTAATCAAAAGAATAAAAGTACAAAGAATTAGAATTTTCGAATGGACATCAATGCTCTAGCCCTGAAGGTCTTCGAATCCAATTCGTCTCTCGGGCGCAGTAGAAGAAAACCCCCACTCAGGCGGCGCACGCAGGTGGAAGAGGACCTCAATAACCTTAGTGTGCGAAACTAGAGAAAACTAGGTAGGAACTGAGCTTTATGAACAACTTAAGGAAATATTGACATTTATTTCCAAAGTATTTGCTATTTAGTCCAAACAGTGAACAGTGAAGTTTTTGCAGAAATGAAGTATTGTGTCTGCTATCCAGTACGCAAGTTTCTGCAAAAAGCTCATGAGACGGGCATGCTAGTGAACACATACACTTATGGTCTCTCATAGAATGTGGCTGCTGTAGCCGAGAGTCTGATACTCAATTCACGAACATAAACTTGCAATCGATATCTTAACAGCTCAACATTTCAACAATAGCCTGAGGATAGTTAAAGAGCTCGTGAAACCATTACGTTTTACAGAGAATGAGAGTTTGGTGCGGATTGTTGACTATTGAGTTGCAAAGCTATATTAACCGACCGGCACTTAAGATGTTATAAATACCCTTACCATTACCAACAAGGAAAGGAAGATCGAATAAAAAAAAGATACCGATGCACATTGGTTTTAAATGGCTGCATATTAAAATGACTGCGAAATATTAAGCCTGGTACAGCATTCCACGTTCGTGCGGCTAAAGAAAGAATAACTATTCTTAACAGTACGTCGGGCTCATTGGTAAACTGACCAACCATTCTTAGAAGTACGGAGGAATGCAACTGATTATTTCACTAGAGGATTGTTTAATCAAATAGCGATAAAATAATCATATAGGCATTAGACCTCGCGGTGGTGTTCAAGTGTAGCAAATGTCTCAGTAACAGAACAATCGCCTACCATTTTTAAAGCCCTTCTTTCAAGTACGTTATTGAAACACCAACCCAAATAACAGAATTATACTCGACTTTGGGCCGAATAAAATCTTTGTAAATTTAACACAAAAACACTTGGGAGCGTTTTTGGCGATGTCAAATATGTGATCACTTCACAAAAGATGGTTTGTGATGCACATTCCTAAAATCGAAAGCTGTTCAGTCCCTTTTTAGCAAGTGCTACTCATGGATGGTGGCATTGGGGCAGGTTGTGCTTTTGCGACAGTAGAAAGCATTTCATTTTCGAAACATTAAATTCTACACGGTTTTTGGTTCTTTGTTAGACAATGCTGTCAGGATCATAATTTAATGAGCTCCGTTCGTAGTCCACATCCAAAGGACAAGTATGATAAATCTTAAAGCGAATATGAAAAGCTGACGGTATTTTCATCAGCGAAAGAGTTAAGTGAGTTAGAAGTTTCAGACAATAGATCATTTATAAAAATAAGGAAAAGTATCGGAGACAAAACGAAGCCCTGGGGAACACCATGGTTTATTTTGTGGATATCAGGTTTGAACCCGTCCAATAGGTAATTTCTAACTCAACAAGAAACAGATTCATCACTATCAGATGCACGCATTTTCAATTTAAAAAAAGCCTGATGCAAAACTCTATCAAATGCCTTTGAAACATCAAGTGCAATAATCTAACTTTCTCCAAAACGATGTAAAGATTTGTTCCACTGTTCGGTGATATAAACCATGAGCTCACCAATGGACCTATTGCTACAAAAACCATACTGCCGGTCATTAACAAGCTTCCAAACTTCAAGATATTTCTTAAGCTGAAAATTGATCAGCGTTTTCATGACCTGAGTAGAATTCGCTTTTCTTAGGGACAGGCTGGACAAATGCTGTTTTCCAACCATTTGGAAGATACCTGGAGAGTAGGACTGATAGAAAACTATAAGTAGTTTTGCTACCGTTGAAGAACACCTTTTCAGAACAATAGCATGGATACTATTGGGGCCAGCGGATTTGTGAATTTTAAAATGCAAGAAAAGTGACAGAATACCTCACTGCGAAGATATCCAATGCTCTACAAACAATTATAATCTTACTAAAAATACCGTTATACATGGACAAATTTGTATTTCGTTCATTTTATAACATTTTTAAAAAGAAACTATTTAGCCCACCCTTTAAACATGGCACTAACCGAAATATATTATTTATTTTTAGTGTTGTTGTTCATATTAACCTTAATTAATAAATCGTTTAAACTCTCCTCTAAGTATTTAAATGAGATTTTACTGATATGTTAATGTCTCGGTCAATATTTTACATATTACTAGTCCCTTTTTCAACAAACCACACCGACACCACACCACGCCGCGCCGCCGCCATATAACGATATTACTTGCAAATTTTGCATGTGGCCATACGGACCACAGAGAATATCCGGGGTGGCTCTTGTATGACTAACCCTATACCTATCCCCCAAGCATTTGGCACATACATAGGTCTCGAATGGTGGAGTAACTATAGCAACCTAAACACATGACTAAAGTATGCAAAACATAATATTTTGTAACAATACAATATGTAGGTATTAAATGTGATCAACCCCATTAACTGCATGCGTAACAAATCAAGCAAACCCTATAGCCGACATCCCTCTGACCAATTTTTCTCCCCTAAGAGTAAAAATTATGGTGGCTACGGCGGCGACGAAGACACGGCGACAACGTCGGACATTTTAACGAGCAAAAATAGCTTCTAAAGGTCAGGAGCTGGCTGTTATACTGAAACTGAAAACCGTTGATGCATCATGACGACGACGACGACGACGGACCCAACAACACTCATCCATGTATGATGACTTCATTTACATCAGAGACATTCAAAGTTAATCTACTCAATGTTGATGCACCCTCTTCTTGCTGCTTTATTCAATAGTGATATAGATAGTCTTATTGAAAGAGCGCAAAATGAGATTAAAATGAGAATTGATTAAATTTTGTCATTTAAATGATCTAGAATTTCATCTTAAATTAAAAACAATTCTTTTGAGCTTTTTGAAAAGCAATATGTGTGGTGGGGGGGGGGGAGTGATTTTATCGAACACAAAACAACAATTCCAAACAATTGAAATTGATTTGTTTGCGATAGAGTTGATGCACTTGTATCTCATTTCATCAATAAAGCAATTGCAATAAAATTTCAGATGATTATAATTATATAGTCAAGCCGATATCCCATAATGAGACATATATGTATGCATCAATAAACTGATTTCCATTTGAATATGTATTAATTAAGATTGAGGAGGCGATATAATGTATTAAGGTATTGATTGTGGGATTTAGTTCACCGATTTGGAGATTTTTTAGTAAGCGACTTTTTGTTACAATTATTTAAAACTTGAAGTCTTCAATAATGTTTTTTCTACTTATCATAAGTTGAGGTAAATTTTAGTTTGATTTTCTTTTTTTTCTGGAACAGTTCGAATGTATTCAATTCGATTTTTGTACATATAAAGACATTAATTAAGAACTACATTTTTCGTTTTATACAAGTTCTTGAAATAATATGGCTTTTCCATTTAGAGGTTTCAATTTGAATAGGCAGATTTTTGGGTAGTTGTCATTTATGAAACTAGTATCTTTTGACATTTGACATGCAAAAATAACGATTTTAATAAAAATTGAACGATAAGACCATTAACAGCGAATTCAAACCAGAGCACCTTCTAGGCCGGAAATATTTAAACTGGTTCACACAGATTTGTGCTTTTTACAATAGAGTTGTTGTCATGTGGGAACCGTAGGCATCGCTAATTAACAACCGATAATGCTTCTTGAAACGAAAAATCAAGATTTGTCGCTTCTTCATCGATCTTTATAATAAGGAATTCCACAAACAACATAGTACCTACTCCATTTATTTTGCAGAACGATATGTCTTTAAGATTTATAGGGTCCGCCATCTGACGTTTCAACTAGTGCTTATTTCGTGAATGGTAACACTTAGCTCATGTCTGATTTAACAGATAATTAGTTTTATCCTTTCGCTAAACGAATATGGTTGCGTATACGTTTGAACAACGCTGGGAAATATTGCCTGCGATCGACTTAGAGCAGATGCCGATTTTGCCAAAAAAAAACATCTTTTCAAATGACGCTCATTTTGATCTTGGCGAGTATGTAAACAAGCAAATTTTTTTGCATTTGGGGCACAGAAAACTCGCACGCATACATTGAAAAGCCGATACACCCAAAACGAGTCACTGTTTGGTGCGGATTTTGGTCCAGAGGCATAATTGGGCCATTTTTCGAAAATGAGCAAGGAGTGTGCGTTACAGTCAATGGCGATCGTTATCGGGTCATGTTGAACGAATTTTTGTTCACAAAAATTGTAGAGGAGGATATTGGCAACATTCGGTTTCAACAGGACTGTGCTACGTGCCACACAGCCGAAGCTGAAGATACTTATTGATGACGCGACGCTTATTTAAAACAAGACGGAGCGAATCGCTACATGCCACATGTCAAGCAACGAATTTCAACGATCACAATCAAAGTCGGGTATCCGCTTACTGGGTTCTTGAAATCCATCAAAATTATACGAATTTTCATCGAAAAATTATGTGGCACTTAGGGCTGGAGAGAATCCAAACGAAAGCTTCTCCATCCTCACTGTTCAATGTGAATTTTGGATTGTTGGCGCGCTATCTTTCTAGTTTATGGCCTGGGCCTGAAGATACTTATTAATGACGCGACGCATATTTGAAACAAGATGGAGTGAATCGCTATACATGCCACACGTTAAGCAACGAATTTCTGGAATAGGAACATAACAATGAAAGTGAAGGCGTGATGGTTAGTGCGTTGGACAATCATGACAGAGGTCTTGTGTTCAAACCCCGCCTGTGCCATCTAAAGTTTTTTTCACGGGTACTGCCTCTTGCGAGGAATTTACAAATACTCCAAGAGTAATTCTTGTCATGAAAAGTGCTTTCTCAAATTAGCCGTTCGCAATCGCCTTGAAACTGTAGGTCCCCTCCATCCCTTACAACATTACTCGCAAACAGGAATGGTTGAGAGTTGTAAGTCACTAGGCCCTAGTTTTCAAAAGACTGTTGGGCCACCTAATTTATTTATTTTAATCAAGCCCTCAACAATCTTAACTTAACAGAATTTCGTAATGTTTCTTTATCTCAGTCAATTTCAAACATTTTGCAGTTTCTGGCTATCAATGATGACATTTTGTGTTCAATTTCCTTGTGAGCTCTTATATGCAACTTGAATGCTGTTAACTAGCAAAATCTCACCTACCAATTAAGAAAACCGCCAATATTTGAAAATAAAAACAAAAATAAAATCATTAGCTTTTAATGAAATATTAATTTTAAATTCAAAATTTAAAATTTCACACATATAACATAAAACGTCTTCCGAAATGAAACTTAATACATCAAATAGTGTTCAACAAAGCGAATATTAACGCCTTGTTGCTTTGTATTTCCATTTATAACCAACACCGCCATCAAACCAGCCACTGGTTGAACGCATATTTAATTAAAAATGCATTTTACATAACTCTTAACTAACAAAACAACAACAACAAAGAAAACCTACAAATTAACAGAATTAAGTAGAGATAATACATAATAGTACAGCCTCTGTTCGAAGTCATTAAACAACAAGTCACCTATGCACCTTCATTTGACGATATAACGTCAACGACAACGACACGACGGTAATTATCCACTATTAAGGCCTTAACCACATCGCTTGCAGGTTTAAAACAACAACAAAACCATGTCGCATACAAAATTAATTAAAAAAGAATAAACTCAATTTATAAGTGTGCGGTCTTCACCGCGCTCGCACTTGAACCACAACCTAAAACAACAAAATAAGTCTCAATCTCCCCCAACACAAAGTGACACTTGATTCAGAATTAGCCATAGATCAGCGCAACAAACGGAGCTAACTTCACGTGCGCCCATATGGAATTGTGGCGGGCATCTACAGCCCTCCACTAGCATTCAGTTTGGGTAGTTCTATACTCGTAGAGCGGTTAAATCTAACGTCAAAAGAAATCTCATGTATTTCAGATCAAGTGCGACAGGCAAGATAAATCGGATTCAAAGAAAACTTAAAAAGTATACAAAATCTGATTCGTCTCGTAGTCGTATAGTCCATAAAAGGGTTAAGCCACTTAGGCTGTTTTAACCTGACCGTAATCAGCTTCGCTGATTCATTTAACAAGCCATATAGATATTTAGCACCAGCTAAAAAAAAAATCTGACTCAAATTCAAACAACTGGAGGAGCTCCCACTCAAAAGTCCAAAGATGATAAAGTTAAGACTTTGTGAAGTTGTTGTTGTTTATCCAAATCTCAAATGACCTTAGTGATTTTTTTGTTTGTTTAAATAAAATAATGAACGGTTGTCTTATTGTCAATGATATATGTATGTTTATCGAGAGGGAGTTTATAAGAGTTTGCTTCACACAAATTGGCTTTACATGTCAAATATTGAAAGCCAGGTAGCATTCTCGGTAAAAAAAAAAACAGGTGAGGCCAAGTTAACCATGAGGAGGTTATCTCTAATGTGAATCTCATATTGGCTGTAAATTGGACATTTATTTTGTCGTTAGAAAGATTTGTATCTGAACATAGGTACACATTTATCTACTTTATTATATGAAAGATTACCTTCTTAATTTTATTATTTTTTTTTTCGACTTCTGAAAACATGTTAAAGCGCTTTTAGCTTATCTGCATCTGCATCCGCACCGCACCTACCATCAAGGCTTTCGGCAATGTTCAAAGAAAAGCTGATATTGCAATCGAATTACGTTTTAGGAATGCACCTCTTTTATGGTTTTATAGTGAATTTTGAAGTCAGTCGTGCAGTCAGTGCTTCAAATCAGTGAGACTCTGACAGCTGTGAATTACCTAAGCATGAAAATTTGCGTAAATATGGAAGTTCCAGTATATAAAGGGTGTCCCAAAATTAACGCAAGATTTGAATTAAATAGAAAACGCCGTTTTTAGTCTTTTGATAGTTATATTTTTATTGACTCGTAAAGTACATAGGATAGGGTTATGTATGGGATAACACATCGGACAAATGGCCTCCACGGCTTTGCATGCACATGCGCACTCTTTTGTTGAAATTTTCCATGACCATTCTGCATAAATGTGGCTGAATTTCGTTGATGCAGCGTTGAATCTCCTCCTTTAATGCACGGGTGGTTGTGGGCTTGTTGACATAGACTTGTGATTTCAAATAACCCCATAAAAAGAAGTCTAATGGTGTTAAATCACACGATCTAGGAGGCCAATTTTGATCACCGAAACGAGAGAGTACACGACCTGGAAATGTCTCATGCAGTAATTGAATTGTTTCACGGGCTGTATGACATGTGGCACCGTCTTGTTGAAACCACATATTGGACACATCAATATCATCCAATTTTGGCAGAAAGAACTGTGTAATCATGTCGCGATATCGAGCACCAGTAACAGTCACTGCTTGACCAGCATCATTTTCAAAAAAATATGGCCCAATTATGCCTCCAGCCCAAAATCCACACCTTACAGTCACGCGTTGTGGATGCATTTGTTTTTCGACAATCACATGTGGGTTCTCCGAACCCCAAATGCGGCAATTTTGGCGATTGACAAAGCCATCAAGATGAAAATGTGCTTCATCGCTTAGGATGATTTTGCTCGAAAAATCAGGGTCCATTTGTTGATGTTCAATAATCCATTCAACGAACTCTCTTCTCTGTCCATGGTCATTAGGCTTCAATTGTTGTGTTAATTGAATTTTGTAAGCATGAAGACACAGATCTTTGGTGAGTATACGCTGTAGAGAGGTTTTTGAAATTTGCAATTCTTGTCCACGACGTCGAATTGAGGTTCCTGGATTGTCAGCAACACTCTCACGCACTGCTTCGACATTTACATTTGAACGGCTTGTTTTTGGACGACCAGTGTGTTTGGCGTCTCCAACGGATCCAGTCTCCATGAATTTTTCAATTAATCTCTTCACAGTTGACGAAGTTAAAACACTATTCCGACCATATATTGTATGAAATTTTCGAACTGCAGCCGCCAAGCTTTCACTATTTTTGAAATATTCTTTAATAATGAAGACACGTTGTTCTCTCGTGTAACGCTCCATTTTTAATAACCTTATACTGTTAGCTGTCAAATTGCTTCTTTTTTTCAGGGTCGCCAACACTTCACTGCACAAATGGCGGCAAATTCAAATCTTGCGTTAATTTTGGGACACCCTTTAAAAGACCCCAAACCTACCGCTGGTTAGGGGCGGATATGTCACTATTTAAAATGGTTATCGCCAAGTTCAGGCTATAAAAACATTGAATTTCTTTTATCCGACCTTAAATAAAGTATTGCACTAAAAAATAACAATAAATTTGATTTTATTAATTCGAACTTTGAAGTCGCTTTAAAATCTTTACTCCTGGTATACTCTAAGCAAGTTCTTGAATCCGAGAAGCTGGGCACTTGGAAGTTAAGGTTTTAAGCAGATTCAACTTAGTCGTTTTTTTTTAGTTTTTGTTTAAGATCAAAAATAACAATAGTCCTCATATAAATTTGTTGACCAAAAATTGAAAATAGAATTTACTCAAAAACGCACCATAAGATTTTTATGAAATTTTCTCTTAATTTTTGTTTTCTTAACTTGGCTTCTTTCAATAAAAAACAAGTATTTTTGTTCTGCTCCAAAAGGAGTACCCCCGCATGGAAACGTTATTTTGTGTTTAAATTTTCTCAAGAACTAATTAATCTATGTATATAAATGATTGTTTTAAACAAGCTCTTATATTGCTTTCTTGATAATACACATGTTATGATCAAAACTATTACATTTTTTTGTTTGTATTTTTAATGTTTAATAATTTAGTTTTTCAAAATTCGATATTTCAAAAACGGGTAAACATTTTTAAACGAAACTCATTATTATAAATATATTAATTCTATGTTTGGATACAGGATCAAGTTCATGTGATCCAGTTGTGAATTTAATTCTAATTGAGGCTACATAAACGAAAAGACGGTTACGTTAACTGCTAAGTCGTATTGAAGCAAGGTATTTGAATATTTAAAATTTTAAATAAATACAAATTGGTCAGTGGAATTATTTTTTTTAAAAAAGATATGACTCTTATGAATTTATAAAGATTTTTCCTTCATTCTTACATTGATCTTTTATTATCTTATTAAATTCGCTCATTTTGTACATGAGCACTAATTATTAACTATTTACTTTAGATATTGCAAAAGACTATATCATTTGAGAATCTACATTTATTGCGTCAGTAGTTTAATTCTTTGCCACGAGGGGTTTACATACAATTCTTTTTTGTTTATTTTATTTAACTTTTATGTTTTTTTTTTATTTTTCAATTTTTGGAATTGACAAAATGTATAACATTTTATAAAGTCTAAGAGCTTTTAAATTTTTTAACCCATCATTTTTTGTCACCAAAATTTTAGAACAGTTTCACAAAAAAAAAATTGACCAATCCAATTGTATCCAATTTTTATTTTCGGTTTCAGACCACATCAGTTATAAGGTAGGCTATAAACCCTGTAGATATATGAAAAGTTGTTGCTTGAAAGACAAAATTTTACTGAAGGCTGAGTTTTCTTTTAAGTTCAAGGTTTTAACGTCTTCCTAGTTTCTGTAAGGAACCAGGTGAAGGAACTGAAGTAGAAGGATTTGAGTTTGTGTTGATTTGTTGGCACTTTGGAGTGTTTGGAGTTGAGGCAGATCTTCCTCTTTTCAAAGATTTCTTACTCCAACATGTGTATGTGTATTGTGTATGTGTTCTGCTAGAGCCAGTTTAAAAGTGTTATATACATACATATGTATGTATCGCTATGAAATCCATACATTAACAACACATAAGTCAAAAAAGTAGAAAAATGTCAATTCGACAAAGACCGAGTATTGAAACTAAGAGATCAATACCACCCATATGTTTGTTATTTTCGACGATCATTTTTGGGCAATCAACCTGTATGTACTTTTTTTTTCTTCCTTGAGTACAGAATTTTCGTATTTATGGGATCTCCTCTACAAAATATAAAAAGTATGTTTACAACTTTATTGTCAAACCAAAACACAAAGGAGACATCGACGCCTTCAATGATTGCCTTCATTTCGATCACATTTCGAACTCTATTCAGCTTAACGATCCCTAATGGAAGAATACCAGTTGTCGAAGTAAATTTTGTAATTCATATTTCTGGGCAAAGTTGATATCAACCTGGATACAAAATTTCTGCTGTCACCAAAATCTGGAAAATCGTCTGGAATAATTTTGCTTTGCAACCTTGTTAATATGTCAAAATCATAGCTGATTCCAGAGTTTTGAAACAACAATTGTTGGTTTTTTGGAGTTAGATTAAGGTGTTCATGTTCATCCAATACAAGGGGTTCTTTTTCTGGTATGAGAAGAAGTCGTTCCCTGATTTTATTAAAAATTGACTCGACTTGTAAAAGCTAGCCGTTTCAAGATTTGTCAAAATCTCCTAATGTTATCGCTATCAGCGAAATGGAGACATCGTTTTATTTCCTCAAAAAGAAAAACCTGACCTATTTGAGAGTTCCAATAGCGTCTAGTAATTTCATGAGAGACGTGAATAAAGAAATTTCCACATTTCATTACGAGTATCTTATTGATATTATCTTGCAATGCCTTTGTATTAGATTCCTCAATAATCATATCAAACAGTTCTTCAGTAGAAATAAAAGAAAAGAAGTCAGCGGGAGTCTCTAAAGATGTCATTTCTTTTTCCTCCTCAGTCATATTCGATCTCATCTGTTTTAGCCACCTCTATATGCTCTTTGAAGCCCAACTTCCTCATTTTCCGATTTAAAGATTTCATCCTCACTCTGAAATCCATCAAAGGGAACAGCACCAATATACTTTTCCGTAAAAAAAATATTGAAGAGATCATTGTTTTTCACTGCAAGCGAAACGTTTGGATATCAATATTTTTTGACAGCACAAGCAAAAATATTAGGATTTATGGCGGGTCAATAAGTCCGTGACTTTTGGAATAAAACACAGATTTTTTGATAAAAAAAAATAATTTTATTTTTCAACGTAGTCTCCCTTGAGCTCTATACACTTTGTCCAACGCTTCTCCAATTTTTGTATCCCTTCCAAAAAAAATGATTTGTCGAGGTCCTCAAAATAGGCCTTTGTTTGCGAGATGACTTCATCATTGGAGTCAAATCTTTTTCCACCAAGTCATTTCTTTAGGTTTGAGAACAAGAAGTAGTCGCTCGGAGCCAAATCTGGAGAATAGGGTGGATGAGGGAGCAATTCATAGCCCAATTCATCGATTTTTGCCATGGCAACTGCACATGTGATCATTCAAAATTGAAACCACTGAGCCATGCGAGATCCCTACGGCTTCCACAATCTCTCGCACTTTCAATCTTCGGTCGGCCAACACCATATCGTGAATTTTTTCGATTGTTTCAAGTAGAGACCTCAACTGGACGTCCAGGACGTTCGGCATCTTCAGTGCTTGTACGGCCACAACGAAATTCAGTAAACCACTTTTTTACCATTGAAATCGATGGTGCAGAGTCCCCATAGCATTTATCAAGCTTAGCCTTGGTCTCGGTAATGCTTTTTCGTCGCAAGAAATAATGCTTAATAAGCACACGATTTTCACTTTTTTCCATTTTCTCCTCAAATTAGTGAGTAGTCTGATAAAAATAGCTGTCAAACACAAACTAAATGACGCAGCAAGTTTAAATTCTGACAGGAGTCAACTGACAAGATGCCTGTTGACAGGAGCAGTGTTGCTGTTTCAGTAAAGAGGTCAGAAATTCAAAAAGTCACGGACTTATTGACCCACCCTTATGACTTTGAGTTTTAAACGCCTGCTATTACGATTGTTCTTCACGAGAATGATTTTTATAGAACAAATAACATATTTAAGAGAAAAAAACATGGAAAAAATTGTAAATATGTATATTTTAATATAAAAACAATTGTATGACATAACATACCCCGCTTTGTATAGGTATTCGTTGTACATAACAAATAAGATACTTGTTGGGTATATTGTTTTTTGAAAGGAAGTTGTAAAGCCCTTATTTTTATGAAATTCAAACATTTCTCAAGCTATTTCTTTTGAATTACCAATGTTGCAGCTGCTACTTTCTAGGAAATTTCAAGAAAATTATGCACTTGTTTCATTTTAGATAGTACCGAAGGTAATGTTGTATTTTTGTATGAGGTATAATATTTTCAAAATAAAATATTTCACGTTGCTAGAATAAAATTAATTCCCTTCTATACAAACCTAAGATAAGGTTTTTGTTTCTAAAATTTGAACTTGACGCAATCTTTTTTTTTTTTGAAAATTATATTATATTATTTATTAACTTCCCATAGAAAGTTATTTTAATAGGTCCGATTTGTCGAGTTGAAAATTTTGACATTTCTCGACGTTTCAAGGCCCCTAGAGTTGAAATAAAAGTTTTTAAGAGAGATGTCTGTGCGTGTGTGTGTACATATGTACGTTCGTACCCCTGCACGTCAGTACGTTCGCAACGTTTTTTTCGTCGTCGATAGCTCAAGAACGAGTCGAGCTATCGACTTCAAATAAATTTTGTTATACAGATAATAATGCAGAAATATGCAGAAAGGGCTCTCAAGAAAATTGAGTGGTTGATTTTTTTACCATAGCGATTTAAAAAAAAGGTGAAAATTTTGGTTTACCCTAAATATCTCACGAACCAATAACGCTAGAGACTTATTGAAACGTGATACCAAACACATTTATTTTTGGAAAAAAAAAAAATATTTGTCACCTCGAAAATTGTACGAACGAAAAATGATTTTATTTCCAAAACAATTTTGTCCAACGAAGAATAAAGATTTCAACCTCTGGTAAAATTTTGAGAAAAATCGAATCTAGTTTTTTTTACAAAAAATTAAAAACTTAAAAAAAAAGTTAACAAAAGTTGGTAAAATTTGATTTTCGACTCAAATATATTTTCAAAAATTTGAGATTATGGGTTCCACCTAATTTTAACTTATAAGAAATATCGTTTTCAACATTCAGTAAAGTTTTGAGAAAAATCGAATTGACAGATTTTTTACAAAAAAAAAAAGAAAAAAAAACCTAAACAAAAATTAACAAAAGTTGGTAAAAATTGATTTTCGACTTAAATATCTATTTAAAACTTTGAGATATTGGCTTTAAACTAATTTTATATTATAAAAAATATTGTTTTAAACATTCAATACAATTTTGAGAAAAATCTAATAGACGTTTTTTGGCTCAACTTTCCATTACCGCAGCACGAATTTCGACACGCGGTTTTTTTTATTTGATAGATATGCACAAGTAAATAATAATTATAGCAATTTTAGAGCGAGGAAACATTTATTTCTATTTTAAATTAATTTTCAAAGTTCACTTTTTTACATACAAAACACGCAAAAATGGTTGATTTTGACATTTCTTCCCTGTTTTTTGTTCAGTGTTGCCATACTTGTTTTTTTTTTCGTTGGGGATTTCTTTGTTTTTAGTGCTTAAATGCGAAAAGTACTTTGCAATACCCAAACTCGCACCCACCCCAAATCCTATAGTGATTCCAAGCAGGGGGGTTGCAGGGGGGCAGCATGCCCCCCCTTACATACCTAGCTCTTAGTATACCGTAGTATCAATTAAAAAAAACTTGTTTTAGGCTCAAAAAACGCATTACAAAAAAGTAGGGTTAAGTCCGAAAAAGAAAATATTTTTTTTTATGACTTAACGGTGTTTCCTCGCCTTAAAATGTTCTATTGAGACCCCTACCTAACTGTACAAAAAAATCAGAACGAAATTCGTGCTGCGGTAATCGAAAGTCGCCCCCGTTTTTTTTTTACAAAAATCAAACAATACTAAAACTTGGTAAAAATTTACTTTCGACTCAAATAGCTTTTCAAAAATTGAAAATATTAGCTTCAAACTTATTTTATCTCACAGAAAATATTGTTTTCGATATTCAATAATTTTTTTATAAGAATCCAACAGTCCGTTTTTTCATAAAAAAATTAAATCTACAAAAAACAGTACGCAATTTTGGTAAAAATTGGCGCAGTGTCATAAGTCCGTAAGTCATAAGTCCGTAAAGGACTTATGACCCACTTAGGTGGGTCAAAACTTCATAAATCGATTATGAACTTATAACCCACGTAAGTGAGCCAAAAGTCCGCAATAAAAAGAGCCATAAGGTCTTAAACAAAAAAATTTAAGATTGATTGAAATTTTTGAAACTGGAGCCTAAAACAAGTTTTTTTTTAATTGATAGCACGGCGGCGTACTAACAGCTAGGTATGTAAGGGGGGGGCATGCTGCCCCCCTGCAACCCCCCTGCTTGGGATCACTATAGGATTTGGGGTTGGTGCTAGTTTGGGTATATGCAAAGAACACGAATGCGCTGTGATTCTTTCATAACTGTGAGCCATACTTGCTTTTTTTTTTGTTGGGAATTTCTTTGATTTTAGTGCTCAAATGCAAAAGTTCTTTGCATATACCCAAACTCGCACCCACCCCAAATCCTATAGTGATCCCAAGCAGGGGGGTTGCAGGGGGGCAGCATGCCCCCCCTTACATACCTAGCTGTTAGTACACCGCCGTGCTATCAATTCAAAAAAAAACTTTTTAGCAAAAGTAGCTATTCTAGACAATAAATCAACCATCTTTTTAATGATCCTTTACTTTAAAAATACATGAAAAGGAACGCAACCAATAACAATTTTCGTAAGCTTTGGGTCAGAATTTCGTTGGAAATTTTGACGGACTTTTGGCTCACTTACGTGGGCTATAAGTTCATAATCGATTTATGAAGTTTTGACCCACCTAAGTGGGTCATAAGTCCTTTACGGACTTATGACTTACGGACTTATGACACTGCGCCTAAAAATTGATGTTCGGTTCTCGATATCTCTCAAATTAATTTCATTCATCTAATTTGTATTTGTTTATATAAGGAATAAAAACTTTTAAGAAATGTTACTAAAATTGGTAAAAATCCCGTTAACAAAACTAGATTTTTAAATAAAACTATTTCATTGTATGCAAAATATTGTTGGTAATTTTTAAATTTTTAAGAATAATTCAACTGACAACTTTTTTAACACAACAAACTTTTAAGCAAGATAAATCGACAGACGGGATGGGAAGTTATCAGTGTGAATCGCGTCCCAGCCGCTTTTTTATTTGTTATTTTTATTCAATTAATGAAAGTAGTTATAAATTTTAACTATTATATTGAATTTCAGAATTATTCCCCAAATGTACTAAAGCCATCAAATGAGAATGGCTATTTTTACTATTTTAAACTTTGAACTAGTTTAAAGTAAAAAAAGTTGCGTCCACACGTCACTTATATCGATTATTCCAATAAGGAATAGACAACTTTGAATTTTATTTTAAAAACGCATTCTTTCACTACTCATCGAACTGTCTATTATCAATTTTATTCAGTAAACTCAACATTTTCATCAACGAGCAATGTCTGCAAATTACAAACATTTTCTGACGATTTTCGGAATCAGTGGCCTAAACTTTTAGAGCCTTAACTCCAATTTTCGTTCGTAATTCTCGCTCTCGTTCGCTGTGTGTTATTTTGGTGTAAGTGAGACACAATGAGTTGGTGAAAGTATCGAAAATATCGCTGACATTCAGGAGTCCGTAGCAAACGATCCACATCAGTCAATTCCGCTCAGATCACGTTATGGCGTTTTTTTACGGGCGACTCTCATTGTTTGCTGAATGGGTTCGTTTGCGTTATTGGTCGGGTAAAAATCTGCATTTGCTTTTTGAATCACTTCATCTATCAAAAAATAACTGCTTGGCCAGAGTTATTGGCCTTCCAGTCAACTGATTATTTTTGCCGGAAATGGGATATATGGGTTTGGACGACATGTGGTTTAAACTGGATGGTGCCAGAAGCCACACAGCACACTTTACAATCGATTTATTGAAGAGTAAGTTTGATGAGCGTGTTATCTCAAGAAATCGGCCCAGTCGTTCGTGCGTTTTAACGCCTGTAAACTATTTTCGTTAGGGCAACGTTAATTTATTGATATAAGCCGTCAAGAGACATTGGAAGACCTCAAAGCCAACAGTGAATGCAAAATATCGTCCGTGTCACTTAAAATGTGTGGCTGAGTTATCGAAAATTGCGTCCACCTAATTAACCGCTGCAAATGGCAATATAAATAAAGTCGAACTTGTAATTAAATTTACAACATTACTTCCCATATTACTACTATTGACTACTTTGCAACATCGATCGTTGCCGTTCTTGGTTTCATCATAAATTATAATTAGGTATTCTTATGTCGTATATATCTTCCTTGTTTTTTGTTATTAATTCTGAATTTGTTGTGTAATAGTTTTTTTTTTTACCGTCATAATGGTGTTTATTTGTCGCCAAAAAAAACAACAAAAACTTAAGGAAGAAAACTCGCCCCTCTCTGGTATTGACGCGGACGACGACTACGGACGAGACGTTACGACGCTGTCAATCAAAAACTTGACTCTGCCCACTATCATCACCGCACTCTTGAGAATATAGCCTCTTGACCTTCTGCCGACCATGAGGAGAAAACTTCTAGTGAAATTGTAAACAAACGAACGAAAAATAAACTAAAAACTCGAGTCACGACCATTGTCAGTCTGTAGTTGAATGCACCCTATTACATTTAACCATTCTGTTTTTTTTTTTTTTTTTTCAAGATGTTTTATTTTTGTAATTCAAAAAGAAAAAGGAAGGGAACAAAAATTATTTTGTAGGGTTTTTGTTGATAAAAGTTTTTGTTTAAACTTTTTAACTTTTTTTAAAATGTTTACACTCACAGAAATTTTGTTGGCAGTTAATTAGCAAACAAAACCGATTGGTAAAGTACTCACAAGTATTACATTTTAACTTGCAATATTCAAGGTGCTGTGATAAAGTCTGTTTTTGTAGGTTAGAAGTTGGGAAGCTTGATCTATTTACAATGGAATTTCGCTAGAACATAAATAAAAGGTTTTAAAAAGAGAAGTGTGGTCGGGAACCGATTCGATAAACTTTCTTAGGAGCCGCCGTTAACAGTCTGAACAATCTCAATCAACAACGTAATCGACGCGACGTTATCTTCTTTTGACGAGCGTTTTGGACAGTATCAATGTCTTAACGAAAAGTTCGGTTTTCTCTACGTTATATCAAAGAATGTGAGCTTTAAGAGTTTCGAGGAACTTCAAGCAATTTTAACAGCAAGAATTGACGACGAAGTTCAAAACCTTGTAATAGCTAGGGAACTCTTTAGTCAAAGTAATATATTCAATAAAACGTCGTCAAATCTTACTGATCTCAAACTATCTATCAATTTTAAATTATTTAGCTTCAAACCATTTGCTTTGAATAGTATTCAAATTTAACAACTGTGTTCAAAATTCTATTAACGTTTTCTGTAAGTGTTGCTACAGGGGAAGCTAGTTTTCTAAAACTCAAAATAATAAAATCAAATTTACGTTCAACTATAAACGAAGTTGAAAAAAGACATGTTCAATCGTATTGAAGATGAAGAAATCACTACAAGATTTGCAAAAAATGAAATCACAAAGAGCAGCATTTAAGTGTCAATATTTTGTAAAATTATTTTATCGAAGATCCTTAAAATGTAAACTTTGAAAAATATTAATTTATATTATATTTTCGTTTTTTTTTTTTTAAGTTTGGGGCGCCAAAATTGAATTTGCCTAGGGCGGAAAAAATTCCAGGCTCGGCATCGAATGATTCAAAATAATTGAATACATCAAAGATTAAAGTTTTTGACATCTGGTATAAGTTTCAGAAAAATCGAAGTGAGTTTTTTTTTCAAAAAAATATACATATGTAGGTACTAATGGGTGATTTTTTTGAGGTTAGGATTTTCATGCATTAGTATTTGACAGATCATGCGGGATTTCAGACATGGTGTCAAAGAGAAAGATGCTCAAAATTGAATTTGCCTAGGGCGGAAAAAATCCCAGGCTCGGCATCGAATGATTCAAAATAATTGAATACATCAAAGATTAAAGTTTTTGACATCTGGTATAAGTTTCAGAAAAATCGAAGTGAGTTTTTTTTTTCAAAAAAATATACATATGTAGGTACTAATGGGTGATTTTTTTGAGGTTAGGATTTTCATGCATTAGTATTTGACAGATCACGCGGGATTTCAGACATGGTGTCAAAGAGAAAGATGCTCAGTATGCTTTGACATTTCATCATGAATAGACTTACTAACGAGCAACGCTTGCAAATCATTGAATTTTATTACCAAAATCAGTGTTCGGTTCGAAATGTGTTTCGCGCTTTACGTCCGATTTATGGTCTACATAATCGACCAAGTGAGCAAACAATTAATGCGATTGTGACCAAGTTTCGCACTCAGTTTACTTTATTGGACATTAAACCAACCACACGAATGCGTACAGTGCGTACAGAAGAGAATATTGCGTCTGTTTCTGAGAGTGTTGCTGAAGACCGTGAAATGTCGATTCGTCGCCGTTCGCAGCAATTGGGTTTGTGTTATTCGACCACATGGAAGATTTTACGCAAAGATCTTGGTGTAAAACCGTATAAAATACAGCTCGTGCAAGAACTGAAGCCGAACGATCTGCCACAACGTCGAATTTTCAGTGAATGGCCCTAGAAAAGTTGGCAGAAAATCCGCTTTTTTATCGAAAAATTTTGTTCAGCGATGAGGCTCATTTCTGGTTGAATGGCTACGTAAATAAGCAAAATTGCCGCATTTGGAGTGAAGAGCAACCAGAAGCCGTTCAAGAACTGCCCATGCATCCCGAAAAATGTACTGTTTGGTGTGGTTTGTACGCTGGTGGAATCATTGGACCGTATTTTCTCAAAGATGCTGTTGGACGCAACGTTACGGTGAATGGCGATCGCAAACGTTCAATGCTAACAAACTTTTTGTTGCCAAAAATGGAAGAACTGAACTTGGGTAACATGTGGTTTCAACAAGATGGCGCTACATGCCACACAGCTCGCGATTCTATGGCCATTTTGAGGGAAAACTTATTGATTATTGAATTCAAAATTATTTCTTTCTATGCAAATTTTTGTTTTTAAAGTAAGATAATGTTCTTATAAAAATCAAAACTACAATTTTTGTATAACAAATTAAAGCTTTCAATAAATGCTACTTAAATTGTTAAAAATTGGTTTCGGAAAAAAATCTCGGCAACAAAAGCAGATGTTGAAATCAAACTTATCGGTCATATGCAAAATATTGCTGCTAACTTTTAGTTTATTTAAAAAAAATGCAATTCACAACTTTTTTTCAAAAAACACTTCTATGATGAGAAGAAAGAAAGATATTGACTTCTTTTTGTTTGACGTACACAAAATGTTGTTAATAATATTTTGTAAATATTTTTAGAAAAATCCCAGCCTCTTTCTTTTTGAATGAGTGAGCAATATACCGATGGGAAACTCCCAAGGCGAGGCGGTAGTATTTCAGTTGAATTATTGAATGCAACTAGTATTTCGCTAGAGCATAATCCATACAAATGATATTCCGGCGGTTTTAAAGAATCAAATATATTATTGTCACCAATCACTTTAAACGTTCTTCTTTGAATATTCTTTAAATACTGTCCAAGCAACTTAAGTAAGTTCCTGAAGCAGAAACCCAGAAATGGGATTTATACTCAAGTTTTTAATCTTACATCTCGGCATTTTTGATCGCGTATGTTTTATAGGAGATTGTTAATGATGCATGTACTTAAGTCGAAGGCAGATCCGGTGTTGCAAGGGCTCTAAAACTAAAGATGTCATTTTTACACCCATACTATTATTTTGACAGATGACCTTTACATTCCTCTACATTTTTGTCAATCAATAACTTAATTTTTTTTATACAAATATTTCACAATAAATATTACCTTGGTAATCCGATTCAAGGCTCAATTTCACAGTAATTAAAATGACACTTAAGTGGTCTGCAAACTTATTTGCATAAGTGCCAATCAACACATTACTCATACATACTCTGATCAAAATCAGTAAGAGCATTGCTCTTATCTAATGTCTTAAGACAAATCACAACCTTTTAGATCCTGGTCACGAATAAGATAACATGAAATCAAAAACTGTCAAGTTTTCATGATCGCATATAAATAAAAATAATATCACTCTAAACAAAATTTGACCCAAATAATGAAAACTTGCTATAAACAAATCTATGAAAACATTTATCAACTTTACATTGGTATATACAATATACATATGTATAAGACACACCATAATTTTCTAGGTGATAACTGTCTAAATGCTTTTCAAATTTCCCATAAATCAAATAAGATAAATTCTCTAAAACGCAACAACTCTCAAAACCCACTTAATCACCTAAAAGAACCTATTTATAAATCACAATCAGCTCTAAAATAGCATTTGCTTATATGATTTTGCTTTTCTAGCAGCTGTTCGTTGTCGTTGTCGTTTCGTCGTCGTCGATCGTTGTAGTCTTTTAGTCTCCACCTCCATCCACCTACCATTTAAATTTACAAACTAAAAAAACTAGGAATCACGATTTTCCACATTCTTAAGTATTGACACAATATCCGTGCATATATACAAAATTATTATATCATATGCATGAGCATTGAACATATGCTTTAGCTTTGCTTTTAGAGGGGCTAATTTTTATTAGAGTCCACCTACATACGATGTTTTTATTTAATTTAATTTTTTGTTGTTGTACATATTTTAACAACTTTATCGCTGTTTTCTTGGGAATTTTCATCACGCAGTAC
The DNA here is from genome assembly GCA_920104205.1 of Eupeodes latifasciatus. Classification (NCBI taxonomy): domain Eukaryota; kingdom Metazoa; phylum Arthropoda; class Insecta; order Diptera; family Syrphidae; genus Eupeodes; species Eupeodes latifasciatus. Next base: position 145,796,189 of record OV049924.1, read on the forward strand.
AATTTGAAAGCATTAGAGCGTGTTTCATTTGATTTCTTGTTAAAGCTCATGTACCTTAAGTATTTCTTCGCATACCTCAAGTCCATACACGCAATTCAAATATTAAAGAATGTCTGTAATTGTGAAATTTAATTAAGCTCCTTCTGCTCATCTAAGCACAGCAATAGCAACTTCATTACAATAACTATAATTTGATGAAATCTGAGTAATTAAACATGTCATTAGTGCATTACAATGCAACTTTGAATTAAAATTTATTAAGTTCTCAAAATGTTCTCATCGATAAGTCGATACTTATAAAAATAATACTTATGAAGAATCCCAGTTTGCTAATGAAAACATTCAAGTATCAACAATTAGTATTTGTACAAAAGAAGAATGATTTTAAGATAGCAGCTATGTATGGAACTCCTAAGCAGTCTCGAACTAAAAACAGACTATGCCGAAATTTCAAAGTTGTCAAGACATAACTTCTTACTGGTGGCGACTTCAATGCTGAACACACGCAATGAGGATCTAGACTTATAACGAAAAGAGTTTGTTCCTCCAATTCGACAACATATTGCCATCTATTTCCAACAAGTGTCGATGGTAATTTACGATTTTTCGTCAAATTATACTGCAGTAATTTTAGCACTAAGTGACTCGGAAATAACGACAAAAATATTCCTAAGCTCGTGAATAAGAGAACAAACTAGAACGAACTCAGAGATAAATTTGAAAATATTATAAACCTTAGATCTCCAATTCAAACAATTGAACAAATTGATAATGAAGTAAAACAATTTATTAAAGATGTGCAACAGGCTGCGGGAGAAAGTACTATAACTATTTCGAATTCAAATAAAAAAAGAGATATAAAATATCCTGTCGAAATAAAGGAGCTGAGTTTTTAAAAAAGAAGAGAGAAAAATTAACAAGCTACGAGATTTACAAAACAACAAAACAGTGTTTAACCGTCTAAACAACGAACTAAAAGAAAAGATCAGTCAGTTCAGAAATGATTCACTATGCCTGATTTATGAAAAGTCTGACGACATATGCTTCTATCGAATACGGAAACTAGCTAAGTATCTAAAAAGACCTCAGACACCACAAAACGCGCAGCAATATCTCAAAAGTTAAAAAAAATAGTACTAAAAAGGCTCTGCAAAATAATAGAAGAGAAGACATTCCACGATAGACCAATTACATTGAATTACGGATGCGGTGGAAATGACACTGAAAGAAAAACAAGTACGCTCGGATCTTGCTTAAACATTTGAAAAGGTTTGTCACTTCAGTATTAACTGCATAGGGACTTTTTAGGCAGTACTACGAAATACTGAAATACTATGTTACGAACCCACTCTTTTGAGTACGGAACTAAAGAAAATTGAAATCGGTGTACCGCAAGGAAGTGTCCAAGGGCCAACCTAGTATCTTTTATATGCAAGATATATTCCAGTAGATATCATGGCAACCTATGGTGATGATATTGCAATATTGGTGCCAAATGGATCCGTGGCAAAGGCAAAAATATAAATTTTACAAACAAAAACATAACTAATGCTTCAATTACTATGCAAAAACAGTAAAGAAGTACCTTATACTCCAATACTGCCAAATATCTTGAAATTACTTTCGATCCAAATCTTAAATCGAAAAAGTACATCAAAAATAAAAGAAAAAAGCTAAACTTGAAGTACAGAAGAATTTACAGAACAAACTTATGATATTTAAGCAAGTACTAAAACCCTCTTTAACACATGGCACCTAACTATGGGGCTGTTTAAAGAAACCAAATGCTGAACCTATCCAAAAATACCAGAATAAAGCCCTTTGTGAAATAATAAATGCCACTTGGTAAAAGAAATAGCGATATACTTTCAAATTGAAATGGTTACAGAAATGGTTGAAAAACACGCTGCTTCACGCAATCTGCGACTGCAATGTCATACCAATTCCGAAATTAAGACCATCGTAAATGTACGAGATAATGTTCAGAGATTATGAAAAATCACGCATCATGAGCTGATTGCCTGAAAGCTAAAAGAAAGTATTACAACTATAAAAGTCCCCTAAAATTTTAAAATTAAACGATAATGTCTGAAAACTTTTTTAAGGGTACAATTTTTCCATTCGATAAATCTGCTCTAGTTCACTTTTAGTACATTTGTACTAAACTGTATTGTGTTTTGAAAACATATCATTCTTTTCATAATTGGACTTGTTTAAACTGACATGTTGTCTAACAGATTACCTAATCTTTTCTTAACCAGTCTCCAGTTTCACTAGGAAGCTCTAACCAAAACTTTATACACGCTTTCAATTTCTAGCAATAAAATCACTTTTATTTTTTCTTTAATGATTGGTAAAATGGCACCTGCTGCTTGTCATTTGCCATACATGTTATCTACTTTTACTTTTAAATATTCCAAATCAAAAAATCTTTAAATCACAATAAATCTGTCAATATTAGCTCATTTAATATTCGTCATTTTTTTGTTTGTTCATTAATCATTTCAATACTCAATTTATTTGTTAATTAAATATTCATAACATGTACCAATACTTTACTTAATGTTTGTATTCAATTATAGCCTCACGATTTGCGCGTTAAATTTAATTATTATAATAATAAAAACAAAACGTGTTTATGTTAATTTTGTATTAAATACAAAAGAAAAATAAAACTAAGTGATTTAATATGTGGTTCATATGTAGAGACTTGTTGACTCGATTAATTTTGTATCTTGTTTGAGGTTTTGACATTTAGTTTATTTGTATTCCACTTAAGAACAAATAAAAATAGAATAAACAATTAGTACAGTTTTAGTACTATTATTAATTATATCAATTGTTTTATAATTTAAAATGATTTTTTTTTAAATTAGCTGCTTTCTAAATATTTGTAATCATTCAGGAATGAGAAATTTTTGCAACCCAGTTTCGTACTATAATAAATAAATTGCCTATTTAGTACTAAAATTATAATTATATCGAATTTAAATTCATGTTATTTCCTAACAAATTTCGTATTAAAATAAAAAACTAATGAGTCGTGAAGTTCTCAAAAAAATACCAATATGTAATTCAAAACCGGAAGTCGGTTTTTAGGGTTTGATGTCTTATTTAAGACGTCTATATTTCTTGAAACAGGTGTACTAAGTAAAATATGTGACACCATCCGAAGACTTTTTTGAGTTTTTTTAAAGCTTAAGTAGAGACCCCGTAAGTACTAAAATACTTTTTAATTTATCTTTGCAAAAAAAAACTAAGATATCCTCATCGCAACACAAAAACACGTGTACTAAGACTGAAAGTATTGAAAAGCAATTAGCAATACAAAAAATGTCTCTGTTGATGTACTATGTGAGCGTCCTAAACCATTCTGCAACATTATGATCGATACCAGTGTGACTTCAGGCAGATCAACAATAGACCAAATATTGACATTTAAGGCAAATAATGCAAACGACCAACTAAGTTTAAATCGAGATCCACTATCTTTGCATCGATTCAAAGCCGCATAAGTTAGCATAGTCACCAAGAGCTTCCATTGGCGGTTTCTGAACTCGGAGCCCGTAAAAACGAATGCCACATGACTTTACAAAATACACGGTGCAACGTGCAAATGAGCTATTCAAGACACTTGCAGAGTTCAGACAAGGAAATGCGATATCATGTAATTTCTTCTTCAACATAGTCTTGGAACAAATATTAACATGTAAAAATCAAGATGTGGATGTGGTCCAAAGAGCCAATACACGCCGACAACGCTCCAGCAAACCCCAGGTACGAGATGACGAGGAAGACCTCACCTCTGCTTCAGGGACCAAGCGGTTAAGGACGCTATAGCGCTTAGTCTCGACGGCTGAAGGGAGCTTGTAAGAAACCCCAAAAAGACTCTCTATTGATAGGGAGCCTGATAATTAAGTAAGTAAGTAAAGACAAATTACTGAGCAGAATGTTGAATCATACCCGGATGTAAAGAATAATTTAGTACAATATTGTTGAAAATCATTTAGCATCTGTAACCAAATAACATTGTTCGAAATAGTTATAAATCTTATCGAAATACACTTGACTGTCACTCACTTTTAAGTGACCAACTTGAACAACCAGATGTCATCGTCCTCAGTTAAACTTTCGATCAAAAAACAAAAAATATACCATTTTAGTACATCTGGTGTACTAAATGCATAAAATCAAATTCACACAACAAAGACCGACAATTTACATATCATTCGACGTTCTTCTTCAAAAATGGGCATTGCCGGAAGTAAGTGCATTTACTTTGTCATTTCTTCAATTTCTGACGCAAGAGAAAAACAATAAAATCTGTTCTAAATACAGGAAGTCCTTATTAACCAAACAGAGCTTGATGTGTATGTACTCCAAGAATTTATATAGAATATTGTTCTTCATGTTATTTTTTGGCAAACAATATAAATTCGAAACACACCCCTATTTGGATAAGTAAAGTATTCATCAGACAGACATCATTATCGCATTAAAATATTAAATTAAGCCCCCATTTCCACAGATGAACGTCCAGCGTGTATATTCATTCACTGTGACTTTGTGACTTCATCTTATCTTGGTGTCTCATAAAAGAAGAAACAAAAACCATGTCTTGGGAAAAATACAATCACAAACATCAAAGAATCACAGACAATTGAAAAAATAAATAATTTTGTCAACAAATGACTATTAAAACAGTGACAGTGACATTTGGCTTTTATAGCTGTCCCTGTCAAACATAACAACCTGTCAACATCTATCAAATGCGCGCGCATGTGCTGAAGTGCGAAATATTGGTTAAACTTCAAATTAATATTCAAAACCCATACAAGGTGCATGAAGCATGATACTCGTTAAATTTTTATTGTTATGCCAAATTCAAGTGGTGTCTAAAAATATACATACAAAATAAACAAATAAAAATATCCTTAAGCCATTTGAAATCCGAGGTTAACGTTAGGTGCGGTTTAAGCAGTCGGAGAATGTCAAATTACTTCTTTTTTCGTTGTGTGTTTATTTTTGTATCGGTTTCAGTCAAGGCAACTTGTCGGCTATCTTTGCCCCAAATTCAAATGAAATTGAAGTTTGTCAAAAAATAATAATAAAAAAAAAAATATCAAAAGTAATTTATGATTTGCATGTGCGACATTGGCAAAGGTTCTTTTTTGTTGTTGTTGTTCTTGTAGGAATTAATGTTTATTTGTTTTTGGTCGCCAAATTTTATTTATTTATTTTTCTGCGAACGAAACCGAAAGTTTTATGTGTTTATGTTTATGTTTGAATTGAATTGTTCTTTGACTTTGACTATATAGGTTATTGACTTGCGGGTTGAATTTGCATATAAAACCAATTGGAAACTAGCCAAATGGAAAATAAAATTAAAAAACAACATTAGAGTGAGTGGGCTGAAGGCGTCGTCGTCGATGACTAATTCATGCCCTATACGCATATGATGCGTTCACTGGTTTAGTTTTCGATACATTTGGAAGACTATTTCGTTAATAAAAATATAAAACCTTCCATATATCACCAAGGTTAGGATATTGAGCTCAATTTAAAAGTAACTGAAAGTTAAAGAATGCATTTTATTTTTTTGGTGAGATCATTCAAATTTGCTAATCGGCTTTAGGTAAGCTTAGTTTATTTCATCCAACAAAGTTACAGACTTTTCCTTGCTGCAACATTGAAGATAATTTAGGTCAAAATATTAGTACAGTGAATATGATTTGTCGATACGTCACGAATGAACATAACTTCAGACAATTTTTTCAAACTGATAAGAGGCAAGTTTTTAAATTATTTGCACCTTATACCACAGGAAAGCATATCAATGCTCCAGTGAAACATTTTGCTCTAAATATTTTGTTAAGCGTTTTTGGATTTTCACAATTCTATAAGAGTGGACAAACGAGAAGGATAGACATTTTAAAGTATGAGGGTCACTAAATTCCGAGAATTGTGAAATATAAAACCCAACATTGATTGAATTGCCTTTGGCCACTAAAAAGTCTATATGTTTTAAGAAGTTTAGTTTTTGATCAAAAATTACACCGGAACCGTTTTTGAAGGTTACTGTTATACTTATAAGAAATGATATGTTTATTTTATAGGCGAAATAATTTGATGACAGATTTCGAAAAAACGTTAAACTTCGACATTTTGCACTATTAAGACATAAGTAATAAAATTTAGAATTTAAAAATGTATAAGAAATGTCATTAACAAATAACAAGACGAAAAGAGGACCAAGATAGCTACCCTGCGGCACACCGAGGTAACACGTAACAATAATCGTTGTAGAGATGAAGTTATTAATACGAATGTATTGAGTAAGACCCTTTAAGTATTTGGAAATCCAGTTTAAGAAGTTTAAGTGGAATCAAACTGATATGGTTTCTCCAATCTATTTATAACACTAGTTGAACAAAATTTTAGGCTTAGTATCTATAACCGGAGACAAAATCATTTTTTTGACAGGGAGAAATACTATTTTCAAGAATTGGAATTAATCCTTCGTTTAATAAGTTTTTCAATTTTTTTTTGGAATTTTACTAATTTCACAAATCGGGCGATAGTTTGAGACATCCCGTTTACTTCCTGATTTATAAATTTTAGTAATAATAGGAAGCGTCCACTTATTTAAAAATTTGCTATTTTAAAGGAAACGGTAATAAGTATTTTGAAAGGTACGGAAAATATTTTAAAGCACTCTGTCCGTCTATATCAAGTCGTGTGTCAATTTGAATCTTATATAAAGCTGTTTTAATCTCTTTTTTTTTATAATAAGCGCGCACTTAAGGAATATTACTACCCTTATCCTTATTATGCAGAGACAAAGTGTGAGTACTAGGAAAAGGAGAGAGAGTTTAAAAGAAGATGTCAGTGCACATTTGTTTTAAATTCCTGAATATTGCAATGACTAGGAAAGACAGATGTGTTAAGGCATTCCACATTCGCGTAGTACGGCTAAAGAACGAATCTCTGTACTTGACAGTACGACGTTGGGCTCTATGGTATACTGATGAGCATTCCTAGAAGTACGAGTATTAAGGTTGAACTTTTTAAGGGGAGAAATGTAGCTGGCTATATCTGTAGAACATAAACCGTTAAAATAACGCTAAAAGAGGATGAAACAAGAAATTTTTCGACGATGTTCAAGAGAAGTAAATGAACTTATGATGATATTATCACCAATCAATTTAAATGTTCTACGTTCAATACTATCAAAGAGGGTTAAGTAAGTTGCAGGAGCACCGAGAGAGTTAGTGCCCCCGCAGACTGCAGACTTTTTATCGGCCGATAGTTTGGTCGGCTTCTTAATCAGTATGGAGAGGAATGCATATGCGCACACTACAACGATTCAGTATCGGCCGATAAATAAGTTTGATAGGCTACCCGATTACATTCAAACTAATCTGTCAGCCAACTATCGGCCGACTGTTTAATCAGTATTGGCGCATACACGCCTGCGCATACATGACGATTGTTTAGTCGGCCGATAGTTCAGTTCGCTCTGTGATTTGTCGTCGTGTGTGTCTATTTTGAATATGGCGTCGCCCAAATCACAATTGCCGAGAATAATCGGCCGACTGCGGATCGGATAGTCTGCGCCCTGTTCACCAACCAAACTGTTTAGTTGGCTCGGTGTGCGCACTTTCAGCCCAACCCGACAAAACTATCGGCCGATAAAAAGTCTGCAGTCTGCGGGGGCTCTTATACTCAAGCTCTGTATATAAGTCTTGTAGATAACAGATCAGAATGGGTGACAAATGTCTTCCATCGCCTAAGGAAACCCAAACACCTTGCCGAGTTTTTGGCGACATCGCTTATGTGATCGTTCCATAAGAGGTGCCTAGTGACACACATACCGAGAATATCAAGATGTTCAGTCTCATTGAGGCAAGCGCCATCCGTGGATAATGACAAGGGGGGTATATCTCGCTTTAACGATACAAGACAGTATTGGGTTTTCGGAGCATTAAATTCCACGCGGTTTTTTATTCCCCATTTTACAATGCTGTTTAGGTCGGAATTTAATGAGCTTATCACATTTTGTCGTTGCATTTCCACATCCTAAGAAGAGGGATGTGAGTCTGAAAACGAATATGAAAAGCTAAGAGTACTATCGTCAGCGAAAAAATGTATTGGATTAGAATTTGCAGGCAGGATATCATTAATAAAAATGAGAAAGAATGTTGGACATAGTACAGAGCCCTGGGGCACACCATAAGTTGTTAAAACGAAATTATTATTGCTATTGCTTTAGACTTTATATGAATCAAACTTACTGTAAAAAAATTGAAACCACTAATCTACAGATAAGTATAACAAATGCAACAGCTTAACAAAAAAAGTACTGTATTTTGCTGTGCAAAACATTTGCACTGACGGCCATGATTTATTTTGATAACGGTTAATTTGATTCATTTTGAAACTGGTTAATTTGTTTCTGTAGCTTAGTTCGTTGAGCAAGTAAAGGGTGTCCCAAAATTAACGCAAGATTTGAATTAAATAGAAAACGCCGTTTTTAGTCTTTTGATAGTTATATTTTTATTGACTCGTTAAGTACATAGGATAGGGTTATGTATGGAATAACATATCGGACAAATGGCCTCCACGGCTTTGCATGCACATGCGCACTCTTTTGTTAAAATTTTCCATGACCATTCTGCATAAATGTGGCTGAATTTCGTTGATGCAGCGTTGAATCTCCTCCTTTAATGCACGGGTGGTTGTGGGCTTGTTGACATAGACTTGTGATTTCAAATAACCCCATAAAAAGAAGTCTAATGGTGTTAAATCACACGATTTAGGAAGCCAATTTTGATCACCGAAACGAGAGAGTACACGACCTGGAAATGTCTCATGCAGTAATTGAATTGTTTCACGGGCTGTATGACATGTGGCACCGTCTTGTTGAAACCACATATTGGACACATCAATCATTAGGCTTCAATTGTTGTGTTAATTGAATTTTGTAAGCATGAAGACACAGATCTTTGGTGAGTATACGCTGTAGAGAGGTTCTTGAAATTTGCAATTCTTGTCCACGACGCACGTCGAATTGAGGTTCCTGGATTGTCAGCAACACTCTCACGCACTGCTTCGACATTCACATTTGAACGGCTTGTTTTTGGACGACCAGTGTGTTTGGCGTCTCCAACGGATCCAGTCTCCATGAATTTTTCAATTAATCTCTTCACAGTTGACGAAGTTAAAACACTATTCCGACCATATTTTGTATGAAATTTTCGAACTGCAGCCGCCAAGCTTTCACTATTTTTGAAATATTCTTTAATAATGAAGACACGTTGTTCTCTCGTGTAACGCTCCATTTTTAATAACCCTATACTGTTAGCTGTCAAATTGCTTTTTTTCAGGGTTGCCAACACTTCACTGCACAAATGGCGGCAAATTCAAATCTTGCGTTAATTTTGGGACACCCTTTATAAGCCACGTGTTTGTTCGAGACAAAAGTTTTTTAAAATAAATACAAATAAAAAAAGTAAAAAAAGAAATTTTAATTATAATGGCCGGAAACAAGTATAATTCAGAAATGAAATCAAGAATTTTGAGTGATTTCAAAAAAGGATTATCCCAGAAAGATATTTCAATCAAATATTCGATACATAAATCTACCATTTGTCGGATAATAAAGTCTGGAAAGTTAATAACTCATCATAGAGGAGGCAGACCACGCAGTACCACAACAAAAGAAGACAGGCAAATTATTAATTTCTTCCGGAAAACACCAACAGCATCTTCTAAAGAAGCTAAGCTTGAATTAAAGTTATCCATTGACTCATCTACAATAAGACGCCACGCACTACAGGCCGGATTGCGTGGTTTCCAAATACTGAAAAAGCCTTTTATTTCAAAAAAAAAAATTAAAAGCCCGTTTAGAATTTGCACGAACTCATCTTAATTGGAGTTTGCAAAAATGGAAAACAGTCTTATTTTCTGATGAATCAAAATTCAACATGCACGGGTCCGATGGAAGGCAACATGTCAGGAGGCCTAGAGTGAGAGACTAAAATCAAAGTATACAAAAGGAACAGTTAAACACGGAGGTGGCTCTGTAATGGTCTGGGGCTGCTTCTCTGGCCAAGGAATTGGACCTATTCGACAAGTAGAGGGTAAAATGAAGTCAACAGACTACGTTGAAATTCTTAGAAACACCATGCTTCCTTATGCAGATTGGGAAATGCCACTTGCCTGGACATTCCAACACGACAACGACCCAAAGCACAAGTCAAAGTTCGCCACAAACTGGATTTCTGAGAATAAGATAAGGGTTTTGCAATGGCCAGCGCAGTCCCCAGACCTAAACCCCATTGAGAATTTGTGGGATATAGTAAAAAGAAGAATCGGATGCCAAATTTTTAAGCGGAAGGGCGATCTTCATGCTGAAATTCAAAGGCAGTGGAATGATATTCCGGAAACTATTATAAATAACCTCTTTGCTTCTATGCCTAGAAGATGTGGAGCGGTTATCAAAAATAAAGGGTATGCAATCAATTACTAGCATTTTCTTGCATAAAAGTAAGAAAATTGTAGGATATGGTTCAAAGTTGCAAATGTTTTGCACAGCAATAAACCCGTCTTTTCAAGTTGTTATTTGATTTTTTTTATTTAAGTAATTACTGTTGTTTTTTTTTTGTTTCGTCATATACTGTTATAAATAAAGTTTTCAAATTTGTGCAAAGAAGTTTGCTGTATGTTTTCTTAGATACTTTTTATGAGATGGAAAGATCTGCAACTTTAAGTTGCGAATGTTTTGCACACCACTGTATGTTAAATCAAATGAACTACTTAGATGAATATAAGAAACAATGTGAAAAATTTACACCTGAAACGGATTAACAAATCTCAGACAAAGTTAAAATATATAATCATATGCTCTGCATAAAAAAGTTACAAGCGAAAAGAATAAAAACTTTAAGAATAATAATTGTATTTCCTTAAATAATGTAACCAAACTCAGTTCAAGTATTGAGCTGAACTTTAAGGTATAATTGATACTGAGTAAAAGCTATGTTGATGGAACAACTTTGAAAACCGTGAGAAACCCTGAAGCTTATTAAGTCTTCATCAAATCTATGCTAATCAAATTTTTTGAAAAAAAATCAAATGATAATTTTTTTATATTAATATTCAACAAAAATTAAAAATCTTCAAAGAAAAAACAAATCTTTTGCGACTTAAAAATTTAAAATTCTGATGAAATAATTTTTAATTGCAATTTCTCTTGACACTGACAAGTTTTGGTTTAGGATATTAAGAATGGACTGAAAGATATTGAATGTGTAAAATCTAAAAAATGTTAATTAATTTTTATTTACAACTGGATTTAACTCCAGAAAATCAGTTTGTTTTGAACTAATAAATATTTAGGTATTTTGTTGTTTGTCAATGTTTTTCGTTTTGAAATAAATTAACTAATTAATTTACTTTATAATAATGTATGCCAAATTAGTTAAATTGTTGAATTCTGTAAATATATTTAAACAGAGAATAATATCAGGTCCGTACGTCCATATGTTCGGGATACCAGTAAAAATATCGACTTAAAACAAATTTCGTTCTACAAATAATGATATCAAAAGATGCAGAAGGGACTTCCAAAAAATTGAGTGGGTGTTTTATTCTACTTTATCAATTTGAAAAAAAAAGGGTAAAACTAATAACGCTTGTGACTTCAATTATATTTAATTATTATACACTGTGACGAAATATAACAAATTTGTGTTCATTCGAAAAAAAGAGGCTGGGATGCGATCCCGTCTGTCGATTTGTCTTTAACAAAATATGCATAACAATATTTTGTGTGAGATAAATAATTTGAATTTCTTTGTTCTTCTAATCCTTGATTCGAAAACCATTTCTTACCAGTTTATTGTCGTTCTTGTAGGTTTTCGCGTTTTAGTAAAAAAGTTGGCAATTGAATTTTTCTAAAAAAAAAAAAATTAATTGAAAATTACCAACAATATTTTCAATATGATTTTGATTTCAAAGTCTATTTTTGTTAACGAGATTTTTGGTCGAAAACCAATTCTTGCCAATTTTAGTCGCATTTCTTAAAATTAATTAATTATTAATTTTAACCAATTTTGCTTTCTATTTTTTGTAGATTTTAATTTCTAAAACGGATTGCTGGATTTTTATACAAGATTTACTGAATGTCGAAAACAATATTTTTAATAAGATAAAATTAGCTTATTTTTGAAAAGATATTAGAGTCGAAATTCAATTTTTACCAAGTTTTTATATGGTTTTATTTTTTGTAAAAAAAAGTGTCAATTCGATCTTTAGCAAAATTTTACCAGTTGTCAAAAATGTTATTCTTCGTTGCATACCATGGAGATGAAGTTATTTTTTTCATCTTCTTTTATTTATAAAAAAAAACCGTTAGTTAAATTCTTTTCAAAATTGTATTAGTTTAGTATCACGTTACAATATATAATACAAAATGTAATTTAAATCGCTAGCGTTATTGGTTCGTGAGATATTTTGGGTTTTGAGAGTCTTTCTGCATATTTTTGCATTATTATCTCTATAGGAACATTTTTTTGAAATCGATATCTCCACTGGTTCTTAAGATATGGACGACGAAAAAAGCTTCCCGAACGTAAGTACACTCGCACGCACAGACATCTCTCTTAAAATCTTTTACTTAGAGTCTAGGGACCTTGTTCAAAACGGAGCCTCATGTTACGCGCCACAAGCTGCAGTCTATTTGATTCAATTGCGCTGATTTCTCGACGAATGTTTTCTTTTAGGTTCACTAGAGATCGGGGAATGTTGCTGTAAGCTCTCTCTTAAAGGTAGCGCCATACAAAAAAAATCTATTGGGGTTAAGTCGGGGGACCTCGAAGGCCACGGGATGTCCCCAAAGCGACTGATAAGTTTTTGATAGTTCCTGAAGCAAATTCACCGAATCTCTAGCCGTGTGTCCGGTCGCACCATCCTGTTAAAACGACGTGTGCGATGGAAACGATAATTGAGCTTGCAGGTTCGGCAAAAAGAAATCCGTTATCAGGTGTCGGTAATTGGCACTATTGCCACTTGTCTCCTAGCATCGAGCATTCACGAAAAAAAGGTCCAATTATACCATGCGTAGATAAGGCGCACCAAACAGTTACCCTAGTGCAATGCAATATGACTTTTGGTGTTACAGTCCAGGGTTAAGGGTTCTTGGAGCCCAGTAACAGCAGTTTTATTTATTAACATGTCCGTTTAAATGAAAATGAGCCTCGTTGCTCGAAAAAAAATGGGATTCACAGTACGAAAACGCTCCAACATCGTCTCACAAAAATGTTTGCGTGAAACAAAATCCCTTTCTTTAAGTTCTTGAACGATTTGAATGCATGGAACTTTAAATCGTTTTTTTAAATTTCATGTCATTAATAATCGCTCTTGAAATTCCCAGTGAGGCTGCCCATTTCCGCATCGAAAGTCGTAAATTTCAAAATCTCTTCAGCCACTTCAATGTTTTCGGGAGTCCTTGAAGTTCGACTAGGCCCTGGCCGTGGACAGTTGAGCTCATCACTTATTCGTCGTATACCGAAGTGCGAACAAAACTGTAGACGCGCAGTTACGTACGAATCGTTGCTCTTGAAAAATGCGAACGCGCGATGCTCACTTGACCAGTGCGACATCGTGACTGAGAAATCCGCACGATCACTGATTCCAATGACACCACTCCTTTCGTATTTAAAAACATAAATCTGCCACCAGAAACCCTGTACATTTCTTCTGTACTATGAATGGTATTTCCAAAACAACACTCTCAGTGTTAATAAAAGAGTAAAGAAATAAAAATAAAAGGATATCATACAGCGTCTCACATTAGTTAAGTTTTGTAAAAAAAAAAAAGTGATCTTGTAAAGGGTTTTTCAATTGGCGTTTGGGGCCCAGTGGCGGTCATTTTGTTTTGGTGACATCTGCCAAATCTTTTTACGGTATATGTGGTGCCACTTCACAGTCGACTCTTCAACGTTTGGTGACAAATTTGAGACGACCGGTTCAGTAAACAATCAGCTAACACCCGTACATTCAAGGAACGCAAGATCGGCCGAGAACATCGCCGGGGCCGTGAAAGTGTACAGCAGAACCCTAGGTCTATTCCTCGCCGTGCACAAGAACTCGGCCTTTCGCCAGACTTCAAATTGGCGAATTTTTCGTCGGGACTTGGGCTTCCACCCGTACAAGATCCAACTGACCCACGAGCTCAAAGTTCATGACCATAAACAACGCTGTTTGTTCGCTGACAGGGCTTCAAATCGTTTGGAAGAGGTCCCCAAAAAAAAAACAAAAAAAAAAGTGTCTTTATGAATTTAAATTCTTCAACTTAACTTTTGGAGAAAATTTTAGCCAAGAATTAAATACCTTATGCTATTTTTGTTTGTAAATCGTTATATCAATAACTGATTGCTTTTTAATTTGATCACGATTTCTCGCATATAATAATGTACACCATCATCATCTATTGGCGATCTTTTTTCTCTCTGAGGCATTTTCCATATCTCTCACGATCTTGTAGAGTAGAAGTTCACACAAATCACCAGTAATCTCACACTCCATCAAAGACGTACTACAACGTTCATAGGCGACCCCCCATGAAAAAAGTTAGCCGATCATTAAATTATTTTTAAAGCAAAAAGAAAAAAGAAAAACGTGATCATGATCACTTTACGTTGTTTTTCCATTTCAAACGCGAAAACTGTTTTCCATTCAAATTAAAAAAAAAAATTGAATCTAAGAAAATAAAATTGGCATCAAATTTAATGTTAATGGTGCGATCGGTCAGTCAGCCATGAGATCATCGTAATCTAAGATTTTTGCACGAAAACAAGCATCCAGCAAGGCACGATTCGATGCACACTTCTTTTCATTTATTTCGTGTGGGTTTGAGTATAAGTCTGAGTTTTAGTTCGAGTACGTATGTAAATTCCATTTTAGCAAACCCAATCGATAAAACTAAAAAGGCGGCAGAGCGCAGGCGTGAAACATCTAATTGAACTTTTTCATTTCATATTCAATTCATCTTTTTGAAAAAATAAATAAAACAAAATCAATTGCAAGGCAATCAACAACAAGTAGAGATAAATCCAGGAAAAGCCGTGAGATTTTGTTTTTATTTATTTTTTCAAACTTCAAACATTTGAACAGAGAACTTGAGATTAAGATAAGAAGGTGAACCTGAACGACCGAACGAACAGAACAAACAATATTATACTTTATACCTGTTTAGACGGCTAAGTTTGGGCTTTTGATTCAAGATGCGGTTGGTAGTACAGTGGGGCAGTATCAAGGCCCTAAACTGTTAGATAGATAGATATTTATGAAATTTGGTATAAAACATTTTTATGTAACGGATTATCTACAAAACCGTCCTACTATGCAAGAAATTGGCAAAATTTTGAGGAAATTTGAAGAGACTGGATTTGTTACAGATATTGTAAGGCCTGTGCATCATCGTTTCGCTCGTTATACTGAAAATATTGCTGCTGTAAGTGGAAGTGTTGCCGAAGGCCCGAATGTGTGTATTCCTCGTTCTCAGGAATTAGGACTGCCTTACGGCACATTATGACGAATTTTGCACACATACATCTACCTCACACAACAACTTAGGCCAGCTGACCATTCACAACGTCGTAGATACATTATGTCGAATGAGTACTTCAACAACAGGCGGTGGACGGTGATTTTTCGAACAAAATTTTCTTCACCGACGAAGCACATTTTTCACTCGGTGACTACGAGTATGTTATTAAACAAAATTGAGATGGAACGACTGTCACCGTCAATTCGGAGCTTTATGGAGAATACGAGTATGTGGTTTCAACAAGATGGTTCCGCATGCCACACAACTCGAGCCCATATGGCTTTATTGCAAGAGACATTTCCTGGCCGCGTAATATCGCGTCGTCAAGATATAAACTGGCCACCAAGATCATGGACTTTTTTTGTAGGGCGAAGCAAAAGACCGATGTTTATGCAGATAAACCTTTAACTCTTGAGCACTTAAAACATCATTCGTCAAGTTACAGCTGAGATACCGCCCAATATGTGTTAAAAAATTACATCAAAATAATCGATGTTTGCAACAATTCGCGTGGTGGTAATTTAAATGATTCAGTGTTTCACACATAATGTCAACGTTCAAACCCTTCGAGTTGCGATAAGACATTTGTTTTGTCTTTGAATCTTTTTGAAAATGTGCTGATGTTTTCTGTAGACTTTGATGCAAATGAGTTTAAATATACAAGCGACTTAATAAATCACGTCCCGATTTTTGAAGCTCTTGTACCCATTGTGTGTACATCTACATTCTTGGTGCTTCTGCCGCAATTATAAGCTTTGTAGACTTTGAAGTGTTCAACTGACCGTATTGTTGTTCTTGTTAGTGGCGCGTGAATGAACTGTTGTAAACATTGTTGGAACATTTTACTATGGAATTTATGATGAAGACTATTATTAATGATTTTATGATTTTTGTTTTGATTTTAAGTGATGTACGAGATTGCAAACCGATTGTCAGTTTGTTTTGAGTAAATATACTCAAATAACCTGATGTATGATGATACAAGCTGGAAATGCTGATTTTAATCTTTAAAGTTGTTATTTGGCATTGCTTATTTTATAAATGTCTATACTCGTATCTATTGACACTCGGAACATACATATAAATATTAATTTAATTAACACAAGTTGCGGAACTTAGTGGATTATTTTGTTGTTGACTAAAGCCATGTTTTGTTTTCTTTCTATTGTAGACAAATATAATAATTGGTAAAGGAACAAATAATACTATTTACTAAGCACTCAGGGGATTGTCACATATGATTGAAATTTGTTTCCTTAAACGACTTTTTTTGATTATCAACACGAATTTCCTCTATTAGACTATTTATAGCGTTTTGAATTACAGAATTTTGACCATACAGAATTTAGTTTATATACAGACATACAGTATTTTAATTACAGTATTATTACCAGAGTTGTAAAAACCAACCAAAACAAGGAAGTATTGTAAGACGATTCCGATCGAGTCTCTAACAAATTCCAAATTCTTAAGAAGTCCTATGCTGAAAACCAGTGGAAACATTGTCTTGCACCAATCAGAGATACCGCCTCTCAAGTGCTAGGTGAGCAACAGGCATACAAAACGACGCGGCGCTGCACAGAAGGACCAGAGCTGCTCGCGAGCTCTACGAACAGAAGAGGAGAGAGGAACACCGGCTTTTTAGATGGAAAAAAAGAGAGCATGAGAAGCGCACGATCGAAGATATAGAGGGATGTCGTAAATTTTACCAAAAGGTAAAAAAACCTCCCAGGGTACCAGCCACGAACCGAAGCCTCTAAGGACGTAGTACAACCGCAGTCTATGTTGAGAATATGAAGAAACCACTTCTCCAAATTATATAACGGCGATGACGAACCTAATTCCGCTGTAAGAGACAGAGAACCACTCAACCTAGGCGATGCAGATCAACAATTCCGCCTACCCAACCTCGACGAAGTGAATATAAATAGTCATGGTAGGGAGCATTCAGCAACTCATCTGCAAAATATGGTCGGAAGAAAGCATGCCCGATGAGTGGAATCTCACCTTAGTTTGCCCAATACACAAGAAAGGATGCCCTCTAAATTGTGCCAACTATAGAGGCATCAGTCTCCTGAACATTGCATATGATATCCTTTCTGCCATATTATGTGAACGTCTGAAGCCGTTCGTCAACAACCTGATAGGTCCTTATCAGTGTGGCTTAAAACGAGAAAAGTCCACCATTGACCAAATAATCATATTACGCAGATCCTAGAAAAAACCCAGGGAAGAGCTTTAGAGAGCAATGTCTAGTTTTGGCATCCTTGTCAAACTTATCCATTTGTGCAGAATGACGATGGAGAATGCACGCTGCATTATCAAGGTCGGAAAAAGATCTCACCGATGCATTTGATGTCAAAAATGGTTTTAGACAAAGCGATGCACTGCCATTCTTCAACGTCGTTCTGAAAATAATTGTGCAAAACTCAACCGTCAACACTAGAGGCACAATCTTCCAAAGGTCCATGCAATTACTCGGATACGCAGATGATAATGACATAAATGAAAGATCAAAGCATGATGTCAGTGGAGCGGTTTTGAGCATTGCGACGGAAGCGGAGAAGATGGGTTTTGTGATCAATGAGGGCAAGACCAAGTATATGCTGTCATCAAAAAAGGACATTGAACGACGACGTCTTGGACGTCACCATGGACAGCTATAACTTTGAGGTAGTTGAGGACTTTGTCTACCTATACACCGCTATAAATTCAGACAACGACACCAGCGCTGAAATCAAACGAAGAATAACTCTCACAAATCGCTGCTTCTTTGGACTTAGAAGGCAATTGAGTAGTAAAGTCCTCTCTCGAGCATCTACAATCACAATCTATAAGAAACTCATCTCATCTTCCCGGTTCTCATTTATAGAGCTAAGGATTGGACCCTTTCAAAGAAAGATGAGAACATCTTAGTATGCTTCGAGAGAAAAATTCTTCGGGTGATTTTTGGTCCCGTCTACATAGATGGAGACTTTAGAAGAAGATACACCGACGAACTGTACGGGTTGTACAGCGACACAGACCTGGTTAAAAGAATAAAAGTCCAACGACTTAAATGGCTGGGTCATGTAAAGCGAATGGACATCAACGCTCTAGTCGGAAGGTCTTTTGCTTTTTGCTTGTTTGTTTGTTTGTCCGTCCTTCACGTCGTAACGGAGCAATATTATGATACGATTTTTTGTGTAGTTACGAGGCTGCAAAGTGTACTTTACTTTACTTTTTAGTAATATCATTTATTTATATCTCATTCTAGCAGTTCTGCCGGTAATTATTATAATTAGATGTTCAATATATATTTTTTTAAACCCAATAGTAGCATATCATTAGGTGCTTCTTGCTTTTGGACCATCATCGTTGCCTATTGTTAGGTGTTTCTTACAATGACATAAACGCACACAAATAGGCTGAAACACTATTAAAAATAGGAGATGGGTGGTTAAAACCCCATTCCCAGAGCTACGTGACACTTACGGAAGATTTTTGTAATTTAGTACAGAGTAATTCTGAACTTATTGCAAGTGTTTAACCCGATTCACAAAATAACATGTAAAGTTAATTATGTAACGTTACAAAACTTCGAGTCACAAAACTAGAAATGAAAATGAAAATGTAATATTTCCTCGAAACCCAATAATTTCTACAGATTTATCATCTGTATTCATAAGTCTTCAATAAACTAGTTAAGTTAGTTTTGCTATGACAATTATTAAGGCCAAGTACTAAACGATGCTTCATCATTTTAACAAAAGACAGCATTACTTTTGGTTCCTTTTTGTTTCTTATGATTTTGGAAAGCATACCAAATAACTCATGTGTTGTATTCTTGCCCTTGGAATGTATCTACGTGATATTTTGAATTTCTTTTACAACGCGGGCAAAGCCAAGCGTAACGTCTAGTGAGATAATAAAGGTAGGTAGGGAAGTTCAGGGTGGAAAAATTGATTTGTGGAAAAACAACTAGAGTGACCAATTTTTTGTTTTTACTGACTGAAATGCGAAAATATTAAAAATGGCAAGTGTTTTCATACTACCGATTAATTTTCAAAAAGGGTACTGGTAACTTTTTTGAAAGAGGAAAATAACTGAGATTAAATGCAGAAAGCTTGACGCCTATACTTTTAAAGCAAAATTTGGTTGCGGGAGTTCCCGTACAGGTACGCTAGTTTTCTTTATATTTGTCGAATCAATCTTTTGTACAGTACACGGGTGGGTATGAATCAATATTCACCCTTTATCAGATCGTTATCAAATTGAAATTATCTTGAAACTTAATTCTCCTTGTATCTACTTGAAATATGTTACGAAACTAGAACTGTAAATAATGCAGCGCCACTTCATAAAAAAGTATTCCTCTGCTACCAGTTTTTTTTTCTATTCATATTCCAGTGAGACGTGAAAAGAATATTAAAGATATAGCTCAATAAAACAACCCAACCCTACTTAACACATCATGCAATACATGATAAGATGATGATTATGAAACACTATTCCGACGGATGCACATAAACGTCATAAAATTCCCATTTCCCGTCAATAAAATTATTTTTTTATTTTTTTTATATCATTTCATAAAAAATATTTAAAAAACAAAAAAAACTTAAAGGAACACTCACCTAACAGCAACTCGCACAGAAGTATCCTTATCGTCGCCGCCGCCGCCGTCTGAAGACATTTTCTTTTCAAAATTTGAAACTGACGATGAAGAACCACCACCGGCTAGACAGCCGCCTGCCTGTGTTGATGATGATCCAGCCGTTGAACCAGCTGACGACAATGATGATGGCGACAAGGGGATGATGATGTTGTTATGGTTGTTGATGATGGAGGCAGCAGTGATTGCGGTCGAGGCGGAGGCGGAAGCGACGGCTGCTGATTGACTGCTATTACCGCCCGATTCTTCAGCTCCTGCTGCATTAGCTATGGCGGTGACGGTGATGTTTTTCAAATGCGGTATTCGTGTATGTTTCTTGTTCTTATTCAATGATGATGAAGATGCATCTGTATCGTCTTCGCCAACGTTCTCAAATTCCAAGTTCTCGTTCTCCTCCTCCTCTTCCTCCTCCGCCTCCGTGGGTGATGGAGCGTCTGCTTCCGTTTCGGACGCCGTTATGTTATATGAATTTTAACACGTTAAACAATAATTAAACACAAGAACAAAAAGTCTTAAAATTCCCTTCCGCTCCTCTCAATGAGCTGTGTCACCTGAAATTAAAAGAAATTGACAATTTTAATTAATATAAAAATGAAAATAAAACAAAAAACATAAAACATAAAAACAAATGATGACAAGTTGCGTTTGCATTATTTTTCTTCTGTCAAAAAACGCAAAAAAGACTTTAAAAATTGTGCGTTATGCATGAAAATCCGGGGGATTTTTTCTTATTAAAAGAAAAACAACAACAACAACAACAACAACAAAACAATCTTAAACCAAACGTTTTTATATTTAGCTTTTAGCAGTCATAGCACGCAACGCACACGTATGTATATACTTTCATTGATAGTCATCCGAGATTCGTCCCGCGCTAAGCCACCTAGTGCTTGTTTGCTGCTTGCATTTGGACGATTTTCGAGTGCGTGACAGATGCTTTAGTAATTCATACTCAACACATACCTAGGTATAAAGTATCTATACCTATGTTATGTTTGAAGCTAAAAATGTAGGAAGAAACAGCCTCCAGGTAAGATTCGAGTAGATATACATAAATAGGTTCATTTAGACGCCATTCATACAAAATCTAGAACCTAGCATAAGAAATAATGATGATGAAAAGGCGTCTATTTCTGGCTTGGTTTATCGTAATGGTAAATTAAAAATTCATTTTCAAAGTGAAGCGATTGCTTTGAAATATTATAGCTACATTTCTTATAGGTACGAGTAGGTATACGATATTGCACGTTTAAAGCGGATCTGTTGTTTGAATCATGACGAATTGCGTCGATAGTACAACGACGACGACGCGACGCACGAGTGGGGAGTTTTAATGTTTTGTTTTCTAATTTTAGCAGAGTTCATTGTATATTTATATCTCTAGATTCTAAAAGTTGACCTGATCACCTAGACAAGGTTTGTTTTTAAAAAGCATATGTTTTGTTTAAGAGTTTCATATATCTAAAGTTTGTAGTCTATCCAAATTAGGTTTGCAGTTCTCTTAATGCATTCATGTTTTTTGATATGATAGTGATTAGTTTAAATGGAAGATCACGTTTTTAAAGAAGCAATGCGAGCTGGAAATTGTTTGCAATTAGTGTTACTGAATATAGACGTCTACGATAACTTTATAAAATAACTTTTTGGAACATAAACTAAGAAATTAAAATGGCGCCCAATTGACTTTGTTGTCTGTAATCCGATAATCCGAATATAGATTAAATCTATACAGTCCGTTGAGAACTAGGGCGTAGTGACTCTCAACCATTCCTGTGTGCGAGTAATGTTGTCAGGAATGGAGGAGACCTACAGTTTTTTTTAAAGCCGAATCCGAACGGCTAATTTGAGAAAGCACTTTTCATGACAAGAATTACTCTTGGAGAATTTGTCAATTCCTCGCAAGAGGCAGTTCCCGTGAAAATTAGATGGCACAGGCAGGGATCGAACCAATGACCTCTGGCATGACAGTCCAAAGCACTAACCATCACTAACTTAAGGAACGGAAATTTAAAAAACTTTAATTTTAACACTGACAGCTGTTTTCTGATCGAAATCATCTTGACATAAAGTCAGTATTCTATCTCGGCAGAACGAAATGAGCCGCTTTAACATTGAGAAATATTGGGCCTAGTAAAGGTTTTGGCTTAGAAACCTAAGGTAAAACTGTTATTCATATATGTATGTATGTACCTATATTTCTTACCGTATATGATAAGTATTGCTTTTATGTAGAAATAAACATTTCCAGTTTTTAATCTAACTTAACCGATGGCTAATGGATAAGTCCAACAAAGTTCTTGTTATACCGTGCTTCATATGCTCACCGTTAAGCTTTAAATTTGGTACGGATACAGAATATTTTAGTGTCTTTTCCTTAAGCTTTCGCTGTTGTGCTAGCTTTTCTAGAACGGGTACCTCCAATACAATGGTTTTAATAACTATTTTTATTAAACTTCGTATCTGAATTTTAAAAAAGACTACCTCTGAGGTTTTTGTGAAAGAGCTTCTATTTTAACAAACAAGATCTATTAAAAACTTATTTACAAAAGTCTAAATGAATATATGCAAGTATGAACAAAAAGTTCGTGAGATTGATAGGCAAGTGATGAAAATATATGATCCCTGTCATCGTACGTTGCGATCATACAAGACTGTGTGTCATCTTAACAGCTCAACATTGCACGCATAGAGTATTAATTACTTTAAATTTAATAATTTTCAAAAACTGCATAAGTTGTTAGATTTCACCTGTCTCACATTGATCTCAAAGAAGAAGATGGTTAATTTATGCTAAAACTGTTTTTAAAAAAGTCAAAATAGTTTGAAAGTAATTTTTCCTTTTGTAAGCGTTTGTCCTCTCATTGGCTTCAACATCAAATTTTTGAAATATATTCATAACGAGTATTTCTTTAAAATTTAAGCAGAGAGTTAAAATCCAAGTTCATATTCGAAATCGGCACTAAAAAATAGCTAAAAAACATATTTTTCAAAACTATGAAATCCAAGATATCTCAAAACATTCATATAGAGTCAAAAGAAGAAGATTTGTATCTAGAAGACGAAGATTTGTATCTAGAAGACGAAGATTTGTATGTTGCAAAATCATCACACAATTTATTGTTTAGGAAAACGTTGTGTTTTAACGTAGCTTTACAATCAACGTTTTTGGTTTTTATTGTTTAGGAAAACGTTGTGTTTTAACGTAGCTTTACAATCAACGTTTTTAGTTGTCTTTAGTATTTTTAAAAACCTGATATGATTGACAAGTTAATCAGATCAACAGATCAACAGATCAACAGATCAACAAAAATATTTCACATTACTGATAAATACATTTTAAATTTGTTTAATTTAAATGCATGTTTAAGAAGAAAATTGTATTTGACCCACCCTTTACAGAAATAATCAAAAAATATTATATAATGCATTACTCATATTGAAGTAAACACTTGTGAAGCACCTTCCGCGATTAAAATTTGTCTGATAATACTTCATAAAGTTCTGAAATATATCAAAGCACTTCCATTACTTTCGTTTCTTGAACTTGATTATATTTGTTATAATTACGTATATTTTTATCTTCCTTCCGAGTACATATTAACAAATTTTCTTCTATTTAATTAAACACTAATATTCACATGTTTTCAATTATCTTCAATTTAGAAAGTTTTGTTTATTTTTTAAACTATAAAACGCAATTGTTATCAAAATTTTGTTTACCAATGATAAGATAAAATGTATATACATTTGAAAGGTTTTTCAGATAAAGACACCATAACATTTATTCGTCGTATTCGCATATAAGTCGTAACCTAGACTTTCTTTATGTTTTTTAAAAATATTTATAAGTATTTAAATGGTTTTAGATAAGATATAGGTATTGGAGAAGATATTTATCAATAACACTGGTCGTACTGGCAATAAAAATACACTTTTCCCATGGGTTTTCAAACATTAATTAAAGAATAACTTCAAAATTAATGCATCACTTCGGGTTTTTAAGATGATAGTTTTTAAAATTCGAAAAACACCCATATAAGGCTTTTTGGGGCTATCTAAATTTATGAAGCTTTTTTTCAATACAGTCTGTGATGATTTTCCAAATCTTATATCCCTTTTTTCAATATCCATTTGAAATATTTGTATTATTCATAAGTTGTTAGATTCCACATGACTTACAAAAATCTGAAAGAAACGCTAAACCATTCATTCCAAACGGTTTTCAACAGAAAAAGAAAAAATGGTTTGAAAATAAGTTTTGTTCTTGTCTGTTGTCTATTCTATTATATCAATATTATATTAAAAAATATAACAATAATGCTATAAATGGGTATTTTAAAAATTTGAGCAAATATTTAAAATTAAAGTTTGGATTCGAAATCAACACTAAAAATTAACTATGAAGGTACTAAAATCAAGGTTTACTAAAAACTTCATTTAGAGTCAATTAAAGATTCCGAACTAATAAGAATTTCCAGGCACTAAGTAAGATACTAAATTATTTGTACTTTGTAAAATCATCGTACATTATTTTGTTAAGAGATATTTCGAACTAAGCTTTAAAAACCCCGTTTTCGATTATTTTAAGCATTTTTAAAGGGGCATATTTTTAAAACCTAGTGTGATAGAAAAATTTAAAGGTGAGAATCGCAACAATGGTATGTTAATCCTTTAAAAAAGTATTGTTTTGTTTGTGGTCCAAGAAAAAATTAATTTTCTCCACAAGTGTATTGAACCATGTTGCAATTATGTTATATAGTTTATTACGTAACTTTCTATGACATAATTATTACAGATTTTTAAATCATAGTAAATTGTTGCATTTGTATAAGAAAATTGTATAAATTACATTTTGTCTTACCCGTGGCGTGACGTTTAAAAGTTTTTTTCTCGTGTACTGCCTCTTGCGAGAAATTGACAAAGCCTCCAAGAGTAATTCTTGTCAAGAAAAGTGCTTTCTCAAATAAGTTGTAGGGATTCAGCTTAAAACTGTATGTCCCCACCATTCCTGAACACATTTCTCGCACACAGGAATGGTTGAGAGTTGTAAGTCACTAGGCCCGAGTTCTCAACGGACTGTTGTGCCACCTAATTTATTTATTTTTTAATTTTTATATTTGCAAGAATTCTCCAAACGGAACAATTAGTTGCCATTAATAACATTTAAAACAATAATAAGGAATCTCGATTTGTTTATAGAAGTATATATGGTAATATAATCATAATCTTAACAATTCTTAATCAAATAAATGCCATTAACATGCTATAGCTCTAGCATAAGGGATAAAACGTGCATTGCATTATTTATAGGACATTTCCTATTTTGTTTTAAATTCGTTTACAATAAATTATACCTCGCGTGATTTTACTTTTTAATCCGATTTCCCATCATGAAAAAGGTAAACGAACACAGGTTATAAACCTACAATCGATTGAAATTCAACCCTTTTTGAATAGTTGATATTATATGTACTGTATGTAGCTTTTAATTATTCCTATCACATAGCAATATTATTAGAAAAAATGTCTACTTTATATATCCGTATACAAACAACTAATTCCTCATCCTTTTCCTTTTCCTGCTTGACAATAAAAAGAAATAAATACAAAACAAAAATCACTGATGCACTATACTGAGAATATTGTCTAGCCGTCTACTGAAATTTACTTCCTTCCTCTCCCACAAAAAAGTTGACAAAGAACTACCAATCTAAAAAAAAAAGGAAAAATCTAAAAAATAATAAAATAGGTAGAAATATCCATTGAAATCAACATTACAATTCATCTGCACTGAAAACATGACAGTCAAGTTCTTTTCCTTTGAATGAGTGCAACATGCAGCAAGCAGGGTTGTTATAAAGTTTTTTTTATGATTTCAAAATTGTATGGAACATTACATTATAACTTAAAATCTCTGCTCATTCTCTTACATACCTATGGGAATAAAAACAACTTGAACTCCACTTAAGTGTGGTTTTGAGCTAACATATTGTATGCGTTAAATAGAATTAAAAGTTTTCCAATAAAATATTTCGTTTAAATATATAATTATTTAATTTATATATAGTACATATATTATTAAATCTATGAAATTAACATTTTTTATTGTGAGAATTTTTTTTTTTAAAAAAAGGGTAATTTCAATTTTTTTAAATGTTGAAAATATAAATTTGCAACATATTTTATTCAAATTGTATCAGGGGTGGGGTGGTGGTTGTTGATAAATGACAGTCAAAATAATCGAATTTGATCTACGTAAGGTGATAGTCAAATTGATAGCTAAAAAGTTGTCACAACAAAAATTTGATTGTCATTTTCCAATAGATATGTCATTTCTGAATAAAGATACCGGTAAACCTAAAGAATTTAAAAAAAGCACAAAAATAGTAAGAATATTATTAAAACACACCCAATTTGATACTTTTTTTAAGATTTGCTAAAGGAATCGTGTTAAAATTTTACCATAACAACAATTAATTGTGACAACTCTAATCTGAAATTGTTCAATCGAATTGAATTGAGTTAAACCATCTTACCCAGACGGAAAACTCAGTGAAAGTCAATTTGACTATCAAAAAAATGATAGTCAATTATCACCTTAGCCGATTCCACCCAGAGTCAAATTTTGTTTCATATTCAGTATTAATTATAATATAAAATAATAATAATAATAATAAATATTTTTAGTTACATCCTAAGTTTTTTTTTTCTTTTTTCAATTTAACCGTTTAGGTTCGGGATAAAAGTGTAGGTCCCCTTAAGCCCCTGACATTTTATAAATAAGGTTTCAAGTGAAAATTATTGTAGTTATAAAATGGCCAGTGTAATCTTTTGAATTGATCTACACGCAGAATCTGTTCAAGATTCTAAAACGAAAAGAAAGTCTCAAAAAACTGCAGATGAATGAATACACATGATTTTTGTCCCAAGTCAATGAAAAACCCAATAGTGTACAAGATCCACTTATGTTGGATCTTGTGGCCAGTACAGTATGTATTAGTCTTTCACGTTTCATAAGGAACTCCAATTGGTTTCATTGAGCTCAGAAGATAAGAACTCAAGATTCATGTGCTATCAAAATAGCCTAACAACTGACCTACTCCATCCCGGACAGCCACTTCAACCTAGCCTTACCTAACATATGATGGTTAAAATAATTCACAATAGATCGATAACGTAGAACATACATATAACAACCCTGTGTTAGACTAGTTGCAATTTGAATAGTTCAGCAAATCACAGAGGTGTCGTGTTGCATTTTAAAATCCAAACTCTAATACAATGACAGAAAAGAGCATAATATTTTATATAAAACAACAAAAATAAAACTCAAACAGAAACAGAAACAGAAATGCAACGAAAAAACGGCACACGCGCAGCGTAGGAGTCCTTACTTTGTTTGTTGTATTTGTATTATATCCCCATAGGCAGACTTTTCGTCGTCGGCGTCGACTTCCAATTCCAATTCCTCTTTTCTTTCTTTTTATTTTCTTTTTGCCATAACACAGCAAAGCAATGAATGTTATTGCAGAAAAATGAATGAACGAAACGAACAAACAAACCGAAGGAACTTTAAAAGAAGAAGGAGAAAACGACAAAGAAAAACAGGTGAGGCATTTTTCATGAATGGAACCGTAAACGCGAACGCGAGTTGGTCGCTTTAATTACATACTCACGTTAGATACAGCGGCACAGATATGGCAAACATGGATGATTTACCAATAGCAAGCAAACCACGCGATATTTATTATCTCGTTTTTGCCGTCGCTCGCGTCGTCTTGAGTTCGCGTAAGTCATAGCGAATTTATTTCATTTTCGAAAAAAATATACACGTTCCTACAAACTTCTTTTTCGCCCACACATTACTCGTATACCTAACCTACCTTACCTAACGAAAGATAAAGCGTCCGTCGCGTCGCGTCTTAGTTGTAGTCGTAACTTCGCATCGCGTCTTAGACAATTTTCTTTAAAGGAGGACAAGATGAATGCACTGTCCTCAATGTACATAGATGGAAGAAGACTTAACTGTGTGTAGGATAAACTTAAAGATACAAGTTTGAAGATATTTTGTTGTGTTTTTGAAGATAGATACTTTTTTTTTTTCTTAAGAGAAAATCGAAGCTTAAGGTTGGTGCTGGTCGATTGATAGATAGGTTAGGTAGGTACAAGTATCAGGTCTTGCCTACGTACAAGTGAAAAACTATTTGATACTCTTTCTTTGTTAATTTTTTTATTAATATTAAATACAGGGTATGCAATATAAAAATGCATTAGATGTGCATAGACGAGATGAGAATATGGAGATACAAAAATTAACTAGGTATAGTCTCGAAGCTAAAGTTGTAATCTTTACAGATTCTCTTATAATGCCCTTTTTTGAAAGAATTATGATCATTTACGGAATGGAATGAATGAAAAAAATGTAAGGATTTTCATTTTGCTTTGTTTTTTCATATTACTTTATCTATTTATTGTCCTCGGAAGCATCTCCAACTGAAAAAGACTACGCAGAGCTCCTAAAGTTATTAGGACATAACTTCCTTTTTGGTGGCGACTTCAATGTTTAACACACCCGATGGGGATCTAGATTTATAAAGGCAAAGGGTAAACGACTATACCAATGAGGTTGTAGATACAATTGCGAATTTTTTTCTACAGGTTCGCCAACATATTGGCCATCTGATTCTTACAAAATCCAGCGGAAATAAAAGAAAAAAATAGTCTTAAGCTCGTAAATAAAAGAACAAACTGGAACGAACTCAGAGATAATCTTGGAAGTTTTATAAACCTTAGATCTCTCATGCAAACAATTGAACAATTTGATAATGAAGTTAAACAATTTATAGCTGATGTGCAACAACAGGCTGCGAAAGAAAGTAATCCAACTATTTCGAACTCGAAAGAAACAGAACTAAGGTATTCTGTCGAAATAATGAAGTTGGTTTTGGACAAAAGAAGAGCTCGGAAAAATACCAAGTTTGTAACCGTCCAAACAACTAACTGAATAAAATCACTGAGTTCAAAAATGATTCACGAAGTAGATTTCTGAAAAGTCTGCCGAGAGATCCTTCTATCGCATATTCTTCGTGAAAATTGTCAAAGCGTCTAAGAAGACCTGAAATACAAAACCCGCCAATAAAATCTGAAGACAGCAAATAAAAAGGAGACCCGAAACAAAAAACTGATCTCTTTGCTCAACTTTTCGCGAATGATCTTAAACCATTCCTAGCAAATACGGATAGCTTACAATTTGTTGATGTAATCTGAAATTCCTTCTGTCACACTCAAAGCAGTAAGAAGCATGTGGCAAGTTATAAACTAAAAATCACGAGGTTACGATCTTTTCACTGCTCAAGTATTGAAAGAAACGTTGTTTATAATAAACGCATGCCTTATACTAAGATATGTACGAGTACTACATCATTGGAAAATTGTAGAAGTAATTTTTATATTCAAACAAGGTAAGCTACCAACAGAAATAACATCTTACAAAACAATATCGCTTATACCAGTCATGGTTAAACTTTACCAAAAATTGCTACTGAAAAAGTTTGACAAAATAATAGAAGAAAGAAGATATTCCACGATAGAACAAGTATCGGGATTTTCAATAAGAGCGCTACAAAAGATTTTTTAAATAAAAGAAAAACGGTTTTGGATATCAATGAAATTCTTTATTTCTGTGAAAGTACGTTTGGTGCCATTATGTATGGAACTCGATTTGTTTTACATGGCCACCACCATGGTCCAGACGCTGAACCCAATTTTCGACGGTTTTCAAGCATAAATCGGCCGATACTGCTGCAATTTCACGTTCACGTCACTTGCTTGTTGGTATAGACCATAGACTTTACGTAGTCCCACAGAAAATAGTGTAACAGCTCGACCCAGGCGGCTGGACCATTTCGTCGGATTATACGTTCTCCAAACTTGGTTTCCAATAAATTTATTGTGACATTCGCTGTGTGGCTTGTGGCGCCGCACAGTGGGGAAAATGCGGACAAAACCTATTTTTCTGAAAGTAGGATTTTATTTTAAACAGTAAGTGTTTCTTATAGTTAATTGGTTGTAGAATCAGAAAATGAAAACCGTTTTTCAAAAAAAAAATTGTAGACCAGTAGATTTTCGCTCAAAGTTCAAATATCGTGAAAACTGATAAAATATTGGTATTCCTTAAATGATCAGTATATTGTGAAATTTGAAAGTTTTAAACAATTTTGTCTGCTTGCATGATTGAAATAAATAGATAAACAATACAGTATGTTATTTTATTGAAAAAAAATTGGATAAGGTATTTTTTGACGAAGAAACACTCTATTTATGTGATTTTTTTAGTTCGCATAAGGTTTTAACTACTGCCTCTGTTTGCTTCTGTTAGCAAACTATTCCCAATAGATAGTGTAGGGTCTCAGCAACATTTTTCAGTAAAAATCTCATCCGGATACGTCCGGATGCGGTTTTTAGAGCAATTTTAAGTTGGGAAGTCATATAAAAAAATCGATATTTATGCCTTTTAACCAGTTCGGCACGAGTACGATAACTTTGGCGCCAAGATATAATAACGGGTTTTGGTAGAGGGGCTTAATACAAGCATTTTTTACTATGGCAGCGGGGGTCAATCTCCCCCCGTTTAGGCGGTAGGGGCAATTTAAAAAAATTAGTATTTAAAATGGAAAAAAATAATTAAAAAATAACGGTGATACTTACAATTAAGTTTTATACATTTTTTTAAGCCAACATTCTGTTTTATTAGCCAGTTTTTAATTCAAGTCAAAACTATGCGTAGTTTTTGAAAAAAATAATTTTAAACTCAAAATTTGAGTAAAAAAAGTTAAAAAAGGTTTAAAGTGTAATTTTTCAATACTTCAAGATTATCTACCATTGTTTTTAGTTCAGAATTTATTTCTCTTATTTGTTTTTGATCAAAAACTGAAAACTAGATGATTTTATGTCTTTTAGTTTTTGAGAAAACTAATTTAAATACTAATTTTTTAAATTGCCCCTACCGCCTAAATGGGGGAGATAGACCCCCTCTCCCATAGTAAAAAATGCTTGTTCTTAACTGTTCTATACAAATCCGTCATTAAACTTTGTCGCCAAAGTTATCGTACTCTCCCCACCAGTTCTGACGATGATGATGACATTCCCAACTTTAGAGCATTTTCATCTGTTGGTTTACACTGGAGTTTTGCAATGTCATTCATTTCCGATGGCTTTGCCCCGCAAATGGTACAATTACTACTAGAAGTTGTATTTGTAACAATTTGTGCCGTTTTTCCATCTATCATTGTGAAATACATTGCATGTTTTATTTTAATAAAGAATCCATTGAACTCAATTTCAGTATCTCGGAGATTCAAAATTTGAGCTTCTACACGGTCTTTTTCTTTTCTAACTTCTTGCAGTTTCTTTCGAAAAGAAAAATTGAAGAGCTGGTGAATGATGGGTTGAGGATGGTCGAAGATTTTTCTTCATTTTCTCGTTGAACAAGTTTTAATAATACCAGGGATGTAAGAATTAAATGTCCATCAGAAATGCCTTAAATTGAAACTTCATAGATTTGCATATATCAAATTAAGTTTATTTGAATTATTTTGAATAAGCTTATTAAGATTAAATTTTTTTTTTTTATTTACTTGAATTATTTTTTTTTTATTTACCTACTTGAATTATTTTTTTATTTTTTATTTAAATTTATTTTATAAAACAAATCAAACGGTAAGCTTTGAAAACAACAACTATCTATGTCATTATAAATCCAATGTTTTATCCTTACAACTGCAAACAAAATAAACCTAAACATGTTTTTTACTCACAACCATTCACCTTTAAGCATATTAAAACTGAATTTTTAGTAATTTACAATGCTTTTAAAATTCTTTTTTCGCTATTTATTATTATATTCGCAATATACCTTAAATTCGGTAAACAAATCTTTGTTTTCAGATATGTTTTCCGAAAAAAGCCATTTTCTCTTTTAGTGGGCGTGGAAATGGGCGGAATTTTCTGGTGTAGATTTGTCTTGCTATTGGCTATCATTCCTGAAAATTTCATTCAAATCGGTTCATTAGTTTAGATTTTATAGAGTTTTGTCCGCTCCCCCATACAAGATGCCCCACTGTGCGCCGCACAGTGGGGAAAATGCGGACAAAACCTATTTTTCTGAAAGTAGGATTTTTTTTTAAACTGAAAGTGTTTCTTATAGTTAATTAGTTGTAGAATCAGAAAATGAAAACCGTTTTTCAAAAAAAAAATTGTAGACCAGTAGATTTTCGCTCAAAGTTCAAATATCGTAAAAACTGATAAAATATTGGTATTCCTTAAATGATCAGTATATTGTGAAATTTGAAAGTTTTAAACAATTTTGTCTGCTTACATGATTGAAATAAATAGATAAACAATACAGTATGTTATTTTATTGAAAAAAAAATTGGATAAGGTATTTTTTGACGAAGAAAAACTCTATTTATGTGATTTTTTTAGTTCGCATAAGGTTTTAACTACTGCCTCTGTTTGCCTCTGTTAGCAAACTATTCCCAATAGGTAGTGTAGGGTCTCAGCATCATTTTGCATTAAAAATCTCATCCGGATACGTCCGGATGCGGTTTTTAGAGCAATTTTAAGTTGGCAAGTCATATAAAAAAATCGATATTTATGCCTTTTAACCAGTTCGGCAAGAGTACGATAACTTTGGCGCCAAGATATAATAACGGTTTTTGGTAGAGGGGCTTAATACAAGCATTTTTTACTATGGCAGGGGGGTCTATCTCCCCCCGTTTAGGCGGTAGGGGCAATTTAAAAAAATTTGTATTTAAAATGGAAAAAAATAATTAAAAAATAACGGTGATACTTACAATTAAGTTTTATACATTTTTTTAAAGCCAACATTCTGTTTTATTAGCCAGTTTTTAATTCAAGTCAAAACTATGCGTAGTTTTTGAAAAAAATAATTTTAAACTCAAAATTTGAGTAAAAAAAGTTAAAAAAAGGTTTAAAGTGTAATTTTTCAATACTTCAAGATTATCTACCATTGTTTTTATTTCAGAATTTATTGCTCTTATTTGTTTTTGATCAAAAACTGAAAACTAGATGATTTTATGTCTTTTAGTTTTGAGTTGGAGTGCGTGCAAGGTGGGGAGGAGGCAAGGTTCGGTGGGTGCAAGATGGGGTGCATGCAAAGTTTCTTTTACATTTAAATAAGCTGGATTTAAGACAAATTAATTTACCCTAGGTATATCTTATCGATTATTACTATCAAAATAAGACTACGTTAATACTTAAGCAAGGAAAAAGTAATTTAATTAAAATATTTTTTTGGTAACTTTCAATTTTCTCAAGAACTAGAAGACATGAAGTCATCTAGTTTTCAGTTTTTGGTCAAAAACAAATAAGAGCAATGAATTCTAAAAAAAAAACAGTAGATAATTTGAAAGTTTTGAAAAACTACACTTTAAACCTTTTTTTTAAATTTTTTTTGCATACATTTTTAGTTTAAAACTATTTTTTTCAAAAACTATGCATAATTTTGACTTAATTTAAAAACAAGCTAATAGACAAAAATGTTGGCTTTAAAAAAAGGTATAATACTTAATTGTAAGTATTACCGTTATTTTTTAATTATTTTGTTTCCATTTAATGTACATATTTTTTTAAATTGCCCCTACCGCCTAAACGGGGGGAGATAGACCCCCCCTCCCATAGTAAAAAATGCTTGTTTTTAACTGTTCTATACAAATCCGTCATTAAACTTTGTCGCCAAAGTTATCGAACTCTCCCCACCAGTTCTGACGATCTTATATGGTAAACAGTAAAAGACGCTTATGTGAAAAAAAATCTTAATTAACCCAGCACTAAGTATATCAACAAGTTTCCTAGAAAGTACTCCGATTTTCTGAAATTGAAAATGAAAGTGCCTCGTAATAGGAGATTCAAAATTTCAGCTTCTACATGGTCTTTTTCTTTTCTAACTTCTTGCAGAGTTTCTTTCGAAAAGAAAAATTGAAGAGCTGGTGAATGATGGGTTGAGGATGGTCGAAGATTTGTCTTCATTTTCTCGTTGAACAAGTTTTAATAATACCAGGGATGTAAGAATTAAATGTCCATCAGAAATGCCTTAAATTGAAACTTCATAGATTTACATATATCAAATTAAGTTTATTTGAATTATTTTGAATAAGCTTATTAAGATTAAATGATTTTTTTTTTATTTACTTGAATTATTTTTTTTTTTTATTTACCTACTTGAATTATTTTTTTATTTATTATTAAAATTTATTTTATATTACATTTAAAACAAATCAAACGGTAAGCTTTGAAAACACCAACTATCTATGTCATTATAAATCCAATGTGTTATCCTTACAACTGCAAACAAAATAAACCTAAACATGTTTTTTACTCACAACCATTCACCTTTAAGCATATTAAAACTGAATTTTTAATAATTTACAATGCTTTTAAAATTCCTTTTTCGCTATTTATTATTATATTCGCAATATACCTTAAATTCGGTAAACAAATCTTTGTTTTCAGATATGTTTTCCGAAAAAAGCCATTTTCTCTTTTAGTGGGCGTGGAAATGGGCGGAATTTTCTGGTGTAGATTTGTCTTGCTATTGGCTATCATTCCTGAAAATTTCATTCAAATCGGTTCATTAGTTTAGATTTTATAGAGTTTTGTCCGCTCCCCCATACAAGATGCCCCACTGTGCGGCGCGCCGTCCTGTTGGAACCACATGTCCTCCAAGTCCATATCATCCAATTGGGATCAAAAATATTCGGTTATCATTGAACGGTAGCGATCCCCATTCGCAGTAACGTGCCGGTCTTGATCATCACGGAATAAGTACGGCCCAATGACACCGCCGGATTGCTGCCTGACCAATACCGCATATTTTGTTTATTGACGAAGCCATTCAACCAGCCATTCGAAGCTGAAGATGATTTTTCAATGAAAATCCGAATCATTTTCAAGTTGTTGCTCAGCCTAATTCACGAACATACGACGGTTCTGTTGGTCAAGCGGCTTCAGTTTTTGCGTCAATTTAATCTTGTAAGGATGTAGAACAAGATCTTTTCGCAAGATTCGCCACAACGACCGACGACGTCACAGAGATGCCCAACGCTTGAGAACTACGTGTGAGAGACACATTTGGGATTTCTGCAACTGAACCCTCATATCGGCAGCAATATTCTCTCACTGGCACGGGAACATTTTTTACCGTGCCTGTGGATTCAAATTTTTCCACTAGACGCTCAATTTTTGATCTGCTAGGACGATTATGACGACCATAAATTGGACGCAGCGCTCTTAACGTTGAGGCCACCGACTCCGAATTTCGGTTTCCTAATTTACTGAAGAGAAATGTCAAAAGAGCGGAAAGAAATATGGCGTACGTTGCTGTCCCTATCGCTCTACTTTTCTAGCGTCCCTGTTGAAAAACCCCTGTACATGGAATCACGGTAATGGTGGAAAAGGCACTTGAAGACAAACAAGTATGCTTGGCTATATTCTTAGATGTTGCTCAAGCCTTTGACAAGGTTTGATTCTTGAGTACAAACTGACCTTCCCAGCCAGTACTACAAAATACTGAATTCTTATTTTACGAACCGAATCCTTAGAATACGGTACGCCTAAAATTACTCGAAGTTAAAGAAAATAGAATTCGGTGTACCGCAAGGAAGTGTCCTAGGACCAACCTTGTATCTTTTATGTACAAGGGATATTCCAATCGATGCCAACGCTATCATGGCCACCCTTGCTGATGATATTGGAATTTTGGTGCCAGATACATCCGTTGCAAAGGTTACGCATAAATATAAATTTTACAAACAAAATTATAACTATCGCTTGAATTACCAGGTACATATATGGGAATAACCAAGCTTCATGAGCTAATGGTCTAAAAGCAATGGGAAAGCATTACAATTATTAACTTTCCTTAAAGTGAATTTTAAATTAAGAAAGAAAAATAATTTGTAGTCCTGATTGACCGGTGATTTTACTACGGGAAGAGTCCTTCACTGCTCGCTACCGATTCTTATCGAGTGTCTTTGAAAGATTCATGTATCATTTATTTACCTTGTTTCTAAGTTATGGAATACATATAGCCGCAAATGCGCCAGAAGGTCGTGGAAAATTTCATGAAAGGGGTATGGTGCTACAAACGTAACAGTAGCGGCCATTTGCTTGATATCCTTTTCTTTTACTAATGGCATGACTTCGCTATAACCATCCATTGATTTCACATAAAAGTAATCTAATTTTTGTAATATCAAAATAAAACTCCCTATTGGAAAACCCTAAAAATTAACATTCATTCTTTTCCAAAAGTTAATTTGGACTTAATATTAAAATGGAGGTTATGATGCACTAAAATTGGCTCTACCACAAATACAACTTCACTTCCCTGAATATAAGCATGTGAGGGACAAGAAGCCATTGTTCGGGAGACAATTGGAAAGGTTTTCTTTTCGGTGTTGCATTTAAAAAGCTTTTACTAAAGCATGCATCTTTTCTTGTTCGTTAAAATGTTTGCATATTTACGCTGAATAAAAAAGAAGAAAGAAACAAATATGATCAATTCATAGATATAGTTAGATACATACTATATCTTTTATCTAGTGGCAATTGTTTACGGACAATTGCTTATGCAGTTCATATACCTCGCTCGCACGCAAAAAGAAGGAAAAATCAACCATAAACCTAAGTATAGCTATAGGTACATTATATATCTATACCGACTTACTTAATCTTCATCTGCATAGAATAATGGAATTTTTTATTGCATAAGAATTGAATTGAAGGACTTGTTCAAGTATGAAATTGATTTAAATTGTGGTTGAGCTCTGAATTTGTGTTAATATTAATCAAACATTATATGAGTGCATAATATATACATAGAATGCATAATGCACTGTATATAGTAATTAGTTTTGTGGGTTTATTCATTATTAAGCCAAACAAAAACTTATACAGATACAAAAGTTTGTATCTGTGGGGTTATTTGTGGTTATTTTGCTGGAAATTAGGACAATTTTGAATGTAAACTATTAAAAATGGAGCCATAAACATAAAGTTTGCGTCTAAATGCGGATGTTCGTTTGTGCATAGATGTGATACTAATTTAGGATAAACACATATTTCTTCATAATTTGTAAACAAACATGAAATGTTTTTTTTTTTCTGATTTATGAACAATAAATTTTACACTAATAAACATGCCCTAAATTTACATTTATATACACAAAATAATTCGAACTGTATGTTGATTTTTCGAAATATTTTGTGCTTAACTAAAGTCACAATTTTTGTTTAAAGTGGTGAACTTTCTACGAAATGAACGCATTGAACCAAAAAATCTTTAAAAAAAGCTATATCATTTTTAGGAAATTTATTTTGGTAAATCAACTTAAATTTGATAAGTAAAGGGTCGACGATATGTGGTTCCAAAAAAGTCGAGCCAATAAAAAACCAACATTTCTACAATTATGGCCGAAATAAGTGAAACAATGGTTGAAATATACATCAAAAGGATCGCATGCTGGGAATCTTACCCAGAATTGTAAGAACTAAAGTCTTTTATTCACTGCAGTTAAGTCATGACTTTGGCTTGTTTTTAAAAGTGGTTTGACTTAACTTTGGCTTTTAACATAAAATTTAAGTAATTTTTTGAAGTTATGAATTGAAGTCAATTGACGCAAAGTCAATTTTATTACAGTCTTTTAAGATTTATAAAGTGTTTAATTAAAGTCATTTAAAATCCAATTTCAAATGCAGGTCCGTTTTGAAAGTCAGTATGTCATTTAAATGCAGTCTTTTGACTTAAATTATTTGGGTTATTGAAATCATTTTACTTTATTTTATACAAAACTATAAATCTGTATATATGCATTTTCAGACCAATTCAAAGAAAATCCATGACATCTGTTTGTTAAGCGTTTTTTTTTTAATTTAAAATTTAAAATTTGGTATTCAAATTAAGTAACAAATATTTAGCAAAATACATAAAAATTAAAAAAACTGTTGTCCTGAATATTAATAATTTAACAAAACCGAAAATAAAACAAAAAGTGCATTTATTTGAAAATTGACTTGCATTTAAAATTGACTTTTTAGTGACTTTGAGCCAATTGACTTTAAGACTGATTTCAAGTCAAAGTTATGAAAATGACTTAACTTTTATGTAAAAAGTCAGAGTCAAAGTCAAAAAACAAGTTTTAAGTTTTAGTTAAAAAATTTACCTACAACTCTTTCCAAGTAGACCATATTATGATTATAAAAATGTTGATTAAATGTTCATCAAAAATGTATGGCTATTTTGTTGTATTATTGTAATTGGACTTATTTTTCGAATTGAAAATTTTTACATTTCTCGAAGTGAAATGAAATTCTTCTTCGTTGGTCATACATCAAGAATCGTCAAGAGACTTTAGCAAGGCATATGGCAAATTAAGTCATGAAAATCCTCTTAATATATTAAGTTAAATTCGTCATAACGACCGTTTCGTTATATGGATTTCGTAACATTTTTAAGACAGATGTTATATCGGCATGTTTATGTCAATTTAAAGTCGATTTTGATGTACCTCAAGGGAGTCACCTTGGTCCATTGCTGTTTATTTTATTTATTAATAATTTGCTCTCTATTTTATATAATTCTATATCGATGTTAAAATTTTCAAATTATTAACTCCATCAAGTACTGTAAAAACCATCAAGAAGATCATAAACAATCGTTTGATTTTAAATATTGATGAATGTAAGACAATGTGTTTTGCAAGCAAATGTAAAAAAATACTTCGCAAAATTAGTAAAAACTGAAAATTTCGAAAATTTTGAGAATAAATGAAGGCACTGACTTCTAAATTATTTCATTCTATGCTTAATATTGTAGTTAACGGAAGATAATGATCTTAGAAAAATTTAGTCGGTATTTTTTTTAAGGAAAATAAACATTCAAACTAAAATATCTCGGGAACAAAAAGTGATATTGAAATTGAACTTATTTTATCATATGCAAAATATTGTTGTTAACTTTTAGAAAAACAAAATCTCCATCTTTTTTTATTAACACGAAAACTTACCAAAACAGAGAAAAAATGATAAGAAATTGTTTTCGATTTAAGTATCTATTTTTGTATCTCACACAAAATGTTGTTAATAATATGTTTTGAAAATTTTAGAAAATTTATTGGTATTTGATTAAGGTGCTGTGTAGTTCAAAACATGCTTTGATAGTCCAGTTCTTTTAAAACTGATCAATAAATCATTGTATGGAGCTACATTTCCTTAAATATGGAAAGAATCAGTAGTTATTCCAGTAGAAAAAGTTATTATTACGAATAAGTGTGAGGAGTTTAGACCTGTAAATACTCGTATGTTACCTACGTGCGAAAAAATATTTGAAAAGTTTGTTGTTGATCAGTTTCAAAAATATTTAGAGGTCAATAATTTATTTATTGATAAACAATCTGGATTTAGAGAAAAGATCATTGGTGTAAAAATTCGGTGAATGCTGTATTTGTGGTTGTATGGTTTGAGTGGTCCTGAGTTGGAATGGTTTAAGTCTTATTTGGCGAATAGCATATCTGGCTTCCAAAGTGAATGATGAAGTATATCGAGCCCTTTTCGCCATTTTATCGTAAGCGACATTTTCAATAAAGAAGAAAACATCATTATTAATATTTCCTAGTAATACATGAAGACTTGAAGGCTTTTGTTATGTCTTAGCTTAAGCATTATTTATATTTTCCAGTATTGACTTAGGGTATATATGGTTTCAAGCAGTAAGCTTTTGATTTTTCGTTTACGATAGAATTTGTTTTGGCGCTTACGATAAATTGGAGAAAAGGGCTCGATACTCGTATATGCGATTAATGATGATCTGGTCGTTCCACAAGGTTTTGTGCAAGGGGTATTTCTTTTTCTTTTGCACATTAATGACGTCTGAACTATTGTAATGTGAAGCTTTTGGCGGATGATAGTCTGATCTATATTTATGAGAAGAGTTTTGAAACATTGTGCCAAAGATTAAATGAGAACTGAAGTAGAGTAAATAATTCGTTGAAAATGAACAAGCTGAAGGAGAATGTGAGTAAAGCTAAATGTATTAAATTTCGAGTGAATACCGAAATAAATGTTTGTATAAATGTATCACTAAACTGTGTTGAAATTATAAAATAATAAGGTGTAATTATAGATGTTAACCTTAATTTTAAGGAACACGCAAGTTATGTCTGAGCAAAAATTTCCAAAAAGTCTTATTTCTTAAGCAGATTAAGAAGCCATCTAACATTTGAAGCTTCTATTTTGCTACATAATGATTAAGTGATACCACATTTTAATTATTGTTCAACTTTGGTTTTCGGTTCAAATGAGGATGTCAAGATATGTAAGAATTATTAAATATAATGTCTTTTAGCAAAATACATTCGTATATTAAAAAGAACTTTAATATGTTACCGTTTCATTTAAAGTTTTCTTGACTAATAATCTTGTTTCTTTAATCATTTTTTTGCTAGGGAATATAGAGCCCAATTTTGAGGTTAAGATGGGTAATTTTGGCTCTAGCCAGGATGGTATGCATATATGTATGTAGATACTACGTATATATGTACATATGTATATTGTATATAGTATCTAAAAGAAATACAATTCAATAAAATAGACAATTTATGAATTTACTGTTCATTTTTCTATGGAAATCAAATAAATGTGCTACTACTTTAGCTTATTTATGGTAAGCTCTGTTTTACAGTTTTAACCGAATTAGATACACCAAACACTTTATAATAATAAATTATAATTAAATGAAAGATAATAATCAGCTGCCAGTGTGTGGGTAGCTTACTTTATTTCTATATAATATTAAATCTCTTGAAAAACACAAACGTGTATACGTATATGTGCATGATTTGAAACCAGCCGTTTCTCATTTTATCATCTCACATCTCATCTCATCAAGAATATTCTTCGTCGTCATGAATCTTAAAACATTTTGCAGTTCATTAAGATTCAAATCTTATACTCTGTATATTTATTCACCATCTGTGATATTTGCTTGTTAATTTGTTAAATCTATATTAATATCGACAAATTTGTACAGTTGTTGTTTCTTTTTATGTTTTTGTTTGTTTTTTTTTTAGATGGTTGTCCTCCAATCAAAATATTAATTTCACACAAGAACTTTAATCGAAATGACTTTGCATTGAAATCGAAAGCCCACGGACGACGATGTTTTTTCTTTTCATTCGAACGATGATTGAAATTTGCAAGTTTTTTAAAGTTTTTTTTTTTTGTTGCTTATGTTTATAAGGGCAAATTGAAGATTCATACAAAAATCTATTTAAATTGATACAAGTTCAAATTAAATAATCTCTTATCCCGCCTCAACACAATGGAAATATAACTTCAACTAAAGCTTGAGTCACAAAAGCTATCAAAATATAAAATTGAAGTTAAAAATGGTCTATTCTAGCTAATTAAAATAAGAACTAAAGAAAGGGTTTCGTTCGTAGAGTATGGTCTAATTATGAGTATATCTTCGCGTGCAGCAGATGGCGCTATATTTGGTGACAAAAATTCTTTGCAAAATAAACGAAATAAAAACTATTTATTTATTTATTTATTATTGTAGTTTGATAATATTTTACATTTGCATACATGTTTACTTAAGAGATATAGAAAATTAAATTCTTTACAGCTTCAATATAGATACTCAATACTAATATAAAAATAATTTAACTGAGAAACAATTATTCTTAAGGGAAAACCTACAAGAAAAAACCCTTATATGATACTTAAAAACTAAAAATTGCACATGAACCCAAAGGCGATATAAATAAGATATCTAATTTAAGAGATTAAGAATTAGATCATTATCAGAATAAGAACATCTTCTAAAAAAATTGTCTTGCAAATTATAAATAACAAGCTTGAGTTGTTTAACATTAGCCTTATCATGAAGCCTGACTGTAGAATAATGCCTTGGCAAATTTAGCATTAATTTTAATATTTTGTTTTGCACTCTTTGAAGCTTTTTTAAGTAGGTTTCAGCGCAGTCAAACCACACTGGAGCACCATAAGTAAGTATAGGCTGGAAAATAGTTTTGAATATCAAAATTTTATTATGCATACCAAGACCTGATTTGCGGTTTATGAACGGGTACAAAATCCGTATTAAGAGATTAGTTTTGTTAATGGTGTTGGCGATATGTTTGTCAAAAGTCAGTTTCTTGTCAAGTGTTACCCCTAGGTATTTGCAGTTTTCAGACCAAGTGATATCGACAGAGTTTAGCTGTAACGAAGTTTGTGGCAAAAAATCAGATTTTCTTCGCCGAGAAAACCATATAGCTTGCGATTTTTGAGCATTGACCTTAATTTTCCACTTATGAAAATAGTTTTGTAGGGTATTAAGTGAGCATTGTAGACTACTGAGTGCACATTGAGGCAATAGGCTAGACGAAAAAAGTAAGGTTTTATTCTGAAAGTTAGCCGTACTAAAGTTAATACGAAGCAGACACATATTTCTTTAGGCATACAAATAAAAAGAAAACATGCAAAAACACTGAAGCCGATTGTTACTAAAATTAGACAGCTAGGAGACCGTATGTTGCTGCTTCAAAAACGTTTTGGCTTAGAGATTACTCAGCTTTTTATGACACCCAACACGATACAATTTCTAAGAAAAATGTAGTCGACAACTTTTTTAATTCTGTCGCGATTTTGATTCACGTTAATTTTGTTGCAGATGAAACAAGAAGTATCAAAAGTTCAGTAAACAATAAAAGACTGAAATATGAAAAATGATAAACAACAAACTACTTATCATACTCTACGAACATACCTTCTAGATACACAAGAGTTATCAATTGTATACCAACATTTATATTCTAGGCTCGAGCAAACGTCAAACTTCTATCCGCAGTTGGATCCTTCTTCTGATTTTAATTGCAGTAAAGAAATTGTATTTGTAATACGTGTGAGATCAAACTTTACTATGGATATTTTTGCCAAAAAAACGCACCTATTGTCTTATGGTATAAAACTAACTATTGATATAATTTTCGAAAATGAATAAGTTTTCTCTCAAATTTTGTCAAGTTAAACAATGTTTACTTGAACTCAATTTTGTTTTGCACAAGGGTTCAAAGGAAGGTTCAATTTCTTATTAAAATTATCCCAAGCTTAGAAACTCTTAAATTTCAAATTTTAACTTGAATAATAAAGCAGTAACATCAAAAACGTTTACTAAGAGCAAGTATGTTCGACGCCAGCAGTTGACATTATTTGATATATTCAATTTACGTCACCCACGCAACTCAAAACAAAAATATTCTTCTGAAGCATCAATTAGTTTCGCACAAATTTAGCAAACACTATCTAAACATATGTATAAACGAGAGTCGAGTATATCAGATGCTAAATTGAATATGAAAATAGGCGTTTTGTTTAGATTTTGGCGTAATAAGACGACAGATGCAATGTCGTTGTTGAAAGGAAATATGAATTTTAATTTGTATTTATTTGAATGATGATCAAACAAGAAAAGATTCTGACTTCATTTTGATTGAGAATTAAATAAATATAAATTTTTTTGATGATATTGATCTACTGACCAAAGAAAGGCATAAATGATTTTTAAAAAAAATTTTGATCTGTTGAGTCAGAAAAATGATCTAAATA
The DNA here is from genome assembly GCA_920104205.1 of Eupeodes latifasciatus. Taxonomy (NCBI): domain Eukaryota; kingdom Metazoa; phylum Arthropoda; class Insecta; order Diptera; family Syrphidae; genus Eupeodes; species Eupeodes latifasciatus. Next base: position 145,840,141 of record OV049924.1, read on the forward strand.
TTATAAGAGTAGATGTGTCATGAGACCTTTTTTAGAAATTATACAAAGAATGTAGGCATTGATTTATGGAAATTCGAACTAAGGACAGAATTATGGCATAATAATATCTTATTAGTAAAGTTGTCAAAAAGGTTATTTCACACTTTGATTTTGTAATACTTGACATCGCTAACTTACATTGTTCCATTGAATGGGACTAAGAGACTTATGTATTTACTTGTGGTTATTTCAAAAATTAAAAATAAAACTTATTTCTGAAAGTAAAAAAGATAACTTTTCGTAAATAATATGATTCATCCTTAAAACTATTTATTTGCAATATGGCACTTTAAAAAGCTTTCTAATTTCAAAAGTGAGCCAACATTTTGGAGAACTTACAGATGATACTCGTACATTCAAATAAAAATTAAAAGTTTAAAAAAAATAAAAACAAATGGATAGAAGTCATTCTTCAACATTTTCTTTTATAGTTTATAAAAACTCAAGGGTTTTTTTTAATAAACTTAACATGTTTATGTATCAACGAGCGTTGGGAAAATAGGGAAGGATTAAGAGAAGATACTGGTGCATATTGGTCTTAATATTTTGAATATTATAATTGGAGGGAAAAACATAGTTCGCTGAAGCATTCCACATTCTCGATGTGTGGTTAAAAAAAAATCTCTATACTTGAGTAGCATTGCTGAATTGTTTGAACGGGGGGGGGGGGGGGTTTGTGTTTGCAACTAATTCGACAGAAAATTGTTTGTATAAGCTCTTTTTGGATCCTATCTAAAAGACTTAAATTTGGTTTAGTGGCACCTGCCCAAATTTACAGTCATAAATAAAATTACAGCAAGATCAGAAGGGGTAAAAAATTTCTTGGACCGTTGGAGAAATCTTATGCACCTAGCAGCATTTTTGGTAGGTGCCGTGACATAAGGGCAAGTGTCATAAGACCAAATTTTGAAATTTGGCCTTGACACTTTTCGAAAGCGTCATAAGACCAAATTCCAACGTTTGGCCTTATGTCGCTTTCAGAAAGTTTCATAAGGCCAAATTTTTTTGCGACTTAAGACCAAATTTGTTTTGATATTTTCTTCAATAACAAAAACCGGTCTTTACCGTTAGAATTATGATAAGAGTAACAACAGATGGTAAGTAAATGTAATCAGGAAAGTTGCAAGCTACTCATTTGTGTTCTTTGCCTTGTACGAAAAAGTCGTAAAATGGATGTTCGAAGTGATTTGATCTATAATTATGAGTTTTGTGAAAGCCAAATTTTCAAATCGGGTTTATTTCGCTTTAGAAAACGAAATAATAGCAATTTGGCATTGTTTCGATTTAAATTTTTTTTTGAATTGATAGCGCGGCGCGGCGTACTAACAGCTAGGTATGTTAGGGGGGCATGCTGCCCCCCTGCAACCCCCCTGCTTGGGATCACTATAGGATTTGGGGTGGGTGCGAGTTTGGGTATATGCAAAGAACACGAATGCGTTGTGATTCTTTCATAACTGTGAGCCATACTCGTTTTTTTTTTTGTTGGGAATTTCTTTGATTTTAGTGCTCAAATGCAAAAGTTCTTTGCATATACCCAAACTCGCACCCACCCCAAATCCTATAGTGATCCCAAGCAGGGGGGTTACATTCCTAGCTGTTAGTACGCCGTGCTATCAATTCAAAAAAACTTTTTAGCAAAAGTAGCTATTCTAGACAATAAATCAACCATTTTTGAATTTTAAAATATTCGGCGTTGTTTCCATTATTTTTTTGGCCTTATTTCTTTTTATAAATCGAAATAAAGCCAAATTGCTTTTATTTCGTTTTGAACAACGAAATAAGGCCAAATTTGAAATTTGGTGTTATTTCATTTGGTACTATTTCATGTCACCTATTATGTACATGAATAATGCATGTACTTTATGGTACATCTCCAATCTTCTCAGGTGATAGAGATAAAGTTTGAAAGTGACATAAGACCAAATTGGCCTTAAGTCACTTTGGAAAGCGACATAAGGCCAACCGTTGAAATTTGGCCTTATGACGCTTTCGAAAAGTGTCATAAGGCCAAATTCTAAAATTTGGTCTTATGTCACTTGCCCTTATGTCACGGCACCTTTTTGTTTTTGGTATTATCGAATGTGTAATCATTCCATAAGAGGTGATCTGTGATACACATACAGAGTACTAAAAGTTGATTAGTTTCTTGGATGCAAGTGCCACTCATGGAATGGAAATCTAGAAATGATTATGAAAAGCTGAGGGTACTGTCATTAGCGAAACAGTTTAATGGATCAGAAGTGGCAGACAAGGGAATGTTTATGAATATAAGAAAGAGTGTCGAAGACAAAACGGAGCCCTAGGGCACACCAACATTTATTTTATGAATTTCAGACTTGAAACCATCCAATAAAACTTGTATTTCACAGTTAGAAATGTAGATTCTTATCCAACGAAGAAGAAATTCGTTAAAACAAAAAACACGCATTTTTAATAGGAGAGTTTGGTGCCAAACTATATCAAATGCCTTTGAAATATTAAGTGCAATAATCTTACTTTCTCCAAAACGATGTAAAGATTTTTTCCACTGTTCGGTGAGATAAACCATGAGATCACCAGTGGACCTATTCCAATAAAAGCCATATTGCCGGTCATTAAGAAGCTTTCTGTTTTCAAGATATTTCTTAAGCTGAAAATTGGTCAGTGTTTTCATGACCTTGGAAAAAGTCTTGAGTGCTATTGGACGATAGTTGGAGGGGGAGGAGGAGTCACCTTTTTTAGGGACAGGGTGGACAAATGCTGTTTGCTACTCGCTGGGAAAGAGACCTTCAGAGTAGGAAAGACGGAAAAGTATATGCAATGGTTTTGTCAGCGTTAAAGAACATCTCTTCAAAACAATAGTTGGTATACTATCCAGGCCAGCGGATTTGTGTATGTCAAGGTCTTTCAGTAGTCTTGAAACTGTACAAGTGCGAAAGAAGATGTGTCTCATAAAATCAATTACGCTCTCATTGTATTACTTTGACGTTTCTAAGAACTCGATACAGGGATACATATGATTTTTCGTTCTAAATGAAGAAAATGGTTCGTTGAAAATGTGATAAGTAGAATATTGTCAATCAACCATCATAACAAAATCAAAAAAAAAGAAGAAAGAAGTTAAAAGTTGGAAAAGAATTTGAAAAAAGTATAAATGCAATCATTTTCTTGTCGAAAATGGACCAGCGAACCAAATAAAAAAATAGGGCTTCGGGAAAACATTGACTTATTCGAAATACCGGAAGAGCGATTATGAGAGTTGTACCGACTTAGTCGGAATGCAGCTTTCGTTCTCCTTAAAGAAATGCTTCCACTTATGAGGCAGGGCGTATCTGTGTGACACAAAACACTCAACATTGGTTGGCAAGGCCTCCTCCTATACCAATAAAATTGTATTTTTTTATTGGGTTTTGATGGCCTTAATTCAAATCCGACTTCAAAATTATCACTTCAGACTTTTTTAAATCTATAATCCCCTTCTCCAATATTCAGTTGAAATACATATTTATATTATTTCATAGATATTCGAAAAATGATCATAAAAAAATAATGTTGAAAACGTATATTTTTAAGACTTAAATAAATAGTTAAAATTAAAGTTTGGATTCGAAATTGGCATTTAAAATTAACTCCAAAACGAATTTTTCAAAACTATGAAAGTATTAAATTTAAGGTTTGGTCAAAATTTTATCCAGAGTCAAGTAAAGACTCATGACTAATGAGAATTTTTAGAGACTAAGTAAGATACTAATATGATTGAAATTTCTTTTAAAAGAAGAGAAAGATTTGAACGTTTCCAAATCATCATACTATTTATTGTTAAGAGATGATTTTTTAGCATTTTTAAAAAAGCTTAATCTTAAAGTTTTAAAAACGTATTGTTTTTTTTTTTTTTTTTTGCTTACACTTTTTTGCCTCTGGCACTGATTTTAATATGGTGATAAGTTTTGATGAGAAAAAGTTATAGCCTTTCGAGATAACATAACGCCATTTTATCGTACTTTCCAGTAGTTTCTATTCCATATTATTATATTACATTTAATTTTTGACTTTATAAGTTACAGAACCCCTGTGATACAATAAAATAACTTTACCAAATTTCAATGTTTCTCGAAGAATTTACAGAGCATGTGTACTGAATTTAAGGAAGCTTAATGTCCGTGACGAGCAAATAATCGGAAGACTTAATACCAATTCAACAATTAGCTAATCGAAGTTATCAGCGCTGATTCCGAAGAAAGTTCCGAAAACGACGACGGTGTGGAGTTTGGGTTCAATGGAACCCAAACTTGTGCCCATCTAAAATGAATGGTGTTTCATATCTTTTGGATAAAAGTTTGTGAAACTTGACAAAAACAGTAAAAATCGATTAAAAATCGATCACTTTCGTGATTTACGGAAGGACCGCAATACAATTATGTCTGGAGTTTTCTTTTCAGCATAACGTCTTACCAGCAGTTTATTTAATACAAAATGAACAGCAGGGACTCCGTGCAATTGGTCCGAAGAATGTTTAATTTCGTTTCTGGCAAATCACTCAGGGAAATCTTAGATTTATCAGCAGCTAAAATGTCAAAGTTCACAACAACATATTGGTTAGAACTCAAGAACGTTAACTTTCTTGCTTGTTCTACCGATTTTAATATCGTTGAAAATTGTGGAGGGCATCCTCGTTAGAAAAATGTATAACGATAGTGAGACAGACAATTCTGTAGGTGAGCTTTAACAAGCTCTGCGAAGAGAATGGTTAAAAAATTGCCCGGGTAATCTTAGAGCAATTGGGAAAATCCATGTATCCATGGGTTTTTTCTTCTTGTAAGTTCTGTATTCAAGTTAACAAAAGGCAACGAACATGAAAAACGTTGCACACTAATATAGTGATAACAATTTATAATAATCAATTAACAGTCGACCTGTTAACAGCAAGAAATAATTGAGGAATAATTTAAACCCGTTTAATAAGTCATACATTACTTATTATAAGAAGTTTTTAACCTCTTTGCGATGTTAACATAAAGTAGCAACAAAAACATCCACACAATTAAATGACAAATTCTAAAAATTGTTCAGTTTACTTAAAATCTATTGTGCGAGGGTGTAAAGTTGGTGGTAGGTGAGGTGCCCTATACTAATATCGAAGTTCACAAAACTCAAAACTCTATTATAATAGTGTGCATATAGATTTTATAGGCTTTTAATAGAATGTTTGGAACCAGAAACCCGGAATTAATATCACTTTTACAACTTGAAAAGGTTTCTAGGTCACAAAATTCTTTATATAATTTCGAACAATATGAAAATATTAATATCAAAAGAATAAGTGTCCTCATCCTTAAATACTGTACATATTTAATGCCTTTTTCTATACATGTGTAAGAATTCCCTCGAAGAAAGTAATTTGCTTTTAGTGAAATTAGAAGAAAAGTTTTTGTTTTATTTCGTAACTTATTGTGTCATGAGCGTATATGCCTCCTATGCAAAAATAAAGGATAATGATCCTTTAGCAAAATAACATCACGCAATTTAACTATTAAAATTTAGTATATGTTTGTCATTAGTGCCAACTCTCATGAAACAACAAACAATAAAGCTCAAACTCAAATTTAGCCAAAAACAAAAACTTAGTGACACATCAACTCGACAAGTTAAATAAAGACAACTTAATATTATTTAAAAAAAAGAAACTTAACTTTCATTTAAAAAGCAATTTAACTTGCTTAAGGATATTAAATTTTGCTGCTTTTGTTTTTCTGTATTTAATCAATTGAATATTCTTGATGTCGAAGCTATATAAAGTTGTTAATTAATTTCAAATTAACCTAGAACAAACTTTAACCTTACTATTTCTTGTGAAAGTTGTCTATCCTTTAATCAAATATTTATATACAGAACGGACGCATGATGCAGGGGGTTTTCTTATTGATTTTTCAACATGGAAACGAAAAAAAAAGAAAAACTAAAATAACCTCATTTTAAGGTAGACTCTTGTGCTATGTAGTCTTGATATTTTTATGGAGAGAAAAAGTTAAATTGGCTTTCAGGACAAAGATTTAATGTGAATACCTAACCTATGTCTATATGTATAAAATATCCTTAAATGTGATGAGACATTTTTCTAACCAATTTTATTGATTCTTTTGCTCAACCAAACTGTATCAACTTTATTCCTTACAAAAGTTTATTTGCTTTCAAAGGAGAAGGAAAAACAAGAAAATCAATTTTGTCGCAGAGACGTTAGTATTAGTATACGGACAATGGAAAATTGGATAAGAAGGAATTTTCCTCTTTTTTTAAGCATAAGAAAAAAAAGTAAAAGAATTTTCTGATGCATAGGTTAGGTACTACGAGTATACCTATACCTAATAACAGTGGCGACTTGACGATAGACAGGAAGTGATTATGTCAATAGAATTTTATTTGAAGTGAACACGATGAGGAAATGACCTGGAAATCTATGCCAAAGCTTTTTTAAGAATAAATTGAAATCCGTTGAGTTAGCAAGTTATTGCATTGAATAGGGTTATTGTTGTATGAAGAAGGTGGTAAATTGTGTAAAAAAAGTGGAAATGCTCTTAAATAATTCCATTTCTATTAAATTGACTATGATCAAAGAACAAAACACTATCTTTTATCTACAAATATTAATTATATAATTTAAAAATTTTTAAAACTGGTGTTTTTTAAACTACAGGTTATATTTAAAGTGTCAAGCAGCTTTTTGACGTTCGAAATCTTGACAGAAAACCAGTATCGTACCATAGACGAAATGATCCACTTAATGCTTTTGAACAATATTACTACATGCCTAAAATGCTAACGTTAAAAATTTATAACATTTGCTTTAATCTAAACTTAAAACTAACATATTTTCAACTACTTATAGCAAAAACATTAAATTTAAGTCCCAGATTTGACATTGTCATTTGTAGAAATTTTTTTCAATTTACTAAGTAATTGCTTAAGAGAACTTATGGCATAAATTAGCGATATATAATTATTTACAACATAAGAAAAATCATTAATAAATAAAATAAACAGCAATGTACCAAGTTGACTCCCTTGAGGTACGAGTATACCAGAAGTGACTTAAAATTAACATGAAAGGCTTACTCCTGAACATAACGACATAATATCTATTTTTAAGATTTGACAAAGTCCACATAACAAAACGGTCATAACGTCCAATTTTCCTAAGAATGACATGACTTAATTTTTCAAATGCCTTGCTAGAGTCTGTAAAGATGCAATCGACTTGATAGTTTTTTTTTTTTCAAATGCATCAAAAAAAAGTAGAGAATTGTTAATAAATTTATAATTGAAACTGAAAAATTCACGTTGCTTTAAAATATAGTCACCTATAGAGGCCTCAGAAATCGAAAAATTTAGTAAGGATAAATAAAAGAAGAGGTGCTTGCAGAAAGAAAATCTTCAAAAGCAATCTTTAAATAATCTGCGAAGATGTTCGAAAATGACTTAGGAAGATGGCTTGAAGAATTTTGAAAGGTCGTACTAGCTGGATATAAGTCAAAACTAAACGTTAACTATAAACGTATCTCCAAAACATATAAGGGTTCATTTTTAGATCACACTCCGTAGTTTGAATAAGTCACAAAGTCGTATTGCAGTTCTTGGTAAACTCTAAGCGTCTCCTCACTCTTCAATAGATTAAAAATCAACCAGGCCTAATTTTTTTATTTGTAAAGTTTTTAAATGCGAATCAAACTATGTCGGGATATCTTTTAAAGTTTTTAATTCGCGCAGTTGGATAGTATCAAATAAGATTTCATAAGATCCTAAAATCATTTAATCTAAACACAAATTTGAATTGGCTATCTCGAAGATGCAACTTGACCCCTTTGGTTTTTTTTTTTTGAGGAACCGTAAAGGATTGATTTGATATCAATGATCCGAAAACGATTTAAGCACTTAAGGAAAAAAATCCGAGCAATCTGTGAGATTCAAAAATATCAACACTGTCTTTCATTGGAGTGACAGAATGGGCTACCTCACGGCAACCTTTTGATCCAGAACTAATGGGAATATTTGATCTTACTAATATAGTCATAACAAAGGGTTTTCCAATTAGGACGAGCGTTATCGTGCTGCAAAATCATATTAAAACAAAGAAGTAGAACCTCCCTCAAATGGCGAGAATTCGGCCTCGTAAACTGTCATTTTCAAGCGAATACATCTTAACGATGCACACACAAATCGATGAATGTTTGAATGGGGTTATGTTAAGGGAGGTCCAAGCTAACTGCCTTGCATCTGTGATCTGTTTATTTCGACCGCTACTTCCCGGTGTAGCCACCTTTTGAAAAACGGCGGGAGCAAAGTTGTACACCTTGTAGGTACGTAGCTTTATACGATCCATCGACTTCAATTCTTGAGTAAGTTTCATCTTTTTTGGGTGTGATCTTTACACAAAATACGCCATAATGTGGTCAAAGCGAAATTGTCTGATTTGGATCGTTTGATATGGACGCCTTAACGGCAGCGATATTTTCAAAACTTCCACCAACCTGTTGTTCCACTTACACGAAAGATCACACAGCGAATATGTAGACTCAAATTTTTGCACTAAACTTGTTAATGGAGTTAAAGCTCTTAAAGTTTTTGCAGACTTGCAGACTTTACCATGATGTAAATGTTGATTTTACTGAATAAATTGACAATGACAGTTGAGTGAAAGGGTTCACAAATTAAATTCAAAGTTTTCAAGTCCCCATTAGAAAAATAATTAGTATTCATCATTTTTTTGTAATCTTATGAAAGAAAATTGTATTAGTTCCAACCTTAACATCGAAACACAACCAATTTGTGTACCGAATTTCAAGTGTTTTGGTTTAATATTTACAAACTTTAACATCGTTCAACCTAAGTTTCAATTTTTTTAAAATCCCAATTTATTAAACTACACGAAACCAATACTTGTTGTCCTATTGGAAAGTAGATAAAAAGAAATGCAGCACTTTCATTAATCAACATCAGTCTGAGTCTGAGACTGAGAGGCATGAGCCATAATTAAGTCTCGTCTTTGGAGAAATTGTTTTTTGCAAAAGTAATACTTAATAAGTGGAAGCATGATGCTCTGCTCACGTTCTTCGTATAGCTGCATCTTTTGACAGATTTAATCATTTAAGTCACCTTTTTTATTTTTCTGCGTTACAAAAGCCGGTCATTTTTAAAATTCGCAGACACTAAAGGTATTAATTTATTGCAGACGGTCTTTCGCCTTTCTTTATGTTTATCGTTCGTTGTCGGCATGAGTTTATAGTTAAGTACGAGTAGATAGGTACTTGCATCTTTTCTCATCATCACTGAACTCAAACTTTGCAACGTGAAACAAATGTTTTGATTTACTTCTCTAAACAGCAAATGTAAAAAACTATCACTTCAGGTAGTTTTGCGAGCTCAATTCATTTTATAGTCTTTCAATCTTTTGCCTTTCATTTAGACTTTTTCTTTTTCATTTATTTGAATTCGATGAAATTTTCTCAACTTTAATATTATAATTTATTCGATTTATAATTGGGAAACTGTTACTTTCACGCGCATACACAAAAACTTATAATCCAAAATGCATATAAGCATTCAACAAAAAGGTGAAGTGTGCTATACCGCTCTCAAAATTTATTATCTGGTTTATAAGTGGATGCGGTTGTCGTTCTTGTCGTCTTCCCAAATGAAATCCGTATTTTTCTCTTTATTTGTATTTTATTGGTATCTGGTACGATTTTCTTTATTTTATCTGAATTTAAAATGCATTTAAGTGGCCTTTCAAGGTGTAAACATCCGATAAAGATTATTTTAAAGTAGGTCTTTTGATCTTACAAAAATTACATATATGTATGTGTATATAAAATGATGATAGTGTCATAATTTGAAAAGATTAAACAGTCCCATGTGTGTTTTAGATGGGAATGTTTTGAAATTTGATACTAGGTCAATGTATTGTGGTGGAGGCTGGAAGAGGTTATTATGTGGTTTATTTTTACTTTCGATAGAAGAATGATGACGGTATTTAACAGAAAACAGATGAATTTTAATAGAGCAATGTAAGTGTGAATATATCGAGTTTTATATTGAGTAACCGGTAACGATAATGAGATAACTTCAAAGCGTAAATAACTTAATAAATATTTTTAATTTGACAATCCATTTACATTGGGAAAGAATGTGTTACTTTCGGTTTTTGTTTAGCATAAAATTTAATTTTTTTTTAATGGAATGGAATGCAGATTCCTATGAAGGTCATTGATCCCGGACCCTTTTATCAAGCTCCTGATATAATAACACTATAGGGTTAATATCCGGTGATTGCGGTGGTCATGTTATGACTTGTAAGATTTCTTCGGCTTCTCTATCTTTGAGATAATCCCCGCAAAGTCTAGACCTGTGTTAAGGGTCATAGTCTTGTTGAAATATGATACGTTTGCCAATTAATCTTCACCTAGAGATCACAGCGTTTTCTTTTAAGATCTTCGTGTACGCCTCCCTGTTCAATTGTCAAATATCGCTAGTCAAATCTTTCCCTCATCGTGAAGAGAAAAATCCCTACACCATCATAGAACTACCTCCATGCTTGACGGTAGGAAACTAAAACTCTCCGTTTTGGGAAAAATATTCCATAAAACTCTGCTAATATCTTCTTCTGTGCAGTCTCTTTACTTTTGGAACCACTTAACCATTTCACCTTGTTTTTTGGTCCAGGAAGTGCTACACATCTAATTGGTCCAGCAGCTCTTAGCTGACCGCTGTCAATGACAGTGGATTGTCTCTTGTTGTGTGATGTAGAGCAGGACGAGGATGATGAGGGTCTTATATAGCGACACTTCGGTTGTTCGAGAATGGACTTCTCAATTGCTTTCTTAGCCCAAGGAAATAGCGGTTTGATCTCTGCTTTGGTATTGTTTTCTGCATGTATAGCGGAGCCCAGGTAGACAAAGTCCTTAACTACCTCAAAGTTACGTCTGTCGATGGTCATAATTAGACCGAGACGTCGGTGTTGTAGGTCCTTTCTTGATGTCAGCATATATGCTTTGTTTTGCCCTCACTTATCGCTAATCCAATTTTTGCCGCCTTTGTTTCAATACTCACAAAAGACCTATTAACATGTCGCTGAGTTCTTTCGATTATGTCAATGTCTTCAGGATATGCGAGTAATTGGACAGACTTTTGAAAGATAGTGACTCTAGTGCTGACGTGGGAGCTCTGTACTATTCTTTCAAGTAAGATGTTATAGAAATAACATGACAGCGCATTACCTTGTCTAAAGCCTTTTTTACATCAAAAGGTTTGGATAAGTTGTTTTCAACCTTTATGGAGTAACGCTAATTCTCTAAGGTCATCCTGCACAAACGGTGGAATTTGGTAGGGAGGTCAAAACTTGACATGTGAATATTTGATCGACTGTGGACATAGTCCATCTAAAGCCATAGTTCTAAGGACCTATTAGAGTGGACTTTAGATGTTTACGGCAGAGAAGTTTTGTAAGTGATATTAGGGAGACTGATTTCTCTAAAGTTGGTGCAGTTTAGAGGAACTCTTTATGTCAGCATCAATCAGCATTGGCAAACAATACTGAGGTTTCATTCATCGGGTATGCTTTCATCTTGATTGACAGCTGAACTCGGTTCGTCGTCGCCTTATAAAGGTGGACCGATGTTGATTTCGAATAGAACACAAATTATTTAGGATATTTTTGCATTTGTTTTTATTATGATAATATTGATATGGTTCAATTTTGTATGAAACAAAAATAATTTTTTTAAATTGCCCCTACCGCCTAAACGGGGGGAGATAGACCCCCCTCCCATAGTAAAAAATGCTTGTTTTTAGCTGTTCTATACAAATCCCTCATTAAACTTTGTCGCCAAAGTTATCGTACTCTCCCCGCCTGAATGAATGCAACGCGTTGCTCGATTGTGTGTGTCTTTCCAGGATTCAAATTGAGTTAGTCTGAAATTGAGAACTGTCAAATGAAATGCAAGAAAAAAACTTGACGTTAAGGTGTGGTTCACATTCAACATTGGCCCTTAAAATTCAACCACCCTTTAGATTAGATTTAGATTAGATTTTGATTTTATTTAAACATACATACATTTTTAACAATAATTTGGTTAATACAATCAATATGATGCATGGCATTGCCGTCTGCCTGATTGACAACTAAAAGTATAGCTTTATATAAATTTAAAAAAAAAGTGCAGTTTAAGATTAAAACGCTTCATTTAAAATTTGATGTCTATAATTAAGTGCTGTTTTGCAATAATGCATATAACTTTGTGACATCCATTTCCTGTAGAAGGCTTGTGATATCAGTATTTGAAAGAAAATCACTGCCCAGGATAAGTCTTCTTATTTCTCTCAGTATCGCACATCGTCCAACAAAATGAAAAACATCCTCGCGCTCCTTCAAGTTACACAGGTTGCATAAAATCGGTAAGTCCTCACGGTGAGGAATGTAGTTTAGATTAAGAGTTCTCCTCTTAGCCGGAACATGCACGAAATTTGTTCGATGGTATATTGTCGTGGAAGTAGTTTCTTTCCCTGAGATCGTAGTCTAGTCTACTGTAAATCATGCGGTGCAGTGAGCTTTTGGCTTGCTCCGTGTATTGTGTTCTTGAGGCTTCATCGAGACGAGCTATTAGGCGATATAAAGTTGGCTTCCAAGAGGCAAGGTTACTGTAGTTTAGGTCAACATCTACCTGTTCGGCTAGTTCTATCCAGTCTTTAAACCATCCACTTAGGGATTGGATTGTTTGAAGAACTACTTTCTTTGGGAGACAATAACTTAGTATATCCAGAGCTTTGAGGATGTAATCGACCTGCAGCTTGAGCGTTTTTATAAATAAAGGCGATAAACCCGTTTCCAGCATGATTATGTAGTTTGGCGTACTCGAAGGAAGGTGGAAAATCCGTTTTATGTAAAATCGGAGCAGTTTTTCCACTTGTTCATATTTCCGACCTCCCCAAGCTTGCGCCGCATAAAACATAACTGATTCCGATACAGCTTCGAAGACCCTGAATTTACTGGTGTGCGTAATTTCCTTATTATTAAAGCATTGCTTCCATGCTACGTTTATAGCTGCTTTCGCCTTAACAAGCTTGTCAGTGAGATGTTTTTCCATGCTCAAGTTCTTCGTAAAGCACACTCCTAGATATTTGTATTCCTTAACCAACTCTACTCTTTCACCATTATAGTGCCATTGCTCACTTGCACCCGATCTACCACCGCCATTCTTAAAAACCATCACTTTGGATTTATTTAAATTTACCACTAGGCTCCACCTTTTACAATATTCAGCAAGCTTATTTATCATTAGCTGAAGGGACTGCGGAGTATAAGCGAGCAGAACAATGTCGTCAGCGAAAAGAAGAGCTTTAATGTTAACGCCTGCGTACTCGATTCCTGCTGGTAATGCTTCGATGAAGAGTGCAAACAAGCTTGGACTGAGTGCACAGCCCCCCTGTCTAACTCCTGATTTCGTTTCGAACCATTCTGATAAGCATTGGCCATTCCACACTGATGCTTTGGTAGTCTTGTATAAATTTTACAATACTTTACCGAACTTAAGCGACATTCCTTTCTGGAATTTTAATCTGCAGAAATAATCCTTCCATGTCGTCAGCATTGACGCGGTTCTACTATGTTGTTTCCACTTTGCTCTTTAAGGCTTTCGGTTAAAAGTTTATGGACTTTTTTGTGCCTCATAGTCATAAGCAATAACAAAGTTAAATAATTTCCCCAAAAGTAATAATAGTAGTTCAGAAACACAGGCCTAGTATTTATGATAAAGGAGAACAAATGTTAGAAAGAGAGCTTGGAGCACTATTAAACTTAGTTAAGTTAATTTGTATTTCTGTCACATTGACATTACACAAATTTTACTTATTAAAGTAGAGAAAGTTGCAACTTAGTCCAATGAATAGCTCATGAGATCTTTTGCAACAATCTGTTACCCTAGCCAATGGAAACTCCAACGCATCTATCCACTCAATGTTCATATTTTTTGAATTTTCTTTTCTTATTGTTGACTATCTTATTTCACTAGTAAATAAAAACAAAAATAATATACATTTAATTCAATAAAAATGATATCTCCAATTTTTTGAAATTTTTCTCTCACAATTCAAAATTTATTATTGTCTAAACAGCACTTCTTATTTGTTAATAAATGCACATATTTTCCACACCTTTCACTCAATTATTTACATTCTATTAAACAAAACTAAAATATAATTGCATTCTACTTAAAATTAAAACAATGAGAAATAAGTGAGAGGCGTCATGCCCTGCGAATTTTCATCATTGCAGTAAAACAAAAACAATGCAAACAAACGAAAAATTAAGTCAATGTTTAACCACAATGATTATGTGATGTGTGTATTTTTCAAAAAGCTTTATTTTAATATCTCAAATTGGAATGTAATCGTCATACTAATTATAATTATTATACATATGATTATAAATTCAAGAAAGAAAGAAGGAAAACAAAACTACTTGTTACATCATAGCTCGAGTTTTGCAACTATATATTTTATTCAGAGCACTCAAATGGTATTAATCACAATTATTCATCACCATTCACCACCACAAAAGTCGCTTCTGACAGATAAGCTCGTATATTTTAGAAGCAACCTAGCAGCCAGCCTAACGTTTGCTAGCCAGCTAGGTGTAGGTACCTATATTGTGGTAACATTTGTCACTGACAATGATCGCATGTTGATTTTTGTTTGTTTTAAATATATTTAAAAAAAAATATATAATATTTTATATTTTATATTCAAAAAGAATATTCACTGCATCATTTCTTTTGTTTGATTCTTAATACACAATGATTATCTCAACACACATATTATTGACTGATTGTGATTAATTTTTGATTCGAATGAACTTTGAAAAAAAAAAATAATTAATTTATTTTTGTTCTTTTGTTTGTTTTTAATTCAATTTATATATTTCTAAACCAATAGCTAGGTGGAGTCCGGTTGTTAGGGTTATTTTTGTTTAAATTGAAGCTTTTAGCCGGGAGGATGAACAAATTAAATAATATAATGATTTGCTTTTTCTTCGTTCATCATTTAAGTGATATAATAGGTTTTTCAAAGAACAATGACGAAACCTTAATTCGGTTTGGTCATCAAAGTTAAATGATTAAGAACTGTATAGCAGAATCGAAAAAATAAACTTTTTTTGTAACTTGAATCGGGTTTGAATATTTTTAACAATTATTTTCATGAACATAAGCAAATTAAGTCTTTTTCAGACGAAATTTGTTATACCTAGGCTGACCAGAAGAATGGCATTTAAAATTTGTATAGTCTGTTTGTCTGATTTTTAACGAGTTTGATTTTTAGTTTAAATGCCCTCTTTACGTTAAAGCATGAGTTGATCACCCCATGTACATTGTTATGGTTATACTTTTTCTATAACAAGCTTTAAAATAGAATTATCCTTAGCAATTTCTTGAAAAAGGGAGGATTATATCCAAAACACTTATGTATGATATTAGAGAAACTTTCCAATAATACACATTTTACTCCAATTTATATGGATTATAACTAACACTGTTAATACTGTGTATAATTTAGGACGATACATTTGGAAACCAATATGAAAAGCTATGTATCTTCAGCGAAACAGTGCAGCAGATTACAACTTTCAGACAAGAGTCGAAGACAAAATGAAGCTCTGGGAAACACAAGAATTTATTTTGTGTTTAAGAGACTTGAAACTATGCAATTTGACTTTTATATAAAGTTCCGAAAGGTATTTTCTTATGAAATTTATAATGAAGAAAGTCAAATCAAAGGTAGAATTCGATAAGGTTCAAGAAATCACAGTGACCAATGAAAATTTCTTACAAAGTACAATTATCAAAAAAAAAATAATTCAATAATACTTGAAACTATGTACATACATTGTGTGTGTTAACATTTTATGAAGTGAGGGGGGTCATGGTCTTTTTGCTTCTTATTTTACTTTGATGTCTGTCAAGTGAGCGATACCTATGACTTCAAATTTTTAGGAAACTAATAAATGGCATTGGTTTAGTTCTCATGACTTTATCGTGAAAACTATTTCACTTCTTTAACACATATTCCTTGGTAAGGGCACATAGCTCTTACGGTTACAATAAACTAAAAATAAAGATTTCGGTGTTTTTTTAGATGAGTGGTATTCAATAAGTCAACTTTTTTCGGAGTCAGTCTTTTTGACAGCCGTTACTTGATTTACATACAATAATAGACTTTGCAAATCGTTCAAATTTTGTATCAAAAAAATTGTTCGGTTCAATCGATGCAACGAAACGAACAATTTATTTAAGGAAACTATATTTCGTATTGTGGGCCTGTGGTGTGGGTGTGGCCTCCAAGATCGTGCGATATACATAGCACCGCTGGACTATTTTTTGTGGTGTTATGTAAAGACGCTTGCCTACGCAGATAAGGGAGCGTTCAAGTATTACGTAACGCAATTTTTGAAGATTTTTGACCCCCCTCCTCCCCTTGTAACGCACCGTAACGTTTTTCTGTACTCCTCCTCCCACTCTCTAAACGTTACGTAACACTCAAGTGCCCATTTTTACCCTAAAGTCGCAAAAAAGTATGTTACAGATTTTATCCTTGGTATAGTTTTAATTGCCTTTACGGTAATAATACTAGATAAAACAAGAGATTTTCAATCCGCAACACCTGCGTATTTTGTACAATGAAGGGATTCCCCGTAAAACGTAAATTAAAAGGGTTGCCAATTTTGGAGTTTTCATTCCCTAATTTTGTATTAAAAAAAAAAACAATGTTTAGTAACGTGTTGTAAGAAAGACCCCCTCCGCCCCTGTAACGCATCGTAACGTTTTACGAGACCCCCCCTCACCCCAAAATTGCGTTACGTATTACTTGAACGATCCCTAAGCTTCGAAAAGAATATTCGGAATCTGGGAATTTATTCGTCACGGCGCGCGTTAAGTCGTTTTTATTTCTTCTTTAAAACCACACGTATAAAAAAACACTCTTAACAATAAATCGTTGTTAATCGATGTTATAAAAAAATCATTGCCCTTACAACTTAGTAGCAGATCTTACGACAAGTGTTTGGATAAATTCTATGGTAAAAATTCTGTTGAAAAAAGTAAGTAATAAAAATAATCTTCACCTGCAACTTTTATTGCAATTTAAAGTGTATTGAGATAGTACAAAGAAAATTTAAAAATACTTATCAACTCTACATACTTTAAGAAAACAATACCATATAAAACTGTTAAACAAAAGAAAATAGCTTGATCTTGTATTGGTGTAAACTTAGATCCTTACGCAAGATACGCCATAATGTGGTGTGAGCGATGACAAATTGTTGAGAATGCCGCGCAGTGTAATTGACTGATTTAGATCGTTTGCTACAGAAGCCTGAACGACAGTAATATTTTCAAGGAACTCTAAATTAGAATCCAAACAAAGGCAAGGATTTAGGATATAGCACTATTAAGGCTAGTTTCTTCAGCTTCTGAAGCTAAAGTTCAAAGCATTTTTCAGTGTTATAAATTGATATTTCAGATATAAATTTGATGTGTATATTTCAAGTCCTTACGATTGAAATTTAACTACAGTGCTGACAACGGCGGATCCAGCGAGGGTTGTCGTAGGGTTCATGAACCCCCGTCCCCCATGGGAGATGGGATATTATTTTTTTTAATTTTCGTAGGAATTCCTTGAATTCAAAACTAATCGTATTGCGTCAATGGATATGACCCTTCCTAGATTTGTAATTATTTATTTCTTATATATGAAAATAAAATTTGTATTTTGATGCTTAAGCTTTGTTTGTACTACTTTTAATTGAGGAATGGACCAAGAGCATAATATGTATCGGAAATCCAGTCATATTCAAATCACGCAGTACAAATTCATCGACTTTTGACCGATGGACGATGCAGAGAGGCTCATATGAGCCATAAAGCGTGTAGACTTAAGTTGTATTAGTAAGGATTTGCTGTCAAAAACAACTAAAATATTTTGTTTTGACACAATTTAGAATTTGGAAAAATTTTTGTAATGCTTTAAATTATTTCCATAAGATCTTTTCTGAGAGAAAGAGTAAATACTTAGGTTCTCAAGAAGAAACCTTTAATAAGAGATAGCCAATTAGATATTAAGTTGCCTTTAAATTCTTCAATTCCATCTTATTATTTTTGATGCACATATGTAAATATTGTAGGGTTTTCGTAGTTTTTTTTTTCAAAATTGATTTTCTATTAAATAGAAAAACTTTTAAGACCTTAAAAAATTAATAACATCTACTTTGTGAAGTGAATTTCGAGAAGTTTGGAGATTTAAACACGAATTTCAAGAATATTAATGTCCCAAAAACAGCAAAAGTGACACTTTCGTTAAAATTATGGCTAATGGAAAAACATAATAAACGTTTCATATCTTTTGATTAAATATAAAAGCTTTGAATCTCTAGAGAAATGAAGTGAAAAGAGATTCTGCGACGTGTAATTTGTGATTACCACACTTAAGTTTGTTTCCAACTTATTTGTTTACCTTAATTTGTTTTTATTTATTTTTTAGAAAAATAACTAAGTACCTAAATGCAACCATGTATGTATGTCTTCAAATTCAAAAACCAACAAATTTTCTCTATACAATGTTTAAGTTTCGTTGACTCCTTTAGGATCAAAATAACGGGTTATCTATTTTGCGGTTTCAAAAGCATATGGCTGGAATTCGACATCTGATCTAATAATCGTCCAACTACGCAAGCAATTAACAAAACTTTGAAGAAATTTGAAGAGACTGCATTGGTTACAGATATTGTAAGGCCTGTGCATTATCGTTTTGCTCCTTCCACTTAAAATATCGCTCCATGTACATAAGTGAAATTCTTACCGAAGACCCGAATGTGTCGAACAACAGGCGGTGGACGGCGATTTTTGAACAACATATTCTTCAGCGACGAAACACATTTCTCACTCGGTGGGTATGTAATTGAAGAGAGGCCATTACATCCACAAAAAGTCACTGTTTGGTGCGCTCTTTGGTCCGGAGGGGTGATTGGACCTTACTTCTTTGAAAACGACGATGGAACGACTGTCACCGTCAATTCGGAGCGTTATGGTCATGTGATAACCGACTTTTTTTGACTGCTATTGAAGAATACGACTTGAAGAATATGTGGTTTCAACAAGACGATGCCACATAACTCGAGGGCTTTATACCTATCAAAAGACATTTCCTGGCTGCATAATTTCTCGTCGTGGTGATATCAACTGGCCACCAAGATCATGCGATTTGGCACCGCTCGACTTTTTTGTTGGGTAATGCAAAATAGTGTTTATGCAGATAAACTTTTAACTTCAGAGCGAACTCTTGAGAAAAATCGACAGACGGACACGGATGAAAAGTTATCGATGTGGATCGCATCATAGCGTCTTTTTTGATATTTATATTTGAATCATCGAAAAATCATACAAATCAATAATTAAAATGTGACATTTTTGTCTATAAAAGGCCATTTACATACATATATCCTAACTATATAACAAAAGTATTTAGATACCTATTTATCGATTCTCTTAAGCAATATTCACATGAGCACGACCAACGAATGAACGAATATTCGTCGATTTTGACATTTCTTTCACATGAGAGTTTTTAATTCGTCGCGAATGAAGTTTGACATTCACCACCGAAACCAAAACAAGAACGATTTTTTTAGGTTAAGTACGCGCGATTTTTTTATTCGTTGCGAGTGTGGATAATGTGGAACGCGAATAAAGTTTGACAGTTCGTATCAACTATAATTTTTTTCGCGACGAATAAATTTGTCTTCTTAATTTTATTAATATATGATATTGAAAAGTAAAAGTATGCATCATAAATCAAATAGAAACTATATTGCTATCGTTTTGTTAAGAATTTGTGTGGAAATATGTCTTTAAACGTATATAAACTCACATTTTGTAATTCATTCGTCGTTCGTTGGTCGCGCTCATGTGAATGATGCTTTAGCCTAAAACATCTGCAATTGCAGATAAATAGGTTGATACAAAGATAGGTACCTACCTCCTTGTTAAAAGCTTCTCAAATCACAAAGCCATCAATTGCCCTTGAAATCTTTGTTGTTTTTTTTTTATTTTTTATTTGCAAAATCTTCAAAACTTCTTGAAATATTTCCAAGACTTGTTATACGTCTAGATAAGTACCTATGTATGTATACAACATATACATAGGTAGCTACATATCTCTTTACCTTATAAGAATAACCCTAGCAAGCAATATGTAGGTAAGTAACTTTTCATCGTAGGTATATGAGGTAGGTAAGTCTAGGTACCAACTTGTACGTGCCATTTTATGTAATTATGTAAGTTTAGTTTTTTTTGTATCTCCCCAAAAGATTCACCTGTTTTTGTTTTCACTCAAAATTCCAACAACATTCTTATCGAGTTCTTTGTTACTGCTTTTCAACATTCAACCGACAAAGGTTAATGTAAAAGGCATAAAAAAAGGGCTTAGAACAATGAAGAGACGAAGACGATAAGTATAAACTCAATTGGAACACAAACTCAAGAAGAGCATTGTGAAACCTGAGCCGAACTCAATCACATGTTTGCAAAAGAAAAATAAGAAAAATGTTTACCCATCGTGTGTGCATTGAAAACAGCACAACACAGCAGAAACAACAAAAATGCCCTTCAAAAATAAAGATTATAATCTCAAGAAATAAAATAAAATATGTTATAAAAATGAGCAAGGGAGGAAAAAACATAGGCATAAAAACAAGCAAACAAAATTCTGCAGCTACCACAACAACAAAAACCCACCATCAAACTCGAAGTGGAAGTGGAAGTCAAAGTCGAAGCCAAGTCCAACAAAAGTCCCCCGGTGAATTCCGAATTAAAAGGGAAAATAAATCGATACAAATTTTCTATCTAAAACACAAACAACAACAACAACTCTCTCAGTGAAATTTCCTTTCTCCTTTTCTCAATGAAAATTGAAGTCGTCTGAACAGAAACAGAACATTCAAAATAACGCTACCTACCTATAAAAATAAAAGTTATGAATGACAATGACAATAATGTTATAAATTTTACAACAAATTCCGTTATTTACCTGCGTTTATAATCCAAATGCAATTTTATTATATTATTATATTTTCAACTGTTATTTGTGTGTGCAAACGAAAAGAAGAACAAAAATAAAAACACCACCGGCTGCTCGATAAATATGGCGTTCTTCGTCCACCAGCATCGATTTCGATTCGATTTACGGGACTCGACAGACAACGCAACGCAACGGTGAATGTGTATATGACACTTCAAAAAATGACAGATGATGAAAAAAGATAACGTAATACTAACAAAAACAACAACAACTGTTATGTAAAAAGGAAAAGAAAAAGTATTAGTGTTTTTTTTTCTTTAATTTGCGGTCGCTTTTCACTTGTTTTTCTTGTGGATATTCTTTCTCCCGGGAATTCTTTCTATTGGAAAATGTTCTTTTCTTATTTCACATTCACACACTCCATTGTGTCTAGGATTAATTATTTTCTTCTTACACAATTCTCGGAATTAGCAAAACAATTTTTCCTAGAATTTTTAAATAGAAAAAAA
Source organism: Eupeodes latifasciatus (assembly GCA_920104205.1). Classification (NCBI taxonomy): domain Eukaryota; kingdom Metazoa; phylum Arthropoda; class Insecta; order Diptera; family Syrphidae; genus Eupeodes; species Eupeodes latifasciatus. The sequence goes on from OV049924.1 coordinate 145,861,779, forward strand.
GAATGTGTTTTTCACAGAAGGAAAGAAAAGAGACACCAAGTAACAACAAACTTGCAGAAATGGACTTTAATTGATTTTTTGACTTTTGAATTTTCTTTCACTTTATTTTTTTTAAGAAATTTTGATTCATTTTCTTCTTTCTGTAATAAAATAATAAATAAATAAAACACAACCAGACCGGAATAATCACGATACACGGACGAAAAGAAAACGAACGGCAAAAATCAAATTGCGGTATATTTATTAAATTTATGTAGGTACCTAGCTCTCACAAATCAGGTTGACGACGATGAATTAGGTATATTTTTCTTTTGTAGATGATACACCGACAGTCGACACCCCAAAACAACTTCTAAGCAGCACAAAGATAGAGAATAATACCGACATAGAACGGAGACGAGAGAATATATTAAAATATGTTTCTAGTTTTCTTACTGTCCAATCGCACATATATATACATATGTATATATATTAGAATAAGTTAAAACATTTGTTTCTTTTAATTAGAATTGAATTAAAATAAAATTAAATTTTATGGAAGAAGCACTATAACGATACGATTCCGAGCACAGCTGACTGCGCAGTGTTCATGGCTGGCGGTAATTTTTTCGCATGAAGTGGTTTTTCGATGTTTTTTTCTCTTTTTGTTGTGTGAGTGTGTTTCTTTTGTAGTTGAAGAGAAAGAAAATGTATAAAGAGTTAAGAAAGTCTATTTTGCACAATATTTCCTTAAACATTTTGCATTATTATTTTAGATATAAAAATACAAAACAAATTTATTAATTTGATTTGTTGTGTGAGAAATGTTTCTATTTTGGAGCATTATTTTGATTGTTTTTAAATTAAAATTGTTTACTTTTATTTTAAATGCGGTACAAAAACAAATGTTGTTGGATTAAGAGAAATCATTGTTGAAATCAATAAACAATTCTCTTTAAATTTGGGTGTAAACATATTTTTAATAGTATCCAAGTGGGTTGGGATTTTATTTTTACCATTCAATACGAGTATGTAATTCACAATGCTTTTTTACTGGTTTCAAAATGGCAATATGGCAGTTCAACTTTCGGATTTTCGAATGAACTTTTAGGCAATATTCACATGAGCACGACCAACGAATGAACGAATATTCGTCGATTTTGACATTTCTTTCACATGAGAGTTTTTAATTCGTCGCGAATAAAGTTTGACAGCCGAACACCATTCACCACCGAAACCAAAACAAGAATGATTTTTTTAGGTTAAGTACGCGCGATTATTTTATTCGTTGCGAGTGTGGATAATGTGGAGCGCGAATAAAGTTTGACAGTTCGTATCAACTACAATTTTTTTCGCGACGAATAAAATTGTTTTCTTAAATTTATTAATATATGATATTGAAAAGTAAAAGTATGCATCATAAATCAAATATTTTGCTATCGTTTTGTTGAGAATTTGTGTAGAAATATGTCGTATATAAACTCACATTTTGTAATTCATTCGTCGTTCGTTGGTCGCGCTCATGTGAATACTACTTTAGCCTGAGAAGATCGAAATCTAAGTTAAGGCACTGAGTTAATGATCATTAAATTATAATTCTACATTTATATAAAACTAAAAAAACTAAAAAGAATAAAACATTGTGGTGAAGTTAGATAATAATAATGATAAATAAATATAAGCTGCGTTTTACTATCAAAAATGAAACAACAACAATTTGTGATCCTGGTTTCTGTCAGGGTCAATTTCGGAAACGTACAACATAGTTTTCATTATGACGGGTAGATTGCTATTTCGTGTTTCAAATGGTAGTGTAAGTGCAGTTGAAAGAAAAGAGACAAAACATTTTTGGAAAGTACACAAACATAAGAAAAAATGAAATTGTTGTATAAACTTTTGATTTCTTGGATCTATATTATTTTATTAAAATGTTATGATGTCTTAGATGCATAGTAATAGGTGAAGTCAAAAATGTCATTAAAAGTTTAAAAGATAATAAGGCCCCGGAAGACGACCGAATCACGTATTAGTTTTAGAAAAACTGTACCACTGCTGAATTCAAGAAAATTTACGAAACAGGAGATACTCCCATGAGTTTCAAAAAGCTATAATATTCCCTTTACACAAAAAAGGAAATATTAATGACCCACAGAATTACAGAGGAATATCTTTGCTTAATACAATTGCAAAACTCTGTGGTGCATTACTTTTTAATCGGCTCAACCGTTGGGTAAAAGAGAGGAGAGTATTGCATGAATTCCAGGCTGGCTTCAGAGAAGGGTACTCTACAATTGACCAAATATTTACACTTATGAATATTGCTGAGGTATATATGAAGAAGAATAAAAAGTTGTACACTCTGTTTGTAGAATTTCGTGCAGCTTTTGATTCTATACCACGGGAAGCACTTATTTATAAACTATATACGATCGGTATCTCAAGTAAAATGATAAGTACGAGTATATTAAAAGGCTTGTACGAAATGCAGCTATGGCGTGGAATGGAATCAACGTTTCAGATGAATTTTCTACCTCAATGGGCGTAAAACAAGGATGCATCCTGAGTTCGTTGCTGTTTGTTTTATTTATCAATGACATAACTGAAAGCATTGTCGAAGGTGTCAAAATTTGCACAACCGATATTCCTGCATTATTGTTTGCCGATGATATTGCTATCCTTGCTGAAACCGTCAACAGCATCCAGCTCAAGGTTAACAGATTGGCACTGTACTGCAGAAAATGGAACTTGGTCGATAACTTAACAAAAACGAAAATGATGATATTCAGAAATGGTGGCGTGAGATACTCAAGAAGCAAGCAGTGGAATTATGGAGAGAACCAATAGATTTTCTAAGAGAGTACAAATATTTAGGTGTATTGATCACAGCAAACCTTAATATGAAAAAACATTATCTGAAGCAAAACGCGCGATCGGTTCAATTTGGGGGAAATTTATCGGCAACAAATATTTAAACTATTCTTTGAAGCAAAAAATCATCCGTGCAACCGCAACGTCTACAATGCTGTATGGAGCTTAAGTATGGGGATACCGCTCATTTTCTGCAGTTGAAATTTTACTTTATCAAAAGAGTTTTTAAACTTCCAAACAGCACACAAAATTACACGATTCACTTGGAGACATGAATGTCACATCTCTTTTTGGAAACTCTCAAACTGCACTTCGACTATATGAATAAAGTTATGGGAATGAATGAGCGAAGACTGCCAAAAATAGTAATCTCCTACATGCTTACAAAGCAAAGTAATTGTGTTAAAGAATGGGATATTATTGCAAGAAATGGTGGAATGATTACAAATTTCGAAAACTTCGACCAAACTACAGTTCGCAAAAATACATTCGGTGAAATGATTGTGAAAACAGGTAATCTTCTCTTCGAATCATTTGTTAATGAAGCCCAGTCATCACAATACCGCATGTACTTTGCAACCTAAAAGAAAGAGAAGATGTGAACCACTTCATCGCGAAATGCCCAATTTTGTGTGAGCTAAGAAAGATATACTATGGAGCAAATATTTTGGAGATGGAAGTGGCGTTGAATATTTTGAATGGTGACCGTGGATGGGATCTGCTTTACAAATTCATTGTTAGTTCATTACGCTAAAAAACTCGTATAATTGAAAGCAACTTTTTAAAAAATGTTACTTGTTTTTTTTTCATAAATGAATAAACGTCAATCTGGTAGCCCGCATAATGTCAAACCATTTAGGCTATAAGTTACTTATTTAACGTAAATATATTTTTATGAATGATTTTAGTCAATAAAAGTAAAATAAATAAATAATAATTAAAATGTGATAATAGAACGCAGCTATTCCCTCTACCTTTTTATGAGAATAAGATAATTACTTTTTATTCTGGAAGTTTAATGCATGAAATACAGAGTTGTATAGACTAAAGTCTATAAAGTCTATAAAGTACTGACTTTACTGACTTAGTCAGTAAAGTAGTCAATTAACTAAAATTTTAAACTAAAAGTTAAAACTTGTGATTTGACTTTAAATTTTTACATAAAAGTTAAAAGTAATATTGATCATTGACTTGAAGTCAGTTTAAAAGTCTTTTTGAGTCAGTATCTTTGACTCCATAAAGTCTTTAAAGTCAATTTTAAATGGAAGTCAATTTTGAAAGTCATTTGAATGCAGTCTTTTAAATTTTTAAAGTCATTAAGCCATTTTCATATTCAAGATAACAGTATTTACAAACAATTAAAGAATTTTAATTTTGATTTGAAAGCAACATAAACTTATTTTGTTTAATATTTGTTATATTTGAGGCGATACATGTAAAACAAATCGTCTTTTTTAACAATTTTAAAAATAACAACAGCAGATACTCAGAAAATGCTTTGTTTTTTAATTCTTGTTAAACAACCTTTGTATAGTAAAGCACTTAACACAGTTTCTCTTTGTCAAAACTTTGAACGAGTTCTTATAAAAACGACTTTATTTTTTAATTGGCGGGCAAGATAACTCAAAAAGTTCTGAACCGATTCTAATGATAATTTTTACACTTCTACTACATAGCATTAGCTTTTAGTTAAACCTTATATATTGCACACAAATTTCAAAAATTAATAATTTGTATCAAATTAATATTAAAAAAAGTGTAATAAATTGAACTTCTTGTTCTATGGTTTGTCAATTTACGTTCTTTTTGATTTGTTATTTATTTAATTAGAACATATAAGGTTTATAAACACATATAAATTAATTTTTTAAATTTTAAATCATGGAAGGAGAAGTGAGAATGCTATTTTCCATTAGGGTCTAGGCAGATTCATATTTACATCAACCAAAAATGCGTATCTCTGTATTTCAATATATAATAAATAATACTACAAAATTTCAAAAAGGAAGTTAATAAAAAAAAAACACTTGTAACGAGATGGTTTTTCTATTAAGAAAGATTTGTATGTTCTATGCTTGCGGGCTGGCATGCTAGTCTATGCACGGCCGTTAGCTCGCCGGAAACGGTGTAGGATCTTGCCCACAAGTATAAATCGCATCTCATCACATTTAAACATATATCATGCCAAAATAAGATTTCACCTAAAAAAAAAGAAGGTAATAATAAATCGGACGGACATTACCACTGGTGCCGCGGTGTTTTTCGGCTTGGCCTATCCCACCCTACCTTGGAAGTCGTCGGCCGTAGTTTGACTCCCCCTTTACAAAAGACTCACCTCTTTCACCGCTCGCTTACCGAATTTTCACGTCACCGTCAGCACCCCCTGAAAATAAATGACTAGCATGCCAGCCCGCAAGCATAGAACACAAAAATCTTTCTTAATCGAAAAACCATCTCGTTACAAATGGGGCCCCACTTTGGGCGCCATTTGTAATGAGATGCTTTTTCTATTATGAAAGATTTTTATGTTTTATGCTTGTGGGCAAGATCCTACACCGTTTTCGGCGAGCTAACGGCCGTGCATATACTAGCATGCCAGCCCGCAAGCATAGAACATGAAAATCTTTCTTAATAGAAAAAGCATCTCATTACACACTTAAGTGAGAGGCGTTTTTCCTGGTTTTAGGTATGCGATAAAAGTTGTCATCTTAAATACAAAACAAAGGCATGTGTGTACAAGAAATTCTTCGCTCACAAGAATCTGAAACATTAGGGGTAACATTTCTTGCAAACAACAAAATATATAGACTATACTTTTGCTAAACTTTTGCACTTTTGCAATACCATAGATCATTTGCAACAGAAAAATACAACGGTGTAAAATTTGTCTGGTGTAGTTGACAGTGTGGCAATATTTAAATATTTTTTGTTTGTCATGACAAATGTCAGTTTCAAACTAATTTTGACATATGTATTTACTCCGGTTTTGCTATAGACTAGAAAAGGTGTGTTCACGATTTACAAAAAAAAAAATTTCGCAATTTTGCACTTTTTCGTTGCACCGGATCGTAAATACCCCTATTGTATTATCCACAACATAAAGAATGTTATTAGGGCTTGTACTTATTCTAAATTTAACTTACCAAGAATACTCGTATAAACTTTTAAGGCAGGTAAACCAAAGCGGTCTTTGGTGGCTAAAGTGTTTTTAAAATGTATGCTTCTATTTAATCTGGTTATACATAATTGTATCACGGTAGGCACTTTATACAACAACTTATTTTAACTTAATGGGTTCTGCTCTGAAACTATAATATTTATCAAAAAATTGTCTTCGTCGATTGTGACAATTTTCAGATGAATCATATTCAAGAGCTCATTACTAGCAATAACAACTAACACGTGCGCTTAAGATAAGCTTCTGATCGTAGTTTGATGCTTGCTTTAAGCTTACTACTTTCTAGAATTTCTGAAATGGAAAGAAATGCATCCCAAAAATTCACTGTTTGATATGGAGTTTGAGCTGGATTCGTCTTCAATATAATATTATTAGATAAAGAAAAACGTTGGTCAATAAGGATATTTTTGAAACGTCGAAAAAGTTGCGTAAAGGTTACCTAATCTTTACCGAAACACGAAGTCGTTTTTATAGGAAATTATACTACAGAACAGAGTAAATAAATTTACAAATTCTAACAATTTGAAAAATATAGAAAAATCATTTTCTCCTTTAATGCTAGTTTTAAATTTTCACGAAAGAGATAAGTCTAGACTGAATTTTAAAAAATGTATGTAATATATATTTGCGTAATTATTTCAAACGCTTCATCAAAGCGTTAATTTATCTCATCACATAAATACCCTTACACTTCTTTTGGCACATTATATAACCTTGTTGTTGTGGAAACAAATGACATGACAAATGATTGATTTGAGTTTATGAGACCCAACTTATGGGTCCTAAAAATTGATTTACCATTAGAATAAGCATGTAGTTGTGTACCAATACATATCTTATTAAAACAATCCATTGTTAGTGTTACCAAAAAACATCCTAGTTGAATTAACTTTTCAAAAAAAATTAATACATTTAAAAATAAACTCAAATTTTCGTAAAAAATCAAGTTTTATTGATTGATATGATTATTTATGCTAAAAACTGACAAAATCAAATCGAGAAGTAGAAGCCAAAGCAAAATTTCTTGCCTGAACAATAGCAAAATATTATACTATATTTTGAGGGTTTTTTTCAGGGAAAAGGGATACAAGTCAGATAATGCAGGTTCTGTGTGGTCATTAAAATAATGTAAACTCTATTCGCTATGATGTTGCAATTCGATCCCCTAAAAAGCTTTTCTTCTGTTGTTTTCTGAAGTCGCAGATCTTTTCGAATAAGCCACAAACTACAGTGGCCCTCAAAGCCAACCTATACATATGTCATCAATTAAATTCAGAATTTTGGACATTTCGGACCTAATACCATTAGGTACAACTCTTAGAGGAGATTTGACCTCTGAGAGCCAATTAGGTCTATAGTTTGTTCACAGTGGATAAAGATTTAAGAAAAAACTTTCAGAGGTCCTGGTTCAATGGAGCCATTATTCAATCTTCTTAAAGTTTCGATGCCTTATTTAATTGTGTTTACACACACTCTAGAACTACACGCTTTAGGCTTCAATTTTATGAACAGCTTCATAATACAAATTATAGCCGTAATGAACCAATCCCTCGTTGCATTAGAGAAGTGAATTTAATTTAACATTGGATTGATTTTAATCTTGATGTTTCGAGTGGTCTTTTTAAAAAATATTTGTTATTTGTAAATTCATAATAAATTTAAAGTATTATTTATTTTTTTCCTTTCTTTCACAAATTTATTGTAGAAATTTTAAATCAATATATAGTAGTTTTTGATGAATTTATTTAATTTTATAAGCACTTAGCCATCAACAATATTATATTATTTAGTATCTAGTCTATAAAGATTGTAATCTGATTGATGAAATAAAACTAAACTAAATACAAATTTGTGTCAAAAGCACTACAACCTGGTAATTAGTTCAGAATCCATGCAGCTATGAAATGATAAACTTTATCATAGAGAATAGCCTAGGAAACGTTCGTGAAGTGATAAATGAAAAACTGTGAAAACTGAATTTAGTTTTAGTTTTATTTATTTATGAGTTGCTTAAACAGTAAGATATAATATCTTATTTGTAGTGAAGCATATGATATAAATCATACCAAAGCTACGTAAATGTTTACAAAATGGCAAGTTTACAAATTATTTTGAAAGATACCAAATATTTAATATTAACTATTTTCTATATATTCTTAAAATGATGTTTAAGTTTTTGTTTAAATAGTACTGTACTATCTATACTTCTAATTTCGTGGTAGTGTATTCCAAAGACGTGTTGCGTTGAAAAAAAACTGGCGTTCATAAGTAAGACAACTGAAACGAGGGTTCACAAAAAGGCTTGATCTAGTTGAACTGAAAAAAGTTATTTCTCTGAAGAGATCGGCAGGTTGTTGTATTAGAAGAATATCCGATAACAAAATTAAGGTCCGAAAATTGAGCAGATTTTCAAATGACATCCCAAAATAGTTGTGTGCGTGTTGTGAAATTCTGTCAAATCGTCGTAGTCCATGAACATATCGTGTTGCACTATTGAAAGCAACAGTGAGCTTTCGTTTACTTTCATAGTCAAGTTTGCAGAATATTTCACAACCATAAGTGACCAAGAGTATTATAAGTGTTTTTACAAGTAATGCACGGATTTTTAAAGGGGCGGAGGACACCGTATGTTTTACCAAGAATATATAAAACGTGGTTTTTCCAAGTCAGCGTTTGGTTGAATACAACTCCTAAATTTTTCGCTGAATCCACATCTTTGATAGGGGAGCCATTTAACAAAATTAATTATTTATTATTCCTTGACAACACTAAGCATTTAGATTTTTTAGGATTGAGCACTAAGCTATTTTGGTGTGACCAACGTTGAATTTCTAACAAATCTTCATTTATACAGGTAGCAAAGTGCTCAATTAATCCCAACGGACAACTAAGATATAACTGAGCATCATCAGCGTATAGTCGAATGGAGCAATGCTTAATAGTTAATGGAAGCTCATTCATGTAGAGGAAACAACAGAGGCCCAAGTATGGACCCTTGGGGGACACCGCTTTTGTTTAATAGAAAATTGGAGAGGACTTTTTTAAGTTCAATAGCTTGTGTTCTTCCAGTTAAATAAGAAAAAATCAACTTGATTGCATCAGAAGAGAAGTTATAAAATAGGGAGAGCTTTTGGAAAAGTGTTGAATGATTCACCATGTCGAATGCTTTCGAAAAGTCAAAAAGTATCAAAAAAGTAACATAATTCTTATCGATAGATTTTCTTATGTCCTCTGAAACACTTATTAAGGCAGTAATGCAGCTATTTTTCTTACAGAATCCGGATTGTTTTGATGTTAATATATTTTCATGATCAAGAAACGTACTAATTTGCTTTTGAATAATTTTTTCGAACACCTTCGAGAGAAAAGGTAGTATTGAGATTGGTATAAACTCGTCTCCTCTTGAGGTTTTTGGAAAAGGTATCATTTTCGCCTTTTTCCATTGCGCAGGAAATTCATTTGTTGATATGATTGAATTGAATAAGTGGGTAATATACGGCAAAAGAACTAGCAAAAGAAGTTTCAAGAACGATGGATGCATTTCATCCAACCCAATAGCGTTTGATTTAATAGACAGGACACCTTCAACCACATCCTCAGGAGATATAATAGAAAAGGAAAATGAATTATAAGTTGGGGAAATACTATTTAAAAACATTGGTTACAACGGGACCTGGAGTTATATTATTGGTAACAAAATTACTCGAAGATACGAAATTTTGATTCAGATCATTGACGTTAATATCTACAGTAGAGCCACTGCGAGATTTGGTAACACCTATCCTCTTAAGATTTTGCCATGTTTGTTTACAACTTAGTGTATCATTAAAACGGCTGGAATATAAGGCAACCTTTGCATTGCGAATAGCTAATACAGTTCTATTTCGAAGAGCACAAAATTGTTGATGAAAACTGTCAAGGCGAAAAGTTTTCCAGCGTTTATAGGCGATATCGCGTTGTCGCATTAATGATAGAATCTCATTGGTGAACCAGGGTTTGTTTTTTGGAATACAACATTTAGTTTTGAATGGCACATATATTTCAAAGAGCCTAGATACATTGGAGTTAAGAAATTCTACTTTATCGCTAGGTGAGGGCTTTGAAAAAACTAAATCCCAGTAAATATTGTGCACATCTGAGTGAAGCGAGGTATAGTCAATGTCTATGTATAGGAATACATCAGTTTGATTCTCCATTTGAAAGCCGAAGGTCAAATAGATTATGTAAGTCATGCCTCGAAAAAGCTGGTGCCGATAGCTGATCATAAAGAATGACCTTAGTTCTGTCAGTGACGAAAAAAATATCCAATAACGAGGGATCCGAATTGGAAAAGTGGGTAGGGGTTGTAGTGTTAACGGAGTGGAGATTAAGAGAGAGGAATTCATGCACAAAGTTATTTTCCTGCAAGAGGTTACAGTTGAAATCCCCACATAATAAAATATTTGGATAAGAAGCTGAGATTTGTTCAATGATAGATATAAGTGGAGAAATACAGATGTTTCTGTTTGGTCTATTACGGTCATACGGTGTGTGAAATTTGACGAGGAACGGTGTGTTTTTTGACTCTGTGCGGGCGCGCGTTCGATAGATGTTTTTTATTGTTAGTGGTTTGATTTTAAGTGCATTACACAGAAGATTAAAAGTGGTCTTAAGATTTTCGTCGGGTTAAAATGGTAAGCCGAATATAAATGAGTCGCATGCAGTCGCATGAGTCGCATGAGTCCTGTGCATTTTGAAGTGTTTTAATGCATTTAATTCAACTTGCGTGACGGTGGATTGTTTGTTTACATCTGCGAGAGTGTTTTTAAGTTGCGATATCTCTGATTCAAGAGTTGTGATATTAGATTTAGCGTTGAAAAGGAGTGATTCAAGTTCATTTACTTTTACTATAGTGTTATCAATAGAATTTTGCAATTCTTTAATTTGATTACTAATTTTATCAGAAATTCTTTTTTCGGAGTCGGTAATTTGTTTTGAAGGCATTTCAATAATTAAAGCTCACTTAAATATTTAATTGTGGTCTAAATATTTCGCCATACCAATAATTAATCATTTTAATGGCGCTATTATTGGCTAACGCCCGGTGAAATTTCATTGTTTGGAAATTCAACTATTAACGTGATGTTAAATACAATTCCACGGTTTTTTATATTTAACGTTGTTATGCATTGAACTTTATTCTGTTAAAATAAATATTTTTGTTTTACTTATTTTAATACATATTACTATAATGTCATTCCAATGCTGTTTTATGACAGCGTATGTTGTAGATAATGTTATAGAAGGCTAATTAACAAAAGATGTGTTTATGTTGGTTATATATTGAAACGATGCCTGTGTTTAGCGATTTATTATTGTTAAGGCCCAAGAACATAGAGGAAATATATTAAAATAATAATATATTACCTCACGTTAATTGACATAAAAGATTATAGCAAAACTTTCAGGGTACTAAACAAACTCAATGTGTTTACACCCGAACAAAATTCAAACTGCCTGTCAAATCACTCATCTATTACAATTATATTTTTAGCTGTCAAATTAGTTTAGTTTGGAGGAAATTAATTTTCACTTCTCGTTCTCCTCATTCATTCTAATTTCTCATAGAAAAGTGAAAAGTCCAAGCGCATTTCCCTGTGGATTTGTGAATTTCTCTTTACTTCAATCTGCAGAGCAGAGAAATATAATATTTCAAAAGAAAGTGCAATTTAACCAAGAAACTATTTTATAAAATAAATAATTAAGTAAGTAATAATGTATTTATGTTGTTATTCTAATAAGAAATTTTTTTATGAATGTGCGTTGCGTGTGTATGTCTTTTTTTTTTTTTTTTTTTGAATTTATCGATTTTTCAATTAAAGTCCTTCAATTGATTTTCTTCTTGTTCATTTCACTTAATTGTACATGTCCGTCCGTCCCTCCCTTCCTCTTATGTCCTTGGCATATGCGACATTTAAGAAGGTAGTGGAATTGTTGCAATATGGCCAACTGTGAACATCCACCACCACCAAACAGCGGCTATGCTCCGCGTCGTTTGTATCAAAACCAAAATGGAACTGCCCCACAGCCGATAGTTGGCGGGAAGGGATTACCCGTAGCCGGAGATAATATCGATCAGTTACATTTATCCCATCAATCTGGTCCGCATCCAATTCAAGGCTCGGCACTACCACCCAAGCAGCAAGGTCATGGTGGGGCAAAATTTAATAAGAAGGATAAAACCGCGGAGGTTATAGCAAGTATGGATAAGATGACTATTGAGGAATCGTTGAAGTTGCACGATTCAAATAATTTGGCTATGAAAACTCCGGTGTCGATTCTGCAGGAGTTGCTGAGTAGACGTGGAATTACTCCAAGTTATGAATTGATTCAAATGGAAGGCGCAATTCATGAGCCCACTTTTCGCTATCGTGTATCCTTCAATGATAAGGATGTTCCATTTACTGCTATGGGCGCGGGACGCTCGAAGAAGGAAGCTAAGCACTCTGCAGCTCGTGCATTGATTGACAAACTCACCGGTGTTCAATTGCCCGAGAGTCAAGCTAACGATGTAGATGCTAATTCTAATTGTGGAGGAGCTGGAGGAGAGTAAGTCTTGCATTCCAGTTTGAAATTCATCAATGTGTTAAATTATTTTGTTCTCTAGGTCAAAGGGAGCCTATACTGAGAAAGTTATGGGCAATCCAATCGGTTGGCTGCAAGAGATGTGTATGTCCCGTCGCTGGCCACCACCAACCTATGAAACCGAAATGGAAGTTGGCTTGCCTCACGAGCGTCTCTTTACCATAGCTTGTACCATTCTTAATTTCCGAGAGATGGGTAAAGGCAAAAGTAAGAAAATTGCTAAACGCTTTGCCGCCGGAAAGATGTGGCAACGTCTTCAGGAGAATCCGCTTGATAATGCCCAAATAAATGACTCATTCCGAACCGGATTAGATGATGAGGTAAGTTTTAATTTATAACCAACAAACGTTTGCTATTTCCAAGGTTTTGTTTGCCTGTTTAGTTGTTTGGTTAGAGGGGGGGTTGTGTGGGCTGTTCTGAGTCTGATTCTCCCGATGACATTGTTTTTTTTTTTTTTTTAAATATCTGCTTCGTAAATGTGGGCGTTTGATTTCGCAATTTTTTGCAAAAAGAAAAATGAAAACAAAATAAAACAACAACAGGCACACAAATTCTTCTTCAATTTCATTCACTCTGTCTTATTTGAATTAGCTTTTAATTTATTTTATGAAATAATTTCTAAAATTTGTGTGTTTGTTTTGTCTTTTTTTTGTGTCTTTAAAATTTTCGCAGAATCGCAATTTTTCAAATTATTATGGTGATTTGAAAGATATGCAAGTGCCCACAATAACGAGCCAGCATAGTCATAAGGTATCTCAATTCCATAAGTCATTGAAAAATGCTGCCGGGGAGAAATTAACTAAATTGCAGGTGAGTTAATAGAATAACTGACGAAAGAAATATTGTTTTCCAGCGGTATCTTGCTTTTAAATATTAACCGTGTTTTTCTGGGCTTCAATATAATTATAGTACAGTGAGAAATTGTCACACAACGAAATGCAGTTGTCCCGTTTATATATTTGAAAGTTGATCAACTGAACATTTGTCGGAAACTAAGAACTGATTTTAACTTACTAAAATGGAAAATTTTAAAAAGATATGATAAGAAAATATCAGGAATAATTTATAATTAATTTGTTTTCATGTTTTTTATTTTCTAAATTTTAAGCTGAATGAAATAAGAAGAACTTAAGGGGTTCGTTCGTAGATTATGGTCTATGTAACTATTTGTAGATCTTCGCGTGCAACAGATAGCGCTTTGTATGTAAACACCTTACTTTTTTCAAAATAACAAACAAATAATACAGCTTATGTCTATTTTCGTATAATTAAACAACTTATTCAAGTCAGCTTACAAAAATAAAATATGTTTTAATTTAGTTTTACAATTAATTATAAAAAATAACTCAAAGATCGATTTTATGCTAAGCAACGTTGAAACCCAAAATATGAAGTAAAATTTGAATTTTGTTATCTTTATCTTTTATTCAATGCTTGCCAAGATACTTTTTAGGTTTTATTTTGAAAGGTAGTCGTACTAAATTTGTACTACAGAGCAGCCACATTTTGTAGGAATATAAAAAAAGAGAAAACATTTATTTTTGTCGCGTAAGTGCGCGGACACTTATAAATCCCTGGGTTACTAAAATTAGACCGCTAAGGGACCTTATGTTGCTGCTTCAAAAACGCGTTTGCTTAGGAGAGATAAAACTGCTTTCTATGACGCCAAAGCTATACAAAATGCAGAATTTTTCTGCATGGTGGTGTTTTCCCATAAAAATACTGTTGACAGCGCTTTAATTTGTTCAAGTTTTTGTTTCGTATTAGTTTGGTTGCGTAGTATCCGTGGCATGATGGGTAGTATGTTGGACTGTCATGCCAAAAGTTTTGGGTTGAATTCCTGCTTGTGCTTTTTTCATGGGTACTGCCTTTTGCGAGGAATTGACAAATCCTGCAATTGACAAATACCGCTCACATTAACAGGTAATATCAATTTTCCACCAATTTATTACATTACATACTACTCAGCACATAAATGTACAGAGTAGAGAACACAGCACCTTGAGCGACTACACTATATAAGGTGATAACAACACAAGACATTAATACAAGACAGAAGGACAGAAGAGAAAGAACAACAGACAGAAAGAACACATGACAACAGCACGCGGTAGGTTTCGAGACGGTCCTCCATCTGTCTACTAACCACGCTCACTGATGCTTGATTTCGGTGATCGATGGGAACCGAAGCTTTATCAGTGACAAGGCCGTTGCCTCCACCAATTTATAAAGATTAATGACAGTGTTCAAAAAGTTTGAAAATGAGAACAACGAATTTAAAAGTGCTTACCTTACCTCAAATGGACAAGTTTTGTGCAACAATTACTTTATAAGGGAAAATGTATTAAATGTTTAAAAAGTAAACAAACATAAGAAAAAAGAGATAGCTCTATGAAAGTTCTAGGTCTAGGATCTACATAGTTTTATTTTCGCAGGATAACATAATATGGGTCATTGGCGAATGGCGATATCAAAACCCAGCTTTTGTTTACTTAAAAAAAATGTTTCATCAAAAAAGCTTAGACTTAAAAAAAAATGAGAAAAAGTAGGAATCAAATCACATGTTAGGCGCCAATTGGTACTTTTTTTCTATATATTATAAGAGCCACTTGAAAATTTCAACTTGACAACCAACGTTAATTCGAAAACTTCAATCCATTTGATTGATTTGATTTTCAACTCAAATATCTTTTCAAATATAAAAGATATTACCCTCAAACTAATTTCATCTTATTAAAAGTATTGTTTCCAACATTCAGTAAAGTTTTTATAAAAATCTAACAGGCAGTTTATGTCATAATAATTAAAATCTACAAAAACTACTACACAAATTGGTAAAAATTGATGTTCGGTTTTCGATATCTCGTGAGTAAATGAAGGTATTGACTTCAGAATGATTTTATTCTATGCTAAATTTTGGTGTTAACGTAAGAGAATGGTCTTAGAAATAAAAACTTAAAAAAAATTGGTATTAAAATTGGTAAAAATTGGTTTCCGACTAAAAAACAGATAAGAAATAGTTTTTGAGCTCAAGTAATATTAGACAAAATCGATGGACGGGTACGGATGGGAAGTTATCAGTGTGGGTCACAACCCAGCATCTTTTTGTAGTGTGTATTCACTACATTTATATATTTTAATACAATTGCTTCTGACATCTCTTTCCAAATCTCAAAGAATAAATTATGCTTTTTTTTAATTCTTTCAATCTTAAATCATAGATATTCACCAAAATTCTGCAAAATTTCAATACTACAATTAATCGTGATTAGTGGAAATATACTTTCCGTCGGCTTTTTTGGTCGCTGTAGTTTTTGCAATGAAACAATTAAGTTACATTAACTTTCCCAACGTTTCGGCAGGGGTTGTTGCCTTCTTCAGGGGAACTTTATTAACACAAAACATATATAAATGACCTTAGTTATTTCAATGGGATACAAATACAATACAGTTTACTCACTCAAGTAAAATAGGAAAACAATTTAATATTAGTTATATTAATTAATATAAATTAAAAATAAAACTATGAATACAATTAGCACTTCGAAGAATGAAGTTAAGTCTAAATTGAATAAAGCACAAATTACATTTAAGAAGAAAGAAGAGAGCAATATACAGCAGAAATGTTTTGTGTGTCTTGTCTTCGGTTCATGTTGTTTTTGTTGTTGAGAATATGTAATGTTTCTAACGTGTATCGTTTCGAAACATGTTTCTCTGTCTGTGGAACTTCCACGCCTTCAAAGTTTGGAGAATGACCGCTTACAATGCTGTGACTGGCCAGGGCTGTCTTCTCAGATTTTTTTAGTTTTGTGTCGGACTTATGATTCGAGATGCGTTGTCTAAGAAGTTTGTGGTCCCAATATAACACAGGTTCATTTGATTTTCCATTGCAGTTAATTTTGTAGATCAAATCTGTTTGTTTGTCCTTATCAGGTTTCGTCTTGAGTTTAGTAAAACATTGGTCAAGTGTTTTGTTTGATTTGAAAGCAAGGCGAACCTCTATCAATTTTTTGGAAATAGATTTTTTGAAGTTGTCGGATAAAGTTGGGACGTAAACCATGGTTTTGTGGTGCGTTCTAACGGGTTTATCAATATTTCCTCGTGGAATTTGCATTTTGTGTTTTAAAAGGAGGCTTCGAATTATGGTAGAAGGATAACCATTATCACTTAAGATTTTGATGACTTTTTTCTCGTTGGCGACGTGGAATCGTAATCACTAATTTTGAAAATTTTATTCACGAAGTTGGACTACAGCGACCAAAAAAGCCGACGGAAAGCTATATTTCCACTAATCACAATAATTACACAAATTAGTCAATAAATTTACTCAATTACTACAATTAATCTACATTTAAAACAGTTAAAAAGAACAAAATACCAGATTAATTGGAAACTTATTGTTGAAAAAGAAATTATTTGTGAAGTGACATACAATAAACACTCTTTGTTCCTAGTTACGACTCTGTTATTGGTTATGTCACAAATTCCTGTTACTTATTCAAAACAATTTTTACTTTAATAATTTTACAACTGATCAAATCCAAGCGCAAATAAAATTCAACTTTTTCATTTATAATATGTGCCTACGTCATAACAATTTAAAATTTTAGAAAATATCCTTCGTGCATTTTTCTAATGTCAATTCTGAAAATGCTGAAAATCGTTGAGAAGCACCGATTGAAAACATCTGTCAAAACAAAACCAATCACCCGTTATTTTCTTGTGGCTTTTACCCTGGTCACAAGAGGAGATCGAGGAATCGAATCGAATTGAGATTTCGATCCAGGTATATGGTGGCACTGAATCGAAGAATCGAATTCAAATGGAATCGAAATGACATTTGGGTTTTATTTGTATTTAGAACAAACAAGAGGGAAAAAACTTATCGCACGCACATAAGCAAAACCTCACACACCTCATAACTTGATTCCCCGATTCAGGTTAACAAACAAATTTTCGATTCGATTCACCTCTTTCAGTGGGATTGGATCGAGTAATCCTATTTCGTTCCGATCCAAAAGTCTATACGGCGCTAAATCCTTATTCAATTCGGATTCAATTCTCCTTGGGCGTTTTTCTTTTTTAGTTCAGAGCTGAGCTCTGAGCAGACTCTGAGCGAACAGAGTAGAGTAGAGTAGAGTTCTGAGCAGAGTATGTTCAGAGCTCTCTGATTTAATTATGAAACAACTTGAGCACTAAAGTGTCATGATTTGAAATGTCGTCTGTTTGAAGGCGTTTACAAATTTTCTTTAAATAAATAAATTAAAAAAACAGTCATAGCGTTGGTCCATTTGACGCCTGAAATAAATTTGATTCATAAAAATGCTATATGCAATTAGTTTTTTCTAAATTATTATTAATTTTTCCTTCTGCACTAGAGCGACCAGCCTCTTGCGCCATTTTTATTGTTTTGACGATGATTTTTTTTTAATTTCCCGGCTTTCAACATCAAATTGTTTGTGTTCAGCATTTTACTCCGTTTACTCTGTTATTTTATTCTGACCTCACGGAGCGCGCTCTGAACATGTTCAGAACTAAAAAAGAAACACGAATTTGAAGCTCTGAGCCAAAAACACTCTATTACCAAGACCGGAATCTTTCGTACGTTTCACTCTCCAAAACCCGTTTGTTTACATTGTTGTATTTGTAATTTTGACAATTAATCCATGAATAGATGTGAGCACAAACAAACAAAAAAAACGATGCCGTGGGCTAGCGGCATTTTGCACAGCAAAAACAAAATGGAGGGGTTAATAAGTTTTTTTCAGGTTTTTCTTTTTACTTTTTTTCGATGAAGAAGTCAGTTTTAAGCTTTAATTTTGCATTCATTTTGTTGATAGCGTACCTTTTTGTCTTGAAAAAAGCATGTTCAACATCAGTTTATTATAATTAATTCACTAATTTACAGTAATCACTACGAAATTCTTTAAATTTCATAATAAACCTCGGATTTTTGTATCAAAGATGCGTTCGAAGAACCATCAAGTTAAGGGTGCGAGCGCAATTTTTGTATTGAATTCTAATAAATTTTCGTTAATGAACGGCCCAAATACTTTTTTTGCAAGTAATTAAAATCTGTATCAATTTAATTATCCAAGTATATTTATAGTTTGTTTTTAATGATTTAAGCTTGCAACTATTTTTCAATTCCATTATGATTAATAAATATTAAATTTAAAAAAAAAAAAGAGTTATAATCGAAAAATATCTTATCCATAACATTCGTGATTGATGGAAGCATACATGTATTTGCTATCAAAAAAAACTATGCATCAAAGGAACACCAATGTTTTAAAAAAGTAATCAGAACGATTATAGCGAATCTGTTATAAATGCAGAGCAAATAAAATGCAAATTTTGACATATGTATATCACAAAATTAAAACGTCTTAAAATCGTTCTGAATTCATGCACAACTAATTCAATAGAACATGTTTTTCGTCATGAATGTTTATTGTTGACGTATAGAAGTTTTTTTTAGTGAGTTTCCACAGTTTAACGCAAAATAAAATTTTCATTCATTTCTTAAAAATGTTTAGTTACCAAAGTTCAAGTTTACTTATTATTGTTTGAAGGGTATGTTTAGTAAAAGTGCTGCTAAAAAGTAAACAAATTAATGAGTTTTACGTACATGTTTTTCTTGATATAGTAAATACTTCCATAGATTACATTTCATAAATGCAGAACATGGAAGAAAATATACATAAACAATAGTTTCAGGTATAAAGCAGGTTAGTGTAGAAAAATATTTTTGAGAAAGCCAATAATATTTTAGGTATGTTCATTAAAGAAATCTCCGCTTCGGCTAACATTCATCAACTTTTTAGAAAAAAAAATTAGCATTAATAGCAGCCAATTATTTCATAGCATAATTAATTTTTCAGATTGTAAAATGTCTAGAAATTTTCATACGCTACAAAATTCGTAATTTTATGCGTAAACATAGAAGATAACATTATTTAGTTAAGAAGTATGGATTTTGGCGCGTATACCGGTTTTTTTCTATTGGGTGTTGGTTTCCCCATACTGGAATAAAAAAAAGTTACTTAAATCTATTTATTGCACTCATTTAGTTGGTATTGTGTGTAAAAATATTGCCTATTTGTATTCCTTAAAGATGCTTTACACAAAGCAACTTATTTTTAAAATATGGTTCCCTCAAATTTTTATTCCAAAATCTAACTACAAACAAAATTCTAACTCTAACAAAGTCCCTTAAAAAGAAATTTTCAGGAATATTTCTGCAACAAACAAAACTAAAATTTGGTCTTGCAATTATCGAACTGCTTAAATGATGGAAATACTAATCTAATTGAGGAATCTGAACTAGCTAAATTTGGCAATGGAACTTCACAAGTATGCTTCTCGTAAAAAAAAAACCTCTAACGTCGCCAAAAAAATGCTCTAAGCAAACTACAGCTGAAAAAAATTTCTGTTTTGTTGTTTTACAAAGTATTGAGTTACACTTTTGCCCATTTTCAATTATACTTAACCAGTTGCAGCGCATGTTGCGTTCGCAAATAATTTAAGTAAACAAAATACAGCACTAATATATCATTAAATATGTATTTGGTCAATTTTATTTTATTTAATATACATTAACAACATTTATTTGGATTGAAATTAAAAAGCTATACAAATCTTCCAATTTAAGACCATGTCAGCACTAAATGTGAGAATGTGTTTGGTTTTTTGCATCATTTCACGCACACTTTCTCACATTTAGTCCTCAGTAGCTTGTAGGCAAACCGAAATGTCAGTCTGAGATTCCGTTCTTGGTAATGGAGTGTTTTTGCTCTGAGCGATCAGAGCTCAAAAAGAAACACAATTATTTTTTTGACAGTTCGAGCTCTGCTCTGAACTAAAAAAGAAAAACGCCCCTTGTAAACGCGGTATTTGAAAAAAACTAACGCATCGTGTAGTAATTGTTGTTGGATTTCACATATATTCATGGACATAATGCCAAAACTACAAATACAATTTGTATTTGTTTTATTTGCTTTTTGGAAAAAGGATTGCAAAAAATAAATTATCTTTTGTATCCAGCCATTCGAAAGGTGAAAAAGTTAATGTTTATGAAATATCTAAACTTTCAACTCGTTTTCTAATCTTCAACCGAAAAGTATAGCATAAGCATCACTACAACATATTAACCATTTGTATTTTCCAAAGCAAGAATGGTAAAAATATGATTAAGAACACCAGGAACGAGTGGGGTGCTCAAAAATAAGTTCCTAAATACCTATTTTTACCAATTTTTACTACAACCACATAGCGGATCACACCTATTTAGCTCTATAACTGTAGTTTTCAAGTTAAAGGACAATGTTATAATTAATTTTGTATTACGGAAGACTATTACTTAAATTTAAGGTAAATTCCTGATCCACGTCGAAATGACACCAAAATGAAAGCAAACGTTTTTGAAAATAAGAAAATTGGTTCTTTTGCATAGTCAGGACATTAAATCAGTATGAGAAAGAACACACATTGCGCAACGGAGCCCTTTTACAATCCATTACAAAATTTCACGATTTACAAACAAAAAAGGATTAATAATGTGAGCAGAAAAGTAAAAGGAAAGAAGCTGGAGACGTAAGAGAAGTTTCTTTTTAAGCTAATCAACTAAAATTCCTTCTTATATTCGGAATCTCTAAAGATTTTTTTGAGAGACACCACGAGTAAAAAAATCAGCAACGAAACCATCAGAAGAAGAAGCATCGCTTTCAAAGTAATGACCGAAATGGCCGTGCAGCCGTGTTTAAAAAGTTATACATATGTACATCAGTGAAAAAATAGCAATGAAAGACTTAAGTTTGTTAATGAACATATAACACCGGATACGTATTCTTGGAATAAAATGGAAATATATATTGTATTGTTAGTTAACCATTAGACAATATATTATAAATTAGGTTTTGTCGACGGACGGAAGCAAATTTAACCTTTTACGTTAAAATGGAAGAATGTATGATTGGCGAAAAGTAAATGAAGAATTTTCTCATAAGCATACTCCGGCTACTGTAAAGCATGGCGGTTGGGTGTTCAAGGTTTGAGGATGTGTTGCAGGTTCTGGTGATCGGATTTAACATTTTGTGGAGGGTAAAATGTATCAAATGGCTGACATCAATATTTTGAAACAACATTTGTGGTCCAGTGTCAGTAAACTCGGAATACAAGACAATTTAATCTTCTACCAGGACAATAACCCAAAGCACACATCTTGTACAGCTAGGTCGTGGTTAGTGCATAACTGACCTAAGGTGCTTAAACCACAGAAAAAGTCACCTGACCTTAATGCAATCGAGCATATAATGGATGAACTGGGACGTCGAGTTGCTCAAAAGAACTTTAGAAACATTGAGGACCTTAAGACGGGCCTTCAAAAGGATTGGCAAAAAATAAGTCCTGAAGTATGATAAAAACTTTTCTCTTCAATACCTCGACGCTTTAAGAAAGCGATTCAATCGAAAGCATACGCAACTAAGTACTTAATATTAAGTGTCCGATTATGTGTGACGTGTTAAATTATATAGTTGCTTTTGTTTTTTAATACTTTTTTTTACTGCTTAATGGCTTAAATTGTAAAATTGTAAATGTGTTTAAATGTCATATAAAATGGTTATAATTCTTTACACTCTCCATACATTTTATCAGAGAAAAAACATTGCGAAAATTTATATTTCTCGTGTCCGATTAATCGTGGGAGCTACAGTACGTCACTTATTACTATTGTGATATCAATTTTGAACTGAAACACTTTTTAAACATTTCAAACACTTACTTTCTGATATTAAAGATCTTGTGCACACTTTTTCAATAAAATAATTTCTTTTCTTTTTCATTTCAGAAAACTTGCCTGAAGGCTCCTTCTCTCAACCACATCCAACTTCTTGCTGACATTGCTCAAGAAAATCAATTCGAAGTAACTTATGTTGATATCGAAGAGAAAACAATATCAAATCAATGTCAATGTTTGGTACAATTATCCACATTACCAGTGGCAGTTTGTCATGGCTCTGGAGCCACACAAGCCGATGCACAACATCATGCTGCTCAAAATGCTTTAGAGTACTTAAAAATCATGACCAAAAAGTGAATTGAAATGAATTCCTTCATAACTTTATTGGCATCTTAAACAAATTGCAAAGAAAACAACTTAAAGACCAAATTTTCTTGTAGCAACAGCATTAAGAACCAAAAACACAACAAACACTTTTAAAAGAATGTTAAAATTCGCGGAAGAAAGAAGAAAACAAAATTGTATTAAAATATGTAACTCAAATTACCATTGGTCGCGATTTTCTTCTCCAAATGTTGAAAAAGTGGAAGAAAAAAAAAACTATAATTTTTTTTTAAGTTTCTTTTTGTTTGTTTTCTTTTTAACACAAAAGAAAAATAATTATGTAAATGTTTTTGTTTTTTGGACTGTGAAAATCTGAGATAATTTTAATAGACATTTTTGTTGTTGTAGAAATGCTCACTAGCTTTGCCATGAGTTGGAAAATAATAAGATACAAACAATTTAAATAAATTAAGGTGTTTTTAAATTTTAACAAGCACAAGATTCAAATTGGTTTGAAATAATAATTCTAAATTTAAATCTAGATTTGTTTCAATTTGTATAGCATCAGAATTTATACCAACCTATTTATCTTATATTTACAACTCATGGCAAATTAAAAATAAACGTGCATATTTTACACAAAATAAGAATAAAACAAATGTCTCAGAATTTCATAAAACTTGAATATAATAATAGAAAAAAAAAAAAACAAAAGAATAAAACTATAATAATCAACTAAGAAATTTTAACTAAATACATAAATAACTGGTATAAAATATAATATTTTAATTGTGTGTTTAAAAAATAAAATTTAAAAGTATCGATATTCATTCTTCTCACACTAGAGGCTTTCACATAAAACAAAAACAAAATCATAATTATCCTCTTCTAATATCATCCATTTGCATTCAATTTAATGTAAGTAAAACAATGATGAATTAATATAAACAAAAACAAAAGAGAAACACAAATGAAAAAGTAAAAAGAAAAAATAAATAAAACAAAGAATTTAACATAGTAAAGGCGGTTTATAAGGGATTTATATTTTAAATTGTTAGTTATTTATGTAACTAGTTTTAAATTAACCATTGCTATAATATGAACAAAAAATAAGAAAAAAAAAGACAAACAAAAGGAAATTCATTTGAAAGAAAATCAAAAAAAGAATTCGAGAAAGAAAAATAAAAAAACAAAAATATGTAACATCCATAGTTGCAGTCTATGGGTAAATGTTAAAATTTGTACAAGCTATACTTTGCATAGAGCTAATGAAGTTTTCCAATTATTGTTGTTTTTTTAATATATTTTTGAAGAAAACGAAAAATTATTATATATTTTGTTAAGCATTTTTTATCTTTAACTGCAAATATAAACAAAATATACCTTTATAGTATGTATGTATATCCAGTAAATTTTGAATAATTACAAAATTGCAACTTTAAATCTCGGAAGAGAAGAAAACCAACAACACACATAATACATAAAATATAGAATTAGAATTTTTGAGAATAAAAGCAAAATGAAAAGTAATTTAAAATAAAAAAAGAAAAAACAAAAACAAAAAAGAATATTAAATCTAGACGAAAATAATAAAGGAAAATCATACATTATTTTAGTGCAAAGTGTAGAGGTTGTAATTAAAAAAAAAAATAAGAAACATTTTTCCACCCTCCATCCAACAAAATGGAAGTGGAGAATAGATAATTATTGTATCCCCTTAATTCCTTATGTATCACATAAATATTATTAGATTTTAAGTAAATTGCTTGTGAATTTTCATTTAAGTTTTTTGAATTTTATAAAACAAACTCGAAAAATTGAATGGAAATTAAGTTGATGCAACTATTATATAAAAATATGAATACAATTTTTTTGTGTTTTTAAATATTGTAACCAATAAAAATTAATATGCAAAAGTTAAAATAACAGTTTATTTGCTATCTCATAATGCAGTTACTTAAAAGCAAAGAGATATATTAATCTAAATAAAACATATATGACACAAAAATAAATGTCTTCACAAATTAAGTTTGGAACAAAGCTCAGCTTCAGGTTGTTTATTTTATTCCTAATGCCCCTTCAAAGCGAAAATGTTTCATAAATATATCAATTCAACCCAAAACCCGTGTATCGATCACTCAGTGTCTAGTTCGCTTTTCAATTCAAGTACCTAAACATATTACTTACAATATGGGGGTGCTAACTATGGATTTACCATGGGCGCATTCATAAAGCTAGTGGCTACGTAGTCAAAATTCAGCTAGATTTGTGAATGGTAAATTAAACTACAAGGCTAGTCTATCCGGAACTGTCATATCAATGATAAATGCAAATATATAAAATAAGAAACACTTGATTCCAGAACTTTAAAAAGTTGTTTTGTTTTTAAATTCAATAAAACCAAATAGGAGGTATAATAGGTCCGTTCGCGTACCCTCCTAAAACAGTCCAATTTTACGAAAAAATACGAAATTTAACCAAATCCTGTTCGCGTACTCAAAAATTTCGTAGTTTTTCGTAAAAGAGAGCGTTCACGAGAGAGTAAAATATTTCCCCAACCTACGAATTTTAGCCCAAGAAATTTCTTTGGGCTGATTTGTGAAAATTTTAAATTTGATAGAAACTCAAATAAATTGCTCGCTTTTGCTGTCAGTTATAAAATTTAAAAACAAATTTTCAAAGAACAGCAACAAGACAATAATATTGTGTGAAAAATTTGTTGTTTTCCCGTTCGCTTACTTTTTTGTAGTTTTTTTTTGGTGAGAGAATTTTACCCCCACTCTTTAAAATATCTCTTTTTACGAATTTTGGTGCAGAAAGTACGCGAACGGACCTAATATGAGTGATTTATATTTGTATTTAAATCACGAAAGATTAATTTAATTTTGAATTCTTGTGTCCTTACCGGGTAGCTGATTGTGAAACGTCACTGGTTTTGACTAACTAACTAACTTTGTAGCCGAAATTTTTACACTACGTCGGAGGGGAAATTTCAACTACTTATTTGTAGTTAGATTTAGGAAATCAAAATCCTTTGACTACGTAGCCACTAGCTTTGTGAATGCGATTAATGTTTATTATCATAATAATGCACTTTTTAATGTCAAAGGGAGTAACCCAAAATCGCGTACTTGGTTATTCAATGCCTAGACTCGATTTGATTGAAAATTATTGAATTGGTAATTGATTTGCAACAGTATTTTTTCTTATAAAAATTGTATTATATTTAAAGGTAGCTTTCTTAGCTTCACTTAGCTTGAACCAAAAATATAAAAATAAAAGATGGTTTGGCTAACTCTAGAAACTTTGTAATGCAAAATTATAGAGAAAGCGTAAAACAATACATTTTAAAAAGATGTAATACAATCTTTGACCTATACAAAATTCAAGTTTTGTTGCTTACATGTTAGAGAATTATGACTGTTTTGTTTTTGCCGCTAATTTGAGTTATGCAATTATTTTCACTGTCAAAACCCTCTAAGTCGTAATACTTTGTAAGACTTACAAAATATTTGATAGTTATGGACTCTTTTTTCAAAAACAAAACTTTAAAAATCTATATAAGCAGTCAAATTAGAAGAAAAATATACAGGGTTATCCATTTTGCGGTTTCAAAAGTAAACGTAAATAAAAAGCGTCATATAAAATATTTTGTTGTCATGATGTTTCTTTTTTATTATAAAGTTTGAACGTTGCATTATGTGTGAAACGTCATTTAAATGGCCACCACGCGAATTGTTGCAAGCATCGATTCTTTTGAGGTAATTTTCCACCACTTTTTGACACATATTTTGGGCGGTATCTCAGCCATAGCTCGACGAATGTTGGTTTTTAAGTGATGAAGAGTTAAAGGTTTATCTGCATAAACAGCGGTGTCAAATCGCATGATCTTGGTGGTCATTTGATATCACTACGACGAAAAATTAAGCGACAGGGAAATGTCTTGCAATAAAGCCATACTCCCTCGAGTTGTGTGGCATATGACCATAACGTTCCGAATTGACAGTGACAGTCGTTCCATCGTCGTTTTCGAATTAAGGTTCAATCACAATTCCAGACCAAAAATCACACCAAACACTGACTTTTTGTGGATGTAATGGCCTCTCTTCAATTACTTAGTTTGACAGATGTCGAATTCCAGCCCTATACTTTTGAAACCGCAAAATGGATAACCCGTTACGTTCGCTTTTTGATTTGGGCCTATCGCGAACGCGATTTCTCTGAAAATACTTCCCGCATTCGAAAAATTCGTAACGGTGTTTGAAATTTATTCGCATTTCTCTGGAAATTTCCGCATTTATTTTGGCAGATAAATTAAGGCTAGACGGAGCAATGTAAATTGCTCCGTCTAGCAATTTTTGAAATTTGTTTGATAAATAAACACAGGACGAATTTAAATCAAAACCAAATAGAACTGTTTTTTTTTGTTTTGTAATTATTCAATGGTAGTATGGAAAAGCATGCAGATAGCTATAGCGATTGGATTTACCACTTGCATAGAAAACAAATTTTGGTGAAAACCGAAACCGAGCTCAATGGTTTGGGTCTATCAATCAAATTTCGTGATACTGTTAGTTGGAATTCATAAAAGTTTCCGATTACGATAAAATTCGTGATACGCCTGATTTAAAAAAAAATCAAAACAAAATGTTGACATTTTCGATCATCAAATATTATTAAGACAGTATAAAAGCTTGTAGTACCCGTAGCATGATGCTGAGTGCGTTGGACTGTCATGCCAGAAGTCTTGGGTTCGATCCCTGCCTATGCCATCTAGTTTCTTTTACGGGTACTGCCTCTTGCGAGGAATTGACAAATTCTCCAAGAGTAATTCTTGTCATGAAAAATGCTTTCTCAAATAAGTCGTTCGGATTCGGCTTAAAACTGTAGGTCGCCCTCCATCCCTGACAAAAGTACTCGCACACAGGAATGGTTGAGAGTTGTAAGTCACTAGGCCCTAGTTCTCAAAGGACTGTTGCGCCAAAACAATATCGATTTTGGGGAATGCGCAAATCTGATAGAATTATTTTCTTTACTCTGGGACTGTCTGCAACTGCTTCATTTCGATCTTTAGGAATTATTTATGCTATATTAGCTATTGGTTTACTAGGATTTATTGTATGAGCTCATCATATATTTACAGTAGGTATAGATGTAGATACACGAGCTTATTTTACATCTGCTACTATAATTATTGCAATTCCAACAGGAATTAAAATTTTTAGTTGATCAAGTATTTTGATTAAAGCGCTTGGATTATCATTGCAACTCATCCCGCTTTCGACTTTCATACCACAAAGAACAATATGTCACCTTATTACATATTATTTTGTTTAAAAAAAGGTATAAAAAAACGCTTTGAAGATCGTATGATAGTACCGCGGTTCATTTATCTTTTTGTCAACATAATTTTGCACATGCATTAAATCTCTTATGCTCTTCATAGCACAATAGGGTTCACCATATTTTTAAAATTCGTCCACATATCACATAAATCTTCCTTCGGTTTAAAAAACGAAATGCTGTATTGAGTTGTAAATATTTTCTGATATAGGAGAAGATGATCTTACGTTGTGTTTATCAATGGAAAAAATGCTTTCGATGTGTTGTTTGATTTGTATAATTTAATATTTTATATTTTGGCTTTGGTGCTGCAGAAGTTGAAATATGGTTACTTTTGAAATAATAATATATTCTGGATTTCGTGATGCTTTTTTGAACGAAATCTTTGTTTAGGCACAAATTGGACAAATTATGCACAAAAAATGTTTGTTGTTCTTCTTTAATCGCAAAGAACCCGTCATATCGCAAAGTTTCAGAAAAGTATGTTTTGCACGTACAAAAACTATTTTCTTTACACACTGACGCCTTTATTTGTTTGGGGTTAAATTTTGCTCCTATGGTTTATATGCATAGTATAGTTCGAATATTTGTTTCCTTGATCACGTGATTCTTATTTTATTGCCAGTTCCTAGGTGTTGACCAGTTTCCGTTTAAGTGGTTCACTTATACCGGCCACACATCTTGGGAAAAGCAAGAGATCAGATGATTTAAATATTGCATTTATGTCTGTATTTCCAGACGGCTTTAAGGATATAGTACCTAATTTTCCATTTCATTCATTATCTTTTTAATCATGTCCTCCCTTCTTAATTACTTGCACTGTGTTTAATCATTATAAGAGTATTCATATCCAATTAAGTGCGCTCACAATATGAAAAAGCATCAAAATAATAGATATGTACACAGCTGGTCAAAAAAATAGGTGTGAGAAAATATTTGATTGCTAATTATTACCGGTTTTGAATGCAAGGAGTGCAACCAACTTTTTTTTTAAGAAATAACGGTTATTCTATCTACGATGATGCCAAACTTTTTGCATTTTAATAGTGCACAAATTGATAATGCGGCCAGTGCACGCTCGATCTGAAGAAATCTAATTCCCCAGGAGGAATCACCAGGAAAGTTCCATTCCTTAGCAATAGAATGTTCAAAAAAGAATTTGCCTTAAACCATGATAATTGGAACGGACCAGAGGGCATATAAAAATGACGAAATATCCTGTGGAGTGATGAAACAAAAGTACATTTGTTTTCATCGGATTCCGGGCGCAATATAAGGCGACCAAAAGGTAGGGATTGCCATCCCCTCTATACACAAAAAACTATTAAAGACGGGGAAGGGAATATAATTGTACGGGTTTTTTTTCCTGATACGGTGTCGGTCCTATTTTCCGTATTAATAGTTTTAGATAATAATGGAGGATACTCAGGTTAATAGGGTAAGTAAAACAAAAATTGTGATAAGATACAGAAATTATTATTAAAAACGACAATATTAATACTAAGGAAGACACACCTATTTTTTGTCCTAGTGAAAAAAACCTCCATTGGAAATTTTGGGGCTAAATTATCTTTAATTGTTATGTATTTGAAAGCTTTTAAGTGGTTTTTATTTAATTAATATAAGATCTTAAAAAATATCTTCGTAAAAATTATTATTCAACAATTTGGAATTAATTTTATTTAAAAAATTTGGCGCTTACACTAATTTGGCTACCAATTATCTATTAAATACAAATTTTTGGAAAAAACGGTCTTTGCTATTCTAAAAGAGCACCTTCAAATTAGTAGGACTTCATTATCTCATTGGATTTAGAACACGATATTTAAATTTTCCGCAGCGATTACTGATTTTGAAATACAAAATAGATTCAACTTGGATCATATTTCAATTCTATTTAAATCAAAACCTATAAAATGTTAGAAAACAAGATTGAAAAAATATACGGATGAACCTGGTGAATTTGCACCTCAAGAAGATCGACCGCCCAATAATAACTTAAAACTTACAACAACAAAAATTAATAAGACCTGCATAATTTTATGCAATCGAAAAGAAAGAAATAAAACTCATTCAAATTATCAAAATGTCTTTTTGTTTTTATTATTATTATAAAAAAAAAGAAAATTGGAGTTTACCAACACAAAATCATGTTTTTCTATCAAGAGACAATGCAATATGCATTAACAAGAGACATTTATTTTGTTAAAAGATTTGTTTTCAACTTCTTTAATACCTCAATGGCCATCAAAATACAAATAACAAAAAAGAGCAAAAATAGAGATTATATTATAATCTATGAATTTACATAAAAAAATCACATTCATTTAAGATACATATATGTATATTATTATACTATATAATATAAAAATTTTGTATATTTGTGTGTTTGTTTAAGGCAGCAGAATATGAAAAGTTTATTTCTGCTTTAGTTTTTTAATTAATGGCACTCAAATACGATTACTTTAAACCACCCATTGCTTACTGTTAAATTTATTTTAATTAAAAAATATAAAACAGTAACAACAAAGGGATATCAATGTTTCTTTTTGTACAAAATCGGGATGCTTCTCAAGGCTACGAGCTACGAATTAAAACTAAAAAAAAAAATACAAAAAGAGAATACTCAAAATACACAACACATGTCTGTAGATTTATCGCTTAGCGCGTTTTTGTGGTGGTTCCAAGAAGTTTTCATCATCCGACAACTCACCTAAGGGATTAACCTTCATGAGAGCCTTTGCCTTTGAGATAACGATTTGATCGCGAAGCCAACTATGGCCTAAAACATAATCAATAGAAGGCCGCGTATTGGGATCAACTGTGAGCATGTCTGTGATGAGAGATTTGGCACGTTGGGAGACCGTCTTCCAAGCAGGATGATTAAATTTGAATTTTCCCTTTTTGATTTGATCAATTGCTGGTGAACCATAATCATCATGAAATGGTAGTGTTCCACTTAAGCTAAAAAGTACATAAAAAAAAGTCTTGAAACAAATCTGAAAAAAAATAATTAATAAAAAGAAAACCCTACAAACCATGTGAACAGCACAACACCCAAACTCCAGATATCAACTTTTTTTGTATAAGCACCACGTCCCTGAGTAAGTAAAACTTCCGGAGCAACATACTGTGGAGTACCGCATAAAGTCCTCATAACAGAGTTCTTTTGCACGAACTTGCTGAGACCAAAGTCAGAAACCTTCAAGAGGGTTTCTTCGTCTGCGGACTCTAGCAAAACATTGTCCGGTTTGAGATCACGATGTGTAATGCCTTTGTCATGCAAATACTTTACTGCATGGCACATTTGATAAAAGAAAAGCTTCGAAATATGATCATTGAGACGTTTCTTTGTCGTTATTCGCTTGAGTAGATCACCGCCTTTCATAAACTCCAACACCATGTACACTGAATCAGGTTTGTCAACAATATCATGCATTTTTATAACACAAGGATGTGCCAAAGCTTTCATAATTTTAGCTTCATTCATAACCCTTTCGGGATCGTTTAGATTATTTACTTTGGTACTTTCAGCTAGCATATTTTTCATAACATGCTTCATGGCATATTTAATGCATGTACGACGATCGTACACAAGTCTTACAATTCCACAAGCACCGAAACCTAATTTCTTACTAACATAGTAAGATGATGTGATTTCTTTGGGAAGATCTTGACCTTCGTTAAGGTTGGAATCTTTAAAAACAAAAGCTTTAAAAGAGATACAAATAAACAAAACACAAACAAGAACGAGATTAGTTGAAAAACTGATTTATCGACAAAATACAAATCGTATAACTTACCTTGACAATTTGGATGTGATAAAGCAATGATGTCATCATTTTGTAGGATTCGACATTTATTTGTTCCAATAAGTTCACCATTGATAAATGTACCGTTACGAGAAAAGTCCTGTAGGTTTTATTAGTAAATGTGTTAATTTTCTTTCACAGTCATATTAAGTCTTATTTTGTCACAGAAAGTCCTGAGAGTGATGAGAAAAAGGAGATCTAGTCAAAGAGGTTTATGCACTTTTACTGTGCTTCGTTTTGCCAAGGAAACCTTTAAATCGTCTGAATTTGTAACTTGAATCTTTTTCTTGGCTTTAAAAACCATGTCTTATATTTAAGAAATATTAAATCTCTGAATTAGTAAATCTTGAAAAAATAACTTTGTTTTTCAATCATATTCTAAAAGAATGTTTTGATTATTTAGTGAGTACGAACAAAATCTTTAGACTTTAGGAGTAAAATATTTTTTTTATTACAAAACTTTGGAATACTATCTCAAAACTTGAAATATAGTAGACAAAAATGTGTCAAAATTTACCATTACAAAAAAGTATAGTTCAGACGTTTTAAGACGTTGTCGTCCGCCTCTATTTAAGGAAAAGAACTTGCGATTTGCCATTTAGATGGAAAGCAACTTTACGTCGTGACACAATAAAAGCTTGTGTTTACCGGCTTTATTACAAATTTGTTAGGAAAACTTCAATTTCGTCGATTTGAGAAATGAAATCCGTTTTTAATGTAAATTTCAGAAAGCTTTTTTAAATTGTCAAAAATAACTTCACAAAGGAAGTTAACAAAAGAAATTGCAATCTTTGCATGTTCTCCCATATGCCAGTTTCTGGTATGTATTGCCAAGATTTTGTCGTTATAAACATGCAAGAGTCTGTATAAACGATTATTAAAACGAGGCTTTAGGTGGGTCATATATTCCTAAATATAGTGGTTAGGTTAAAAATCATATAAGCATTATAGCTCTATGTGACAAGGAATGATAAAAGAGGAGTCCGGAGTAGAAATGGCACTTTTGTGTTTGCTCACCTTGAGCTTTTAAGGTTTACGGCTTAAACAATTATGCCACACCCTAATAATATGATCCTAAACTAAAGAACCTTAAACCTACACCTAAAGCACACAATTTCATCTGTTCAAGATACCACCCACTAAATTCCAAACGTTTGTCCGATGTTATTGACAGTTCTGGTCGCCTTTCTTTACTATTTGAACCACCCCTACTGCAGAATTGGAAACAATACTCAATGTCTTACCACTTGACTTATATGCACAAGAAACACTCTGCAAACTATCGCCTTACGGCTCAGCCATGAGTAAACAATCTACCACAAATAAATGAGTCCATCCTATTTATATATATTGGCCGCTCGAAAATGGATGGTGAGTGGGGTAGGTGCAAGTTTCTCTTCGGAAACACTTGCTAACTCTTTTAGAATCCCCGATCAAAGCCGAGGTATTGGCAGTGACTAACTCTGCAAAACAGGTCTCAATCATATCAAAAACTAACGGTTCTTGCATAATATTAGACTATGCTGTGTTAGGGCTATATTCATTTTTAAGGCAACATTCTAAATTATACAACTTTTTTTTAATTTTGTTTTTATTATAACAAAAATTGGATACACCCAAGAGACGTTAACTTTAAGTATTATGATATCAGTTCCAAATTTTATGAGAATTTTGAGAGAAACAAACATTTTTTCAATACAATTTAAATAAAAACATAATTGCATTTAGCTCCTTTTCGCACTAAGATATCATGGTTTACGAGGTAAGCCTTCTGCAGGACACGAAGAACAGTTTCAAAACTTTAGATTTTTATATTAGGGTTGGTCTTTCTACAAATTATTAAAACTTTAAACGGATAACTTTTGATTTCACATCACATTGATGTTGGTCACTGGGAAACTACCATGGCTATGTAGGTTATAGCGGTGCGTAAAAGGTTCTGATTAGATCGACCGTGAGATGTTTAAAATGTGATCCCAAGTTCGCGAAATATTGAAACTGTCGTCTCGATTGATGACAGACGGGTTACATGTAAAGCGGCTCATTGTCTAAAACCTTGACTTGATCAAAGTGAATCAAGTGGTGGTCATCTGGATGGTCTAGTATAAGTTCGCAAATGATTTTTCTCTTTTTTCTTACATCGCTTTATGTGTTCTTTTAAGCGTGTAGCAATGCTCCTCCGAGTTTGTCCTACGTACGATGACCCGCAGCTGCAGGGTACTGCATATATTTTTGGTGTATGTAGTGGGAATTTATCTTTTTGTGATTGGAGGTAGTTGATCTTTTTTGGGTGGTAAAAATATGTATGTTTGTGCTATATCTTTTTATGACTTTTCCTACTTTATCAGTTATATAGGGTGTCCCAAAATTAACGCAAGAAATCTTGCGTTAATTTTGGGACACCCTATACCTACCTTTGAAATACGTCAAGAATGATTTCATATCTAAGACGACATCTTCCGTTTTCCTCAGCAAAGTTGGTTTCTATCTTATTTGCCTGTTCCGTTAGGGAACAAAAAGAAAAAGTGTAGACAACCAATCTCATATTTTCCGGATGATGGTGCAGGTATCTGTTTGTGTGTTTGTTTCATCATTTTCGATTTTAAATTTAATAAATTGACACAGTCCCTTATGTTGTGTTGGGTCAAGCTAGCCAACATTTTTAAAACATTAACAAAACGCTTAGGGCATTTATTTAACTCACAATTGTTCGCATAAGATTCCCTTCTTTGTGAATTTTCGGTAGCGTATATAATGTTGGAACCTGTCACAGCTCGTTGAGAAATAGGACCTAGTGTCTTACAACTACCAACCATTCTTTTTTGCAAGTCATTTCAGGGATGGAGGCGATGTTTTGATGCCGAATCCAAACGGCTATTTGAGAAAGCAATTTTCATGACAAGAATTAATGGAGGATTTGTAAATTCCTCGCAATACAGCACAGTAGGTTACACAGACAGAAATTGAACCAAAGGCCTCTCAAGGCTGTTATTCAATTATGCAGTGCTTAAATGACTTCAATGTGTATTTCAGTGCTTTATTTTGCTGCATACTTAGAACCGTATTTATAAAGAAAACATAGTTCAAATTAATTATTTCAGATCTCGTGTTAGGAAAATACACAACGGAATACAAATATTCCGGACTCAAATGGAACGGTAGGCAACTGCCTTCAGTTTGAGTTCGGAAAATTCGTATTCTATGGTGTAGTTTTCCTAAACACGGAAGCTGAAATAACTAATTTTATGTATATTTTCTTTATAAATACGGGGGTTAATGTATATTTAAATGAAATGTTAAGTTTTAAAGTAGGAAATATTTCTATTATTTTTGAAATAGCTGCATGTCTAAAGAAAACAGTCTTATACAAAAATTCATACAATGTAGGAGGCAGAAATCTCTAGCTTATCGTATGGTTTAATCAGATGGACACCTACAAAATAAAACAAAAACAAATAAAACTTTTTATCCGATCCCGATACAAAACAAAAATCCCTCCACTCAAAGGGTTAAAATTCGAATTGAAATCGTTATCTTAAATCTTATTTCTTTTCGACACAACAAAACGCAAAGATCTACAAATCTGTAGGTACCAATTCGTACTCTTTTATATTCTTTCAAAGTGTTTATTATTCATCTTCTCATTATGTTCAATTTATTTCTACCTACAAAATATTGTAACTTTTGTTCTAAAAAATAAACAAAGAACTCAAATTCATATCGAAGTTTGTATTAATGTAGGTATCCGAGGCTACCTGAATTGATTTGGGTTCATATTACGCATTATAATCCATCCACAATAAATCATTTAAAATAGGAACAACTAATCCCTCCTATCATCAATTTGTTGTCCCCTCAACACCATCTGCCTCTTTTCTTTCCCTTGTCCCTATCTTAAGGCCATTGAACATTTATCCAATGGGATAAGGATCTTATTTCAAAAGGAAAAGAAATTTGAATTCCAGTCACATGGTGGTGTTTATTTTGTTTTGAATTCAAATTCCAAATTTGAAAAACAATAACAAATAGAAAGAAATAAGAAGAAAACTTAAGACAACATATTCACTTACCTGAATATAAACTGGCTTTGAGAGATCACAATTCTCGCGTCTAATTTGGAAATGAACTTTTGATATGCGACACAACATCTTCTCAGGTAGTTCTTTGAGTGTTAGCACCAAATCGTTACCTTCTCCACGACCAGCTGCAAATTTTTCATGGCACAAATCTGCAATGAGGCCAAAAAAAGAAAAGAAACAATGAAAAGTAGTTCCTTTTCTTTATATTTTTACAACAAACAAAATTCAAAAACATAAACTCAAGGTATATAAACTCAAAAGGAAGACAAAAACACCAATTTTACCAACGTAAGGGGGGGACGAATTTGTTATAAGTATTTTATGTTTAACTCTCGTACCCAAAGTTTTAACTTTGATATTTTTCCCATAGAGCCTGCCCCAAACTACATTCTCGATGGGTTGGGATTCGAGTTGAGTCCATAAATTTGAAGCTTGACTTTGGGTGGCTCCCTGTGTATCGGGGCAGTTTTCACGGGCCATTTTCTTATCTGCGTTCGCCTAGTTGTTTTTATTGGAATGATTTGTTTTCTGGGATATCAGGATTTTTTTTTAATCTGTTAAATTTATTTTTGAATTGGATTCGACATTGAAGACAAGAAGATGAACGAGGATAACTGATTATAGACAAAACGCGTTAACAGCAGGCAGGGATTAGAATAAAGGATTATCCTCCGAGCTTTGGCTACTTCAACAGATTAGATTCAGGCTTCACTAAATTTGTTCCCTTTCCCGTTTTTCGAAGAGTTTTTGTTAGTATGAGTTGAGTTTCTTGTTTTGTTCAGCTGTCACTTTTGTAGGATGGCGGTTTTTTGAATTTTTTGTTTTTGTTCTGCTAAGAGGTGAGTTTCACCCAAATAAAATAATCAGGGATGTTATATGCAATTAGTTTAATGCTTCAGATTGTAGAGGGCAGCAATTCGTGATTGCATATTTTCAGAGAAATTTTTTGGGCAAACAGAATCTGATATGGATTGGATGTTTATTTGCTTCAAGAAATATCTTGTATAAGGCGATGTTCAGCTTGATCTCATTTGCAACTTCAGTTGATGTCTCATAATTAGATCATATTCTCGCTTACCTCGTTAAGGAATAGAAGTGAGATAGGAATTTTTAAGTTTAAATTAGGAGTCATCGCAGAGGATGGATTGCAATGTGGAAGGCTCGTGTCTTTTTTGTTGCCAATAAAGATAATTATGAATTTATGGTTTACACGCTTGTCAAGTCAAGTGAATATGTTTTTTAACAATTTTAGAATAAACAATCGATTTAAGGCTAGGCGCGCACATGCAACTTTTAGTTTCGAAACTGTTTGGTCTCTAAACTGAGCACTATAGACTTATATGAGAGTCCGCGCACATGCAGAAACCATTCTGTCACCAATTCGAGTAACTTTTTAGTTTGTGTTTTGACACAAACTAGACGATGACCTCAAACCAATTCCTTAGTTTGTGTCACAAGGAATTTATGTAACTGCGCGGACCAAAAACACTCTATATGAAGATATATATATCCTCGGTAGACATCTTGGTTTGCCTACAAGCTAAACCGGAAATCAGCCTCATAAAATTATTCTTAGTGTGCGTATAATTTCTCCTCTAATTTATGAAATTTCCCCTAAAAACTCAGTAGTTGAGTCTATGTATGCGTGAAAACACGTCAATTTTTCTCGTTGAATTCGTACACATTACAAATACAACAATGTAAACAAATGGGTTTTGGAGGGTGATATGTACGAAGGATTTATATCTTCATATAGTGTTTTTGGCGCGGAAATTCAACTAAATCTTTGAATAATTTTCTGTAAGTGCAAGAGAGATACAAATTTAGTCAAGGTTTTGCTTTCGCCAAAAATTCTCAATTTCGCTAGTTTTCTCTTTCATGCATTGATTGCGAAAATTTATTAGTTGCTTAAACCCATAAAAAACGTCTGTACCCTACTATGATACACGTAACTGCGCCCACATTCAAGTAAATAGTTTCTTTGGTATGCATGTATTAGTGCATTTCAGTCGAATGATTCTTTAAAGTGTGACGGGGTTAATAGGATACTTCCAGACGAGCAGAATAATATATCCTTCTCATAAGTTTGTTTTGAACAGTATATCTACTCTTTTCTTACATAAGACAAAGAATAGGACAAACTTGAAACTATATTGTTTCGTGTATATGAGATAGAAAAAGTGAATAAATGTTTCCTGTAGATTGGTTTATTTCGTTGATTACTTTCGGAGTTGCTTATGTGCGCGAGGTTTGGGCAACTAACGATCGAACTATTTGGTTTCAAAAAGTTGCATGTGCGCGCCTAGCTTAAGAGTTTCAAATACTTATATCTCGATAAATAAAAACGCTCTATAGTTATCAAACTTTTTCAAAACGCGCAGAGGGTTAAAAAGCCACACAAAGTTAATTTATTATAACGGAAAATAATAAAACAATTTTTCTATTACATTCTTCATAAACGATACAAGGAAGAATGATGCGTGTAAAACTCTCGTCTTTTTTGATATAAATTAAAAAACATTTTGGGTTGTTTTCATAAAAGCGAATTTACATGTATCTGCATCTACATAGTGCAAAAAAGTGCATAAAGGCAGATCCATGTCAAAATCCGAGAGTGGGGGTAATCCCCAGTGGTATCGTATAACTCTGTTTTAAAATAATTTTTTGACAGTACAGTATTTTTGCAAGCCTTTACGAAAGTGTAATGAAATTAATAAAAAAAAACTAAAAAATAGTAAGAAAATTTAAAATTATAAAAATATAAATATACAACCCAAAAATATTGCTTTAAAAGAAATAAGTGTCTTTGTGTTTTCCATGGTCTTGAAATGATGGTTAAAAGGTTGTTTTAATTCTTTATAGAGTAAAAACTCATTCAAATTTGAAAAAGTATCTCACTTATGTGCAAAATTTGTTGCAATTAGTTGCATGAATCTCCTAATCCCTCCATCTGTTCGTCTTCAGACATGAGAAAGTAGGAAAGTTCACTTACATACATCTCCGACACTCGTTAGCTTTTGAAAATTAAGTTTTCAGACTGCCTTTCTACCTTATAAGGTCCCAGCCTCTAGGGGTTTCTGCTCATGGAAATTGCTATAAAAGATCTGTGCTATTGACTTGTGTAATATTAATAAATGATTTGTGGTACCAAAAGTCTAAATACTAAACAGATCTAAAAATTAACTCAAAGTTTCCTGTTTCATGAATGAAACCGAGAATCATGTTAATTTCCACTTCACTCCGTTTTTTAACAAGGTTTTCTCTCCAATCCATTTTGGGAATAAAAAGATAAATACTTTTTTGTTTATAAAAGCTTTCGTTCTTCTTTCGGCTTCTAAATACTTTTAACGAATGAGTGACATTTGGTGAGCTGTCAAAAGTCCAACTACAAATTATATTCCATTGTATTTTTCTATTGTAACTAGTTTTGGGTTTGTAGCTTAAGTTCGAAATTGTTGCAAAATTTCCCTTTGTATATTTTGCTGTTGTAGTGTTGTAAAATTTTACACTTCTGCATTTTAACAAGGAAATTAGACCTGCTGAAAATCCAAAAATAAAGAAAAAATGTAAAGCTTTTTGCTATGCTTGTAACATTGTGGCAATACTAATACATACGAAGATGTTATAATAAAGATGAACACTTACACTATAGATAATCTTCAATTTTTCATTTCTTCAATTTCCTATAATGCTGACATTAATATCTTCTATATTTTGTTTTTCTCTCTATCTCAAAAAAAAGTATTTGTATTTGTTATCTGGGTCAATTGGATATGTTTTTCTACTTGCAAGTTTCATTGTTTTAAGATCCTTTTCTGAACAAAAGGCTGGAATGTTTAATTTATTTTATATTGGGCTGGGTCCAAATGGCTCGGTCGTGTATGTTTAATTTGAAAAAATGTTTGTATTTGATCAGTATTTAGATACACTTATACTATTTTTATAAAACAAAATAAATAAAAATTAACAATTTGCCAACTTGGCTATGGCTCGCTCATGTATGTCAGGCTAATTTGGACCGTGTCCAAATGGATGGATCCCAATAATGGCTTGAATTAAATTTAAAATGTATTATTATTTTTATTCAAGTTTGTAACAAATAAGTATATTACAAAGTTTTTAGTAAATAACATGTGAAAGTTAAACTTATAGATGAGGTAGGTAGGGCGGGAAGTTTAAAATCTTCTAACAATAATATTTATTATTTTGAATTATGAACACTTGTAATTTCAATTAAGCACTTATCGGTGCACAATATTTCTTCAAGAATATTTCCGGTGACCTTTTTGATGACCAAACGTGTACCGTTGCATAATTGAGGTGGATTCAAATTACGCAAGAGAATAATATGGGAAACGAACTCTAATCCAAGATTATATGAAAATTCAATTGGAAAATTGACATTATCATTTTCGTTAACAACACTATCGATTGATTTAAAAGACTTCAGATCGCATGGTAAAAACTTTTGCATCTGGAAATTAAATTCGTCAACATCAACATTTTTGGCTGCCAAAATAGCTGGAGGACTGAGCCAGTTATGATTCAAGTAATAACTCTGTATATCCGCGAAAATACTCTAAAACTAACACCAAAAATTGTAAAAGTAAAATTTACTACAAAATAAATTTAACCCATACTTTAGCCTCAGCAACATGTGGTGGTTTTGCTATTAAATTGTAGCTTATATGAAACGTTTGGAAGTTTGACATAGCGCAATCTATTGAATACTTACTCAATGCAGCCAACAGATGTCGCCATCTATTAAAATCGTTTGGAGATAAACGATAATTGTGGTGACTGGCAAATAAATAGACAAATAATTTGCAATAAAATAATATTGCGATCATAAATTGAGATTTAAGCTATCCTATCTTTCAAGTTGGATCAAACTGCACACGGTGTGCAAATTTTATTAAAATCTGTTAAGTAGTGTAGAAGTTCATTGCGGACAAACAACGTGATATGTAATTTTTATATACATATTAAGAAGATAATTGTGCTTCTAAAGGAAAGTTAGGCGATATAGTTACCAAACACACCTACTAGTTCACCTTTATTATTTTCACTTCCACAGTCAGACTGGCAGAGCAGGAGATAGAAATATAAAAACAATTCGATCAAATAACATTCACATTTTATTTCATCCTTTTGAATTGTGAGATCATAGAGGAAATATATTATATTATAATATATTTCCTCTATGTGTGAGATAGAGAATTCCTGGGAAATCGAATTATGAAAAATCTTTTCTCAGATTTCTGACAACAAAACTTAAACTGGCCAGGTAAATATTCACCATACTCCTTATCAGCAAATTGTCATTGTGCCTCAACTCACCTTAATACCCCCCATACATGAGAAACCTGCTCTGTACTACTACTACTCCATATTTTGGGGGCAAAATGCAAAACATTTTGACACTCACATTTCAAATGTCACCCTTGTCTCCACCCCACCGCAAAATTGAAGAATAGAACAAAAATTCAATTTTCAATATTCAAACCGTGCTGCTGATAACCCCACACGGCAAAGGCACACATTTATTTTCTTTGGGTTTGGGGGTGAGCTACAATTCCATCAACAGCAACACATCACATCAAACGACATTCGAACAAGAAGAGGGAAAAACCTGCAGAAAAATATAGAACACCCTAATCAATTGAATTAAGAAAATTATAAAAGAATTTAAGTTCTGGACCGCTTGTGATTGAAGCACTCGAACTGTGTTACGCAAGAAATGCTCAATCGCCTGCTCCACAATTTAAAACATCGCTCCAATGTTACCCTCCGTCAGTGGTCCTATCAATGTGAGTACATTTTTGCCCAGCGTTCGCGGCGTGCCCAGCAACTGTTGACCTTCTACCATCGGGTATGGGGCGAGACTGGATTCAAGGAGCTCCTGCGAAGCTATCGCACGCAATTCCAGCCTCCGATACAGGGCCTTATGCTGAGTGCCATGGGGGCTCTGGCATTCGATTGGAACAACGAACGGATCCAACTCAACAAGTTCGAGCTCTGTCAGCCGGACATGGACTTTATCGACCGTGCCGAACGCGCTCTTGTGTGCGAGGGATGCAGTCAGTGGTCGAGAACGGTCTGTTATTGTGCATCGAACACAGACGACCGCATATGGGAGCCCTATGTGACCAGGGACAACTACACAATCTGGAAGCGCGAGGAGAAGCCATCGCTGTACGCCTACAAGATTTACGTTCACTACGACGACGTCTCGGCCGATGACTTCCTCAACGTCCAGACCGACATCGAATATCGCAAACAATGGGACGCAACGGCTGTCAAGCTGGAGGTAATCGAGTGCGACACGATGCCAAACTCCAACAGCCATCTGATATACTGGGAGATGCGATGGCCCAGGTTCTTCGCCAATAGAGACTACGTCTACTGTCGACGCATCCTAACCGACAAGGAACACAATGCAATTCTTATATACAACCAGAGCGCCAAGCACCCAAAGTACCCCGAGGACCCACAGAAGGTGCGCGTCAATGAGTATTGGAGCTATATGGTCATAAAACCCTACAAGACCTTCCAAGAACCTGGAATTCACTACGTGCTGACGTATTTCGATGACCCTGGGCTGGCGATTCCAGCACGAGTGAAATCCTGGGTCACCCAGAGCCAGATGCCTGACTTCCTCAACAGACTCTACGAGGCAACCAAGGAATACGCCCGCAATCGTTCCCAGTCGAAGACAAAACAAATTTCCAGCCACTTCAAGATGTCAACATCCGAGTGCCGAACAAACGACGAGGATCGAGGAAGTCGACTAGATAGCGGCGGTGGTGGTGGACCTAGGGTAGCGAAAATGGAGCAAATGCAGGTTGGGAAGTAGGTAGAAGTGCACCTCTCCCGGTCTGTTTCTTTTCTTTTTTTTTGAAACGAGAATTGTTTTCATATTTTATCACATCCCTCTTTAAGCTAATTCCAATCTAACTATTGTTATACAATTTTCCCTACTTTACCACTTTACCTTCTAACTCTCTACCCCTTCTTCTCTTTCTCTTTTTCGAGTAAGGTTCTTGTTTTTTATATTTTATTTAATCCAATTGGCGGTTGTTAAACAAGTGCGCTAACGCTAAGTGCATGGCATTCGAAGAAGTTGCAAAAAGTGTACATTTTTTTAAATATTGAA
This sequence comes from Eupeodes latifasciatus, assembly GCA_920104205.1. Taxonomy (NCBI): domain Eukaryota; kingdom Metazoa; phylum Arthropoda; class Insecta; order Diptera; family Syrphidae; genus Eupeodes; species Eupeodes latifasciatus. Next base: position 145,904,884 of record OV049924.1, read on the forward strand.
TTAGTAGCATTTATTATTAATTTTGATAAAAGATCTTTTGATTTTTAAGATTTTATCACGTGTTTTTTAATTGAATTGGAGAAAAAACAAAAACAAAAATGTTAAAGTATTTTGAAGAGAAGAGAATTACAGAAAATAAAATACTAAAATATCCTGTTTTATTTTTTAAGATGATTTGAGTTTGATTTGGTTTTGTGTGGACATTTTTGGGTTGGATGCGCATTTAATGCATTTTTATTTATGTACCTAGAAAACGCTAGTCTTGTGGCTGTGATGGGTCATTTTCATTCGTCATTTCTTGTTTTGTAAATAGCAAATAGACAAACAGATCTATTTTTTAAATTTTCATTTGGCTTGCTTAATGTACTAAATTTAGTAATTTGTTTATGCGAAAACGAGCGAGCCGAAGCGAGTTGAGCTATAGCTTATAAAAACACTAATGCTATGCTTTAGGTGTGAGTTGTGAGACTGCTATTTGCAATTGTGATGTGAATGGGCAGGTTCAGCCGACATAAGGGACTTGAAAGTAAGGCAAGTTTCTAGCATCTGATTGGCCAGCTGCCAAAAAATTACCTTCCAATTAAGGCAACTTTAATGGAAAGTTGACTGGAAAGTTAGTCAAGAAAATTCTCCCTTACTATTAAGTCAAGTCTATTTCTATCAAAATGACAGTTGGTCATGTTTTTTCATTCAACCGAAAGCTGAACTTTATTAATCTATGATTTATTTATTTTCTGCACAACTTCATTTAATGTTTTCTGTAAAAAGGTTCCTCGTCAATTTGAAAAAGAAATAACTAATATTTCTTTACAATACAAAATACAAATCTTGATAGACTTGCAACTTGCCTGAGGAGTGTTTTGTAGACAATAAAGTTTTTGGTAGTTTTTGTACTATGAACTTAAAGTAGAGGTTTGTGAGGTAAAGTTCTCAATTTGAAATTCATGACACTTGAAAAACTAACTAGCTCCCTTGGTCAAAATTTACGTTCAAAGAATGAAGTTGACTGCAAATGAAGTCCCTTATGTTGTCTGAACCTGCCCAATGTTTTTTATTATTTCTACAATCAAGTCAATAAGATGGAAAATGTAAATCTAGTGTGGTTTGTATCAGCATACTAATAAATTGCTGTCTAGAGATGATTGACAAAGAAGCAAGGGCGGGTCCAGACTTTTTATGAAGGGGGGGGGGGTTGGCGGATAGGTCAAACACTTAACATAAAGACGAGTTTGTGGGCACCACTAAAAAATGTTCTTTTAATGTTTTTTAAAAGAAGGCTGACAAAATTAAATAAAATAATGTGTACCTTAGATATAAGATTTTTTTAGAACACTCCAGCAAGCCAAAACATGGTCTGTCTGACATATAAAAACATTTCAAGATTTCAACAGTTTGTAAATATGAACAATTAAAGAGCTAAAATACAATAGATTAGAAGGTTTTGCGCGCATTTCCTAAAAGTAGCTTTTTCCAAAAATAATATATTCTGTTCTTGTTTCCATTTCTACAGGGTTATACATTTTGCGGTTTCAAAAGTGAACTTAAATAAAACACATAGGTATTAAATATTTCTTTTTTATTATAAAGTTTGAACGTTGACATTATGTGTGAAACACTACATTATAAATCCTTAAATAAATAACTGCTACAACGCATGTATATGGTAGATATTTTAAGGTTTGTTCCTAAAATGTCAATATTTTGAGTCAGAATTAGCTACGAGGTGCTACAAAAATTACAAACAAATATTAGAACTTAGTTTCATTCAACTGAGATCTATAATTCCTAGAAGTTAAAAATGATTTTAAACCGAGTTTTATAGGTATGATTAGATTTGAAGAAATTATCGAGTTCAAAATATTTAAAAAAATTAAGTTCCAAAGATAAACCGAGAATTACAAGATCGAGTTTTTAATTTGTTTTAGACCTTCGTCAAAAAATTGACCATTATTGACTTAGTTAGTCTTAAAAAATATTTAAAACATGGTAAGTAATGTCGTTATCAACTGAAGAACTCGAGACCAAAGTGGTTTAACTAATTTTTGTAATTCTATTTAAAAAGATCAATTCATATTTAGGCCTTTCTTTAACTATACGAAGGTTGGGTCAGTGTTTTTCATAACCTAAATTATTTATTTCACAAATAACCTGGTTATTATAAAAGTTTGACGTTTTTTCACTCTTAAATGGAAACAAACCTTTCCCAATGATTTTTGATATTCTAAATTCGAATCTGAATTTATCCATCATATCACGTTTTTGGAAAAGTTAAACCTCAAAAATTTAAAAACACTTTTTTTCTAGTACCCTTTGTGAGGAAATTGGCTATTAGTAATTCTTCGAGATAATCTCGAAGGCAATGGTCACATTAGACTCTTTTAAAATAAATAAATTGGGTGGCTCAACAGTCCGTTGAGAACTAGGGCCTAGTGACTTACAACTCTCAACCATTCCTGTGTGCGAGTACTGTTGTCAGGAATGGAGGGGACCTAAAGTTTTAAGCCGAATCCGAACGGCCAATTAGAGAAAGCACTTTTCATGACAAGAATGGGCAGGTTCAGCCGACATAAGGGACTTGAAAGTAAGTCAAGTTTCTTGCATCTGATTGGCCAGCTGCCAAAAAATTGCCTTCCAATTAAGGCAACTTTATTGGAAAGTTGACTGGAAAATTAGGCAAGAAAAATCTTCCTTACTATCAAGTCAAGTCAACTTATGTCAAAATGACAATTGATCATATTTTTTAATTCAACTAAAAGCTGAACTTTATTACTCAATGATTTATTTATTTTCTGCACAACTTCATTCAATGCTTTCTGTAAAAATGTTCCTTGTAAATTTGGAAAAGAAATAAGTAATATTTCTTTAAAATACAAAATACAAATCATGATGGACTTGTAGCTTGTCTGAGGAGTGTTTTGTAGACAATAATGATTTTGGTAGTTTTTGTACTATGAACTTGAAGTAGAGGTTTGTGAAGTTAAGTTCTGAATTTGAAATTCATGACACTTGAAAAACTAACTAGTTGCCTTGGTCAAAATGTACGTTCAAAGAATGAAGTTGACTGCAAATGAAGTCCCTTATGTTGTCTGAACCTGCCCAATTACTCTTGGAGAATTTGTCAATTTCCTCGCAAGAGGCACTACCCGTGAAACAAACTTTAGATGGCATAGGCAGGGATCGAACCCAAGACCTCTGGCATGACAGTCCAACGCACTAACCATCATGCCACGGGTACGCACTCTTTTAAGGCAGTTAATTTTGACTTCTTATCCTACCCTTTATTTGATCCTTAAAAAGAGATAAGGTAAAGTGAGGAAAACTTTTGTATTTAATATTTAATGGTTTTTCTACAAATTTTTTGGCATACGGCCACTATTGGTCTATGATCAACGCCAAACGCTAAAAAATCCTTACCAGACTGGTATTTCATATACAGGCGCTTAGAACTCTTTCTTTAGTAATTTCGGTTAAAAATTCGAAGACTCAAAATTTACTGTCGACTCTTGTATATACAATATTCATAGGTAGGTAGATATTTCATAATAGAGCAATTCTGATGTCAGAAATAAATACAGAGAATAGAAAATCTTAAGAAAAGTGAATTTTGAATTTAAAAAAAAATGTAACATAAACATAATGTAAATATGTATGTACATATGTATATGTTTTAATTTCAGGTTCGAAATAAGGGCATCACAAAAAATCACATCGGAAAAAGTTGTTCAGAGACCAGTGTAACGGTAACCGAAAGAAATACAAATTTATAGTGCACCAGGGAATAAGCACTAGGTTAAGCTGCATTAAAAAAGGCTATGTAAAATCTTATTATTTTTTTATAATAAAAAGGCTCTTTGCTTTTTTAAAAATGAGAGTTTTTCGTATATATACTTTTATTAGTAGTATATACTTTTATTAATTAAATTATTTTGTACTTTTTTTGTATTATGTAAGTTGTTTTAAGTATTAAAATTGTAAAATAGCGTTATTAATGCTAAATAAACATCTATCAATCAATCAATCAATCGTCAAGTTCAAGTCGGTCATATAGGAACGAGCCATTTGACACTTTGAGCTAATTTACTTTAAACTTTGTAATAAGACTGTTTTCAAACTACAAAAATATGAATTTTGCAAAAATTAAATGAGCACCTGGAGGGTTGAAATTTCAATTCAGTGTGATGATCTTGGGATCCTCTTCCTTCCATTGATGTAACCATCTTTGTATACGAATAATTTTACACAAAGTTATGAACAGAAATGGACTTTAAATGAACATTACCCCTATTACCGATGTCGTAAACGACAGCAAAATATACGACACGACACAATCTGCATTCCATAAGTCGTTTTCAACTTTTGTCACTCGTTTTGTTGTCGTGTGTAAACGTCAAGTGTGTTGAACGCTTTAATTCAGCATTCTGTAAGACGAAAGGAAACGACGACAATGAAAAAAAACGACGGTATCTCTCGTTTGAAAATTTGCTCACGACGAAGAAATGGAAGTTCGCAAAACTGTAAGTTTCCTTGTTAAATAATTTTAATTTTATGGAATTTATTAGTACTTTATTTGCGATAAATAAAAAATAAAAATATTTTTGCACATTTTCAGTTAAAATTAACAAACCAAAACCAATTCGAGGCGCTTGTCCGGCTGATGGAAAGCAACGAGCAGCTGGCTAGGGGATTTTTGAAATGTATGAACAAAGCCGATTTTAAAAAAGAATGGAATGTTGTAGCTGATAAACTCAACAGCAAAAGTCCTCCAATAAGAGATGGTGATGGTTGGCAAGAGGTTTGAATCAGTTTATTCTATTTATGTACATTAACACATTTTTAATATTTGCTTTTTCAGGTTTGGGCTGACTTTGAATTTAAATCTACTTAAACATAAACAGATCGTTAAGCCCGAGTGGAAATGCAATTGGTGTATCGCAGCTCCAAACCACTTCAACGTCTTCATCATCCGGACATACATAAGTCAAAGCCAGTTCAGGCTACAAATGCAGATGCCGACGCTTCTCTGTCCTTTTTGTACAATTAATTGTGCCTTTGCAATATTTCGCTCTCTACCTTCTTCATCATTGTCACTATCGCTGCTTGCGTTGTAATACATTTCAACACTTATCATTTTAATAATTTATTTATTTGGTAATAATTTAATAAAAACACATTTGTTGAATGTCGAGTAATGAAATGATTTAGAATTTGATTTCAGTTTGACAGATCTCTGATACATTTTCATCGTTTAAAAATCTGCTACAAAATAGTCGCGTCGAAAAAGTTATAGAATGCCACTTAAAAAACGACACGACAAAGAAAACGAGAGTCGTCGAAAAAACGAGACGACATCGGTAATAGGCATGCATATCTCGGAAAATTGGGGTTCTTAATGAATGGTCAAAACTAAATTTGGTTAAAGGTAATGTGTAACAGAATTTGCCAAACGCATCCTAACGATCTTCGAATAACGAGTGTTTTAATAAAATGAAAAAACCCTATTCGTAGGCAGTCTTTTATAGTCTTTTGTTCAACTTTCTTTTTATGTATTAAAACCGATTTCAATTGGTTAGAATTCATTTTATTTTTACAAATAATTTGAGAAAAACAAACTTTTTACTCACAAAATTTTTTCATCAATACAAAATTTGACAGCCGGTGTCAAACAAATTTAAATGTCAAATGAAAACGTGTAAATGGTCAGGTTCAGGCAGCATAAGGGACTTCATTTGCAGTCAACTTCATTCTTTGAACGAAATTTTGACCAAGGCAACTAGTTAGTTTTTCAAGTGTCATGAATTTCAAATTCAGAACCTTACTTCGCAAACCTCTACTTTAAGTTCATAGTTCAAAGTTCATAGTTCAAAGTACCAACAAAATTATTGTCTACAAAACACTCCTCAGGCAAGCTACAAGTCCATCACCATTTAAATTTTGTATTGTAAAGAAATGTTAGCTATTTCTTTTCCAAATTGACAAGGAACCCTTTTACAGAAAGCATTAAATGAAGTTGTGCAGAAAATAAATAAATCGAAGAGTAATAAAGTTTAGCTTTCAGTTGAATAGAAAAACATTATCAACTGTCATTTTGACAGAAGTAGACTTGACTTGATGGTTAGGGAGGTTTTTCTTGACTAACTTTCCAATGAAGTTGCCTTAATTGGAAGGCAAATTTTTGGCAGCTGGCCAATCAGATACTAGAAACTTGCCTTACTTTCAAGTTCCTTATGTCGTCTGAACCTGCCCAATGTTCGGTGTGAACGATTTTCGGGTTTTCGAAAACTTTTTGCCGGTTTTGGGTTTGGTGTGAAAAGCCTTACTCACGCTATTCACAAATGTTTGGATAAATAATTGTTTGTCATAGTTCTGTAAATACGTCTTAAATTCTTAAACACTTCAAACTAAGAATACTGTTCTCTTTCTCTCTTTAGGTTGCAGTTGAATGGCCTTCCTACGGCTTTTGCGGATGATATATCGTTTACCTACCAGTCAAACACAGAACATAATTGTAACATTCAAATTGAAGAAGATCTCGAAATTCTAAGAACTTGGTTCTCTGTTCATAAGTTAATCCTTAGTGAAAAAACTAAAATAATGTCATTCAAAACTTCTAGTCATCAGCTTTGCAATTACGATTTTATATTTCATGGGTCGAATTGTAAACAATTCACCTTTCCTTTACATAGTTGCGGTAGACCTAATTTTCAAGCAGCTGGTTCTTGTTCAGATTCTTGTTTCAAAATTGATTCAGTGTACAGTTTTAAATATCTAGGAGTTACAATTGATTTTAATCTTAACTGGAAAGATCATATTTGCAATATAAAAAATTATTTGATGCTCATTACTAGAAAAATGTATCTGTTAAAACCATTCTGCTCAAAAAGAGTTTTAACTTCAATATACTACGGACTTGCACACTCTAAAATACAATATGGTTTATCCAGCTGGGGTGGTTCATATGCTAGTACTTTAAGACCCTTGTTGATTGCTCAAAAACATCTAATTAGAATCATTTGCAACAAAAATCGATTAACTGAAAGTTGGCCCTTATTCAAGGATTTGGGAATTCTACCTTTGAGACACCTTTACATTTTTAAAGTACTGAAAGAATTTTTCAAGCAAAGTGGTAACATTCCAAGTAGGAACTCGCAGTTATATAATCAATGCATAAATAATATGCATCTTGTCAATATACCCACTGCTCATAAAACTCATTTCTCTAACTTTTATACTGTCGCAGCACCCAAGGCATTTAATAACTTACCAACATCTATCAGAACTTCTCAAAATTTAAACTCTTTTCTGAAAAAAGTAAAAGACTGGCTTTTCACAATTGACAAATTGTTAAAGAAACATTGATGTTTAAAAACTGAGTATCTACTTTTTATTATATTTCATTTTCTCTTAATTTATATGAATATGTTCTAATTCTAATTCTTTCCTATTTTGTATTTAATATTTGAAATAAAAAAAAAAAAAAAAAAAATAATAATAACTTATTTGATCACCTGCCTTAAACAATTTAGTATCATTGCAGCTCTGATTGTCACCCCACATCAGTTTTTAATTTATGTAAATTAAAATTCGCTTTGTATCATTCAACACTAGCTTGAAGCTAAAGGATGATAACTATTATTTATTCTTTATTTATTGTAAATTTTTGTATTAACTAGTTGTAAAATGAAAATGAATAAATAAAATGTATTTCTAATAAAAAAAAAAATTCTAATTGTTCACCGAAATTCTGTATGGACAAAACACTGTGTTTCATAATACTAATTCTGAATTGCGAATTTTTTTTTCAGACTATTTACAGCATTTTGAAATATAGAATTTTGACCAAACAGAATTTTGTCCTAAAGATTTTTCACCATACCAAATTTTGTTCATATAGAATTTTGACTTACAGTATTTTAAATCCATTATTATGACCCCAGCTCGTTAAAGAATTGTATATAAACTCAATGATGCTTTAATTTAACAAAATTCGAGACACATATCTTGCAAACATTTATTTCAAGTGGATGGTCCAGTGGGCATGTTCAGACGACATAAGGGACTTGAATGTAAGGTAAGGTAAGTTTCTATTATGTGATTGGACAGGTGCCAAAAATGGGCAGGTTCAGCCGACATAAGGGACTTAAAAGTTAGGCAAGTTTCTATTATCTGATTGGCCAGCTGCCAAAAAATTACTTTCCAATAAAGGCAACTTCATTGGAAAGTTGACTGGAAAGTTAGTCAAGAAAAATTTCCCGTACTATAAAGTCTAGTCTACTTATGTACATCAAAATGTCAGCTGATCATATTTTTCTTACTCAACTGAAGACTGAACTTCATAACCCTGTGACTTATTTATTTAGAGCACAATTTTATTTAAAGTTTTGTGTTAAAAGGATCCTTGTTATATTTAAAATGAAAAAAGGGACTTTGTCGTTACAATACAAAACACAAGTCCATATAGTTGTGTTTTTGGTGATTTCTGCAAAATCAACGGCTAAAAGATCGACAACATAAGGGACTTTACTTGCGGTCAACTGAATTCACTGAACATATAGGTATTTTGACCAAGGAAACTGTTAAGTTTTTCAAGTGTCATAAATTTAAAACTAAAAACTTTACTTCACTTACTTCTACCCTCAGTTCATCGTACAAAAACTACCAAACACATTATTGTCTACAAAACACTCTTCAGGTTAGCTACAAGTTGATTACGGTTTGTATTTTGTATCAAAAAGAAATATACCTTATTTCCTTTCCATTTTGACAAGGAATAAATCAATTTTGTGCAAATAATTCAACATTTTACTGAAAATGTCAAAGTTATAATCAATAGAATAGTAAGCCATTTTCCAAAAGTGTCTTCAAGTCTATTTAATTTCGTCTGTACCTGCTTTTTGATTAATTTTTTTTTATATTGTACGCGCATTCAAGGGGATATGAATACCCTTATAATGATTAAACACAGTGCGAGCAATTAGGAAGGGCTATTTCATTAGAGCATTGCTTATGGAAGTAGCGGAAAAATAATGACATACATACATATATGAAACCTTTCGACGGTGCTCGAGAGATCGAAAAGTTTCAGTTACAACGGTCAACTATAATTTTTAAAATTGTACTTTAGTTTCGGACGAATATAGGCTTTATAAACTATAACCAGATCAGAAGGGGTAAAAAAAGTCTTGTATCGTCAGAGAAAACCTAAACACACTTAGTAGCATTTTTGGCGATGTCAAATATGTGATCACTCCACAAAAGTGGTTTGTAATGCACATACCTTGGACTGAAAGCTGTTTAGTCTCCTCGATGCAAGTACAAGTCAAGATCAGAATTTTATGAGCTTATCATACGCTGCCATTGGTAGTCTACTTTCGAAGAACAAGGATGAGAATCTAAAAACGAATATGAAAAGCTGAGGGTACTGTCATCAGCGAAACAATTTAGTGGGTTAGAAGTTTCAGAGAAAAGATCATTTATGAAAAAAGGAAGAGCGTTGCGGAGAAAGCGGAGCCTTTGAGCACACCAGCGTTTATTTTGTGGATATCCGATTTGAACCCGTCCAATACAACTTGAATTGTACGCTCCGAAAGGTAATTTCTAACCCAACAAAGATGAGATTCATCAATACCACGAAAAAAGCACGAATTATCGATAAGAGAGCTTGATTCCAAACTCTATTAAATGCTTTGAAATATCAAGTTCCACTGTTCGGTGAGACAAATCATGAGATCACCTGTGGATTTATTGCTACGAAAGCCATGATTTGATTTAAATATTAAAATTAAACACAACCTTTTTATGCAAAAATATCTTAGTTTCGTTTTTTATTTACCAATAAACCTCAGATGTAATTTGGTTCTGTCTTCACATTTTTTTTTTAATTTTAATTTTAACATTCGTCCAATTTTGTTTTTTCTTTTGATAACAATTTTTAAAATGTTTCCTCTTACCAAGTGGAACGGTTTTTTCATGTTTTTCTTTACCTTTTTGTTTTTGTCATTTTATCTAATATCTATATTGATTTATTTATATAGACATCAGCTAACACTAATTAAAAAGAATTTAATAGATAATGCAAACGAATTTTGTTTTTTTAGTTGTATTTTTTTGCGGGGGAGGTGTGGTAGTGTGTGTTTTTTTTATATATCATATTATTGCCAAAAGCGTAAGCAATTATTATTTTTTAAGGCAAAATATAGGAGATAAAAACTTTTTGTTTTTTGTTTTGAAAGAAAAACAATATTTTTTTTTTAAATTTAACCAATTGTTCATGGTGTTTCTTCTTGTTTTGGAAGATTTAATATTTTTTGTTTTTTCTCCAAATCGGCGACACACTCATCACACTGTCCGCAACGGTGTGGCGCAACTACAACGTGCGTCCTTAATTGTCCATCGAATCCAATTGTAAAAAATTCATCATCCGATGTCCAGAGCCCGTCACGAACGAAATTTCTTGGTTCGGACGATTCATAAATTTGTACATCTCCATCGAAGGCTTTCACTTTATTTGAATCACCAATCACAGCTAAGCGGGAGCTTTATAAATAACAAAATAAAATAGAATTGAAAATTAATAATCAGTTTTTTTGGGAGAATAAAAACACGATTTTGTTTATTGCTAGAAATTTATTCTAAAAAAATGGACATGAATACGTTTTATGGTGTCAAATTTGTGTTGAATCCAGTGAAAAATTATGTTCGTAATTTCGACTGTTTTTAAAACAGAACTTTGTTGAAAGGGTCGATCGTCATCATAGAAAATGTTGACAAACTTTTGGGGTTATGAATACAACCAACAACAGCTTGATGTAAAGTGAAGTGAACATGTTCGCAAAAACGCCCATAAGATTAATTGCTCATCGCCAGAAAGACATACATACATACATCGGTAGCAATACGCCTGGCTACTTAAATTTAACAGGGCCTTTTAAAATCTCTTCCAGTAGAGAGGCCTAACTACTACGGTGCTGCTGTACAGGACTAGAGTCCTGCCAGAACTCACTTATGGATCCAAGCTTCAGTGCTTAGTAGAAGCCGCGTTCGAGAGGAACAAAAAAAATCCTTGAATATTACGCAATCTACCTCGAAGAAGATGTATTGACAAAAATTAATGCCGGACTTATATTGTGTAGAAACTTATTCAAATCAAAAAATCATATTACGGCACGATACGCAAAAGTTTTTCATGTCTATTAATGAAAGAAAATGAGGAAGGAGACGCCATAACCTTCAAAAATGTGAGGTACAAAGAGAATGTAAATTTTGGCAATGTAATTTCTCCAAGCAAATGTATAGAAGAAGAAGAACTTAATTATCATTTTATAACATATTTAAATATTAAAAAAACAAAAACAACACTAGCTGTTTTTACACTGCAGCAGATCTGTAACGGTATTTTTCACGTCAAATGACAATGTTATTATTAAGCTTGTAGTGCGAAAGACTATTACTTAAATTTAAGCTACTTTCCTGATCCACATCGAAATGAAACCAAATGAAATAATTAACTAAAATTTCCTCATATCTTTATCATATCATACCTTTGAAAGAGACCTCAAGCAAAGAAATCAGCAACAAAATCTTCAAAAGAAGAAGCATCACCATCAAAGTAATGACCGAAATGGCCGTGCAGCCTTGTATAAAAAGTTATACATCAGTTAAAAAATAGGAATGAAAGACTTAAGTTTGTTAATAAACATTTAACACCGGATACGTCTTCTAGGAATAAGGTGGAACTACATATTTTTGTATTGTTAGTTAACTATTAGACACGGGGAGAAGCAAATTTAACCTTGTAGGTTCAGATGGAAGAATGTATGATTGGCGAAAAGTAAATGAAGATTTTTCTCATAAGCGTAGTCTACTGTAAAGCATGGTGGTTGGTTGGCCAAGGTATGAGGATGTGGTCAAGGTTCTGGTGATCTGAACTAAAATTTTGTGAAGGTTAAAATGTATCAAATGGCTAACATCAATATTTTGAAACAAAATTTGTAGTCGAGTGTCACTAAACTCGGAATACAAGACAATTTCATCTTCTACCAGGACAATTACCCAAAGCACACATCTTGTATAACAAGGTCGTGGTTATTGTATAACCGCCCTAAGGTGCTTAAACCACAGAAAAAGTCACCTGACCTTAGTGCAATCGAGAATATAATGGATGAACTGGGACGTCGAGTTGCTCAAACTAACTTTAGAAACATTGAGGACCTTAAGACAGGCCATCAAGAGGAATGGCAAAAAATAATTCCTGAAGTATGTTAAACACTTGTCTCTTTAATACCTCGAGGCCTTGAGAAAGCGCTTTAATCGAAAGGATACGCAAAGTACTAAATATCAAGTGTCCGATTATGTGTGTATTGCTTTTGTTTTTAATATACATAGACTGCTTACTGGCTGAAACTGGAATTTTAGCTTATTTAAAATAAAAATGTGTTTAAATGTCATATAAAATTGTTATAATGTTTTACAATATATGTACATAAATTTCTTGGAGAATGCATTGCAAAAATTGTTCATGTACCCGATTAGTCGTGGGAGCCACTGTATTTTTTTTGGAACTAGGGTTCGAAAATAGCGAAAATATTTTAAGATGTCAGTCCAAGAAGATGGAGCTGTATGTCTAACAACCATTAATTCGCCGCAGACAATGCAAAATCACAGCACTCCATTCTTTTCTATGAGATAAGATAACTTCTTGGTAAATGCTAACCAACCACTTAGAAAGAGACGACTTTTTAGTCAAATATTAAACCAATTGGAAATACAACTCGAGGTACTTTTTTTAAGGGCGAGGTTATTACTTCTCCACTGTCTGAGCATTTGCTATTTCTTCAAAAAAAAAAAGGTTGCGATTAGTTAGCCGTAATTTCTATAAAAGTTATTTCAAGGTCACATGAAGTCTGCAGCTAATTTGAAGTGGAAGGGAAGCTCAAAAGGTGTATTTTTCACGTAAACAGTTCAATTACTAACATAATTATCGTATTCTGGCCAAACAAGAGATCAGAATCTAAAGCTTTAGCATTTTTGTTTGGTTACAAAAATAGAACCTCTTTAAAAATATCTAAACAAACAAGGAGACAACTTACCCCCTTGGAAGAATCTTCCTGACCGGTTTGTCGTTATAAGTAAATTTTTCAATGTATTCATTTGGCTTTCGTATATCACATGTAAGAATTTTACCATCTTCGTCACCGAGATGGATGATCTTTTCGTCTGGAGATATGGCCTTTGTTGCCCAAGCGCAAGCCTTGAAGCAGTCTGTGTGATTGTCGTATATTGCTATTTTAAAAATTGTAAAAATAAAAATATATTTTTGGTTAACGAATTGCGTTTCAAATAAATTTACAAATAAAACACACACACACACACACTCAAGACAAAACGCAAAGAAAAAAAGTCAAACATTTCAGTATCTAACCTTTTGCTGGACGTGCTTGTCGATCATCCCACAAGAGTGTAGATTTATCCAAGGAGCAACTGGCAAAGGTATGCGGCTGACTTAGAGAAGTGGCAATACCAGTAATAACATCGCTATGAGCGTGTCGTAAAGTGTGAACAGATGTTAGATCTGCCTTTCCCATGTCCCAAATCTACATTTTAAACCATTGACGAGAAAGTGGAAATTCTTCTCATTTTCATTCGAATAAAAAAAAGCTCACCTTCAGCATACAATCCTTCCCACCGGTTATTGCTTTATTTGAATCAGCATGGAACTGTTCCAAGCATAAAATTGGATGAGTATGCTCATAACGTTCCCCAATCATGAACAAACAATACGGATTAATGCTGCGCACTTCGGTTTTAGTGGACCAAAGTTGGACGCAGCCGGAATGAAAGGATATGAGGAGCTACAAACGTGAAGATTGATGTTTAAAATAAAATATCTCCTTTTATCAAAAATTCAATTAAACTTACAATATTTTTAGCAACAAAACGCATTGCCGATATCAAAGAGTGGCATTGCAATTTATAAATGGATTTCTTTTCGGCGCCAATTTGCTCACGACGTTCGAAACCCCACAAAGAGCTAGACCATTCACGACCAGTTAATTTATTTGTAGCTAAAGCATAAGTTCCATCCACATTCGCTGCTACACATTCCCATGCTGGATGAATGCGTAGCTGACGATTGTGTGGACGTTTGGCGTAGTCGCGGGAATTCAGATTGGGATAGTAAGTGTTCGAGGCCAGTGCTGTAGTGTCTTCGGGCGGATGATAGTAATCTGGTGTTTTATAGAGGACACCATAGGAGCTTGGGAACATAATTATAGCGCAGGGGTGGTGAAACGATTTTTTTTCTAAAAACTCACGTTTAAACAAAAAAATTGTGAAAAAATTAAACGCAACAACGAGGTTAGCAGCCCACCGGTGAGGAATGCCTAAATTCACCTGACATCTTTCTTTTTTTATTCAGCGCAAAATGTCAAATTGGATTTGGGCGCTGTCAATTTGACACAATGTGGTTTTTTGTTTGTTGTTTTTGTTTTTTGTTATTGGTGTTGTTGTGTTGGTGTTGTTTTTGTTGGTGAATCTTTTTTCAGGCGGATGTGTTCAAGAGTTATGAGTCTGACTTTGTGCACAAATGAATTGCACTCTGCGATTTTTACACTTGCAGTCGTATTGAAAAACTCACAACCTTAATTATTAGAGTTTGATAAACAGAATGTAATTAAATGCAACTTTGTATAAGTTTAAATCTGTGAAACTGTTAAGTCCGTGTGTTCGGGACTAATAAAAGAGAACAATCCAAACTCCATTATCGAGTCTATCTATAATGTTCACAGCCGCAACGGGCAAAGTGCGATTGTTATTGTGAAGATGAGGTCTCGGGAAGCTACTTGGAATGTGCTTCGAAGTTCTAGAAGTCTGAAAGGAAAACCAATTAGCATCCATATAGATTTGCCTTTAAATGTTTGCCAGAGACGGGCTAAACTCATTCGGATAAGAAAGGTACTCCTCGAAAAAGACAGCCGAAAGAAAATTCTCGTCCGAGATGATAAATTGCTTGTTGAAGGGAAAGTCTTCACCTGGGACTCCGACATGGGTTTAAGGTGTGGTGAAAATGATGGTTTGGATACACGTAAAGCTTTTTATTCTGATATTTCGTTTATCAAAAACTTTATGAATGAAATTTTAACACAAAACTGCGTATTTAAAAACGCCACAACAAGTGTCGGTAATGTTAATGTCAACTCAAACTCAACTGACAGATCAGTGCGCAGGGTGTCAACCAATAATGCATTAGTAAGCTTGGGTGCAAACACAAGCATGGCGAGTTTGCACGAAGCATGAGATGTAGAAGTCTAATAGAATGAAGTTTTTATTAAAAATATTAAAATATTAAGTTATAACATATCAGGAATGAAAAATAAAATATTGTTTGTGAATTTCTTTAATTATATACAAAAGTTTGATATATTTGTACTATTTGAAACAAACTTATTAGCACACGAGTAAGACAGATTTAAGAAAATATTTTTCGAATATGAATTAAGATGGAATCATGCAATAAAAACAACTAAGTTTGGTTGTGGCAGCGGAGGCGAACTTTTTGGATACCGAAACAAATAACTGGAGCAAACATAATTTTTAAGAGAGCAGATGATTTCTATGTGCTGTATGTTCACGTTGGCAATAACAGAATGTACATAGTTCCAATTTATTTAAATTGCAGCCATTGAAAAGTTGACTTTAACAAATTATGTGAGACTCAGCAGGACATCGACTCAAATAATTTAATGCTCGTAGGAGATTTCAACGCTCGAATCGGTTTTTCACAAAATAACTTCTTCAGTGCAAACTCACGGTATATTAACCTGAACCGTAACTCTAAGGACACAGTGCGCGATAACAAAGGGCCAAAAATATTGGAACTTGCAGATATTCATGATTGTCATGTTTTGAATGGTAGTTGCGCAGGAGATCCCGAGGGAGAGTATACCTTCATAAGAGGTACTGCATGTTCCGTCATTGACTGCTGCTTTGTCCCTGGCAACTGGGGTAACATTATTAGCAACTTCACAGTAGGAGCTGAGACATTTTCAGATCATATGCCTCTTGAAATAACTTTTCTTTGTCGGAGTCGGTTAGCACCTTAAATACGAAACAACTGAAACTTATTCCTAAACTAACCTGGAAAGACATAAACAAGACAGATTACCAAATTAACTTAGGAATAGAACTTGAAAAACTTGCAAATTCTCATATGCCTGTGAAAATAAGTTCTCTTACAGAAGTTATTAAAAAAGCTTACCCAGAAAAAAGACAACTTAGAAAACAACCAATTTGCAAACAAAAATGGTTCGATATTGAATGTTCAAAAGCTGGAGATTTATCATTTAAGTTCTTAAAGCTTCTACGGTTGCACAACGTTGATATTTTCAAAAAACTATATGCTGAAGCGAATAAAAATTTTAAATGTACATATATGCAATAATAAGAAAGCAGTTTTTGATCAATCGAATATGGAAACTATCAACAACACTCGCTGTTCCGCTCAGTTCTGGAAAGCTGTTAGTTGCCTAACTAAAAGTGGGCCGAAGCGCTTGGCAGCCCTATTTCAAGGCGCGTATTTTTCGACCATGACTTAGCCCATCCAGTTAATGGTTAAATTCGGTATCAAATGAAAGGTCTGAGTCTACTGATTATGAATATATAGGGTTGCCATGTCTTAACTGGGCCGAACCCCTCGGCAGCCCCGTTATAAAAAAAAAAATCCACCAAATATGTAATGCCTTATAACTTAATAATTTGGCTGACTTCGTTCATCGAATTTTATTGTATTTTATGTATTGTATATCAAATGAAAGCTCAGAGCCTGTAGAAAATTAATAAAATAGTTTTACAATTATAAAAAATCTATATATGTCAAAAAAATATTTACTGCAGTTTTCCTTAAAACATTCATTTTATTTAACCAACAACATTACTTTATCTATTGACGTAAATAAAAGATTTGCTATCAAATGAAATTTAGGACAAAAAAGTACAGTGGCAACAATAATTAAAAATTCTTTTACATAGCTAGATGACTTACCTTTAAAATTGACTTAATAAATCATTAATTCTTTTTCATGGGAGATATTTATAAGTAAAGAGAGTTTTTATATATTTTTATATATATGTACATATATACATATATTTTTTATATGAGCAGAGTTTTTATTCAACTTTTATTTACCGTTAAACAAAAAAATCACAATTTAAATACTTTTTCATTTACAAATTTAAGGAACATAGTTTTTGATATACTTATAATCAATAACAATAAACTTAACAATACAAAAATTAAATACCATGATATCTACGAATATATTTCACTTTCCAAAAACGGAATAACAAAAGTTTACATTTACAAAATAAGATACAAATAAAAGCATATATACATTCTTTTTTCAATTTGTCGTTTAGTTATCGTCATCAGAATAAAAACTATCTTCTTCTTCTTCTTCTTCTTCTTCTTCTTCTTCTTCTTCTTCTTCTTCGATATCATCATCAATAACTATTTCTTCGACAGATATAGGTGTAGCATCTCCTACGAACCAAATCGGTTTTATTATGTCGTCTTTGACTAACCAACCACACTCATTGGGATTTCATTGACGGCATTGAAGTTCAGAGCATTTTGTTTTAAAGATATCCAGCATGGTGGTAACACACTGGAATCGAAATGTTTAACTTTTTTTAGAAAGCGATTGCTTCTCGTTGAAAATATTTTTTGAAAAATAATAAAGCGTGAAAGATTGACACTTTTGCATTTTGTGGAGTACAAATTGCATGTGAATTCTTGTAGTAATTCCATGTTTTCAATGTTGTTAATTTGGTTCGGGGTGTTTAAGGACGCAAATAGTTTTTGAATTTTCTCATTTTTTATCAACTGTTCAAAATGCTTTGCCTTGCCTTTCCGATAGAAACTGGCGGTATAGTCACTTCCAGTGAAGGCATGAAAACCCGGTAAGGATTGACAAAGCCTATCGCCAAGTTTTTTTTTGAAACCTCGGTACAATTGTCAGCCTATTTCCAGCATTTTGAAATACAGAATTTTGGTATACAGAATTTTAAGATACAGAATTTTGAGCTACAGTATTTTGATCATACAGTATTTTGTACATACAGTATTTTGAGATACAGTATTTTAAATACAGTATTATGATCCATACAGGATTTCGAACCCAACCCGTTTCAATTACTAATTACATGTAATTAGAAAGATTCAATTACTTGCAATATATTATCTAACATATTGTACTATTCCGCTTGGTCCGATAATTAAAACTTATTCACACTTCGTAAATAAAAACACAAATTTTCTTTATTTAAATCGATATAAACTTATTTATTGAACACTCAATTATTACGTTTCAAACACAGTCTTTACTTTTCAAACACAGTCTTTACTTTACAGCAATTCACAATCCATAATGAACCGCTTCGCTTCCAAGCGCCTATTTATATACCTCCAATCGGTTCGAGAATCTACGAGGTTGTTCTCGATGCTTAACGAAGTTCTCCACTTTATCACTAGATGCTTACCCCTTTCGAGGTTCTTGTATGCGCTGAATGAGTTCCCCTCTAAGCCACTAGATGTTTCTCGATGCTTAAGAAGCGAGTTCTCCTATTAGCCACTAGAGGTTTTTCGATGCTTAAAGAAGCGAGTTCGCCTATTACTACCACTAGATGTTGCCCCTTATTATTGAAAGAGATAAAGAGTGTATACACATTACAATATGTACATAAATGCAATTAAAAACAAAAGTAATCATCAAAAAAGCATTAATGATTACTTTTTTCCAGTAATGATTAGGTACAAAAAAATAAAATCAAATATTACTTTCTTCAATTAAATTTTATGCGATATTACTATGTTCTTTTAGATATGTTGCTGTGAATGAATTAATAAATAAGGAAATTAATTAGTAGTGTCCGACCGAAGGTCGATTTTCAGCCGAAGCCGAAGCCTAATTATTAGGCTATTTACAGCATGTAATGAATTTTAAAAACAGATTACTTTTATAAAGAATACATCATAATATTTTTTCATTGGCATAATGTTCTAATATATGTACTTCCCTTGAACAATAACATATGATAATTCATAAGTCTTTGAATTAATTAAAAAAAAAAATGGTATTTTCGTCTTATTTTCTCTTCCCATTTTCTTCTCATTAATTGTTATTTCTCTCACAGTTGTATATGAATTGCTGTTACCACAATCAAGAATTCCATAAACAATTACACCGAACTTATTGATCTGTCAAAACTTCCACGTGTTCGTTCATTTTGTTGATATTTAAAAGCTAATGCAAATTTAAGAATTAAGTGAAATTTTGAGTTGCAATAAATGATATAATGTACATACATGTAGTAATTAATGAACGAAACAACTTTATCAAAATGTACAAGATTTTAATTAATGTAATACTTTAATATTTTTACTAACATGACAGTTCAATATTTTTATTAATACAATATTTGAAGCTACTTTCAGACCGTCGCCTTCGGGAATCAAAAACAGACTGCCTCCGATTATCTTTTCTTTAGAATAGGTCCCACACCGCCCACCTCTGTAGTAGACGGTACCAGGCCAGCGCCCTGCTGGCCCAGCTCAGCAACCAGGCTCCTCCGATTACTGCTCCCATCAACAGTAGTACCTTCGCTATGTTCCTCGGCATTGCTTCTTGTCTATTGTTTTCGTCAGAAACATGACTGGCTATTTAAATGACTTTAAATAGGTCATGTTTCTATCATGCACAATCGTATCGCATTGTATTAAATGGGGTATGGTTGCTGTCGCGTCGTCGTCGTCGGCGCGGCGGTTGCTGCTGCCGCGGTGGATCTTATTCCATTTTCATCGACGTCTGGGAATGTGCTGATAGCTGATGTTTGGTTTATTGTGGGCGACGGTCTGAAAGTAGTATCTGTTTAGGTTTTTCTTATTTATTTATATATTATTAAATACTTAGCTTATCTTATCTTATACGATGGCATGGCCATGGGCCATGGATCCCACATTCGGCCATCTTAAGAAAAATCGACTGCCCTCAGTCGATGTTGTTTTCATCTTCTGGGTCATCATCTTCCTCATCGCCGTCTGCTATCCATGGTTTCATGTGGTCTGCTGCCGTGCTCGTTGTGTTAGGTCCCTCATGATGACCCACCTTCTGTACCTCATATCTTTCGTTCCGTTTTACCTTTGTTACTTCGTATGGTCCTAGGAAACTTGCGTGCAGCTTCAACCCAGCTCCGAACTGGGTCCTCTTGATGGCGACTAAATCCTTGACTTTATATTCGTGAGCCGCCTTCCTTCTTCTGTTATACGTTTTCTCATTCTCAGCTTGTACCTTGCTTATCTCTTCCTTGGCTATTCTCCTCATCTCGTCTCGGTTGGCTTCAAAGTCGTCTAAAATTACCTCTTCTAGCAACTTCCTTATTTCCAGATCTTCGGCTCGGCGCATGGTTGCCCCAAACATTAGTTGAAAAGGACTCCTTTTAGTACTTCGTGATACTGTTGAGTTTATAGCCCTCTGTACCTGCCCTACGCGCTGGTACCACTTTGTGGGATCTGTTACTGTTATTTTCGATAGTACCTCAATGACTATCTTGTTGATTCTCTCCACCTGCCCGTTCCCCCTTGGTACTCCGGTTGTCGTCAGGATATGGTGAATCCCCCTTTCGTTACAGTATTCTTTGAAGGCGATTGCTGTAAATGCGGTGCCTTTATCGGATACTATCCGAGTTGGGTTCCCGAATGTTTCACTTTGCAGTTCTAGCCTTTTAATTACCTCCTCACATTTAGTTGTTTTCACTGGATATATCCAGGTGAATTTTGTAAACGCGTCAACCACCACGAAAAGGTAGTTATAGAATTTGCTCGTCGACGGAAGTGGTCCAACGTGATCTATATGTAGTGCATGTAACGGCACATCACTTTTCTCGATTGGATGTAAGAATCCTTGTGCCTTCCCACTTTTTTTTGCCGCCAGAATACATGCTACACAGTTTGCTAGCACGTTCTCTATGCACCCCATAATCTTTTGTACGACCTGAAAACGATTCGCATATTTTTCTGCCCCAATCTGTATTTCTAAAACACACGAACCCAGAGTTTTTCGAGGGCTGTCTCCAAATCCTTTCAACATCATTCCCGGTAACCGAGGTTCTGCCGCACTTATCTTTTCTTGGAATGACTTGTGGATTATCGAGACGTCGCTTCCGTTGTCCACGAAAGCATAATATGTCTTGCCTTCCACGCTTATTGGAATGTGACGCTCGTCTGATTCAATGCGATGCACATGGCTAATCCCTCTTGAAGTTGAAGGTGTTTCATTCTTCACCGGGCAATCCGGTGATATGTGCCCAAATTGGTTACATTTGAAACACCGTGTTCCCTTCCCCTTATCAGGACAACTCGCACCTAGATGTGACTTTGACCCGCAGTTGTGGCACCGTTTTGCTTGTAGTGACTGACCAGTTTGCCCCCCCTTCACTATCGTCGTTTGATGGTTTACTGGTGCTACTGCCGTTCTTGTTGAACCCCTGCTGCGTTGGCATGAATTTTTTCATTTGTCTGTAGGACTCCATCTTTTTTTTCAGATCTTCTAGGGAGGTAGCTTCGTATAAGATCATCTTGTTGTGTATGGAATCTGGGATCCCATTTCGAATATATTCTACTAGTGATTCTTCATCAATTTTTCCTTCATTTGCCAGCTGTTGCATGGAGTAAAGATACTCTAACAGACTCTCTGAAGTCTTCTTTTTCCGCGCTTCGAGCGCCCTGTGCACCTCGATGGTGGTTTTCGTTTTTTGAAACTCTGTTTCAAGTACATTCTTCAGAGCTGCATAACTCGATAGGCCCGTCCTGGCCTCGACGGCGAGCCTGGCTGCCCCTTTCAACAGCCGCTTTGTGTGCAAGAACTTTTGGATATCGTTCCACTGACATACGGTGGCAATATCCTCGAAATCTTTTAACCATACCGTTAGATTTTTCCCGGCTTCTCCTGAGAAATGTTCCAGGGAGTCCTCAACATCTCTAAACACAAAATTATTGGTACTTTCGTTAGGCATCCTATCTTCGATATCTTCTTCCTCGTTTTTTTCTTCTTGCTCTCGATCTGTTTCTGGTATTTTTTCTTCGTCTTTTTCTAAGTCGAATTCTTTACCCTTCCCTATCACTTCCCTTATCTCACTTTCGGTTATGTTATCGAATGTCCCCCTTATCCTATCTACCAGGTCAGTTTTTAGGCGGTAGTAGTATGATAAATTTTTCTTTTTCAAAAATGCCTGTAGCTCTCGTGTTGTAAGTGATTTAGTTAGTTCATCCATCCATACTCTTTACCTGAAATTTATCTTCTCAACCTAGTTCCCGTTACAAACCTCTCTTAATTCTGTACCCCACTTCTCTCTATTGTTTTCTTTTGCAAGTGTTTTTTTTTCGCAAATTCTTTACCCACTAAATCTTAACACAGTTTCTTTAGGTTTTCTTACCAAGTCTTACAAGTCTTACCACTGTTCTTTCCTCTCGTAACGTTCGATTTTTACCACGTCTTACAAGTCTTACCACTGTTCTTTCTTCTCTTAACGTTCGATTTTTACCACATAATATTTCTTCAACGTTAGATTTTTTCTAAACAATTTTTTTCTTTTCAAATCTTAACATTCATCTTTTCTTTTTTTTTTTAAATCTTTCTTCACTCTTTTTCTTCTTAACATTCAATTCTTGTTATTGAATCTTGTTTCACTCTTTTCCTTCTTTTCCTTCTTATCAAATCTTCACATCAATAACTTTTTTTTATTTTTTCATCACTCTTTTCCTTCTTAACTTTCAATTCTTGTTATCGAATTTTTCTCACTCTTTTCCTTCTTAGCGAATCTTAACATCTTAACAATCCAAAAAAATTATTAACAACTCTTAACTTTGGGATCTATGCTCATTTTTCGATCGATCCCGGTTGAGCCCCCAAATGTAGTAATTAATGAACGAAACAACTTTATCAAAATGTACAAGATTTTAATTAATGTAATACTTTAATATTTTTACTAACATGACAGTTCAATATTTTTATTAATACAATATTTGAAGCTACTTTCAGACCGTCGCCTTCGGGAATCAAAAACAGACTGCCTCCGATTATCTTTTCTTTAGAATAGGTCCCACACCGCCCACCTCTGTAGTAGACGGTACCAGGCCAGCGCCCTGCTGGCCCAGCTCAGCAACCAGGCTCCTCCGATTACTGCTCCCATCAGCAGTAGTACCTTCGCTATGTTCCTCGGCATTGCTTCTTGTCTATTGTTTTCGTCAGAAACATGACTGGCTATTTAAATGGCTTTAAATAGGTCATGTTTCTATCATGCACAATCGTATCGCATTGTATTAAATGGGGTATGGTTGCTGTCGCGTCGTCGTCGTCGTCGCGGCGCGGCGGTTGCTGCCGCCGCGGTCGATCTTATTCCATTTTCATCGACGTCTGGGAATGTGCTGATAGCTGATGTTTGGTTTATTGTGGGCGACGGTCTGAAAGTAGTATCTGTTTAGGTTTTTCTTATTTATTTATATATTATTAAATACTTAGCTTATCTTATCTTATACGATGGCATGGCCATGGGCCATGGATCCCACATACATAAATCGAGTTCTGCTTTTGTTGTTCTCTATAATGGAAGCTTAAGAGCGGAATTTTGCAAAAATACAGTATTTTTAGATAATGTTTTGCTCATACAGCATTTTGAGAAGAAGAATTGTGAGATACAGTATTATCAGATACAGTATTTTGACAACACATCATTTTGAGATACAGTGTATTAACCATACAGTATTATGAATATACAGTATCATACAGTATGATACAGCATTTTAACCATACAGTATTTTAAAATACAGCATTTCGAGCCGCTCCCCCCTTGATTTTTTCCAGACCTCCCTTGATATTTCCAGACCTCCCTTAAAATCTCCAGACCTGCCTCGATTTTTCCAGACCTCCAGACGTCCCTTGAAATTTCTAAAACTCCCTTGATATTTCTTGACCTCCCTTGAAATTTCCAGACCTCCCTTGAAATTTCCAGACCTCATTTGATATATCCAGACCTGCCTTGATTTTTCTAGACTTGAAATCTCCCGACCTCCCTTAATTTTTCCAGACCTCCCTTGATATTTCCAGACATCTCTCGAAATCTCCAGATCTCCCTAGATCCTTGATATTTCCAGACCTCCCTTGATTTTTCTGGACCTCCCCTGATATTTCTAGACCTCCCTTGATTTTTTACAGACCTCCCTTGATATTTCCAGACTTCCCTTAAAATCTCCAGACCTGCCTAGATTTTTCCAGACCTCCCTTGAAATTTCCAGACGTCCCTTGAAATTTCCAAAACTCCCTTGATATTTCCAGACCCCCCTTGAAATTTCCAGACCTCCCTTGAAATTTCCAGACCTCATTTGATATATCCAGACCTGCCTTGATTTTTCTAGACTTGAAATCTCCCGACCTCCCTTAATTTTTCCAGACCTCCCTTGATATTTCCAGACCTCTCTCGAAATCTCCAGATCTCCCTAGATCCTTGATATTTCCAGACCTCCCTTGATTTTTCTGGACCTCCCCTGATATTTCTAGACCTCCCTTGATTTTTTACAGACCTCCCTTGATATTTCCAGACTTCCCTTAAAATCTCCAGACCTGCAGTATGATACAGAATTTTAACCATACAGTATTTTAAAATACAGCATTTCGAGCCGCTCCCCCCTTGATTTTTTCCAGACCTCCCTTGATATTTCCAGACCTCCCTTAAAATCTGCAGACCTGCCTCGATTTTTCCAGACCTCCCTTCCAGACGTCCCTTGAAATTTCCAAAACTCCCTTGATATTTCTTGACCTCCCTTGAAATTTCCAGACCTCCCTTGAAATTTGCAGACCTTATTTAATGTATCCAGACCTGTCTTGAATTTTTCTAGAGTTGAAATCTCCCGACCTCCCTTAATTTTTCCAGACCTCCCTTGATATTTCCAGACCTCTCTCGAAATCTCCAGATCTCCCTAGATCCTTGATATTTCCAGACCTCCCTTGATTTTTCTAGACCTCCCCTGATATTTCTAGACCTCCCTTGATTTTTCCCTTCAAGCCTCTAGACCTTCCTCGACATTAATATTTCAAGACTTTTCTACCCCTCCCTTGATAGTTCAAGACCTTTCTAGACCTCCATTGATAGTTCAAGACCTTTCAAGACCTTGACCTTTGAAGACCTCTCTAGACCTTGACCTTTTAAGACCTCTTGACCTTGACCTTGACCTTGACCTTAACCTTGACCTTGACCTTTAAAGACCTTGACCTGTAGAGCTTGACCTTTCAAGACGTCTTGACCTTGACCTTTCAAGACCTTGACCTTTCAAGACCTTGACCTTTCAAGACCTTGACCTTGACCTTTAAAGACCTTGACCTTTCAAGACCTCTTGACCTTTCAATACCTCTTGACCTTTCAAGACCTCTTGACCTCTTGTCCTTTCAAGACCTCTTGACCTCTTGACCTTACAAGACCTTGACCTCTTGACCTTGACCTTTCAAGACCTTGACCTTTCAAGACCTTGACCTTGACCTTTAAAGACCTTGACCTTTCAAGACCTCTTGACCTTGACCTTGACCTTGACCTTTCAAGACCTCTTGACCTTGACGTTTCAAGACCTCTTGACCTTTCAAGACCTTGACCTTTCAAGACCTTGACCTTTCAAGACCTTGACCTTTCAAGACCTTGACCTTTTAAGACCTTGACCTTTCACGACCTTGACCTTTCAAGACCTTGACCTTTCAAGACCTTGACCTTTCAAGACCTTGACCTTTCAAGACCTTGACCTTTCAAGACCTTGACCTTTCAAGACGTTGACCTTTCAAGACCTTGACCTTTCAAGACCTTGACCTTGACCTTTCAAGACGTCTTGACCTTTCAAGACGTCTTGACCTTTCAAGACGTCTTGACCTTTCAAGACCTTGACCTTTCAAGACCTTGAGCTTTCAAGACATTGACCTTTCAATACCTTGACCCTTCAAGACCTCTTGACCTTTCAATACCTCTTGACCTTTCAAGACCTCTTGACCTTTCAAGACCTCTCCTGATATTTCTAGACCTCCCTTGATTTTTTACAGACCTCCCTTGATATTTCCAGACTTCCCTCAAAATCTCCAGACCTGCCTAGATTTTTCCAGACCTCTCTTGAAATTTCCAGACGTCCCTTGAAATTTCCAAAACTCCCTTGATATTTCCAGACCCCCCTTGAAATTTCCAGACCTCCCTTGAAATTTCCAGACCTCATTTGATATATCCAGACCTGCCTTGATTTTTCTAGAATTGAAATCTCCCGACCTCCCTTAATTTTTCCAGACCTCCCTTGATATTTCCAGACCTCTCTCGAAATCTCCAGATCTCCCTAGATCCTTGATATTTCCAGACCTCCCTTGATTTTTCTGGACCTCCCCTGATATTTCTAGACCTCCCTTGATTTTTTACAGACCTCCCTTGATATTTCCAGACTTCCCTTAAAATCTCCAGACCTGCAGTATGATACAGAATTTTAACCATACAGTATTTTAAAATACAGCATTTCGAGCCGCTCCCCCCTTGATTTTTTCCAGACCTCCCTTGATATTTCCAGACCTCCCTTAAAATCTGCAGACCTGCCTCGATTTTTCCAGACCTCCCTTCCAGACGTCCCTTGAAATTTCCAAAACTCCCTCGATATTTCTTGACCTCCCTTGAAATTTCCAGACCTCCCTTGAAATTTGCAGACCTTATTTAATGTATCCAGACCTGCCTTGATTTTTCTAGAGTTGAAATCTCCCGACCTCCCTTAATTTTTCCAGACCTCCCTTGATATTTCCAGACCTCTCTCGAAATCTCCAGATCTCCCTAGATCCTTGATATTTCCAGACCTCCCTTGATTTTTCTAGACCTCCCCTGATATTTCTAGACCTCCCTTGATTTTTCCCTTCAAGCCTCTAGACCTTCCTCGACATTAATATTTCATAACTTTTCTACCCCTCCCTTGATAGTTCAAGACCTTTCTAGACCTCCATTGATAGTTAAAGACCTTTCAAGACCTTGACCTTTGAAGACCTCTCTAGACCTTGACCTTTTTAGACCTCTTGACCTTGACCTTGACCTTGACCTTGACCTTGACCTTTAAAGACCTTGACCTGTAGAGCTTGACCTTTCAAGACGTCTTGACCTTGACCTTTCAAGACCTTGACCTTTTAAGACCTTGACCTTTCAAGACCTTCACCTTGACCTTTAAAGACCTTGACCTTTCAAGACCTCTTGACCTTTCAATACCTCTTGACATTTCAAGACCTCTTGACCTCTTGTCCTTTCAAGACCTCTTGACCTCTTGACCATGTCCTTTCAAGACCTTGACCTTTCAAGACCTTGACCTTTTAAGACCTTGACCTTGACCTTTAAAGACCTTGACCTTTCAAGACCTCTTGACCTTGACCTTGACCTTTCAAGACCTCTTGACCTTGACGTTTCAATACCTCTTGACCTTTCAAGACCTTGACCTTTCAAGACCTTGACCTTTCAAGACCTTGACCTTTCAAGACCTTGACCTTTCAAGACCTTGACCTTTCAAGACGTTGACCTTTCAAGACCTTGACCTTTCAAGACCTTGACCTTGACCTTTAAAGACTTTGACCTTTCAAGACGTCTTGACCTTGACCTTTCAAGTCGTCTTGGCCTTGACCTTTCAAGACGTCTTGACCTTGACCTTTCAAGACCTTGACCTTTCAAGACCTTGACCTTTCAAGGCCTTGACCTTTCAAGGCCTTGACCTTTCAAGACCTTGACCTTTCAATACCTTGACCCTTCAAGACCTCTTGACCTTTCAATACCTCTTGACCTTTCAAGACCTCTTGACCTCTTGACCTTGACCTCTTGACATTGACCTTTCAAGACCTTGACCTTTCAAGACCTTGACCTTTCACGACCTCTTGTCCTTGACCTTTCACGACCTCTTGACCTTGACCTTTCAAGACCTTGACCTTTCAAGACCTTGACCCTTCAAGACCTCTTGACCTTTCAAGACCTCTTGACCTTTCAAGACTGTGACCTTCCAAGACCTTGACATTGACCTTTCAAGACCTCTTTACCTTGACCTTTCAAGAACTTGACCTTTCAAGACCTTGACCTTTCAAGACCTCTTGACCTTTCAAGACCTCTTGACCTTTCAAGACGTCTTGACCTTGACCTTTCAAGACCCCGACCTTTCAAGACCTTGACCTTTCAAGACCTTGACCTTTCAACACTTTGGCCTTTCAAGACCTTGACCTTTCATGACCATAAAAGGTCAAGGTCTTGAAAGGACGTCTGTGCGTCTGTGTGTTTGTGTGTCTGTGCGTCTGTGTGTCTGTGCGTCTGTGCGTCTGTGCGTCTGTGTGTCTGTGCGTCTGTGCGTCTGTGCGTCTGTGCGTCTGTGCGTCTGTGCGTCTGTGCGTCTGTGTATCTGTGTGTCTGTGCGTCTGTGCGTCTGTGCGTCTGTGCGTCTGTGCGTCTGTGCGTCTGTGCGTCTGTGTGTATGTGCGTCTGTCTGTATGTGTGTCTGTCTGTATGTGCGTCTGTGTGTCTGTGTGTCTGTGTGTCTGTGTGTCTGTGCGTCTGTGCGTCTGTGTGTCTGTGCGTCTGTGCGACTGTGTGTCTGTGTGTCTGTGTGTCTGTGCGTCTGTGTGTCTGTGTGTCTGTGTGTCTGTGTGTCTGTGTGTCTGTGCGTCTGTGCGTCTGTGCTTCTGTGCGTCTGTTTGTCTGTGCGTCTGTGTGTCGGTGTGTCTGTGTGCCTGTGTGCCTATGCGTCTGTGTGTCTGTGTGTCTGTGCGTCTGTGTGTCTGTGCGTCTGTGTGTCTGTGCGTCTGTGTGTCTGTGTGTCTGTGTGTCTGTGTGTCTGTGTGTCTGTGTGTCTGTGCGGCTGTGCGTCTGTGCGTCTGTGCGTCTGTGCGTCTGTGCGTCTGTGCGTCTGTGCGTCTGTGCGTCTGTACGTCTGTGCGTCTGTGTATCTGTGTGTCTGTGCGTCTGTGCGTCTGTGCGTCTGTGCGTCTGTGCGTCTGTGTGTCTGTGCGTCTGTGTGTATGTGCGTCTGTCTGTATGTGTGTCTGTCTGTATGTGCGTCTGTGTGTCTGTGTGTCTGTGCGTCTGTGTGTCTGTGCGTCTGTGCGTCTGTGTGTCTGTGTGTCTGTGTGTCTGTGTGTCTGTGCGTCTGTGTGTCTGTGTGTCTGTGTGTCTGTGTGTCTGTGCGTCTGTCTGTCTGTCTGTCTGTCTGTGCGTCTGTCTGTCTGTCAGACATTTTAGTCTCAATTAAATGTAAATGTTCGGCAGTCTTTATTGACAGACAAAGATCTTTGAAAATTCCGAAGATACATGTGTGTGTGTGTGTGCGTCTGTCTGTCTGTCTGTGTGTGTGTCTGTCTGTGTGTCTGTGTGTCTGTCTGTCTGTGCGTCTGTCTGTCTGTATGTGCGTCTGTCTGTCTGTATGTGCGTCTGTCTGTCTGTATGTGCGTCTGTCTGTCTGTATGTGCGTCTGTGCGTCTGTGTGTCTGTGCGTCTGTGTGTCTGTGCGTCTGTGTGTCTGTGTGTCTGTGCGTCTGTGTGTCTGTGCGTCTGTGTGTCTGTGCGTCTGTGTGTCTGTGTGTATGTGCATCTGTGTGTCTGTGCGTCTGTGCGTCTGTGTTACTGTGCGTCTGTGCGTCTGTGCGTCTGTGCGTCTGTGCGTCTGTGTGTCTGTGCGTCTGTGCGTCTGTGTGTATGTGCGTTTGTGCGTCTGTAAGTCTGTGCGTCTGTGTGTCTGTGCGTCTGTGTGTCTGTGCGTCTGTGCGTCTGTGTGTCTGTGCGTCTGTGCGTCTGTGTGTCTGTGTGTCTGTGCGTCTGTGCGTCTGTGTGTCTGTGCGTCTGTGCGTCTGTGCGTCTGTGCGTCTGTGTGTCTGTGCGTCTGTGTGTCTGTGTGTCTGTGCGTCTGTGCGTCTGTGTGTCTGTGCGTCTGTGTGTCTGTGCGTCTGTGCGTCTGTGCGTCTGTGCGTCTGTGTGTCTGTGCGTCTGTGTGTCTGTGTGTCTGTGTGTCTGTGTGTCTGTGTGTCTGTGCGTCTGTGCGTCTGTGTGTCTGTGCGTCTGTGCGTCTGTGCGTCTGTGCGTCTGTGCGTCTGTGTGTCTGTGCGTCTGTGCGTCTGTGTGTGTGTGTGTCTGTGTGTCTGTGTGTCTGTGCGTCTGTGTGTCTGTGCGTCTGTGTGTCTGTGCGTCTGTGCGTCTGTGCGTCTGTGTGTCTGTGCGTCTGTGTGTCTGTGTGTCTGTGCGTCTGTGTGTATGTGCGTCTGTGTGTCTGTGCGTCTGTGCGTCTGTGTGTCTGTGCGTCTGTGCGTCTGTGCGTCTGTGTGTCTGTGCGTCTGTGCGTCTGTGCGTCTGTGCGTCTGTGCGTCTGTGCGTCTGTGCGTCTGTGTGTCTGTGTGTCTGTGTGTCTGTGTGTCTGTGCGTCTGTGTGTCTGTGTGTCTGTGTGTCTGTGTGTCTGTGCGTCTGTCTGTCTGTCTGTCTGTCTGTGCGTCTGTCTGTCTGTCAGACATTTTAGTCTCAATTAAATGTAAATGTTCGGCAGTCTTTATTGACAGACAAAGATCTTTGAAAATTCCGAAGATACATGTGTGTGTGTGTGTGCGTCTGTCTGTGTGTGTGTCTGTCTGTGTGTCTGTGTGTCTGTCTGTCTGTGCGTCTGTCTGTCTGTATGTGCGTCTGTCTGTCTGTATGTGCGTCTGTCTGTCTGTATGTGCGTCTGTCGGTCTGTATGTGTGTCTGTGCGTCTGTGTGTCTGTGTGTCTGTGCGTCTGTGTGTCTGTGCGTCTGTGTGTCTGTGCGTCTGTGTGTCTGTGCGTCTGTGTGTCTGTGCGTCTGTGTGTCTGTGTGTCTGTGTGTCTGTGTGTCTGTGCGGCTGTGCGTCTGTGCGTCTGTGCGTCTGTGCGTCTGTGCGTCTGTGTGTCTGTGTGTATGTGCGTCTGTGCGTCTGTGTGTCTGTGCGTCTGTGCGTCTGTGTGTCTGTGCGTCTGTGTGTCTGTGCGTCTGTGCGTCTGTGCGTCTGTGCGTCTGTGCGTCTGTGCGTCTGTGCGTCTGTGCGTCTGTGTGTCTGTGCGTCTGTGCGTCTGTGCGTCTGTGCGTCTGTGCGTCTGTGTGTCTGTGCGTCTGTGTGTCTGTGTGTCTGTGCGTCTGTGTGTCTGTGTGTCTGTGCGTCTGTGTGTCTGTGCGTCTGTGCGTCTGTGCGTCTGTGCGTCTGTGTGTCTGTGCGTCTGTGTGTCTGTGTGTCTGTGTCTGTGTGTCTGTGTGTCTGTGTGTCTGTGTGTCTGTGTGTCTGTGCGTCTGTGCGTCTGTGTGTCTGTGCGTCTGTGCGTCTGTGCGTCTGTGCGTCTGTGCGTCTGTGTGTCTGTGCGTCTGTGCGTCTGTGTGTATGTGTGTCTGTGTGTCTGTGTGTCTGTGCGTCTGTGTGTCTGTGCATCTGTGTGTCTGTGCGTCTGTGCGTCTGTGCGTCTGTGTGTCTGTGCGTCTGTGTGTCTGTGTGTCTGTGCGTCTGTGTGTATGTGCGTCTGTGTGTCTGTGCGTCTGTGCGTCTGTGTGTCTGTGCGTCTGTGCGTCTGTGCGTCTGTGTGTCTGTGCGTCTGTGCGTCTGTGCGTCTGTGCGTCTGTGTGTCTGTGCGTCTGTGCGTCTGTGTGTCTGTGCGTCTGTGTGTCTGTGTGTCTGTGCGTCTGTGTGTCTGTGCGTCTGTGTGTCTGTGCATCTGTGCGTCTGTGCGTCTGTGCGTCTGTCTGTATGTCTGTCTGTGCGTCTGTGCGTCTGTGTGTCTGTGTGTCTGTGTGTCTGTGTGTCTGTGTGTCTGTGTGTCTGTGTGTCTGTGTGTCTGTGTGTCTGTGTGTCTGTGTGTCTGTGTGTCTGTGTGTCTGTGTGTCTGTGTGTCTGTGTGTCTGTGCGTCTGTGTGTCTGTGTGTCTGTGCGTCTGTGTGTATGTGCGTCTGTGTGTCTGTGCGTCTGTGCGTCTGTGTGTCTGTGCGTCTGTGCGTCTGTGCGTCTGTGTGTCTGTGCGTCTGTGCGTCTGTGCGTCTGTGCGTCTGTGTGTCTGTGCGTCTGTGCGTCTGTGTGTCTGTGTGTCTGTTTGTCTGTGTGTCTGTGTGTCTGTGTGTCTGTGCGTCTGTGTGTCTGTGCGTCTGTGTGTCTGTGCGTCTGTGCGTCTGTGCGTCTGTGCGTCTGTCTGTATGTCTGTCTGTGCGTCTGTCTGTCTGTGCGTCTGTGCGTCTGTCTGTCTGTCTGTCTGTGCGTCTGTGCGTCTGTACGTCTGTGCGTCTGTCTGTCTGTGTGTCTGTGTGTCTGTGCGTCTGTGTGTCTGTGTGTCTGTGTGTCTGTGTGTCTGTGCGTCTGTGCGTCTGTGCGTCTGTGTGTCTGTGTGTCAGTGTGTCTGTGCGTCTGTGCGTCTGTGTGTCTGTGTGTCTGTGTGTCTGTGTGTCTGTGTGTCTGTGTGTCTGTGTGTCTGTGTGTCTGTGTGTCTGTGTGTCTGTGTCTCTGTGTGTCTGTGTGTCTGTGTGTCTGTGTGTCTGTGTGTCTGTGTGTATGTGTGTCTGTGTGTCTGTGTGTCTGTGTGCCTGTGCGTCTGTGCGTCTGGGCGCCTGTGCGTATGTGGGTCTCTCTGTGTGTGTGTCTGTGTGTGTGTCTGTGTGTGTGTGTGTGTCTATGTGTGTGTGTGTCTGTGTGTGTGTGTGTTTGGTTTTGTTGTTTTGGTCGGTTCATTTTTGCACATGACTTTACAGTTTTTGGCATAGCAAAGTTATATAATTTGTCTTTCTAAATTAAAGTTTCTTTGCTTCCTCTTCTCTAGAACTTTACTATTTAGACGAATTCTTTTTAACTAGTTAGCAAAACGATACATGATTGAAATTTTGGAATAGCTAGTAAATTGCAAAATTTGTAAAATATTGTTAACTATTAAAATACTTAGGACCCAGCAATAGGTTGTTTAAATTTTCGAAAACTGGACAATTTTCAGCAGTGTCATATTGCATTTTGACAAATACAAATTCAATTATTTTGAGAAATAGGAACAAATTATTTGTACGGTGAGTATAAACAGTAAGGTAGTGTGTCACTTGCTATAGGACCGTCGAAACCGTTGGAAATTGTCAATATTGCACTTTACAAAAGTGAAATAAGGCCAATTCTTAAAAGTTGGCCTAAATGAACTTGGCTTTATTTCACGGAGTTTTTGGATATTGAAATAACTTAATTTCACCTTTGACAAGTATTAAAAATCTTACAAATAAGCTTGAAGAATAGTGCGAAACCTTTTACGCGAGAACTTTTCCTATACTAAGATTTCAAAAACATTTCCTTGCATAAGTCGGTCAAAAATTCACAATGGAACACAAGTAAATTTTATGAATAACATAAGGAAGACAGCGACAGCAAAAAAATTCAAATATAATTTGAGGCTCAGTTTTTTTTTTTTTTTTTTTTTAATATTTTCAATGTTTTCTTCAGGTACATTATTTTAGTGTTTGTTATCAACAGAAGCTCCATTAAGACAAATTGAACACATCTTACTATCACTTTTACCGGTTTCTAAAAATATTCCATTTATTTGATGCATGGGTGGGTATTGATCCGTCCAATGTGATTTGACAAAACATAAAGAATAAATGACACCCACTTTGACAAATTCCGCTTAAACATTTTAGTCTCAATTAAATGTAAATGTTCGGCAGTCTTTATTGACAGACAAAGATCTTTGAAAATTCCGAAGATACATGTGTGTGTGTGTGTGCGTCTGTCTGTCTGTGTGTGTGTCTGTCTGTGTGTGTGTCTGTCTGTCTGTGTGTCTGTGCGTCTGTCTGTCTGTGCGTCTGTCTGTCTGTATGTGCGTCTGTCTGTCTGTATGTGCGTCTGTCTGTCTGTATGTGCGTCTGTCTGGCTGTATGTGCGTCTGTGTGTCTGTGCGTCTGTGTGTCTGTGTGTCTGTGTGTCTGTGCGTCTGTGCGTCTGTGTGTCTGTGCGTCTATGTGTCTGTGTGTCTGTGCGTCTGTGCGTCTGTGCGTCTGTGCGTCTGTGTGTCTGTGTGTATGTGCGTCTGTGCGTCTGTGCGTCTGTGCGTCTGTGTGTCTGTGCGTCTGTGCGTCTGTGTGTATGTGCGTCTGTGTGTCTGTGCGTCTGTGCGTCTGTGCGTCTGTGTGTATGTGCGTCTGTGCGTCTGTGTGTCTGTGTGTCTGTGCGTCTGTATGTCTGTGTGTCTGTGTGTCTGTGCGTCTGTGCGTCTGTGCGTCTGTGCGTCTGTGTGTATGTGTGTATGTGCGTCTGTGTGTCTGTGCGTCTGTGCGTCTGTGCGTCTGTGCGTCTGTGCGTCTGTGTGTCTGTGCGTCTGTGCGTCTGTGTGTCTGTGCGTCTGTGCGTCTGTGCGTCTGTGTGTCTGTGCGTCTGTGCGTCTGTGCGTCTGTGTGTCTGTGCGTCTGCGTGTCTGTGCGTCTGTGTGTCTGTGTGTCTGTGTGTCTGTGTGTCTGTGTGTCTGTGTGTCTGTGCGTCTGTGCGTCTGTGTGTCTGTGCGTCTGTGCGTCTGTGTGTCTGTGTGTCTGTGTGTCAAGGTCTTGAAAGGTCAAGGTCAAGACGTCTTGAAAGGTCAAGGTCAAGACGTCTTGAAAGGTCAAGGTCTTGAAAGGTCAAGACGTATTGAAAGGTCAAGGTCAAGAGGTCTTGAAAGGTCAAGGTCGTGAAAGGTCAAGGTCTTGAAAGGTCACAGTCTTGAAAGGTCAAGGTCTTGAAAGGGCAAGGTCTTGAAAGGTCAAGGTCTTGAAAGGTCAAGGTCTTGAAAGGTCGAGGTCTTGAAAGGTCAAGGTCAAGACGTCTTGAAAGGTCAAGGTCTTGAAAGGTCAAGGTCTTGAAAGGTCAAGGTCTTGAAAGGTCAAGGTCTTGAAAGGTCAAGAGGTCTTGAAGGGTCAAGGTATTGAAATGTCAAGGTCTTGAAAGGTCAAGGTATTGAAAGGTCAAGGTCTTGAAAGGTCACAGTCTTGAAAGGTCAAGGTCTTGAAAGGGCAAGGTCTTGAAAGGTCAAGGTCTTGAAAGGTCAAGGTCTTGAAAGGTCGAGGTCTTGAAAGGTCAAGGTCAAGACGTCTTGAAAGGTCAAAGTCTTGAAAGGTCAAAGTCTTGGAAGGTCAAGGTCTTAAAAGGTCAAGTTCTTGAAAGGTCAAGGTCAAGACGTCTTGAAGGGTCAAGGTCTTGAAAGGTCAATGTCTTGAAAGGTCAAGGTCTTGAAAGTTCAAGGTCAAGAGGTCTTGAAAGGTCAAGAGGTCCTGAAAGGTCAAGGTCAAGGGGTCTTGAAAGGTCAAGGTCTGGAAAGGTCAAGAGGTCTTGGGTCAAGGTATTGAAAGGTCAAGGTCAAGACGTCTTGAAAGGTCAAGGTCTTGAAAGGTCAATGTCTTGAAAGGTCAAGGTCTTGAAAGTGCAAGGTCAAGAGGTGGTGAAAGGTCAAGAGGTCTTGAAAGGTCAAGAGCGTGAAAGGTCAAGGTCTTGAAAGGTCAAGGTCTTAAAAGGTCAAGCTCTTGAAAGGTCAAGGTCAAGACGTCTTGAAAGGTCAAGACGTCTTGAAAGGTCAAGGTCTTGAAACTTCAATGTCTTGAAAGGTCAAGGTCTTGAAAGTTCAAGGTCAAGAGGTCTTGGAAGGTCAAGAGGTCCTGAAAGGTCAAGGTCTGGAAAGGTCAAGGTATTGAAATGTCAAGGTCTTGAAAGGTCAAGAGGTCTTGAAGGGTCAAGGTATTGAAATGTCAAGGTCTTGAAAGGTCAAGAGGTCAAGGTCTTGAAAGGTCACAGTCTTGAAAGTTAAAGAGGTCTTGAAAGGTCAAGGTCAAGAGGTCTTGAAAGGTCAAGGTCTGGAAAGGTCAAGGTAAAGCGGTCTTGAAAGGTCAAGGTCTGGAAAGGTCAAGGAAAAGCGGTCTTGAAAGGTCAAGGTCAAGAGGTCTTGAAAGAGGTCAAGGTCTTGAAAGGTCACAGTCTTGAAAGATCAAGGTAAAGCGGTCTTGAAAGGTCAAGGTCAAGAGGTCTTGAAGGGTCAAGGTATTGAAATGTCAAGGTCTTGAAAGGTCAAGAGGTTAAGGTCTTGAAAGGTCACAGTCTTGAAAGGTAAAGAGGTGTTGAAAGGTCAAGGTCAAGAGGTCTTGAAAGGTCAAGGTATTGAAAGGTCAAGGTCTTGAAAGGTCAAGAGGTCTTGAAAGGTCAAGGTCTTGAAAGGTCAAGATCTTGAAAGGTCAAGGTAAAGAGGTCTTGAAAGGTCAAGGTCTTGAAAGGTCAAGATCTTGAAAGGTCAAGGTAAAGAGGTCTTGAAAGGTCAAGGTCCAGGTCTTGAAAGGTCACAGTCTTGAAAGGTCAAGAGGTCTTGATAGGTCAAGAGGTCTTGAAGGGTCAAGGTCTTGAAAGGTCAAGGTCTTGAAAGGGCAAGGTCAAGAGGTCGTGAAAGGTCAAGGAAAAGAGGTCGTGAAAGGTCAAGGTCTTGAAAGGTCAAGGTCTTGAAAGGTCAAGAGGTCTTGAAAGGTCAAGAGGTATTGAAAGGTCAAGAGGTCTTGAAAGGTCACAGTCTTGAAAGGTCAAGGTCTTGAAAGGGCAAGGTCTTGAAAGGTCAAGGTCTTGAAAGGTCAAGGTCTTGAAAGGTCGAGGTCTTGAAAGGTCAAGGTCTTGAAAGGTCAATGTCTTGAAAGGTCAAGGTCTTGAAAGTTCAAGGTCAAGAGGTCTTGAAAGGTCAAGAGGTCCTGAAAGGTCAAGGTCAAGAGGTCTTGAAAGGTCAAGAGGTCTTGAAAGGTCAAGGTCTGGAAAGGTCAAGAGGTCTTGGGTCAAGGTATTGAAAGGTCAAGGTCAAGACGTCTTGAAAGGTCAAGGTCTTGAAAGGTCAAGGTCTTGAAAGTTCAAGGTCAAGAGGTGGTGAAAGGTCAAGAGGTCTTGAAAGGTCAAGAGCGTGAAAGGTCAAGGTCTTGAAAGGTCAAGGTCTTAAAAGGTCAAGGTCTTGAAAGGTCAAGGTCAAGACGTCTTGAAAGGTCAAGGTCTTGAAACTTCAATGTCTTGAAAGGTCAAGGTCTTGAAAGTTCAAGGTCAAGAGGTCCTGAAAGGTCAAGGTCTGGAAAGGTCAAGAGGTCTTGAAGGTTCAAGGTATTGAAATGTCAAGGTCTTGAAAGGTCAAGAGGTCTTAAAGGGTCAAGGTCAAGAGGTCGTGAAAGGTCAAGGACAGGAGGTCGTGAAAGGTCAAGGTCTTGAAAGGTCAATGTCAAAAGGTCAAGGTCTTGAAAGGTCAAGAGGTCTTGAAAGGTCAAGAGGTCAAGAGGTATTGAAAGGTCAAGAGGTCTTGAAGGGTCAAGGTATTGAAAGGTCAAGGCCTTGAAAGGTCAAGGTCTTGAAAGGTCAAGGTCTTGAAAGGTCAAGGCCTTGAAAGGTCAAGGTCTTGAAAGGTCAAGGTCTTGAAAGGTCAAGGTCTTGAAAGGTCAAGGTCTTGAAAGGTCGAGGTCTTGAAAGGTCAAGGTCAAGACGTCTTGAAAGGTCAAGGTCTTTAAAGGTCAAGGTCTTGTAAGGTCAAGGTCTTGAAAGGTCAAGGTCTTGAAAGGTCAAGGTCTTGAAAGGTCAAGGCCTTGTAAGGTCAAGGTCTTGAAAGGTCAAGGTCTTGAAAGGTCAAGGTCTTGAAAGGTCAAGGTCAAGACGTCTTGAAAGGTCAAGGTCTTTAAAGGTCAAGGTCAAGGTCTTGAAAGGTCAACGTCTTGAAAGGTCAACGTCTTGAAAGGTCAACGTCTTGAAAGGTCAACGTCTTGAAAGGTCAAGGTCTTGAAAGGTCAAGTTCAAGACGTCTTGAAAGGTCAAGGTCTTGAAAGGTCAAGGTCTTGAAAGGTCAAGGCCTTGAAAGGTCAAGGTCTTGAAAGGTCAAGGTCTTGAAAGGTCAAGGTCTTGAAAGGTCAAGGTCTTGAAGGTCGAGGTCTTGAAAGGTCAAGGTCAAGACGTCTTGAAAGGTCAAGGTCTTTAAAGGTCAAGGTCTTGAAAGGTCAAGGTCTTGAAAGGTCAAGGTCTTGAAAGGTCAAGCTCTTGTAAGGTCAAGGTCTTGAAGACGTCTTGAACTTGACCTTTCAAGACCTTGACCTTTCAAGACCTTGACCTTTCAAGACGTTGACCTTTCAAGACGTTGACCTTTCAAGACCTTGACCTTGACCTTTGAAGACCTTGACCTTTCAAGACGTCTTGACCTTGACCTTTCAAGACCTCGACCTTTCAAGGCCTTAACCTTTCAAGACCTTGACCTTTCAAGACCTTGACCTTTCAAGACCTTGACCTTTCAAGACCTTGACCTTTCAAGACCTTGACCTTTCAAGACCTTGACCTTACAAGAGCTTGACCTTTCAAGACCTTGACCTTTCAAGACCTTGACCTTTCAAGACCTTGACCTTTAAAGACCTTGACCTTTCAAGACCTCGACCTTTCAAGACCTTGACCTTTCAAGACCTTGACCTTTCAAGACCTTGACCTTTCAAGACCTTGACCTTTCAAGGCCTTGACCTTTCAAGACCTTGATCTTTCAAGACCTTGACCTTTCAAGACGTCTTGAACTTGACCTTTCAAGACCTCGACCTTTCAAGACCTTGACCTTACAAGAGCTTGACCTTTCAAGACCTTGACCTTTCAAGACCTTGACCTTTCAAGACCTTGACCTTTCAAGACGTTGACCTTTCAAGACGTTGACCTTTCAAGACCTTGACCTTGACCTTTCAAGACCTTGACCTTTCAAGGCCTTGACCTTTCAAGGCCTTGACCTTTCAAGACCTTGACCTTTCAAGACCTTGACCTTTCAAGACCTTGACCTTTCAAGACCTTGACCTTACAAGACCTTGACCTTTAAAGACCTTGACCTTTCAAGACGTCTTGACCTTGACCTTTCAAGACCTCGACCTTTCAAGACCTTGACCTTTCAAGACCTTGACCTTTCAAGACCTTGACCTTTCAAGACCTTGACCTTTCAAGGCCTTGACCTTTCAAGACCTTGACCTTTCAAGACCTTGACCTTTCAAGGCCTTGACCTTTCAATACCTTGACCCTTCAAGACCTCTTGACCTTTCAATACCTCTTGACCTCTTGACCTTTCAAGACCTCTTTACCTCTTGACATCTTGACCTTTCAAGACCTTGACCTCTTGACATTGACCTTTCAAGACCTTGACCTTTCACGACCTCTTGTCTTTGACCTTTCACGACCTCTTGACTTTGACCTTTCAAGACCTTGACCTTTCAAGACCTTGACATTTCAAGACCTCTTGACCTATCAAGACCTCTTGACCTTTCAAGACTGTGACCTTTCAAGACCTTGACCTTTCAAGACCTCTTTACCTTGACCTTTCAAGACCTTGACCTTTCAAGACCTTGACCTTTCAAGACCTCATGACCTTTCAAGACCTTGACCTTTCAATACCTTGACCTTTCAAGACCTTGACCACTTTCAAGACCTCTTGACCTTGACCTGGTTCCATTGAGCTTAGGAAGTAACCTCAAGATTCATGTGGTATCACAATGGGCCATTAAACTGGCCTAAGTGTGTCCGTTTCCATCTTGGACAGCCACTATAACCTAACCTAACCTAACCTTGACCTTTCAAGACCGCTTTACCTTGACCTTTCAAGACTGTGACCTTTCAAGACCTTGACCTCTTTCAAGACCTTTTGACCTTGACCTTTCAAGACCGCTTTACCTTGACCTTTCCAGACCTTGACCTTTCAAGACCTCTTGACCTTGACCTTTCAAGACCTCTTTACCTTTCAAGACTGTGACCTTTCAAGACCTTGACCTCTTGACCTTTCAAGACCTTGACATTTCAATACCTTGACCCTTCAAGACCTCTTGACCTTTCAAGACCTTGACCTTTCAAGACCTTGACCTTTCATGCCCTTGACCTTTCAGGACCTCTTGACCTTTCAAGACCTCTTGACCTTGAACTTTCAAGACCTTGACCTTTCAAGACCTTGACCTTTCAAGACGTCTTGACCTTGACCTATCAAGACCTCGACCTTTCAAGACCTTGACCTTTCAAGATCTTGACCTTTCAAGACCTTGACCTTTCAAGACCTTGACACACAGACACACAGACACACAGACGCACAGACGCACAGACGCACAGACGCACAGACGCACAGATGCACAGACACACAGACACACAGACGCACAGACGCACAGACACACAGACACACAGACACACAGACACACAGACACACAGACACACAGACGCACAGATGCACAGACGCACATACACACAGACGCACAGACGCACAGACGCACAAACACACAGACGCACAGACACACAGACACACAGACGCACAGACACACATACAGACAGACGCACAGACGCACAGACACACATACACACAGACGCACAGACGCACAGACGCACAGACGCACAGACGCACAGACGCACAGACGCACAGACGCACAGACACACAGACGCACAGACGCATATACGCACAGACGCACAGACGCACAGACGCACAGACGCACAGACACACAGACGCACATACACACAGACACACATACACACAGGCACACAAACACACAGACGCACAGACGCACAGACACACAGACGCACAGACGCACAGACACACAGACGCACAGACACACAGACGCACATACACACAGACGCACATACATACAGACAGACGCACATACAGACAGACAGACGCACATACAGACAGACGCACATACAGACAGACAGACGCACATACAGACAGACAGACACACAGACACACAGACGCACATACACACAGACACACAGACACACATATTCACACAAACACACAGACACACAGACGCACAGACGCACAGACGCACAGACGCACAGACGCACAGACGCACAGACGCACAGACACACAGACGCACAGACACACAGACGCACAGACACACAGACGCACAGACACACAGACGCACATACAGACAGACAGACGCACATGCAGACAGACAGACGCACATACAGACAGACAGACGCACATACAGACAGACAGACGCACATACAGACAGACAGACGCACAGACACACAGACAGACACACACACAGACAGACAGACAGACACACAGACAGACAGACAGACGCACACATCCACACACATGTATCTTCGGAATTTTCAAAGATCTTTGTCTGTCAATAAAGACTGCCGAACATTTACATTTAATTGAGGCTAAAATGTTTAAGCGGAATTTGTCAAAGTGGGTGTCATTTATTCTTTATGTTTTGTCAAATCACATTGGACGGATCAATACCCACCCATGCATCAAATAAATGGAATATTTTTAGAAACCGGTAAAAGTGATAGTAAGATGTGTTCAATTTGTCTTAATGGAGCTTCTGTTGATAACAAACACTAAAATAATGTACCTGAAGAAAACATTGAAAATATTAAAAAAAAAAAAAAAAAAAAAAACTGAGCCTCAAATTCTATTTGAATTTTTTTGCTGTCGCTGTCTTCCTTATGTTATTCATAAAATTTACTTGTGTTCCATTGTGAATTTTTGACCGACTTATGCAAGGAAATGTTTTTGAAATCTTAGTATAGGAAAAGTTCTCGCGTAAAAGGTTTCGCACTATTCTTCAAGCTTATTTGTAAGATTTTTAATACTTGTCAAAGGTGAAATTAAGTTATTTCAATATCCAAAAACTCCGTGAAATAAAGCCAAGTTCATTTAGGCCAACTTTTAAGAATTGGCCTTATTTCACTTTTGTAAAGTGCAATATTGACAATTTCCAACGGTTTCAACGGTCCTAGAGCAAGTGACACACTACCTTACTGTTTATACTCACCGTACAAATAATTTGGTACTATTTCTCAAAATAATTGAATTTTTATTTGTCAAAATGCAATATGACACTGCTGAAAATTGTCCAGTTTTCGAAAATTTAAACAACCTATTGCTGGGTCCTAAGTATTTTAATAGTTAACAATATTTTACAAATTTTGCAATTTACTAGCTATTCCAAAATTTCAATCATGTATCGTTTTGCTAACTAGTTAAAAAGAATTCGTCTAAATAGTAAAGTTCTAGAGAAGAGGAAGCAAAGAAACTTTAATTTAGAAAGACAAATTATATAACTTTGCTATGCCAAAAACTGTAAAGTCATGTGCAAAAATGAACCGACCAAAACAACAAAACCAAACACACACACACACAGACACACACACACATAGACACACACACACACAGACACACACACATACACACACACACACACACACACAGACCCACATTCGCACAAAAGCACAGACGCACAGACGCACAGACACACAGACACACATACACACATACACACAGACACACAGACACACAGACACACAGACGCACAGACGCACAGACGCACAGACGCACAGACGCACAGACACACAGACGCATATACGCACAGACGCACAGACGCACAGACGCACAGACACACAGACGCACATACACACAGACACACATACACACAGGCACACAAACACACAGACGCACAGACGCACACACACAGACGCACAGACGCACAGACACACAGACGCACAGACACACAGACGCACATACACACAGACGCACATACATACAGACAGACGCACATACAGACAGACAGACGCACATACAGACAGACGCACATACAGACAGACAGACGCACATACAGACAGACAGACGCACATACACACAGACGCACATACACACAGACACACATACACACATATTCACACAAACACACAGACACACAGACGCACAGACGCACAGACGCACAGACGCACAGACGCACAGACACACAGACGCACAGACACACAGACGCACAGACACACAGACGCACAGACGCACAGACGCACAGACGCACAGACACACAGACACACAAATACACAGACGCACAGACGACCTTTCAAGACCTTGACCTTTCATGACCTTGACCTTTCAATACCTTGACCCTTCAAGACCTCTTGACCTTTCAAGACCTTGACCTTTCAAGATATTGACCTTTCAAGACCTTGACCTTTCAATACCTTGACCTCTTGACCTTGACCTTTCAAGACCTTAACCTCTTGAGCTTGACCTTTCAAGACCTCTTGACCTTGACCTTGACCTTGACCTTGACCTTTCAAGACCTTGACCTTTCAAGATGTGTACCAAAATTCAGCTAGGTGTGAATTTTTCCGATCTGAAAGCCTAATTTGACTGGACTACCGCTCAGACATCTCTATAAAAATCTTTTATTTAGATAATTACAATAACTTCCTATGGAAAGTAAAAAACATTGAATTTGAAAAGTCAATTCCAAACAAAAACACATTTAAATTATAAGAAAGCAATTGACACTAATGTTAGGATAATAATTTGCATTTTGTTCTCTAAAACAAGAAAATTTTGTAAAAACAATTTGGTACTAACGAATTGCAGTGTGGTTGCTACGAACTGTCAAACTCTATTCGCGTTCCACATACCATCCACACTGCAACGAATAAATTGTTCGCGCTCAACTTAACCTCAAAATTTTACCATCCTTGTTTTGTTTTTGTGTGTGTGATCATGGCTGAGGAAAATATGGAGGAAAGGGTAATAATTATATAAATTGACAATTCGTCGCTGTCTGCGAATAGAAATAAAGCTCATGTGCAAGAAAAGTCAAAATATGCGAACATCCACAGTTCGCAGTTCGTAGCTCATGTGCAAGATGCTTAAGTCATTCTTTTTATATTATTTATCCCTAAAAGAAAACTAAACAAAAACTGTTCGCACTATTATAAGCATGGTTTAAAAATATTTGTCTTATTTGAAAATGATTCGAAAAACATTAATTTTTCTAATTGGCAACCACAAAAAGTTTATATTCTAATTCTTTTTTTGTCTTGTTGTGTTTTTTTTTATTTTCTTCATTCCAAATCAACCAATCAAAAAACCACATTATACAGAATAATAAATTATAAAAAAAAAATGTATTTTCCGAAACAACTCTAAGAATTTGAAATGTTTTTCGATCAAGTATTATAACAACAAAGAAAGATATTGACTTACAACTTTTCTAATACTCCAATAAATTTTGTAATTAATATGTTGTTAAACTTTAAGAAAAATCGACAGACGGAAACGAGTGGGAATTTATCCTAGCCTCTTTTTTGTTTATAAAACGTTGTTTATTTTTGATGATTTTTTTTTAACAAATATTTAGTATTCTAAGAAAAAAATTGAGTTTCCATTATACAAAATAAAAAAGAATATCAAATTGAAAGTGAAAATTATTGATATAATTAATACGGGGAATAATTTTTCATCGAATTTCTTAAATGCTCAAATATAATTTTAAAATTCAATCAAATTTTTGTTTCTACGAACTA
The DNA here is from genome assembly GCA_920104205.1 of Eupeodes latifasciatus. Classification (NCBI taxonomy): domain Eukaryota; kingdom Metazoa; phylum Arthropoda; class Insecta; order Diptera; family Syrphidae; genus Eupeodes; species Eupeodes latifasciatus. Next base: position 145,949,229 of record OV049924.1, read on the forward strand.
GTATTTACTTATCTAAAAATTAATACGAAAATTAATAATTGTCCAAAAATGCAAATGCCGTTCTTACTGAATAATCATGAGACACGATTTCATACACCTTTTTAAAGACTAGACAGTCAGTCTATTCACGATAAAAGAAAAATAAATGAAAGTAACGATTAACTTGTTTGCCGAACAGAAATTAACGAATAAAACAACTTTGCGCATCACTACTCTAAATTGCATTTTTTTCCATTTTGTTGTATACGAGTCCATAGAAAAACAAATAAGAGGCGGTAGCTTAGCTTTTTGTGATTAAACGAAAAAACCAGGACCAAAACTACATATTTACCTACTTTTCCATCATGATCGCCTGGTGAAATTTGAATAAATTTTGTCAGAATGAAGCTGGAAACACACCCTTAATGGCTTTGCGGTTGTGATGAAGGGTGAAGGATGAGAAGGTAGGATGTAGTGAAAGACAGGAGCACGATCAGAAATTGTTTGTAACCTTTATCCATTCTTATCACTATACAAGCTCCGCCCTATGTAACGGTTACATTTCGAGTTTTATTTTCTTTACATACTTTTTATTGTCTATGCGTTGTCATGTCTATTGTACTCTCGAGAAAGGAAAGGGGCAATCAATTTTGTGCCTGTGTTTGTGGATAATAATGAAAATAAAAACGAAATTTGAAATAAAGCAGATGAGATCAGAAACAGAAGCCTTTTTTGCTTTTCTGATAGCCTGGTGCATGGATGAAATGTGGTCATTACATCTCCTCATTGGTGAATTTCGCAGCATATAAACTTATATAATTGTCGGTTTATCTCAGTAATTATTTTAACATTTAGGAACTATGTCAATTTAAACACATTTACTTACCTACATAAGTGAGTAACTAAATGATTTCGTCCAATCCTTACATATTATGAAAGAGAAAATTAAATAAGATTTCAATATTGTCCTCTTTACCTTTCAAGGGTTTGAAAAAGAATTAAAGTCGATCTAATGAGGGTGTTGACTTCAAATTTATTTCATTCTATGTACAATTTTGTTGCTGTTTTATCTTCAAAAGTGCTAAAAATATATTAATTTTCTACCAATAAAATAATAGAAGTGCGTATACATACGTCTAGTCATCTAGTGTACCATATTCTCAAAGTGAGAAATACATTTTAATCATTACATTATTACTGACAGCAGTATGACTGGTATGAAGTAGTGTATACCGTGGTAAGGAATGACTGATCGTGTTGAGAGGAATAACTGATCAACTGAATTTTTTGTAATTTTAAAGACCTATTCTTTTGACAATGATTGTTCCCTATATTTGTCTGTACATTGTGTGCCGTGACCAAACAATCGCGCCAGAGTTTTAACGTCTGCACAGATAACCTTCTAATGGCTTTTTATTTAAAATGAAGGCTTTACAAATATAACTTTGAGAAAAGTGCATTTCTCTGTTTAAAAACACTTATAAGGGTGCATTTTTAGCTATTATCGTTTTGGCAACACTGGTTTAAACGCACATTTCGTGTTTTTTGTTGCACTGCCAAACCTCTTCAGTTTGGTCTATAATTTAACAATGAATCGTATTACAAACGAACAACGCTTGCTAATTATTGAATTTTATTATCAAAATGCGTGCTCTGTTAAGAAAGTTCATCGCGCGCTTCTACCATTTTATGGTCAGTTTAATCGACCCCCTGTAGCGGCTGTTCGGGCTATTGTGACTATATTTCACACCAAATTTACATTGTTGGACATTAAACCACCAACACGCTTACGTAGAGTGCGAACTGAAGAAAATATCGCAGCTGTATCGGCCAGTGTTAATGATGACCATCATTTATCGATTCATCGCCGTTCGCAGCAATTGGGCCTCTGTTACTCAACAACGAACGTGGACAATTTTGCGGAAGGATTTAGGTGTGATGCCTTTCAAACTACAGCTGGTGCAAGAATTGAAGCCGAACGACATACTGCAACGTAAAATATTTGGTGAATGGGGTCTTGAAAAGTTGGCCGAAGATCCACTTTTTTACCGAAAAATTGTGTTCAGCGACGAAGCTTATTTTTGTCTCAATGGGTACGTAAATAAGCAGAATTGTTGATTTTGGAGTGAATATCAGCCAGAAGCATTGTAAGAGCTACCAATGCATCCAGAAAAAGTCACAGTTTGGTGCGGTTTATGGGCTGGTGGCATCATTGGACCGTACTTCTTCAAATATGATGCGAATCGTAACGTAACTGTGAATGGTGAGCTCTATCGTGAGATGATATCCAACTTTTTTTTGCCCAAAATGCAAGAGCTTGACTTGCATGACATGTGGTTTCAACAAGACGGTTCCATATGCCACACAGCACGCGTAACAATGGACTTATTGAGAGGCGAGTTCGGTGAACTTTTATTTCACGTTCGGGACCGGTCAATTGGCCGGCTAGATCGTGCGATTTAACGCCCTTAGACTATTTTTTGTGGGGCTATGTTAAAGCTCATGTCTATACAGACATGCCCGCTTCAATTAAAGCATTGGAACACAACATTGAAGCATTTATTCGTGAGATATCGGCCGAAATGTTGGAAAGAGTATGCCAAAATTGGACTAAGGGGATGGACCATTTGAGGCGCAGTCAATATAATCTTCAAAACATTAAATTATATAGACCGTACTCAGGGCCGGATTTAGAGGTCCAGAGGCCTCGGGCAATAAAGGATCGGAGGCCCCCTCACCCCAAATTATTTTCAAAATAAAGTAAACCATTTTATTTCACTCGAGTTTTTCAATAAATTATTTATTGTGAAACCAAGAAGATTCCTTTAGTATTGAACAAACACATACATATAAATATAAACGGAAAAAAGAATTATCTGAAATTAAATTTTAGGGTTAACGAACGGAACCTTTCGAGCTTTTTTCGCGGAAAAATCGTTGATGATTTCGTTGAAATCGTTCGTTGAAATCCAGTTCTCGGAGTAAATCGCTTTCAATGCTCAGGAGAGAAAGCTTCGATAGACCTTTTTTTCCAATCGTGGTTCGAAGCCTATTTTTTATAATTTTCATTTTTGAAAATGAGCGCTCTGCAGTGCAATTTGTTACCATCAAAACCAAATACATTCTCAATGCAATTTCGAGGTTTGGGAATGTAGCTCTGGAATTTTGATTTTCGAGCTTGTCACGATGAGGTGGATTTTGTAAGACAATCGAAATCGATATTCTTCAATAAAATAAAAAAGAGCGAAGCACTGCAGTGAAGCCCAACGAGAAGCATTTTAGCTCTGCATAACAGCGGTGGATCCATGAAAGAGATAGCAAAAGTCATTAGGCGCTCTGCCAGAATGGTGTGGAATGCTATAAACTCCAAAAATGTTGAAGAAACCAGAGGGCATCCATCTAAAATGACTGCAAGAGACAAAACTACGTTGGTGAGAAAAGCTAAAACGAATCCGTTTATGTCCTGAAAAGATCTGCAGCGAGAAATACGAACGTCAGTTAGTTCTAGAACTGTTCGGCGTATCTTGCAGGATGCTGGCCTTCATGCACGATCTACAAGGAAGGTGACCTTACTAAGAAAAAGACACACCCAGAAGCGGATCTGTTTTGTTAAAAGGCATCAGATGAAAGACGACCCACTTCAGGTAAAGAAGCAGTGGAGGAATGTGCTTTGGAGCGATGAAACGAAAATAAATTTACTCGGAATGGATGGAAAACAGTTTGTTCGTCACCCAAAGTGGGAGGCCTACAATCCGCGGTACACAAAACCAACCGTGAAGCATGAAGGTGGCAGCATAATGTTATGGGGTTGTTTTTCTTGGTGGGGCGTTGGTCCAATATTCGTAATAGATGGCATAATGACAAAGGAGTCGTATGTGGACATACTGCAAAATGATATGCTTCCGTGGGCTGACGAAAATATGCCACTTAAATGGCGTTCCAGAAAGACAACGACCCTTAGCATACGGCAAAATCGACAAAGCTCTGGTGTCAGCGAAACAAATTGGACGTAATGGAGTGGCCTTCTCAATCACCGGATCTAAATCCTATTGAAAACCTCTGGAATAAACTGAAGATTGAGATTAGTAAGCATGAACCTACCAACAAAGCGGATCTATGGGGAATTGCCCAACAAGTGTGGTATTCGATTCCACAAGAAAAGTGCAAGAAGTTGGTAGACTCTATGCCAAATCGAATGTATGCAGGGTTGAAAAATAAAGGGTTTCCAACTAAATATTAAATATGCACTTCTAATACATAAAAAAAATATGCATTGGTTATCAAAGTGTGTTGTTTTTTGTTAAATTGATCAAGTGTTGCTATTATTATGACCAACTTTTTAGGAAGCCTAAAGTAAATGGACTACGAAATTTTGCAAACCTCTTTTAGTTTTTAAAAAATTGTATATAAAATAGATAAAGAACATATTTACCACTAATATATAACAATAATATTTTTTAATATACGCCTACTGTAAGTACTACACACAATATAAGCAAAAATTAGAGAGTGTTGCTATTATTTTGGCCATAGCGGTATATATAAGAAAAAAAATTGTCGAGACACGGAATCGAATAACCTCCGAGGTTGCGGGCAAGTACCACCCCACTCAGCCATTAAGCGATTGGGGTACTCCCTCAAAATGGGTAGTGAATTGGAAGTGCTTCTTGTCAGGGCCATTTGATTTCACTGATTGCCTGATTGGAGTGAACAAATATAGATCAATGATTTCTGTTATTTAAGATTAATATAATTAAATAATCATGTATGTATGTACAAAGTACTATAGGCTGTAGGTAAAGGTAAAAGAGCAAAAAAAATACATATCACAGGAAAAGTTGTTTACTAGTATTTACTAGTTGGAATTTGAAACAAAAATTTTCCGAAGTATCTATTGTGGGGGCCCCCCGTTTGTGGTGGCCCTGGGCATCCGCCCCGGTTGCCCTCCCCTAAATCCGGCCCTGACCGTACTATCGATTCAAATAAAGATTTTATGCATTTTTTTGAATTGTATGTGTTTTTTTTTTTTGAAAAACTTTTCTTTAGCATTTAAAAAATCACGCTTTATAAACAGAATTTACTTTTCATTCTCATCTAGGACAAAATTAACTTTAAAATGATTATTTTATTGAAATAAGGACCATTATCGTGTAAAAAACTTCAAAAAGTAGTAATAATTGAAGTATAAAGCGGTGCAAGGTTGTACAATATTATTAAAGAAAATAAAAACCCTTTTGCGCAATATAAAATATTGTATCGTCTGTGGGTACAATTGAACAATATTTTTTCATTTAATTTTAAAATTTGAAGAATGAAGAACTCTGCGAGTGAAAGTGAGGCTGAAAGATCATTTATTTTAGAATGTATCGACGTGTTCGCGACTTTACCGGCTTTGTGGAATATAAAGACCAAATACTATATATCGAATTTCGAAAAAAAATAAATATTTTTTTTTTTCAAATCAAAAATAAAAACAATGATTATTGAGACCGTATAAGAGCTTGTGCAGTAAAAAGCATTTTTGAAATCGGTTCATCAGTTTTGAGAAAACTTAAAACGGAATCGAAATAACGATTCTATGAGAGGACCTTCTGGAGCAATACAAACATATTTTTTATATTAAAAAAAGCCAAATTAAGAATATAAATGTAAATGAAAATTTAAAAAAATTTATCGGTTTGTTTTTAAGAAGATTCGAATTTTCTATTTTTGACCAAAAAATTTGTATGGGGACTACTGTTATCTGTAGTCTTAAAAAAATGAAAAAAAAAAACGAAATCCACCGACAAAATTTTACTGGTAGAAATCTGTTATTGGAATTTTGGGAAATTGGAACACAAATCAGTGGAACGATTCGTTTCACTTTTGAAAATAAAAGTATCAGCTGTTCAGGAAAATGAATTTCCGTCTGGAAAATAGAAAAATACCTTTTTAGCGAAAAATAAATGCGTGATTAAACTTTTTTTCCTCAAAAAATTCTTTGTGTGATTTCCGATCGATCAGTATATAAATTCCATTACTAATCAAAAGGAGACACAGTCAAATAACCCTTTAAAAAATGTTCCAGATTGAACTTTGAACTCATTTTTTACAACAGATATTGCATCCAAAATATTTGTATGCATCAAAGTATAACTTTTTTGACTCCAAGTAAAATTTTTAGAAAAATCGAAGTGACAATATTTTATTTCTTAAAAAAATAAAAACCTAACAAAAATACAACTAAAAATTAATTTCCACTCAAATATGGCAACAATTGAAAATATTGCCTTCAAACTAAATAAAGTAATTTCAACTTATGTATAAAACATTTTGTTTTTAATATTTGATACAATTTGTAGAAGAATCCAATTTATCAGTTTTTATATAAATGAAATAAGAATCTACAAAAAAAGGCTACACAAAATTGCTTATAGAAAAATTCAATAGGTATTTTTTTGTATGACAAATGAAAACTTTCAAAAAAGTGGGAACAAGATAAAACATTATTTTATCATGTGCAAAATATTATTCTTAACTTTTAATTAAAAAAAAATTTTCAACAAAAGTAACAAGACAAAAACCTAGCACTATTCTTCACGAGCACTTACATACATTGCTCCCGTATAAGGGCTTATCCATTTTGGGTTTCAAAAGTATAGGTCTGAAATTAAACATCTGTCAAACTAAGTTGTTACACCAATTGTTGCTTTTTTCAGTTGAAAGTCTGAAATTTACGAAAATGGATCGCTTAACTATCGCACAACGCATACAAATTGTTAAAACCTATTAGAAAAATGGTGATTCGCCACAGCCACATATCGTGCTTTAAGAGTAGATTATGGTTTACATAATCGCAGATAAGAGACTGGATTGGTTGCAGATATTGTAAGGTCTGTGCATCATCGGTTCTCTCGTACCACTGAAAATATCGCAGCTGTAAGTCAAAGTGTTGCCGAAGAACCGAATGTGTCGATTCCTCGTCATTCTCAGGAATTAGAACTGTATTATGTCACATTATGGCGTATTTTGCATTTTAATCTACATCTTCATCCATATAAAGTCCAGCTCACACAACGACTGAAGCCAGCTGACCATTCACAACACATTTGTAAGGCTACGCGAAAGACTGTGTAAATGCAGACAAACCTCTAAATCTGGAGCACTTAAAAACAAACATTCGTCAAGACAAACATTCGTCAAGTTATGGCTGAGATACCGCCCAATATGTGTCAAAAAGTATTCGAAAATTACCTCAAAAAAATGATGTAGTGTTTCACATATAATTTCAACGTTCAAAATTTATAATAAAAAAGAAATTTCATAAAAAAAATATTTTATGTGTTTTATTGCAGTTTACTTTTAAAACCGCAAAAAGGATAACCCTATAGTTTGACATTTGGTTTAAAATTGTGGCTGTAGTGTATTGCAAGCTCCTTAATTTACTTTTCGGTTCGCTCTTTTGGCTGAATAAGATTTAATATCAAATTGAATTAAACAAATTACAAACCATATACATTGCATTGGCAGAAGAAAATTAAATAAAATAAAAATAGGAAACTGATCTGATGATGAAAGACAATCAACTATTTCAAGACTAAGATAACGACTGCAAATAAGTTTGTTACCTTAACTGGTTATGTATGATTATCATAAAAACTATAAACAAAACTACAGCAACAATACTATGGTCTATATTTGCTTCTTCCCAGATTTCTCCCAACACGAATTCTATATAATAAATAAATACTATTTAATCGTGCATTCTTAACCTAAAATGTAGTATTCTATACTCCCATTGGTCTTTGACCAGTTAGCCGGTCTATGTTTATTGATCATTCTTAAAGAAGGGCACACACGCATTATAAATAAGTACCACACTGCACAGCTGAACTCACAATAATGGCCATCATTTGAAGTTCCAGTCCCCGTATGTAAAACATTTAAGTTCATCTGATGCGATTGATCTTTTCGACAGCTTCACACAGCATGATGTCTTATAAACTTACGAACGAGATTGATTTAACGATCGCACATTGAACCATACACGGTGGAGACGTCTGGGTATTCCGGTCGCTGCGCTGCTCAGCGCCATTACCACACCAAACACAGCTGGTTCTGCCTTACGAGGCTATAAGTGAAGTGGAAACAGACTCTGGGTGGCAGACGTTTCATTCCTTATTTCCATGGGAAAAACTATTTGGTGGTAAATGTTGTGTGCTGGATACAGTGTGCACTGTGCATCCATAAGATATTTTAGTTCTAACTCATTAAGGTCTAAAAAAGGAAAATCTTTTAGTTTCTTTTCTTTTTTTTTTCTTTCAAAGTGGTAAAATGATCAATTGATCAAGGTTCAAGGCAACTCTTGTTGAAAGAAACATAATTAAACTCAGTTTGAACTTTGAACTTGAGAAAAAAAGTTTGAACTTGACCGAAATGTATTTGATTAATTTGCAGTAATCGCCTACCTCCTACCTTCCTACCACCAAACATTTATTAACTAGAAATATTATACTCTTTAAAAATCTTATATCAAATAGTTCATTAGCAGTTTATTCATGCGAATTATATTTAAAAATAAAACTATAAATTATTATAGCCTAATTGACCTTTCTAATGTTTTGAGCTTCCTAATTACTAAGTTCATTGCTCAGCTCATAGAATTCAGATATAATCGTGATCGAAATGAAGCAAACAAAAAATGTGAAGTCATTATGTAAGTTTTGAATACAATTTAAATCCATTAATAACTTTTAGATCGATATAAGGGATTTGATTTGATTGATTTTTTTTCGTTATATTATAAAAGCATTTTATTCCATAAGAAAATCTAATTTTTATTTTTTTTCGTGATGCTTTTTTCATTAAAATGTGGGCTTGTGTTTAAGCCTTGTTGATCTGCTAGACTTATAGCGAGATAATGAACTCAGGTCAGATTCTAACACAACCCTGCAGCAGTTTTAAAAAAGCAGTTATGAAAAGAATTGCATGAAATGTAATTTTGATAGAAAATACAGACTTTTTGATTAGAAAGCTTAAATTTTGTATTGGTTCAAAGAGTATACAGTTTGGGACTATATACAGAATAGTGAGTCATATGAAAGACGGCCAAGCCTTTGTTGGCAAGTCCGTACTCATTTGTTGAAATTAGATTTTTAAAGCATAATTTTTAATTCAAAAAAGTACATAATTCTTTTTATTTCTGCCCATTCGAAGTGAAAATTCACCAAAATAAGTAAGAAATTAGTGGTAAAAAAAGGATTATCCATTTCGTGGTTTGGATATCTTAACGATCGGATAAAGCTTTAACATTAATTAAGAAAAGAGGTTGGGATGCAATTCACTAATATAACTTCCCAACCATATCCGTCTGCGAAAACTACTTATTTTCAATTTTTTGTTGCTTTTGTAGGTTTACGTTTTTTTTTTTAAAAAAAGAACACAAAGTTGGCAACAATATTTTGCATATGATAAAGTATGTTTGATTTCAATATCTGTTTTTGGTCCAGGAATTTTTCGTAAGTTTGTATTTTATATAAAATACCGATTGGATTGTTCTTAGAACATTATCTTACGTTATTAACAAAATTTTGCATAGAATGAAATAATTTTCAAGTCAATGCCTCCATCTATTCTCGAGATATTAGAATCAAACGTGAGTTTTTAAAAATTTTGCGTAGTATTTTTTGTACATTTTAATATTATTCTAAAAAAATTAAAAAATGCTTAAACAATATTTTCTATAAAATTATCTGTGTTTTTTTAGTTTTTATTTTGTTTGCAAAAAAGACGTTACTTTGATTTTCTTTACCAAATGTCAAAAACTTTATTCCTTTTTGCATAAAATTGTTCTGGAGTTAATATAATTTATTGTTTCTATACAAATCTTTGATTTAGATTCTAGGGACCTTAGAACGTAAAAAAATATCGACATTTTTAATGTTTAAATCGGATTGATTACAATAACTTCTTGCGTGAAGTTAAAAATCAGCTCTACCTTCATCCAATTTGACGAAACATTCAAAACTTACTTACTTACTTAGTTGGCTGTCCGGCGAAGTTAAAAATCAGCTCTACCTTCATCCAATTCGAGGAAACATTCAAAACTTACTTACTTAGTTGGCGGTTCGGGCGGACCTGGGCTTCAACCAAACAAATCGGTGAGATCTTTTCCGACCTTTATAGAGCAGCGTGCATTCTCCATCGTCATTCTGTACAAACGGATAAGTTTGACAGTGTAACGAAGCGTCACACTCCTACCTATTACCGACCGACACCAATCAACCTCCATCCACCGACCGACACCAATCAACCGCCTTCTGCATACCCACCAAGTAAAACAAGTGACACCAACAAAATACATGCGATATTGTTGTTCATTATAAAATTCACATTTGGTTTCTGCAGAAGAATCGACTTATGGACCCAAGAAATCAAAAAAAGTTGAAGCTTGCTCGCCGAAGATTATCGAAGATTTTAGACTTTATATTCTAAAGCGCAAGTTTCCCCCGATATTCCCCTTCTCTATCACGAGTCGATGGGCCGTTGCTACATAGCGTGCTGTGTAGTAACAACAAATTATTATATTATTCCCCTTCACCCTTCCGGTGTCGACGGGCACCTGCCGTAACATTATATTATTCCCCTTCACCCTTCCGGTGTCGACGGGCACTTGCCGTAACATTAAGTATTCCCCTTCACCCTTCCGGTGTCGACGGGCACCTGCCGTAACATTAAGTATTCCCCTTCACCCTTCCGGTGTCGACGGGCACTTGCCGTAACATTAAGTATTCCCCTTCACCCTTTCGGTGTCGACGGGCACTTGCCGTATCATTAAGTATTCCCCTTCACCCTTCCGGTGTCGATGGGCTGTTGACCGTAGAATTAAGTTAGCATATACTAGGTATTCTTATCGATAGGTATCCTATTGTTTAAACCACTTTACTGGGTAAAAAAAAAAAATAATAATAAATAATAATAATAAAACCAAAAAAAAAATATAAAACCTAATTCTTTTATTTGGAAAGGAGTAGTCTGGTCAACTTTCTATACTCGAGTTTCGTGCTTTCTCGAGACGACCCTGGAGTCCGGCGAGCTTACCTCAGCCTAAGATAAAGAAGCATCACAAATTGGCGCCCGAGCAGGGACCTTTAGAGAATTCGTCCAACCTCCGACCGATCCGCCCACCGTAAAAGAATTCCTAGAGGTTTTCCACCCGACTACAGACCGCCGACTACCGCCGCCGACCACCGACCGCCGATTACCGCCGCCGACCACCGACCGCCGATTACCGCCGCCGACTACCGACCACCGTTAACCGTTCACCAACTGCCGACTACCGACCACCGTTCACCAACCGCCGACTACCGACCACCGTTCCCCGACCACCGTTCACCGACCACCGATCACCGACCAGCCGCCATCCATATAAAATGAGCGAAAACGAAGCCAACACTGCCATGGACGAAATCAATCCGTTCAGGAGCCTCAGCTTCATATACATGCTCAAGAAAAACGAGCTTATAGAAATGCTCGCCGCCCGGAATATAGAAACCGAGGGTAACATGCAAGTCCTCCACCAGCGTTTAAGCGATCATCTCAAACAGGTACGTGCACACGCTTCTACACAAAACCTATGTGCCCAATGGGCAGAGGTAGCCGAGAAGAGAGTAAATGCCGCCTTGGATGACGACGCCGATAAACACCCTAAGAATACCGCTCCCGACCCGATCACCAAGCAGAAAACATCATTATATGAGGAGACTACCTCTCATGTCCCTAATTTGAATGCTGCACACCGCGATAACGAACAACCTCGTATAGCAAATCCAGCACCGACGAATCAGCCACGACCAGAGCACTCCGGAGACGCGCCAGCACGTTTCAACTCATTCATGAGTCACACTCCACACCGACTCCCCCTAAGCTATGAAGCAGAAGTAACGAACATAGTGCGTAAATGGGGACTAAAATTCGACGCTTCAGGAAACCCTTTGGAATTCTTCGAGCGAGTTGCCGAGCTGACTCGATGCTATAATATACCACCCGACGACATGTTGCGAACATTACCAGAGTTATTACGGGGTAAGGCACTGGAATGGCTCCGCATCTACAGTGATGGATTCACTAAATGGGAAGATTTCCGTGAATCCTTCGTTCAATACTTTCTGCCAGCACGATATCTCGTCAAATTAGAGGAAGAAATAATGCGCAAGCGTCAAGGCCCACGAGAGAACGCGAAGGAATACATTCTGGCCATGCAATACCTGATCCGCCAACACCCTCGGATGAAAATTAACGAACATCTCGACCGAATATTTGATAGCATGCGCCCTGAATATCGCCTTTATATCCGCCGGCGAGATTTCGAGAATCTAAACGAACTCATGGCCTTAGCAGAAGAATTGGAAGCCGTAAAGAAAGAAGAAAGAAACAGCCGCCCTTCGACCGTAACCGCAAACCCTGTCGCAGCCTCTCCTCGAATCCTTCCGCCGACCGTACCGTACAATCGAGAGACACACTGCTGGAACTGCAAACAGAGGGGTCACCGAAAAGAGACGTGTCATCGTCCATTCCGACTGTTTTGCTCATTTTGCGGAGAAGACGGACGTTTAACAAAAGACTGCCCGTGCCAACGCAACTCATGCTCAGTCGTAAACACACCGCCGCGTCACGATCCCCGATGTTATATTCCGATGCAAATAGGAGAACACACCTATCAAGCTTTAGTGGACACGGGATCCACGAAGACTTTCATTGGACCAGGAATAAGGACAGTCTTCAGAAATTGGGGACTACCCATGACGAGTCAACCTCAACCGATCCATCTGGCCGATGGAAAAACTGTTGGCACTTCCGAACACTTCGACGTGACCCTAATGATCGGAAACATAGAAGTCCACGGGACCGCGACTTATCTACCGTCACTTATCGAGGATGCCATACTGGGGATGGACTTTATGAATCAAGCCAACTTGCAAATCACGGTTGGCGGCAAATACGTTCCAAGTTCCAATACCCAGCCTCCAACGCCACATGAGCAGTGTCACGCCGTAACCCACTTAAACACAAATCAGCAACAACAACTGCAAACCTTCCTGGATCAAGAATTACCGAAGTTCGATAGAATTAACAATGTATCAACCGTTCCTCCCCACCGAATCGAACTTACAACCGACAAACCGTTTAAACAACGGTATTTTCCTCGCAACCCGGCCCTGCAAAAGGTTATAGACGACGAAGTCAACGAACTTCTAAAAACCGGAAAAATCAGCCCGTCTAAAAGCCGATTGTCTTGGTCAAGAAAAAAGAAGGATCATGGAGAATGTGTGTAGATTTCCGCCAGCTAAACGAAGTATCACGAAAAGACGCGTATCCCCTGCCGTACATCGCTTCCATACTCGACCGACTCCGAGGAGCCAAGTTCATGTCTACCATCGATCTCAAACAGGGATACTGGCAAATTGCTTTGGAACCGGAGTCTCGCCCGTACACTGCTTTCACTGTCCCGGGGCGAGGATTATTCGAGTGGAACGTGATGCCATTCGGACTACATTCGGCCGGAGCAACTTTTCAACGAGCTATGGATACCATCTTTGGCGCTGATATGTTTAGTCACGTATTCACTTACCTTGACGACATCATCGTAATTAGTAGCAGTTTCGAGCAACATATTCAACACCTGACCGAAGTGTTAGGCAAACTCCGTAAGGCCAATTTAAAAATAAATACCGAGAAGTGTAACTTCTGCCGGGAGAGCCTTAAATATCTTGGACATATCGTTACTCCGTCCGGCATACACACCGACCCTGACAAGATATCCGCCGTACAAAACCTGAAAGCCCCAACCACCATCAAAGAACTACGCCGAATACTCGGAATATGCTCTTGGTACCGCCGTTTCATCAAGAACTTTTCTACCATCACCGCCCCACTTAATAATCTTCTTAAAAAGAATGTGAAGTGGGCCTGGGGACCATCGCAACAAGAGGCGTTCGACCTGTTAAAAGGAAAATTAACAGAAGCTCCGGTCCTGGCCTGCCCAGATTACGACGAACCGTTTTCACTGCAAACTGATGCCAGTCAATTTGGTTTGGGAATCGTGCTCACGCAAGTACTTGACGGACACGAAAGAGTGATCGCATATGCAAGCCGAACCCTGACAGACCTCGAACAAAAGTACGCAGTCACCGAAAAAGAGTGCTTGGCGATACTATGGGGAATAAGAAAGATGAGGCCGTACCTAGAGGGGTACCATTTCACCGTCATTATCGATCACCATTCGCTTAAATGGTTACACTCATTAGAAAATCCGTCCGGACGACTTGCCAGATGGGCCCTAGAACTACAGCAATATGACTTCGAAATATGCTATCGAAAGGGTTCCATGAATGTCGTCGCCGATGCCCTGTCCCGCGACCCGTTGCCAATCACTCCTACCGACAAACTAGCCGCCGTCGCCGATGCCAAGCTTGAATGGATCCACGATATGATGGATAGAGTTACCAACGAGCCGAGCCGATATCCTGATTATAAGTTGTTAGACAACCGACTATACCGACGTTTTACGACCGCCGATCCACTAATTAATCCACGAGATGATGAGTGGAAACTCTGTGTCGCCGAAGCAGACCGACCAAAAATCCTGTACGAGAACCATGATGCAGTCACATCCGGACATCTGGGAGTAGCAAAAACTACATCACGATTAGCCAGACTATACTACTGGCCAGGAATGTTCCGTGACGTACGAAAATATGTACGCAACTGTCAGAGCTGTAACCAATACAAGGCCCTACAACAAAAACCCAGTGGCTTCATGTACACCAGCCCAACTGCCGAACCTTGGGAGGTGGTGTGCGCCGATTTTGTTGGACCCTTGCCCCGCTCCATGAAGGATAACACAACGATGTTAGTTATGGTGGATAAGTTCTCCAAATGGGTCGAAGCAGTGCCTATGAGATCTGCTACTACTCCGCTTTTAATCAAAGCCGTACGAGAACGTGTCATCACTCGCTTTGGCGTACCGAAAACATTCCTGTCAGATAATGGAACGCAGTTCACCAGCAACCAATTCAAGGAGTTCCTCAACGATTTTAACATAAAGCATCTACTGACCGCCCCGTATATACCGCAGGAAAACCCAACCGAAAGAGTAAATCGTGTACTTAAAACTATGATCGCCCAATACGTCGAGGGAAACCAACGGACCTGGGATGAACATTTGCCCGAGTTGACGATGGCAATCAACAGTAGCCGGCATGATTCAACGGGATACTCCCCTGCTATGCTGAATTATGGTCGAGAAATAAAAACACCGTCAAGTTTCCAACCGATTCCTCCCTTCGGAGACAAAAATGAAAACCAGACCATAAGAATGGAGCGTATGCAAGCGCTGCACGAAATGGTACGCGTCAACCTACAAAAAGCGAGCCAAAATCAAGCAAAAGCATACAATCTTCGACGACGCCCATGGAAGCCTAGTATCGGGGAACAAGTGTATAGAAAAGTACGAGTTCTCTCGTCCGCTGTTAACTACTTTACAGAAAAATTAGCCCTCGATACGACGGCCCTTACGAAGTATTGAAATTTATTTCCCCAGTTATTGTTCTCCTTAAGAAAAAAGGAGAGAACAAACAAAAATTCCGAGCCCATGTCCGAGATCTGAAAGGGCATGGTGCGAACGCTCTAGCAGTTAAAACTGACTCACCGAATTGGCCTGAAATCATTCAGCAACCGACCACCGAGCCGACCAGACCATCACCAGCTTTAAGTCGACCTCCCCAACTAAGTCAACCAGAAATCAGGATGGACCAACAAAAGAGGATAAACCGCCCGCCTAGCCCCAGCGGAGAGAGAGGTCCAAGGATTGGATCCTTGTAAAAGGATACCCACCCGGCCAAGACCGATCCTGGCACCTCCCCGACTAGAGGAACCGCTGACAATACGAGTGGTCAGAAAGGAAAGACACCATATGGCGGCAGCCCAGCCCATTGTGCCAAAATCTCCGGTGAGCTCCACCATGGCAAAAATCCGGGAGCAGCGGGAACAAGCCCTCCGAGCCTACAAGGAGAAACGGAAGATGGACGAGGCGGCCGACCGATCGACTATTAAAGTCATTGTCACGCACCGTCCGGATACAACCATTACAGACCAACGCCAACCCAGTACCAGCCGCCAAGCCATGACATGTTGTGTCATAACCCAGGGAACTGACCCGAGTCCAAGGGATCCTTTCGAGAGGATCCAATTATCGGGAAGGAAGCACCAAAGGAGGTTCACGATCTACCGCCCCTGGGGTCCAGTAACGGTGCTCATGAACAGGAAAGGAACGAGAGCTTCCCTACACTTCGGGGACCAAAAAAAAACGATCAACGTATCGAAGTGATGACATATTTTTTTTTATGAATTATTAAATATTATTTTTATTTTTTTATAAGGACTGAACCTTTGTTTTTGTGAAATTATTTATGAATTTAAAATTAATTAAATAATTAATTAATTAATGATTTATGAAATAAAAATTATTTATATGAAAAAAAAAAGGAAAAAAAAATAATAATAAAAAAAAATACATAACAAATAAAATAAACAAAAAAAAAAAAAAAAAAGATATTAAAAAACAGAAAACAAAAAAAAAATAAAAAAAATGAATTAAAAAAAAAACAAAAAAATATATATATATATATAAAATATATATATTATTAATATATATATGATTAATAATTAATATACTTACCATTTTTTTTTATATATACCAGGAAACCTTCAAGACGAGAAGGTTCTCGTCTCAAAAAGGAAGGGGGATGTGTAACCGACCGACACCAATCAACCTCCATCCACCGACCGACACCAATCAACCGCCTTCTGCATACCCACCAAGTAAAACAAGTGACACCAACAAAATACATGCGATATTGTTGTTCATTATAAAATTCACATTTGGTTTCTGCAGAAGAATCGACTTATGGACCCAAGAAATCAAAAAAAGTTGAAGCTTGCTCGCCGAAGATTATCGAAGATTTTAGACTTTATATTCTAAAGCGCAAGTTTCCCCCGATATTCCCCTTCTCTATCACGAGTCGATGGGCCGTTGCTACATAGCGTGCTGTGTAGTAACAACAAATTATTATATTATTCCCCTTCACCCTTCCGGTGTCGACGGGCACCTGCCGTAACATTATATTATTCCCCTTCACCCTTCCGGTGTCGACGGGCACTTGCCGTAACATTAAGTATTCCCCTTCACCCTTCCGGTGTCGACGGGCACCTGCCGTAACATTAAGTATTCCCCTTCACCTTTCCGGTGTCGACGGGCACTTGCCGTAACATTAAGTATTCCCCTTCACCCTTTCGGTGTCGACGGGCACTTGCCGTATCATTAAGTATTCCCCTTCACCCTTCCGGTGTCGATGGGCTGTTGACCGTAGAATTAAGTTAGCATATACTAGGTATTCTTATCGATAGGTATCCTATTGTTTAAACCACTTTATTGGGTAAAAAAAAAAAATAATAATAAATAATAATAATAAAACCAAAAAAAATATAAAACCTAATTCTTTTATTTGGAAAGGAGTAGTCTGGTCAACTTCTATACTCGAGTTTCGTGCTTTCTCGAGACGACCCTGGAGTCCGGCGAGCTTACCTCAGCCTAAGATAAAGAAGCATCACAACAGGGATGTCAAAACTAGACATTGCTCTGTAGAGCTCTTGTCTATAGATGCTGTCATACACGGCTTTAAAATCGATAAAGAGATGGTGCATCGATTTGAAGCTCCTGGCCTTTTTCCAAGATCTGCCGTAATGTGAATATTTGGTCAATGGGGGACTTTCCTGGTCTGAAGCCACACTGATAAGGACCTTCAGGTTGTTGACGAACGGCTTCAGGAGTTCACATAATACGGCAGAAAGGATCTTAAATGCAATGTTCAGGAGACTGATGCCAAAAAGAAAAGATGCAAACCATTAATTTTCAATTACCAGTGTTGCAATTTTCTTGGGATAAGATTTTGTTTTCGGTATGTTGTGTTTTTCCCGTACAAGTCTCCAGGACGGCATAATGCCGATCATGCTTCAGAAAACGCCATTTCTGGCGATTCCTTGGCTGGAGATGATCTTTAAAGGATGTCTCTGTCAAAATAATGTTCCCGAGTCTTGGAGACATGTTAGAGTAGTTTTTATCCCGAAAGTCGGCAGGCGAGGACATGAATCCGCGAAGGATTTTAGACAAATAAGCCTTACTTCCTTCGTGCTTAAGACAATGGAGCGCATTCTTGATTACCATATCAGAGGCATTTTAGATGTATGCCCTCCTCAACACGCTTATCTTAAGGGCAAGTCTACGGAGACAGCCCTACATGAGGTAGTGCGTACAGTTGAAAAAACCATACACTACAAAGAATTTACTCTCGCTACCTTCTTAGACATAGAAGGAGCTTTCAACAACGTCTTAACAGAATCTATTCAAGAATCACTGGTTGATCAGGGTGTAGAGGACTACATCAGAAATTGGATTGTTTCCATGCTCAGTGATAGAAAAATTCAAGCTACCTTAGGTAACACTTACTTGACCAGGTGCGTAAACAGGGGAACACCTCAGGGGAGTGTTCTGTCCCCCCTTCTTTGGCTTCTGGTCATGAACAAAATTCTTATTAAACTGGAAAGTTGTGGTGTGAAGGCCGTTGCTTACGCAGATGATTTGGTGATACTGGTATCAGGAAAGTTCACTTCCGTGATTAGTGAGATTACGGAGATGGCATTGCTAAAAGTAAGCAACTGGGCTACAAGCTGTGGCCTGGGTGTCAATAAAAGCAAAACTGAACTGATGCTCTTTACAACGAAAACAAAAGTAAAAAGTATTCTAGGCCCTTTGGTCATAGTAATATTACTAATCTCATCCCAACGGACATCTTTTCGACAGAAACCGACTACTGCACCCCTACTGTGGACCGCGGATTTTAAAATTATCATCCCATCTCGAAATGAATGGGATGATGACTTAGTGACGAGAGGCTTCGACACAACTATTTTCACTGACGGCTCGAAGATGGAGTGTGGGGTCGGTGCAGGAATTTTTCCCGAGTCTCTAAATGTCTCCAGGTCTTTGCGACTTCCTGACTTTGCTAGTGTTTTTCAGGCTGAACTACTCGCGATCAAGGAAGCATGCAAGTTACTAAAACTAGATCCAAATCAAAACCGCAATACAGCTATTTTTTCGGACAGTCAGGCGGCTATTCAAGCGATTGGCTCGTCCACTTCATCCTCCAAACTGGTTCAACAATGCCGAAGTGAGTTAGCGGGCAAGAACATTGGACTCAGGGTCACTCTCATCTGGATTCCGGGTCATAGAGGCTTTGAGGGCAATGAACGAGCTGGCTAGGCAAGGATCAGCCCTTCATAGATCCCTCGCGGAAAGAGTCCAAATTCCTCTTGGTGCTATGAAGGGCAAAATCTTCTCTATTTTCCTCGCTGAATCAAACCACAGGTGGAACAGCCTAACCAACTGTATCATATCTAGAAGGATATGGCCCACCTACAACAAATCCCGTACTAATAATCTTATTTGCAGACCCAGGCAAGACATAGCCAGGGTCGTTGCTACATGCACCGCACACTGGCCTGTTAGAGAACACGCATCTAAGATGGGCATCCCCCACAATACTTTCTGTCGTAGTTGTGAGGACCAGCGAGAAAAAGAAACTGTTCTTCACTTCTTATGCAAGTGTCCTGCCTTAGCCAAAACGAGAGCCAAAACATTGGGAAAGTCCTCTTTCAACGACCTCAATGAGGTCTCAGAACTGGAGATCAAAGATTTGATCTCCTTTCTAAACGCAACAAAGTGGATTTGAGGCGTATTTTTTCTTTATAATCCCCCTTTTATCTTAATAGGTCAAGCGATTATTTTATGGTATCAAAACGGCGCAGGTTATGTTAGGTTAGGTTGAAGTGGCTGTCCAAGATGGAAACGGACACACTTAGGCCAGTTTGATGGCCCATTGTGATACCACATGAATCTTGAGGTTTCTTCCTAAGCTCAATGGAACCAGTTTGAGTCTCTTACGAAACGTGAGAGGCTGCTTATGCCGATATGATTTAGATCGTTTAGATCGTTAAAGAAGAATTCTCCTAGGTAATTCTTGCGTTTTCGAGCCAGGGCAGGGCATGTGCAGAGAAGATGAAGAACAGTTTCTTCTTCTTCCTCGTCCATACAGCTTCTGCAGAAGTCATTTGAGAATACGCCTAATCTCATGGCGTGCTTTCCTATTAGACAGTGTCCGGTTATGACACCTATTATCGAGCTTATATGCGATCTGCTTAGAGAGAGCAAGCACCTTGAACGTTTTAAATCCAGTGTTGGCCAGATGTTTTTTGTGACTTGACACGTGGTGATGTTGTTCCACCTGGTATCAAAACGGCGCAACTCAGCGCTAATTGTGTCACCGAGCTAGACTGCTCGTGGCCACCATTTCTACTACTACTACTATGTTGTGTCCTTGAAGTACGGTTTTTCTCCTGACTGAGCTCGTCCTAAGATCGTTTATAACGTAAGAAAGAACTGGTCCAAGAAACTTATGAAACACCGGGAAACTAACTTATCGAAAGAAATAATTGTTTGTGGATTCGATAAGTTTTATCAAATACTCAAACAATTTTTCTTGATATTTTATTTTCCCAGACTTTCATATTTTTATTATTTAAAATAAAAACAATAGGTTCATGTCTAGAACATTAGTAGGGTTTGAATATTACAATAACAACTTGTTTGTGGTTGCACAAGGCTTGAGATTCATTTATTTGTGGTACTTTATAGTTCGTTCATATGAATTGAATAACATTTCTACCTGCTACTGAGATTAGAACTTTAACAAAATCGCTTATGTCGCACAAGCTATAGCTGATTGAGGTCCTACCAATGCAACCTTTATGTTTTTTAATTGCAATGACACATTAACATTTTTATTGGCTCGCACAAGTTTTGTTGTTGTAAGTTCGGGTTCTTTCTGTATTTATCTCCATTAAAAGTCGATGTCAGCCAATATTTTTTTATTGACAAAGCAAATATTTCATTAAAACATATATTGTTGGATTTTTTTCTATAGAGCTACGCAAAAGACCGTGAAAATTTTTTAGAAAACTAGACGAATTTATGTCCTAGATTATGTTAAAAATACCCCAAAAAATTCCTGCAAATCTTCCCGAGACTACTATTTAAATGATTTTGTCTTTCACACATAATGAAAGGCTCAAATTATTTTTAATAAAATAAAATGTTCGTCAAAAATGTTTCGTTTTATTTAACTTCACTTTTTTTCATATTCATATTCATATTCATATTCATATTCATATTCATATTTATTAATTCATAATTCACATTAAGATTACTTTGAAAACCGAAGATAAATGATCTTGTATTATGTGAAAAAGTTCTTAGCTCAGCTCTTTCGTTTTAAAAATTAAAACAAACTGCAATTTAAAAAAATATTCTTTATTTATACTTCATACCAAACAAACAACGATACCACCTGCTGGTCCATTTATAGTTTATTATATCCAATAAACTCCCATCACTTTATAAAATAACAATTACCACCTGACGATGGCGACCTACATGAGTTAACCAAAACAAACTTCTTCAGTTTCCTTAATCTTTGATTTCGCTACCTCAGCAGCAGCAGGTGGTCAAAATAATACATATAAATAACACCCCATTACCATCCATAGAAGCCACCAATAAGCCAGCTCATTTGCCATTCCTAAGTATTTATTATACCACCAAAACAAGCTCTTAACTTTACTTTTTTGAAAATACGATCCCAAAAAACAGCAGGAGTAGGTATCCTTGATGTTGGTTTATCTTCTCGAATTATGAAAGTTATATTCGGTTTTAAATATGAGAAAGTTAGCCCACCATAGTTTACATAAAATTCCCAACTATAATCCGACCAACCAAGCAAAGGCATCTCTCTTCTCAAATTTCCAAAAACAAAACTTAAAAAAGGAGGACAAATCTGAAACCAACCAACAAGGGATAAAGTGCCAGATGCTGCAGGCATAATTTTTTTAAAATCAGTCATGTACATATTATATTTAAAATCTTAAAAATGATAAAGAGAATACAATATAATTTATGATGCGACACAATTAAAAATGGATTAAGTACGTCTTGTTTCTTTAAGTTTGTTTAAGTTAACAGTCAGACGCCCGCCCAACTGGTAAAGGATTCCTTTTTATTACCAACTTTTATGTTGTCAGAAATTTCTTTGTCAAGAATCCAAAAAAAGATTTCAATCGAATATTAAAGTAATGCATAGACAGATTATTATGTGTCTTTTAAGAAGGAATACAAAGTTTCATGACAGTAGATGTAAACAGAACCTTAGCCTAATCTTAGTCCAATTATATGCCATCAGAGTTGACAAGGATAAACTTTTCAAAGTGACAAAGTTTTTTTTTGTTGTTTTTGTCTTTGTTAAGTTTTATTTAATAATAATAAAAGTCCTTATGGAAATAATAAAATGGGAATAAAAGATGCATAAAATTTGTCATTTGATGCTTAAGTTTGCTTTTTGTCGCCTGATTTTCTGTCTTTAGGGGTTTGATTTGTTTCTTCTTCTTATGGGGCTATAATCTTCTATTTGTTATTGTATAGGGATGTAGAAGTCAATGTTAATGGAAATCTCAATCATTTGGATAAAACACGTTTATTATGTAAGTATAGTAACCTACAAACATCAACATCAACCTTATCGATCCAACTGACAACTTGTTGAATAAAAATAAAAATGTATACGGTAGCCACAAGACATTAAACAAATTATACGACCTAACTTTTTCAGATAACAAAAAAGAAGTTTACAAAAATTTCTTTTCTTTTCTCTTTTTTTTTTTTTTTATTATGAAGAGATACTTCTTCATAAAATGATAGGTAGGTACATGTCTGCCTCCAATCCATTAGAGCTATCATCATTTCTGTTAAACCCTCCGATAATGTCTGGGTCTGATGGAATGAAAGTGTTAATAGGCTATCTAAATATTAGCTATCCCAAAATACTTAACAGAAAGGTTTTTTTTTTGGGGTCAGAACGGGGAAAGGTTTAAAGCTTTTGTAGGTGAAGTTGGGAAATGGGAAGTGGGAAAATTGGTTGTATTTACTTTTTATGTCAAACATAAAATAGGAGTTGTTTGATTTTAAGAGCTGTTCTTATCTTTCTTTTTCTTGATTGAATTAGATGTATAACTCTTTTTGAACTCATTATTAACCTCTTTAAAATGGTAAATTTATTGATTTGTTTTGTTAAATTTTTGCTCTTGTCTTTTAGAGGGTGACGAATGTATTCAATGTTTAGTTAAGAGGATGTAATTATTATCCGACCTGTTAATTATGATTATGGTAGGAATAGCGGTTTTCTAGTTATTTTACCATGAGTGCAAACATTAGCTCTATCGGTGAAGTAAAGTCTGTTTTCGAAATGTTGTGCAGTGTTTGAAAGATTTAATATGTCAGCTCAATCACAAAACTACGAATTTGTACTCAAATGCTGCATCATAAATAGATATCTGCGAAATATTTTAAAAGTTTTTTGTTAAATCCTTTTTCCAAAGAGGAACTGTATAGAAAAACGGTTAAGATTCCAATTACTTACTTACTTACTTAAGGTGGCGCTACAGTCCGGGGCGGACCTGGGCCTCAACCAACATGCGTCTCCAGCCAGCTCGGTCCCTAGCTAGCTGTCTCCAGTTTCGCACGCCAAGTTGGTTGAGGTCCTCACCCACCTGAGTGCGCCACCTGAGTCGCGGTCTTCCTCTACTGCGCCGTCCCTCGGGATTGGATTCGAAGACCTTCCGGGCTGGAGCGTTGATGTCCATTCGCTCTACATGACCCAGCCATCTAAGCCGTTGGACTTTTATTCTGCTAACTAGGTCAGTGTCGCTGTACAGCCCGTACAGTTCGTCGTTATATCTTCTCCTCCATTCTCCATCTATACGTACGGGACCAAAAATCACCCGAAGAATTTTTCTCTCGAAGCATCCTAAGACGTTCTCATCTTTCTTTGACAGGGTCCAGGCCTCAGCGCCATAAATGAGAACCGGGATGATGAGTGTCTTATAGATGGTGATTTTAGATGCTCGAGAGAGGACTTTACTTCTCAATTGCCTTCTAAGTCCAAAGAAGCAGCGATTTGCAAGAGTTATTCTTCGTTTGATTTCAGCGCTGGTGTCGTTGCCTGTGTTTATAGCGGTGCCTAGGTAGACAAAGTCCTTAACTACCTCGAAGTTATAGCTGTCCATGGTGACGTTTTGTCCAAGACGTCGTTGTTCAATGTCCTTTTTTGATGACAGCATATACTTGGTCTTGCCCTCATTGACCACTAAACCCATCTTCTTCGCTTCCGTCGCAATGCTCAAAAACGCTCCACTGACATCACGCTTTGATCTTCCAATTATGTCAATATCATCTGCGTTTCCGAGTAATTGGATGGACCTTTGGAAGATTGTGCCTCTAGTGTTGACGGTTGAGTTTTGCACAATTCTTTCCAGAACGATGTTGAAGAAGTCGCATGACAGTGCATCGCCTTGTCTAAAACCTTTTTTGACATCAAATGCATCGGTGAGATCTTTTCCGACCTTGATGGAGCAGCGTGCATTCTCCATCGTCATTCTGCACAAACGGATAAGTTTGACAGGGATGCCAAAACTAGACATTGCTCTGTAGAGCTCTTCCCTATGGATGCTGTCATACGCGGCTTTAAAATCGATAAAGAGATGGTGGGTATCGATTTGAAGCTCCTGGGTTTTTTCCAAGATCTGCCGTAATGTGAATATTTGGTCGATAGTGGACTTTCCTGGTCTGAAGCCACACTGATAAGGACCTATCAGGTTGTTGACGAACGGCTTCAGACGTTCACATAGTACGGCAGAAAGGATCTTATATGCAATGTTAAGGAGACTGATCCCTCTGTAGTTGGCGCAATTTAAAGGGTCTCCTTTATTATGTATCGGACAAACTTTGCTGAGATTCCACTCATCGGGCATGCTTTCTTCCGACCATATTTTGCAGATGAGTTGGTGCATGCTCCCTACCAAGTCATCGCCTGCTGCTTTAAATAGTTCGGCAGCTATGCCGTCAGCTCCAGCAGCTTTGTTTGACTTCAGTTTAGATATAGCTATCTTCACTTCGTCTAGGTCGGGTAGGCGGAATTGTTGATCTGCGTCGCCTAAGTTGAGTGGTTCTACCTCCCTTACAGCGGGATTCGGTTCGTCATCGCCGTTATATAATTTGGAGAAGTGGTCTTTCCATATTCTCAACATAGACTGCGGTTCTACTACGATGTTCCCCTGATCGTCTTTACAGGCTTCGGTTCGTGGCTGGTACCCTTGGGAGTTCTTTTTTACCTTTTGGTAAAATTTACGAACCTCATTCCTGTTGTAACATCCCTCTATCTCCTCGATCGCGCGCTTCTCGTGCTCTCTTTTTTTCCATCTAAGAAGCCGGTGTTCCTCTCTCCTCCTCTGCTCGTAGAGCTCGCGAGCAGCTCTGGTCCTTCTGTGCAGGGCCGTTTTGTATGCCTCTTGCTTCGCTGCGTGCGCTTGCCGGCACTCGTCGTCAAACCAGGGGTTTCGCTGTTGTGGACGTGTGAAACCTAGCACTTCAGAGGCGGCATCTCTGATGGCTGCAAGGCAATGTTGCCACTGGTTTTCAATGCTTAATGCATGCAGCATAGGACTCCTTAAGAGGTTACTAGAGACTCGATCGGAAAAGGACATGGCAGTCTCTTGCGATTGTAGCCGTCTAACGTCGAAACTTCTCACAGTACTTCCTTGTTTTGGCTTGGACCGGGATATCCGTAGTCGTACCTTGGCTACAACGAGGTAGTGGTCCGAGTCAATGTTGGCCCCTCGGAATGTTCGGATATCCTGTATACTGGAGAAGTGTCGTGCGTCGATCGCAATGTGGTCAATCTGGTTGACGGTTGATTGATCAGGAGATTTCCATGTCCCCTTGTGGATATTGAGATGTGTGAACTGCGTACTAGCTACCAGAACGTCTCGCCCCGCAGCGAAATCGATCAGCCTGAATCCGTTGTCGGAGGTGGTGTCGTGCAGGCTGTATCTTCCGATTGTGCCACCAAAGATGTCTTCTCTTCCTAGCTTGGCATTAAAATCTCCTAAGACAATTTTAATGTCATAGCCAGGGCACTGCTCATATGTCTTGTCCAAGAGCTCGAAGAATATGTCTTTGGTGTCTTCATCTTTCTCCTCTGTTGGGGCATGCGCGCATATTAGGCTTATGTTGGCGAATTTAGCCTTGATGCGGATTGTCGTGATGCGCTCGCTCACACTGTTGAAACTCAAGACTTTTTGCCTGAGTCTAGTTCCAACAACAAATCCACACCCAAATAGACGCTGCCTTTGTTCTCGGTAGCAGTCGCCGTAGTATATATCGCAGTCTTTTAGTTTGCGTTTGCCCGGTCCGTCCCATCGCACTTCTTGGATGGCGGTAATATCTGCCTTGCAGCAGTTTAGGGCTTCCGCTAATTGTTCGGCTGCACGTGGTCTGTTAAGGGACCTAACATTCCACGTACAGATCCGAAGTTCGTTGTCCTTATTTCGTTTGCTTGGGTTGTCAACAGTGAATCCGTCCGTATCCGAGGCTTGTTGGTGCTTCGCAACTAGAAAATTTTTACGTGGTCAGGAAGTCACCCTGACGGCACAACCCCCAACCTGGAGGGCCAGATCCTTAGTATAACTCCAAGGACAGGGAGCCGGATAAACCGCTCCTTATAGGCCTGGGCTCCGAATAAGTCGTAGAAGCCCTATAAGGTGTTCACTAAGTAGTTCAGCCTTACTGGAACTGTAGACGCCACCGTTGATTCCATCTCGAGAATTCGTCCGCTGCCGTCTGGATAAGGAGAGGTGCCTTAGTGGAAACACCTCTCCCCCCCTCTCTCGTTTGCTGCCCCCAACAACTTTCCACTGGGGTTAGAACCCAATCTCCAGTTGAGGTACTAGGCACCCGATGTTCACCACGGGGAGGTGAGAGTAGGAGTTGATAGACAGAGGTGGGTTTTGAGAAAAAACCTGTGGACGCTTGTGTCCTCTTGAATGCACATGTCTACCATTTGAACATCCATTCCAATTACACTATTCTCAAAAGTCTCAAGTGGCAGTGTACACGCTACACTCTTCGAAAATGTAATGACTCACTCAAATGAGAAGACAGACACTTCAGGAAACCGAGAAGCACTCAGGGAAGAACAGTCTAGGAGAAATTTTTGAGATTGGTGAAAAGCTGAAGAGAGAACAAATATAATGCTGGAAATCCCCCTAGTGAAAATACCCACGAACTTTGTGGGTTTGAGGACCTAAGTAAGAAGGAAGTTTTATTTTTTTTCGATTTCTAAACTTTATCCAATTAAAACAATAAAGCACCCTCTCAAGGCTAAAACAAATTTTAAGAAGTAGGGGAGTCAACTAAGTTGATGTAGGGCTCGAAATCTCAAAGTGCGCCAGTAGAAAGGTTGAAGATTTTTTGTGGTCCTGAAATATTTTTGCCGTTTTGAAAAGTGATTGCGGTTTTGAGGAGTCTTTGCAGTCCTCAAGAATCTAAATAGTCTTAAGTAGTCTTTGTGGTCTTGGAAAACTCTGGCTGTATTTATCGTCATGTGAAGTCTTTGTTCTCTTGTGATAGAGTCTTAGTGGTCCAGAAGCGGCGTCAGGGCGGTCTAGAAGTATCTGGTCGGTCTTCAGTATATTGACTATCAGGAATTGTCTTGTATAAATCTGGACTTTTCATAAAAATAATTATGTTCGTATTGAATATTGAAGGAAAAGAGGATTATAAATGGTGGCTAAATTTTAAAGGCCGATGTTAAATGAGAAACACACTTAACTTCATGTTTTTTTCGGATTTAATTTGACTTTTATATATTTCAGATTAACTCAATTTGAACCATGAAAAGATGCACAATCAAGCAACGTGTTAAAGTTATTCATGCTCATTCTGAAATTGGGTGTTCAAATCAAAATGCAAATTGGTTTTGTGATATTTTCGGTCAATTAATCGTCCAAATGTGACCAAACCGGGTCTTTTAAAGATGTAAAAACACGAGTGCACGCTAGCGTATTGCTTGTACTCAAGAAAATATTGCTGGTGTTCTGTTGGCGATAGTGTGGCTGATAAGCTCAACTTGTCTTCGTCCCGAACAATTGCACCTCTCACGCTCATCATTGATAAACGTTTTATAAGCCTGCAAGTGGCAATTGACTCAAGAACTAAAGCTTCTTGATTATTTTAAGCGTCGTAAATGGTCCGAATGGTAGCAAAAAATGACAACAGTGGATGATCAATTTTCGAAGAAAATCCTCTTCAGTGTTGAGGCACATTTTCACCTCAGTGGTTTCGTCAATAAGAAGAATTGCCGTATTTGGGCGAATGATAATCCAAAAGTTATTGTCGAAAAGCTAATGCACCTACAACGAGTTACTGTTTGGTTCTGTTTGCGCGACAAATTCAATGCCGTGTTATGTTACGTGGGTGGCGATGTCAATTAGTCCCCAAGATCATGTGATTTGATACCGTTGTACTTTTTTCTTTGGGGTTATTTGAAAGACAAGGTGTACGTCGATAAGACGGCAACAATTAAATAGCTAAAGGATGAGATAATTCAGCACATTAACGAGATAGAAACTCAATTATGCCTCAGCGTCATCGCGGTGGCCATCTGGCCAATATTTTGTTCCATACATAATTGAACTATACAAATATTATTATAATAAAAAGAAATGACAGTAATTTCCTTATTAATTTGTGTTTAATTCTAAATCAACATCGGCCCTTAAAATTTAACCAACAATTTGTATAGAGTCAACCGAATTTTTACTTTTTCCAAAACAATTTTGAATGTCTTTTTTGTATAACTTGATGTTTTTATTTGGAAAATTTAAATTTTAAAGTCTAAATCTTGATATATCACCGATACAAAATTTTCTCCCCAACGTTCGGAAGTAGGAAGGTACGAACTACCGTATAGACACAAACATTTCTCTAAAAACCACAGATTTATATTCTGGGGAACTTGAAACGTCGAAAAATTTCAAAATTTTCAATTCGACAAATCGGACCCCTTACATCGTTGGATGACAAAGTGGAAGCCTTTGCCAACCACTTCGAAGGCAACTTTACCCCCGACCCTCCGTCTAGCCCACTTTTCATCAACGAAGTGAATGATTCCATCCAACAAACTCTGGCTCCCACTCTAGAGAGAAGTATATTAAACGAAACCAACTTGGCAAATAACCCAACTGACAACCCATACTTGAGCACTTCAGAGGAAATATGCGAAATAATAAACCACGGCAAACCAAAGAAGTCAACAGGGCCGGATGGGGTTTCTAACTTCATCCTGAAGAGGCTACCGCAAGCAGTGTTTATATTCCTGAGAATCGTCTTCAACAACTGCCTCAACAACGACTACTTTCCCCAAAAATGGAAAACTGCTAAGATCGTGGCAATTCCCAAGAAAGGAGATCGGAATTATATTTCTAACTACAGGCCCGTATCTCTCCTGAGTAACATCAGCAAACTCCTGGAGGAAATTATATTAAGGAAACTGAACAAATTCTGCTGTGAAAACAATATAATTCCTGACATGCAGTTTGGTTTTCGGGAAAAACACTCGACGCTGCATCCTTTGATGAAGTTTCAACACGACATCACCACAGCTCTTAATAGCCATCGTGTCACCGTTGGATGCCTTCTGGACGTTGAGAAAGCATTTGATAACGTATGGATTGAAGGCCTTATCCATAAACTTCACATGCTGGGCTTTCCCATCGCACTAATAAGAATTATTTTTTCTTTTCTCTCTTCCAGAAAATTCTATGTACAATTGGAGAAATGCAAATCGTCAATGAAGAACATCAGGGCTGGAGTTGCCCAAGGATCGAAGCTCAGCCCATTTCTATACAGCAACCTGACATCTGACCAACCTAACCCCGTCAACTGCGAGAACCTTCTATATGCCGATGATTCCTTGACCTACTGCTCCTCAATTTCACCACATATAGCCGTGAAGAAAGTAGAAGAACACATCCACCGTCTCTTTGACTTTTACCATAAATGGGGTATTAAAATCAACGCAGCAAAGTCGGAACTCATCTGCTTCAGAAGGCCGTCAACTGTCGTCCGTAGAGGATCGCAAAAAGCGACAATATGCAGAAACCTGAAGTTGAAAACTCCCAGATGGATCGTCACTTGCAGCCAAGAGGACCATCCAGTACCTGGGAATTTATTTCCACGAGCTATTAAAGTTTAACCCACACGCCCAGAAAGTTCTTAGGAAAGCCAGCTGGGCCTTTCATCGTGTCCATCCATTGATGAAGAAGAGCAATGGACTAAGTCAGCAGACCAAAATCCTGATGTACAAACAACTACTGAGACCAGTCATTGGATACAGCTTTCCCGTTTGGTACACCATCTCCAAAACGCCCATGAAGCAGCTAAAAGCCTTCGAAAGAAAGATCCTAAGAATCTGCACTGGGCTTGTCTTTGACAGGGAGCGTCAAAAATACTTTAAAAACGACAGAATTTATTCTGAAGCGGGAATAAATACATTGGACAACTACCTACTACTCTTGGCTAAAAAGTAAGTAGGTAACTCATCTAGCCACCCGAACCAACTAATAAGAAGGATGACAACCCAACAGCGACTTCCAGAAGCCAGGTACCTTAGCGTCATGGACATTATGGATGATAACATAATTCAAGTCAATAACGAAGATGCCGTTGCATTCTACGCTGACCCCGAGTCAGCCCACCGAACGTGGCTAAACAAGCCAACAACCCTCTAACCAATCAACAAATCCAACAAATGACAACCGGGAAGGAACACCCCGAGGATAACCAAGTCAACCGACTTTTATTTTTAGAACGCCATACATATTAAACAATATTTTAATTTAAACTTAAGCCAATATATAAAGTTAGGCCCCCTATGTGCCAGCAAACTATTTTATTCTAAGACAATGTATCTTTTTAATCCTAAGACTATCCAATTGTATATATAAAAGTTCAAAACAAACAAATCTTGAATCTTGACCCCTTACATTTTAATGGTTTTAGGAAATTATGAATAAATGTAAAAAAATATTCACTGAGAAACCAGTAAATGAATGGACCATTAAGACAGAATACCAAAACAATACAACAAATTTAATTTTACCGCCGCCGTGCCGCCGTGCCGCCGCGCCGTGGCGTATAATTAACAAACAGTTTGGCATTAATTGTGTTCTATCAAAATGTAACAAATACCTATAATTCTCGCTGTCTTTATTGTAGGTCCCCAGATGGCAATAAAATCAATTCTTCGAATCTATGTGTTGTTATTGACTTTACCTTAGATTTATTGATAATTTCACATTCATACCTACCTTATACCTACAAGTTTTATTGGCTATAAGAGGCTATTAAGCTGATGTTACTAGTCTTAATTTAGAATCATACAAAATCATCAACTAAGTAAGTGTATATGAGTAGGTATATGTAGTTCCTTGGGTGAGTGCTTATTGTTAGTACGATAGAAGTTAGAATAATGTTCTTTGTAAAAATCGTTTCTTTTCAACTTTTTATATCTTCGACAATTCCATTACCATTAATATTTGATTATAGAGTTGCCATAACAAGGTACCACTTGAGGTCTTTTGACCTCTTGCTCTTATACATTATTTACCCTCTCTAATGCCATTTTAAATGTCATTGAACTTATACCTATACAATCAATAGATTGAATGATGTGTGTTTATTTAGACGCACTTAATTCTTTCTATCTTTCTGAAGAGGTATAAACACAACACAATGATTGCACTAGACTTGTCTTGATGATATGACCACATGATGATAGCCTAGCCATCATCATCACCATCAGTGATGATGCAGTAAGTCTGGTGCATATAATAATCTAAATGCAACTCTTACTTCTTGTGCGGAACGCGTATATTATATCTGATTTATCTCTTTAAAAAAGAAGATTTCCGGACTTGAGCAATGAACGACCAATGCAACGACAAGACGACGACGACGACGACGATAACCCCCATAGGTAAGAGGTATAAGTTTTAGCTAAAGCACTCTCTGCACAAGGAAGCAAATGACACTTATACAATGTTTCACATCATCAGGTATAATAAATTATTATTGAATGGTGATGATGATGATGGTGATGCCTTGAAGTTATCTATAATATGGCTTTGCGAAAATGCAATTTTATACTATGTAAACTATACCTTAATGTGCGCTCTCTCTCTTTTTTCTTGGTCTTCCTATCTTTGTCTAGTAATCAGTGGGTGAATTATGGACAAGCAAGAATTATCATTAAGCATTTCTGCGTTTTATCCTCCCAAATATAAATCCAACACTATAAGTCTCACGAATGGTCTCATAACGACGATACCTATATGTGAATTGTTACGAATGTGACAAGTCACAACTGATATTTGTGATTTTATAAGATATATTGTTTTGTGTTCAATTGCTGAACTGAACTTTGAAGACAGATGATGCCCGCTTAATTTAGAGAGCTGAACTAGGTATACAAGAACTAGAAATCAGTTGCAGTAGAAGTTTCGAAAGTGAGTAGTTCGAAACGAGGATATATTGACCAAATAAGGTGAATAACGCGTGTTAACTTAAGGGATCCAAAAATAACCACTCTTTATGAAGACAATTTTAAAGACTTTGTAGTAGTACAAACACTTTAATTGAAAAATCTTTAAGTTCCTGAAAAGCAATATAGAAGATCTCAAAAGTTTTGTTGTAGCAAGTAAGCGAATTGCCTTTATTTAATTAAAGCAAATTTTTAAGGCACGACGAATAAGGGTCATCTTCCCGACTTAGACGAAGTAAAGATTGCCATATCTAGGCTAAAGTCTAACAAAGTCGCTGGAGCAGATGGCTTGAACGTCGAGCTCTTTAAAGCAGCTGGAGATAATTTGGTTAAGAGTATGCACCAACTTATCTGTAAGATATGGTCGGAAAAAAGCATGCCCGATGAATAGAACCTCAGTATTGTTTGCCTGTTTTTGAAAAAAAGTAGACACTCTTAACTTCACCAACTATAGAGGCATCAGTCTACTTAACATCGCTTACAAAATCTTCTTTGCCGTAATATGTAAGCATCTAACGCCCATCGTTAACAACCTTATAGGTCCTTATCAGTGTGGTTTTAGAACAGGAAAGTCTACAGTCGAACATACTCGTATATTCACATTACGGCAGATCCTGGACAAAACCCCAAGAACATCTAATCGACACCCACCATCTCTTCATCGATTTCATCTACATCACCTAAAGGGATGAGCTGTATGTAGCCATGTCTACTTTTGGCATTCCTGACAAACTCCTCCGTTTGTACAGGATGTCCATGGAGAATTCTCGCTGCTCCATAAAGACTGGAAACAACTTGATGCGCTGGAATAGTATCATGTGATGGCATTGGCATTATCGGAAGAACTCAACGTGATATCAATGGGGCTTTTATGAGTATTGAAACAGAAGCGGCAAAAATTGGCTTAGAGGTTAATGAGGGCAAAACCAAGTACATGCTGTCATCAAGAAAGTACCTACTACACCTAGGTACATAAAATAAATAAATAAATTGGGTGGCGCAACAGTCCGTTGAGAACTAAGGCCTAGTGACTTACAACTCTCAACCATTCCTGTGTGCGAGTACTGTTGTCAGGGATGGAGGGGACCTACAGTTTTAAGCCGAATCCGAACGGCCAATTTGAGAAAGCACTTTTCATGACAAGAATTACTCTTGGAGGATTTGTCAATTCCTCGCAAGAGGCAGTACCCGTGAAAAAAACTTTAGATGGAATAGGCAGGGATCGAACCCAAGACCTCTGGCATGACAGTACAACGCACTAACCATCATGCCACGGGTACCACACCTATGTACGTCTCGGTCAAAACGTCACCATCGACAAACATAACTTTGAGGTAGTTGAGGACTTTGTCTACCTAGCCTTCGCTATGAGCACAGAAAACAACACCGACGCTGAGATCAAACGATGAATTACTCTTGTTAACCCCTGTTTCCTTGGGCTAAGAATGCAATTGAGTAGTAAAGCCCTCTCTCGAGCGAACAAAGTGTCACTATATAAGACCCTCATCATCCCATCCTGCTACACGGTCCAGATGCACCTTGGGTCGTTTTGAGAGAAAAGTTCTTCGTGTGATCTACGGTCCCGTATATATAGAAGGTGAATGGAGGAAAAGATGGAACGACGAGCTGTACAGCGACCTAGACTTAGCCATAAGGGTAGAAGTCCACTGAGTCATGTAGGGCGCAAGGAAATTGGCTTCGAATCCACGTCCACAGGACAGCGCAGAAGAGGATCAGATGGAGCGCACAAGTGGAAAATGACCTCACCCAACTTGGAGTACAAATAATAATTAATAAAAATGTGAAAAAGCAAAGGTCTAAGGACTGAACCATGGGGAACTCCCTTATTATTAGATACAGAATCACTTAAATAACTATTTATTCTGACTTTCTGAGACTTCTCCTTAAGGTATAAAGCAAACCTACACAACATAAAACAACGAATATAAACAAGATATAACTTATCTATTAACAATATCAACAAAGAGTCCAGCACAGAATTTTTTGAGAAAAGTCGAAAAGTAAATATTTTTGAGATAGTTCAGAATGTATGTTTTTATAACTTTTTCAAAAATGTTTGATATAGAAGAGGGCAATGACGAGAAATAATTGTTAAAAATGTATAACAGACGGATCATCAATATGATAACAATCATTACTTGATAATCTTTATAATACAAAATTATTTTGCTTATCTTTAATTTTTAGATTCAGGTTGTGGAATTGAAAATTTTCCAGTGCTGTTTTTTAGCACTGTGAAACTTATTTTGAAAAAAAACTTTACGAGTATTTTTGATTTCACGCTAAAATTTCTGAATCAAATACTTACAAATTTTGAATTGAAGGATGTTTAAAACTTTTAATACCAAATTTTTTTTTTTATGTTTTAGTTTCGCCAAGTACACATTTTCATTCGTTGTTAAGGGTCAACGGTCAACCTCACTTAAATACCCAAACGGAAGCAAATTTAAATTTAACGTATAATGCGTGTACGATTTTTCTTACTTCTTACATCCCCTCATTAAAAATTTAATTTTTCTCGTTTACTTTACCGATACCTTAAGTTTCAGGCAGAAATATAAAGATTTGTTTCTAAAATAGAATAACTGCAGCACTCCCTGGAAAGGAAGAAGAACTTTTGTTTATTTTGATTTGGTTGGACAAAAGTATTTTTAAATGCAGATTTTAAAAAAGAAACAATGTATAGAAATTCATTGTAAATTCAAATATAGATGAAGCATACCGCACCTTTTGGATTTGGATTCTGCCTTAGTCGATCAGACGCACGCTAAAGCTCTGAAACGATTCGATGATTCGAATTCTTCTCTTTGTCTAGATGATTCTATTTACTTGATTAAGAGTATTACCCATTTTTAGATGAACATCACATGAGACTCCTTATTTTATAACTTAATACAGGTTAATATTTCCTGAAGGCCCTGTGGGCAGAATTCTGCAATCAACGCGCAATCTGTACTTTGGCATCGGAAATATTGAGAAAACACATCTTGGTACTACATTCATAGATCACTGAAGAATTGACTATCTTTTCACCGCCTCCACCACCACAGTATCAGTACCACTCCATGCCACCGCAGCCGATGACGCCCGCCGCCAATGTAAGTTGATTAACATCTTAATTGTCCAGCCATTCGAAGAGTTCAATATGAATAAGTATAAACTTAGTATTTTTTGGGTTGGTCTGGTCCTCTTCTTCGCGGTCACAGCGCGGTATATGGCAGTGGATGGCGGCCGCGGTGGTGCCGATGCCCAATTACTTAGTTGGTTTGTCTTTGTTTATTTATTTTTTTGGCCGGTATTTTAAAGCCATAAATCTGGTGATGAAGAGTCCTCCGTGAATGGGGGCTAAAAAGTTCTTATATTTGTTTTGCTGTTTTGCCCTCCGGCTCGAATGATAAATATAATTTTTCTGTTTGTTGAGTGGTTTTATGTATGATGCTATACGAGTTTGTGTTGTGTGTATGAAAGTAACTTATGGTCTTGTTGCAGCCATAGTTGCAGTTGTTGTGTAGGAGCTAGCTGACCAGACCATGCCGCTAAGACGACGACCGCGACGGCCGCGGTGATGATGGCCATGGAAGGCGTAGGAGTAGGACTTTGGGAAAGATGAGGAAGTTTACTTATGGAATTTTAAAGACCCTACAGGCTGTTTGTTGCATGACAAAGTGGATTTATGCTTACAATGTGATAAGATGCATTAATTCTGATAAAAAGCTGGTTCTATAGTAGTTTATGGATATTTTGTTTGACCCTTATAGAAGTAATAGGTTGTAGGTACTTTCTGAGTGTATAGTTGGAGATAAGGACACCGCACTATAAGTATTTGCACATTTGTATTCTTTTTAATAACCGTTTCTTGGGATTCACTACCTACATACATATATGGTATTGAAAGTTGAAACAATTGAACATTTATCAGAAAAATTTATTACAAAATTGAATAAAATCTAGCGATATTTCGACCAGAACTTAATAAAAAGAACAACTTTAAGGGGGATAAGTTATGAAAATACTGGTAATAATTTAAACTGAATTTGTTTTCATGTTTTCCATTTTGCTTTTTTAAAATAAGAAACAAATATTACATCTTGTTCCATTTGCATTTAATTAAACTACATAGCCGAGTCAGCTTACAAAAACAAAAACAATATTTTTGGACTATAAACAAATTCAAAACATGCATTTTTGTAGCGTTAGTGTGTGAACATTCATGAGCTTCTAAACAGCTAATAGGCTTTATGTTGCTGGAGTCAAAATCGCGTTTGTTTGGAAGAGATTACACAGCTTTCTATGACACTAACACGATGCAAAATGCAGCGTTGTTCTTATAAAAACGTTGTCAACAGAGTTTTAATTCCGTAGCGTTTTTGTAACGCGTTAGAGTTATCAATTTTCCTATAGAGTGGCTAAATTTTAAGGGCCTATGCTGAATGTGAACCACACCTAAACGTCAAGTTTTTTTTGTTTAATTTTATTTGCTATTTCTCAATTTGTACTCGGACTCGGAAAATCATCTTCAGTGATAAGGCACATTTTCAGCTCAGTGGATTCGCCAATAAGCAGAATTGCCGTATTTGGGCGAATTATAATATAAGAGTGACTGTCGAATAACCAATGCACCAAAAAGAGTGAATATTTGGTGCGATTTATGGGCCGGCGGCATCATCGGGCCTTATTTTATCCAAAATGAGGACGGTAGGGCAGTTGCTGTGAATGTTGTTCGCTATCGTAATATCTATAATAATGAGCTTTTTATGGCTCGAATTGAAAGATAAGTTGTGTGATTTCAACAGGATGGTGCAACTTGCCACACAGCTAACAAAACAATGGCTCTTTTCGCGACAAACTTAATGGCTATGTTATCTCACGTGGTTCCGATGTCAATTAGCAGTCAAGATTATTTGATTTGACACTGTTGGACTTCTTTCTTTGGGGTTATTTGAAAGGAAAGTGTACGTTAATAAGCCAGCCACAGTTCAAGAGCTGAGGGATGAAACAATTCGGCATATTTACGGCATAGAACCTCAATTATGAATCAGCGTCATCGAAAACTTGGACTATCGGATCAAGGTGTTTCGCAGAGGTCTCGGTGGCCATTTTTCCGATGCTTTGTTCCATATATAATTGAATCATATCAATATTATCATAATAATGTTTTATTCAAAATCAACATCGGCCCTTAAAATTTAACCACCATTTATTGTTTATTCGAACAAACGTTAAGTTTTTATCCGCAGTTGAATAGTAAAATTTAATAATTTCCCATCCTGTCTGTCGATTTGTCTTGCTTAAAAGGTTTTTATGTTTAAGTGTTTTGTTAAAAAAGGTGACCGTTGAATTATTTAAAAAAACATTTTAAATTACCAACAATACTCTGCATATGATGAAATAGTTTGATTTCAAAATCTATTTTTGCTAAGGAGATTTTTAGTCGAAAACCAATTTTTAAGGTTTTTATTTCTTATATAAACAAATGCAAATTGGATAAATGAACATCAATTTTTAACAATTTTGCGTACTGTTTTTTGTAGATTTTAACTTTTATGAAAAAAACGGACCGTTGGATTTTTGCAAAAAAATATACTAAATGTCGAAAATAATATTTTCTGTGAGATAAAATTAGTTTGAAGCCAATATTTTTATATTTTGAAAAGATATTTGAGTCGAAAGTAAATTTTTAGTAAGTTTTAGTATTGTTTTTTTTTAAGTTTGTAAAACTTGGACCATCGGATGAAGGTGTTTCGCAGAGGTCTCGGTGGCCATTTTTCCGACGCTTTGTTCCATATATAATTGAATCATATCAATATTATCATAATAAAAGAGAAACGACAGTAATTTCCTAAATAATTTGTATTTTATTCAAAATCAACATGGGCCCTTAAAATTTAACCACCATTTATTGTTTATTCGAACAAACGTCAACTTTTTATCCGCAGTTGAATAGTAAAATGAAAAAAGAGGCTGGAATGCGACCCACACTGATAATTTTCTATCCTGTCTGTGTCTGTCGATTTGTCTTGCTTCAAAAGTTTTTATGTTTAAGTGTTTTGTTAAAAAAGATGTCCGTTGAATTATTTAAAAAAACATTTTAAATTACCAACAATACTCTGCATATGATGAAATAGTTTGATTTCAAAATCTATTTTTGTTAAGGAGATTTTTAGTCGAAAACCAATTTTTAACAATTTTAGCAGCATTTCTTAAAAGGTTTTTATTTCTTATATAAACAAATGTAAATTGGATGAATGAACATCAACTTTTATGAAAAAAACGGACCGTTGGATTTTTGTAAAAAAATTACTAAATGTCGAAAATTATATTTTCTGTGAGATAAAATTAGTTTGAAGCCAATATTTTTATATTTTGAAAAGATATTTGAGTCGAAAGTAAATTTTTACTAAGTTTTAGTATTGTTTTTTTGTTTAAGTTTGTATTTCTTGTAAAAAACTGTAAATTCGATTTTTCTCAAAATTTTACCGAATGTTGAAAACAGTATTTTCTATAAGTTTAAAGCCATTATCTCAAATTTTTGAAAAGATATTTAAGCCGAAAATTTTTACCATCTTTTATTAATTTTGTCTGGTCCAAAACATAAAGACAGTGAAATTTAAAGCTCCATATAAATATTTTTTATTTTAATATTAACAACAGTGTTTTTTCTTTTAAATAAATATTTTGTAGTTTAAATTGACCTGACAATTAGTATTGCTTCAATTGTTTTTAAAGTTATTGGGTGAGTTACATATTAAAAACATTAAAAATATGCCTCTGACTCGATCACCGAATATGAACGAACAAAACCCATCAAAAAGACCGTTTACCGAAATGTCTTCACCAAAATCGAATTCATCGAGTACTAATGGGTGATTTTTTTGAGGTTAGGATTTTCATGCATTAGTATTTGACAGATCACGCGGGATTTCAGACATGGTGTCAAAGAGAAAGATGCTCAGTATGTTTTGACATTTCATCATGAATAGACTTACTAACGAGCAACGCTTGCAAATCATTGAATTTTATTACCAAAATCAGTGTTCGGTTCGAAATGTGTTTATCGACAAACTTTGTTCAGCGATGAGGCTCATTTCTGGTTGAATGGCTACGTAAATAAGCAAAATTGCCGCATTTGGAGTGAAGAGCAACCAGAAGCCGTTCAAGAACTGCCCATGCATCCCGAAAAATGCACTGTTTGGTGTGGTTTGTACGCTGGTGGAATCATTGGACCGTATTTTTTCAAAGATGCTGTTGGACGCAACGTTACGGTGAATGGCGATCGCTATCGTTCAATGCTAACAAACTTTTTGTTGCCAAAAATGGAAGAACTGAACTTGGTTGACATGTGGTTTCAACAAGATGGCGCTACATGCCACACAGCTCGCGATTCTATGGCCATTTTGAGGGAAAACTTCGGAGAACAATTCATCTCAAGGAATGGACCGGTAAGTTGGTCACCAAGAGTCTATTTTTTGTGGGGCTACGTCAAGTCTTAAGTCTACACAAATAAGCCAGCAACTATTCCAGCTTTGGAAGACAACATTTCCGAAGAAATTCGGGCTATTCCGGCCGAAATGCTCGAAAAAGTTACCCAAAATTGGACTTTCCGAATGGACCACCTAAGACGCAGCCGCGGTCAACATTTAAATGAAATTATCTTCAAAAAGTAAATGTCATGGACCAATCTAACGTTTCAAATAAAGAATCGATGAGATTTTGCAAATTTTATGCGTTTTTTTTTTTAAAAAAGTTCTCAAGCTCTTAAAAAATCACCCGATACATGCAAAAATAAAACACCGGTTGGGAACTTGGCAGTTTGTGATCTGGAGAAAATTTTGCAGAATTCGATGGCTAATTTGTTAGATGTCAAGCTAAAAGACGTTGCAACCAAATCTGATATTGAAGGAATCAGCACAGAGATTACTACTCTTAGACAAAGCAATGCGGAATTGGCGACTCAACTGAGCAAAATGGAGTCCAGATGTGTTTTGCTCGAGAAACAGGTAGAATTACTTGAAAAGAAGGCAAATGAAAGGAATGTCATAGTGCATCTGCAACCTCCGACGGGTAATACCCAGGATGCGGTGGAGAAAGCTAAGGAAATTTGTCTAGATCTCTTGCAGACATCTAATGCAACTAAAATAACTACTGCACGTCAAATAAGCACGGGAAGAAATATCGCAAATGTCTTAGTTGAAATGGCCAACAGAGAAGATGTATTCCAGGTACTTCGTTCAAAATCCAAATTAAAAAAACACTGGTATCACAATTCATAAGGATTATCCGGCAGCAGCAAGAGAGCGAAGAAATCGTTTAAACAAGCTAAGGTCACACATAAGTTCTCGAAATCGGAATATTAAAAGTCAAATGAGAGGAGAAATGCTTTTAATTTGCGAAAAAAAGTTTTATTTCGATAGAAATGGAAAATTAATTTCGGATGCAGAAGATGGGTTGTTGATGCTCAAACAGCTGGCTGGTGACACTTATGATTTGACAGCTCTTGAAGATCGAAATAGCGATGGTGGAAACATAATGCAAAATGACAACAGGCCTTCTCAAACTGTAGAGAGTGTTCACACGAGACATTTTTGATTGTAATGCCGTCTGCCATAATAAAATTAATTTAGTTTATGATAAAAAAAATGAAAATACTTTTGAAATGTTAAATTATAGAATACTTTCTTATAATGTTTGTGGTCTAGTTAATAAGGCAAATTTAATGGATTTTTATAAATTTATCAATCAATTTGAATTTATTTTTTTGTATGAAACATTTGTTACTGAAACTAATTTTAGTAATTATGAAAACAAATTTATTAATTATGAATTAAAATGGATTCCAGCTATGAGAACACAATCACGGGGAAGAGCTAGTGGGGGATGTTTATTTGGTTTCAAGAAAATTCTAAAACATATATATTGTAAGTTAGAAGTATATGAAAGCGTTACGTATGTTAAACTACAAATGAATGGAAAGATTTATCGCATCCTTCCCACATATATCAATTGCAACCAATGGAACAATGATTTTGAAAAATTGGAAGGAATAATGTCTGAAAGTAATACTTCTAATCTGCTTGTTGTGGGTGACATGAATGCAAGAACTGGAAGCCAAGCTGGAAATGAGAACAGTGTACTGGGA
This sequence comes from Eupeodes latifasciatus, assembly GCA_920104205.1. NCBI lineage: Eukaryota > Metazoa > Arthropoda > Insecta > Diptera > Syrphidae > Eupeodes > Eupeodes latifasciatus. The sequence goes on from OV049924.1 coordinate 145,991,004, forward strand.
ATCGAGAGAGAAAATCGAAAGATTTAGTCTGCAACGCAAGAGGCTTAAAGCTTATTGACCTGTGTAACTCGTACGGGTTAAGAATACAAAATGGTACAAGCTTGTCAGATATGGAAGGTCAATTTACTTTTGCCAGTGGTCAGGGAAGCTCTGTGATAGACTATAGTCTCGTAGGCAGCGAATGGAATGAGCATATGATTGACATGAAAATAGAGACTGTACCGTATTCAGACCACTTTCCAATGATCATAACGTTCGGACTGATTTCCAGAGAAGCTCAAGAGTCCAAGGTTATAAATTCCCTACAGAAACTGAAATGGAAACCGACAAACGAGATGAAATATCAAGCAAGGCTTGATATCTCACTGCTGAGTCAAAGAAATTGTGATCTATCCAAGCTGGATAAAATAATTAAGGGGTCGTATCCAACTGTAGCTGCCAACAAAAAACCCCGGGAGAACTTCATTGAGCCATGGTTTGATGTAGACTGTAAAAAGGCACGAGAATTATCGTTTAGCTGGCTTAGAGCATACAGATGTTCGAATGATGGCTGCTTTAAAAATCAATATTTGTTGGCTAATAGATCTTTTAAGGCAATATGTAAGCTAAAGAAGGCAGCATTCTTCGAAGCTGAATCCAAAAGATTAGCGTCTTGTAAAAGTGGAAAGGAGTTTTGAAACCTGGCAAAGCAGCTGAACGGAAAAAAGTTTTCAATCCATTTTAGTATAGGTTCTGATCAGCTGGCAGATCACTTTCAGAGTTTGTTGAATCCAACAGAAGGGAAACTTGTCTTTCAATACGCTACTCCGGGTTTTAAAAATGAAACTCTTGATGCTGCAATAAGACCCCAAGAAGTGATTTCAGCTGTAACTGAACTTAAAGATGGGAAAGCATGTGGACCGAATGGCATACCAGCAGAATTTTATAAGTATGGCACAGCAGAGCTAATCAAACGACTGACAACTATATATAACAATGTCATGGAAACAGGAATGATAACACTAGAATTCAAGGAGTCCATCATTTTCCCGATTCATAAGAAAGGGAGCTTGGCCGAGGTGTCTAATTATAGAGGAATATCCTTTCTAAATGCTTCGTATAAAATATTCACGCTGGTTTTGCAAAAACGTTTTAATAAATGGATAGAAGACAACAAGCTCTTAAAGGAGTTTCAAGCAGGCTTTAGGACAGGTTATTCGACGGTTGACCACATTTTTACCCTTAAAAGTATCGCAGAAACGTTCCTGAATAAGGAAAAGAACCTATATACGTTTTTCGTTGATTTTAAATCTGCATTTGATATGATCGTAAACATGCGCTTATCTACAAGCTGTATAGTAACGGAATGTCATGGAAGTTCGGAAGAGTTATTCAGAATCTATATGCAGATACACATCACGCTTGCAAATCATTGAATTTTATTACCAAAATCAGTGTTCGGTTCGAAATGTGTTTCGCGCTTTACGCAAATTTTATGCGTTTTTTTTTAAAAAAAAGTTCTCAAGCTCTTAAAAAATCACCCATTATATTAAACAATGTCCTCTTTTCAATGGAGGACAATAAATACATAATGGGTGATTTTTTAAGAGCTTGAGAACTTTTTTTAAAAAAAAAACTCATAAGATTTGCGTAAAGCGCGAAACACATTTCGAACCGAACACTGATTTTGGTAATAAAATTCAATGATTTGCAAGCGTTGCTCGTTAGTAAGTCTATTCATGATGAAATGTCAAAGCATACTGAGCATCTTTCTCTTTGACACCATGTCTGAAATCCCGCGTGATCTGTCAAATACTAATGCATGAAAATCCTAACCTCAAAAAAATCACCCGATATATAAAAATCAATGCCACTTTTCGTTGTAATGTTATAACTCAACAATGCCTTTACCGATTTGACTAATTTTGGGCTTGAATTATTCGTGGAAGTCCAGAGAAGGTTTGTACGAAGAGAAAATTAAAAAAAAAATCTTGAAAAAATGTTAAATCAACATATTTCTATACTCCCATATACAAAAAATTTGTACTAATACTTAAAAGCCAATTTGAACCTTTGGCAAAACAATCGAAGACAAAAAAGGTGACGTTAGTTCTGTCAAACAAATTTAATGTCATCATATGTCATTTCATTTTATCAGCGATAATTATTGCTTTGTTGTGTTTATATTTTCCAAAATATTGTTGAGTTATTGCTTTGTGTTTATATTTTCCAAAATATTGTTGAGTGAAGTTAAAATGCCACGATGAAATGCTGGGTGCTGCTTTTAATTACAATAGGCAGATTGATTTTAGTATGCACGGATACATTGGAATGATGGACGCAATATGTCCTCGAGGTGAAACGCCCGGAATGTGTTGTGCTAATGGTAAAGTGAGATTGCCAACATTAGAAACTCCACCCGAACCATTGTATTCATTTATTTTTGGGACATCTCAAACGTCGAAGCAGTTTTTGAGAAATATTCAACAATACAATTCGGCATTCCAAATGACTTCTTTTGGTGCTACTAAAATTATTAGAGATAATTTTATGCCGACTTTTAAGGTAAATACCTCAACAGGATTATCCCATGTTTATATCAATCTGAATCATAAAGTCTTAAAAATTCTGATTCAACATTTACCTAAAATTGCATACATGTTACAGATTCAGGGCCAGATTTATCATCAAGCTGGTTCGTTATTGCCATACGTCGACGCTGATCATCAAATTTTACAAATTTATTTTATTGATGATGAAAATCGTGAATTGGATCAACGTTGTGCAATTGTTTCAAATACGAGACAAGAAATTATTCGTGAGCAACAAAGGTTTTTCCATCAGCATAACGCTTTAGTTTAATTGTTCAAAATTGCTCTTGATCGTATGCCATCTGATAATAATCACAAAATTGTAATATCACCAAATTGAATATTCAACAAAAACATGTATATAACACAACCATGCAAGCCCTTTCCAATAATGCAGGTGGATTATATTTCTTGGATGCACCTGGTGGTACAGGCAAAACTTTCGTTGTATCATTGATTTTAGCGACTATACGATCGGAACAGAAAATTGCATTGGCACTTGCATCTTCGGGAATTGCTGCTACATTATTAGAAGGCGGTCGGACCGCACTCTCTGCATTAAAATTTCCATTGAATGTACAAGTGATTGAAATTCCAACTTGCAATATTTCGAGAAATTCTGCTATGGCAGAAGTTCTGCGATTAATGTCAATTATTTTATGGGATGAGTGCAAAATGTCGAATAAAAAATCAATAGAAGCATTTAACAATGAAAGATTTACGCGGTAATCGAAAGATTTTTGGTGGTGCTCTGGTATTGCTGTCAGTGGACTTTCGTCAAACATTGCCTGTCATTACTCAACTCCTGCTGATGAAATAAACGCCTGTTTGAAGTCATCAGTTCTTTGGAGATATGTACGAAAATTGACACTGAACATTAATATGCGTATTCACAATTGTTAGAAATTGGTGATGGCAAAATACCAATCGACAGTACCAACGGATTGATCGCTTTACCGAACAATTTTTGTACAATTGCGCAATGTATAGATGAGTTAATTTAATGTGTTTTTCCGAATATTCTTCAGAATTACAGAAATCATGATTGGTTGAGAGAACGCGCCATTTTAGCACCGAAGAACATTCATATCAAAAAATATTGTTTATCCAACTGTTTTAGACTAACCTACATATATAGACCCACCATAGTAAGAGTACCCAATCCTTTTTTATTTTTTAGTTTTTACTCTTTGCTGATAAATATAATATAAACAATATATCATTTGGGTTATTTGGACTTTTAAATAGCTAGCAATTTAAAATATTTTTTTTGTTTGAATAAATGAACTTAATAATCATTTTTTTTTTTATTACTATGCCTTATACGTAGCGAAGCACGTACCGGGCCGCTAGTATAATATACAATTTAATTCAAGTCTCTAGCGTTATTGGTTCGTGAGTTATTTTGGGTTAACCTAAATGTTCACCTTTTTTTTAAATTGCTATGCTAAAAAAACCACCCACGCAATTTTTTTGAGAGTCCTTTCTGCGTCTTTCTGCTTTATTATCTGCATAACAAAATTTATTTGTAGTCGATCTCTAATAGTTCTTGAGCTATGGACGACGAAAAAAACTTCGCGAACGTACGTGTCGTACACACGCACGCACAGACATCTTTCTTAAAATCTTATATTTCGACTCTAGGGACCTTGAAACGTCGATAAATGTCAAAATTTTCAATTCGACAAATCGGGCCGATTGCATTAACTTCATATTTGAAGTTAATAATTTAGGTGACGCAACAGTCCGTACAGAACTCGGACCTAGTAACTTACAACTCTCAACCATTTCTGTGCGCGAGTCGAAATTTCAGAGATGGAGGGGACCTCTGTTTTAAGCCGAATAAGAACGGCAAATTTGAGAAATCACTTTTCATGACAATAACAACCCAGGCATTACCCGTAAAAAACTTTACGTGGCGCAGGCAGGGATTGATCCCAAGACCTCACATGACATGACAGTCCTACGCACTACCCATCACGCCAGGGGAACTACTATACTATACATACATACATTCTACACATTCTACTTCTGCTTTTATCTGTAGTGAAGCGTTTTTAATATAATAATGTAAAATCGTACTTCACTAGATTTTTCGAACCTATTGTTGAAACCTGGTAATCATCAAACCTATTGCACTTTCGGTTGAAAATGATGTCCTTTACCACTAACAAAAATTATTGCATTCACAAATTTTTATAAAAGTCAGCATTTTTCACTCATAAAATAAATATAAGTTTTGGATTCTAAGCACATTTTCATAACAATAGCTATCCTTGCAAAATTTATCATGTCCTAACATCTACAGAACCCAAATCATTGACCTGCGATATTCCTACGAAAGACATCCAATATTCATATTCAAACATAAGAACAATCCCTCCAAGTGTTAACTTCTCATGAAGATTTCTAATACAAACATTAATTAACAAAAATCCTTCATCACTTGCAAAAACTTACCCTCTACAAACATTTTTTTACTTTTATCTTAAACATAAGTCCATTACCCTGTTCTGAAAACAGACATAATCCAAACAATATTGAACAAAAATGTCAATTGTAAGCAGACGTCCTTGAAACAATTTGACATCATCATCACCACCATTAAAATATTTGAGTTAAACATCGAAATTGTTTTTGTTTTTCGAAATGTCATAAACCTTCAAAAAGGATCAAATGTCTTGGAGAATCATCATTGATGTCTGAGATAATATTTTTTGTTCTTATAAATAATTCTGAAAGTGCATGTCCTGTCCATTATGATGACATATTTTTGTTTTCTTTCCCAAATCGACATAGTGTAACATTATTTTGTTAACGTCTCAAATTATATTTCTTTTTAAACAAAACACAAAACACTTGTTATCCCCAGGATAACATTCAGGAATAACTATACTTTACGTATAAATTATTGTAACAACATATGTATGTACATCAAGTTGTCAAAATTCGGAGACAAATTGACTTTTTTTCAGTTTTTTAAGTCACGTTTTTCTATCTAAATATATACGAGTACAACATTGAAATATTATCTTGATTGAAAATTTAAACTTGTTTTATATTTTTTGTACGAACAGAATGAAAAAAAGGATACCATGAACATCAGAGGACAAGGACACTTGAGCTAATGAAAAAAGGTCATCTACTCGGACGAGTCCCGGTCCGAAGCCGGAGCCGGGTCCGAGTCGTGTTCGTGTTATGTATGCTTCATTTTACCTTTTAAACGAAAGAAGTGTTTGAGTTTTGAATTTTCAATTGATCTGCAAATATTTGAAAAAGGAAACAAAAAGAAGAAAGCGAAAAATGTATATTCTCAAAGAATAACGAAATAGATGTAGGAGGGAGTACACCGTACTGGAGGTTAGATTTTTTGTTTATCATTGTATAGTCCTGTGACGTGGATAAGAGTGATGTTGAACAGTGGTTTAAATTGCTTTTTTTAGTCTTTCAAAAGAAATTTTCAAAATTCAATAGTTGATATACCGGTCATATTGCTGAAGCTTGTTCAAAAACACATATATGTATACCTATGGTAATTTTTGTTTTATTTTATAAAATATGGATATTTAACTCTTCTAAGAGAACTTTAGACCGCACATGGAATCCCAGGAAACCGATTTCCCCTTGCTCACAAGAGCTTGGAGTTTCGTAGACCACAACCTTTCGAGTTTTGCTTACTGACTTTGACAAATTCAATTTACCCAGAAGCTGCAAGCCTGTGCGATGAGCCAAATCCTGAAGAAAGGAAACGCTCTGAACTGCGCCAACTACAGAGGCCTCATTCTCCAAAAAATAGCATATAAGATCCTCTCGTGATTCTGATGCGGCAAATCTGGAAAAAATCCACGAACTTCAAATCGATACACACCAACTATTCATCGATTTCAAATCCGTGTTTGGCAGAATCCATAGAGATGAACTTTACTGAGCAGTGTCTAGTTTTGGCATCCCAATAAAACTTGTCCTTTTGTGCAGAATGACGATAGAGAATACACGCTGATCTATAAAGTTTGGAAGAGATCTAACCGATGATTTTGATGTCAAAAAAGGTTATACACAAAGCGATGCACTGTCATGCGACTTCTTTCTCAATCGTCAAAACTAGAGGCACAAATTTCCGAAATTCCGTCCAATTACTGGACGATCTTCGGTTTTTATAGCTGGTGGAAGTTTCTACTACCTGTGAATATGTACGTATTTCCCCATTAAAAATTTACAAAATTAAAGGGTAAATTCGAAACCCTATTCTTGGAAATTCCCCAAGAACAAAAAATAAACTACTTAAAGGGTGTCCCACTATAATGAGGCCACATGCAAATTTCAGAAGAAATCGAATAAAAATAATTAAGCATTTACATTTTATGGTTTAACAACATTTATTTTTAACGCTCGTGTTTTAGTCGCTGGTAGAGTGGAATTTGAGACAAGTCGTAGAATTAACCGCTTTTCTCATGATGTTTTTGTTTCCGCCTTGTACACTTTCAGATTTTTCCCATATTTGTGTGGATCAACAATATGATTCCTTACAACTTTCTTGTCTTTGTTAAGTCTCCTTGCTATTTCACGTCCTGAGAGTCGTAAGTCTTTCAGAGCATCTATTTTTGCTCTTTCTGTAGTTGTCAAAGTATTTCCGGAGCCCATGTATGTTTCAAATTAAATTAAAATATTTTTTTTCAACTCTCTTTTAAATATTCTATATCGCAATAGTAAACTCCTGCACCGAAATATTCGCAATGGCCACATCCAAGTGAAGCGACTTTTTATACGCTATTTTAATAGTTGGCTTTGTTGATATTGGTTTCTAATTAGCCCTTCTGCTTCTTTGGACTAAGAAGGCAATTAAGTAACAAAGTTGTATCTCGAGCAACTAAAGTCACTCTATATACGACACTCATTATCATTATGGCACTGAGGCTTGACCTTTGTCAAGACAAGATGAGAACACCTTATGAGTTTTGGAGAGAAAAATTTGTCGGGTGATTTTCGGTCCCGTCTGCAGAGAAGGAGCGTGGAGGAGAAGATACAACGTATACTGTTCGAGCTGTATATAATACAGATACTGATCTAGTCAAAAGAATAAAAGTCTAACTTAAATGGCTGGGTCATGTAGGGCTAATGGACATCATCCAGTTCGGAAAGTCATCGAATTCAATCCCGAGAGATGACGCAGTAGAGACAGATCGCGCATCAGGTGGTGCACGCAGGTGGTAGAGGACCTAAACTAACTTGGCGGAGACAGCTAGCTAGGAACGGAGCTGGCTAAAGATATATGTTCGTTGAAGCCCAGGTCCGTCTCGGACTGTAGCACTACCTTAAGTTATTAAGTAGATTATTAACACTTTTTGTTTTAATGTTTGTTTGCTTACATATTTACTATGATTTACAGTAAACATAACACACTCCGCCTCAGACTTCATACCTTACAGTCAATTAATATTTTTTTTTTGAAAGAAGGAAGTTTTCGTTGTTATTAATTTAATTCAATCAATAGAAAAACTAGAAAAGGCCTCATCGAAAATGATGAATGATGGTTTTGAAGAATTCCTCCTACTTTGAATAAGAAGTTCCACTTAGGACCCTACAATGTTAGTAGATAAGTTCAAGTCTCAAAACCACAAAATAATTGTTGGTGTGCCCGGGGGTCTTTATCGTTTTTATTAATTATCTCCTGTTTGAAACCTCTAATCAACTGACCTGATAATTATACCATCAGCTTTTAATATTGACTTTCCATAGGAAGTTATTGTAATTGAAATTTTGAATTGAAATTTTTGACATTTCTCGACGTTACAAAGTCCATAGAATCCAATTAACAGTTAATTTTATAAAAAATAAAAATTTAAGAAAAAAAGATACGAAGGTATTGACTTCAAAATTAATTTTTTCATATGTAAAATATTGTTTAACTATAAGCTAACTTAGTAGAAAAATCCAATTGACTTCTTTTTCACAAAAAGTGAGATTTAACAAAAAGAACTAAAAATGGTGGTCGACTTACATATCTTGAAATTTTTAATTTTTTTATCTTACAGAAAATATTGTTATTAATTTGGGTTTGGGTTTAATTTAATGTGATGCAAGAAGGTTTTCTGCCCTTTTATTCTGAGTATTATTCACATAATTGGGCTGGCAAACGTTTCTTATTTATGTCAATTCGTAATGCTCGCACCTATACGAATTCTCATAAACTTTTGTTGTACTGTTAACCATGGATATTTGTTTCTTAGCGGTACTACACGAATGTGGCATAATTTTTGACATTCGGTTTTTTTGTCATTGCATTTTTTTTGCAATTCAAGACCAATGTGTACCGACAACTCCTTTCAAACCCCTTCGCCTTTTCATTCTACCTCTCCTAATGCTCATGGGTTCGTTGGCATAAAAGTGTGCGCTTCATAAAACAAAATATTTTATCGATCGAATCTTTGTGTTGACTACTGTACGAGGGCCACGTACGTCTCGTATAATTGGTTTCTTTTGTTTCTTTTTTATGGCAACATGTTCCTCAGATTTTTCTTTTTCTACTTACTCATATTGCTATTTTTCAATCAATTTTAAGTATTTTCGAATGGAATGTGGATGATGTTTGTACAATGACTTCAAAGAATTCTCGAAAGCTCCCTCAAAAATGTAAACATTTTTAAATCCTTGCCAACAAATGTATAACACACACAGAAACTATTAAATTTAACTTAAGTTTTAAGTCCTATATAAAATTCAATGATAACTTTATTATTTTAGAAACAGCTTTAAATTCCACCCGAAAACCTCCTATCTGTTGCTTCTGAATTTCATAAATCGAAGGGATGTCCTTTATTATTGTTTGTTTTTCGCACTTATACCTCCTGAATTAGGTTAACACACAAAAGGAAATATTTAAAGTGAATTGGGAATCAGAAATCTGGAATTCAAGGAAATTATCATGGAGGAAAATATTTTCATTTTCAATTGATTATTTTTTGTTTCACAAAATCAAAGAGTGTGGTGATGGTATGGTTCGCTATTACCGTGCCATCAGAATGTCCTTTTGAACAAAGAAGTTATTTGTTTCCTATTGATCCTGTATATGATGGGTATAGTGGATAAGGTGGGTATGGGTGTGTGTGATTAGAAATTTTCATTTCTATTGTTCGTATTTTTATTTTATGTCGTTCGCTTGTGATTCGAAAAAGGATACTTCCGGTTCTCTGAGAATTTAAAATATTTTCATTTGAAGAAAATTGTAGCTTTCTACAGGACTTATGTACATACATATCTATACATACTATATGTATGTATTGTATGTGTTTGTGTGGTGTGTCTGTTTGGAAAATGTATCTAGATATACATCACATAGAGAAATACATATTATTATCGTCTAATCTTTTTGCAATATAAAACAGAATATTTTGTCAATAATAATTGGATTTTGGTTTGTTATTCAACTAAAAGACACATAATCAGCCCTATCATGAATTCCATCGTAATCGGAAATTTTTACGAATCCCGAAAAACTGTATCATGAAATCAGTTCGTAATGCAAAATTGTATTAGATTTTCCACTACGAACGGATTTCATAATATAGTTTTTTGGGATTACTTGGTTCGTCAACACAGTCAGCTTTTGGAAAAGGTTATTTGTCCCGTATTTATAAAATTCAACTGGTATTCGGTCAGCACATGCTGCTTTGCCAATTTTGAGTCCAGCTATAGCTAGTGAAACCCCTTCTTCCGAAAGCGGTAAGTCCAAGATAGGTTCATAGAAGTCAGTTGCTCCACAGTTCAAAAGATTCCTTGGGTAGGGTTCAAGAGTTGTTAATGAAATAGTTACCCAAAATTTCAGGACTTAATCTGATATCAAAAGTATACTTTTTAAAATTTAAAATCCGAGATAAATAATAATATTTGAAGGTTACTTGAATTTGTTGATACTGTTCTTACTAATTTGTACTTTTCGAAATTTGCTTACATATTTTGTTTCAATAAAGTATATTTTTATGAGACGCGTTTGCTGAGAGAGTTGCTTAAATTAATATTTCCTAGCTGAGGAAAAAAATGATGTCCATTTGGGGGTTTAATTTCAGAAAAACTTTCTAAATAAGCATCTAGTAGTTTTGAATTATGAGTTGTTGACAGGAATTTAGTATCGTATGTCAGGCATGCAATTACAGGTAGTTACTAGATTACTGATTTAATTGTAAGGGTTCGGCTCAATTCAACGTCACTACCAAAGCTTAACAAAAGTAAAACTTATTTACTTTTTGTAATATTGCAATGGCCAGTAATTTTAGTGTTGATTATTGTAATATTTGTGGGTTAAAAGCTAATTTTCTGACTGGTCTGGATGCGGAGGGTTTCAGAGTGATTGTTTATGCAGATGACGTTGCTATAGCGGTTTCAGGGAAACATCTAATCACCCTAAAAGGACTCTTACAAAATGCTTTAGACAAACTAATACTTTGGGCTGATCGGCGTGGAATGAGTTTTAACCGAATCAGTCCTATTTTTGAGGGAATACAAAATTCCAAATGTTAACCCTCCCTATATTAAAGGAATCCAATTACAGTTCTCAGACAATGCTAAGTACCTGGGTCTTATTTAAGACAAAAAACTAAATTGAAAACGCAATTTACCAGAAAGAGTAAAAAAAGCTACTGTAGCTTTATTTTCATGCAAAACAGCTATTGGTAATAAATGAGGCTTACAACCCCGAAATACCATTTGTTATACGTACACATCAGGGTTGTTGCGGATGTACAAATTTTGACATCCGCGGATGCGGATGCGGATTTTTGAGACTCTCATCCGCGGATGCGGATGCGGATTTTAGAATTTATTAAACAAAAAACAATTTTAAGTCCGTAAATAAAGGAAAATTTTATTGATTATCTTTGCGTTTAATAAATAAATTTAAAAATGGGTGAGTAACATTTAATAAAAAGCAAGATTGCAGCCTTCTCAGACTGCAATCTGTTTCTTAGTGGATCATATATTAATCCAGCTCCACTAAATAGTTGTTCGCTGGGAACACTGGTTGGTGGAGGTGATAAATACCTCAGTGCAACTATGGAGAGTCTTTTAAAGTCAGTTTGATGGATTTTCCACCAATCAAGTGGATTATTATCGAATTCTAGTCTTTTTTTATTTCGGTAACATGCTAACTCCCTTCGGAGAAGTGCTTCGGGACTAGCGTTATCAGATTCTCCTTCACCTTCGTCTTCAGTTTATGAATCTAGCATCATTGCCATATCGCTTCTGAAGCAAGCCTTGTAACTTAAACCGGACGTTCCTGGTTCCAAATGTAAAGACTCATCCATTTTCTTCTTTTTTGTGTGGTTTGAATTTGGTGACAACGTAGGAGAACTGTCTAAGTATGTTGAAATCGCATACAAATCGTTGTCTTGCAAAGATGAAATTTTTTACAAATTTGAAAAAAGCGTTTAAAAACATCCGCATCCGCAACAAACTCCGCTTCAGTTTATGCGGATGCGGATGTTGGAATTATTGCGAATAATCCGCAATTGCGGATGCGGATGCGAATATTCGCAACATCCCTACTACCCATCGGTAATCAGACCGATTTGAATGTACGGTGTGGAAGTATGGTGGATTGCCTTAGAAAAAGCTAAGCTCCGCGACAAACTAAATAAAGTCCAACGTCCCTACCCCAACTTCAATTTGACAGAAACTTCCAGATTTGTATACCTTTCTTTCTGGGAGGATAGGGCATTCTTGGAAGACGAGTCAGTCCACTTTTATACAGATGGATCAAAAACAAATGAAGGAGTTGGTGGAGTTGCGTACTCTGAACGACTGAAATTAAGTCTCTCATTCCGCCTTCCCAATCATTGTAGCGTGTTCCAGGCGGAACTTTTGGCGATAAAAGAAGTCTTTTCTTGGCTTAAAGAAAACGTGATATCAACATCTGATATCCGTATTTTTTCAGATAGTCAGGCCGCTATCAAATCTCTGGAGGGCTCTGTCTCTACAAACTCCATAAATGTCGATCATGTGGTACAATAGTTTAATATTCACCTTGAGGGGTACCGGGCCATAGAGACATTCCAGGAAATAGTAAGGCAGATGAACTCGCCAGAAATAGTACAGTACAACCCATTCTACCACGTTTGGCTAATGCAGGCATACCAATCGCTACTGCTAATGCAAGACGCTATGAAGAAGGCAAACATCAGGTGGAATAATATCACCACGCGTCAGGTCACAAAACACATCTGGCCTACACTAGATTTAAAGCGATCAAGTTCCTTGAAATCTCTAAGCAGATCTCATATAAGCCCGATAATCGGTGTCACAATCGGGCACTTTTTAATAGGAAAGCACGCCCACGCGGCTAGGCGTATTCTCAAATGACTTTTGCTGAAGGTGTATTGATGGTGAAGAGGAGGAAACAGTTCTTCACCTCCTATGCACAGGGCTTGCTCTAGCTTCAAACGCAAGAATTACCAAGGAGAATTCTTCTATAACTTCCTAAATGATCTCAATCATATCAACATAATCAGCCTCTCACGTTTCGTTATGGACTCACACTGGTTTCATTAAACTTAGAAGAAAGCGTCAAGATTCGTGTGGTATCGCAATGGGCCATTGAACTGGCCTAAGTGTGTCCTACTCCATCACGGACAGCTACTTTAACCTAACGTAACCTAACCGCAGGCAGGGTTTGAACCCAGACATTTGGCTTGACAGTCTTACACACTAACCATCAATCCAGGGATACTACACTTTTGGAAATATGTATGTATGTCTATTTTCTTTAAACCAATTTGTGTGATATTTCGTTTTAAGTCATTTTGTTTCGATATCAACTTTAAAGTATTGAAAAATAGTTAATTTCTAATTAAATTATCACATATTTGTGTAAATTTAGTTTGAATTTGTTATAGTACAATTTCTTCGGTTTAAACTGAGGTTATTTTTTTAAGCCTTTTAAGTTTGTTAACGATAATCGCCCAAAACATCATAAGGCAAGACAAAATTAATTCACTCACATATGTACCTACTTTCATTCGAAAATACAACTTAAATAATTTACTAATTGCAAAATCATATTCATCATTTCATAAGTAAGTAAATGAAAGTTATTTTTTCATTAACTTTATTCCATTCGACGATAAAAATGATGAAGAAAACGAAAATACTCTCGTAATAGATTGCCCTGGCAAATAAAACAGACTTCCTTGAAACCCTCAAGACTCATATATTATATGGAAAAAGAAAAAAAACAGGATAAGAACTACATTTGTACAAATAGTTTCGTATACTCGTACTACGTCCATACTAAGTTTTTGACTTATACTAGTTGCTTTTATAAATTAAGGCTGCTTCCAAAAACGTGACCTAACTGACAGTTAATATAAAGTGGCCGTAGCTGCCACCCCTTTTTATCCTTATGCTTCTTATATATATGTATGCACATATGTACATAAGGTAAAAGGTATATGTAGCAACTTGAAAAATAAAACTACAAGAATCCAAAGGCAATAAAGAGCGACTTACTTAAACTTACTACCATGCTACATACTAACTTGTTAGCATTCAGAGTCGTGAAGATCTAGCTGATTTGTTATAATTAAGAGTTTTCACGAATTTTAAGGAAAAAAGAAAGAAAAGATATCGCCAATGATGACGTCGTCGGCGCGGCGGTGGTGGTGGTGGTGTCGGTGGCGATGGACAAGCTGGTCATACTTTCGTGGGCTTCTAAAGGAGTGATAGTTACATTTTTGTTGCTATGTTGTGTTTTCTTTTTGGAAAAATGGTATTTAATTAATTAACTTTTTTAATTAAACGTTACGACCGACGACGCGACGTGTCTATATCTTTTCCTGTTGCTTGGCCCTTAATTCAGCCTCATCCCGTATCCACTATTAGAACTGACCACTTCTTCTTTTTCTTCTTTTTTTTTGTATTTATTTTTGGTGATGAAGAAAGACTGAAGATTCCAATTGTGGGGGCTTTGAACTGAAAGTTAATTGAGCTCCAAACGAGAGAAAAAGTGTATCAAGATATACCTACATACATATATATATATATATATACCTACATATATATATATATATATATATATATATATATATATATATATATAGAAACATGATTCCTTTTTACCTTGTTGCTATGGGGAGGTCGTCCTGGCTATTTGTTTAGTCGTGTTGAATTCATCCTACCCTTGGAAAAGTTCAAATTTATAAAGGAAATCAGTGAAATTGAGACAATTCTTTTCCTGACTTTTGCGGATACTCGTATATATTTGACGGAAGAAAATTGGGTCGTATGAACTTGACCTTTGGTGTTTTTGGTTATTCGGTTAATACGTGCTTTTGGTGATTTTATACTTTTTGAAGGTTAAAAAATATTAAAATTATTTAAAAATTAAGCTAAATGTACCATATCTGAACTCCGAAAAAATCTATAACTTGTATTCTCAAGATCTCAATGTTTCCCCTCTAGTGTCTCAATATTTGGTCCATGAATATGTAATTTATATTTATTAATAAAGTTTCGAGTTCAAAATTGTTGAATTAAAAAGCCATGATTTATAAATCAAACCTAGTTAAATTGAATTTAAAATAGGGTAATCTACATAAATTAACAAAATTTAAACCATTGTTGAACCTATATGTAAGTCAAGAATCAACTCCAGCAAAACTTGTGGTTCTAAAATCGGTTAAAAACTCAAATGAAGTAGAGTGTTGTTCAAATTGATGCAAATCAAAAATATTAAATATTTAATTAGACTTATAGACGGGTGGATTTTTTATCAATGCGACGAAACATCTTGATATTCTCGGTAGACACATCACCAACACCCTCTTGTAAAACAATCAATTACGCAAGATGCCAACAACTGTAATACTCCCGCTTTTATAATGTGAAGAACATAGATTCGTTCTTTAGCCGTACTACTTGAATTTGTAATTTGTTATCAAACTCTGTCCTTTTCCGCTATTTAAGTGTTCAAGAATTCAAAACCAATTTTTACCCAAACTTCCTTTTTAGCTAGTTGGGCATTCCAAGTTAGGTGAAGTCACTTTCCAGTTGTAAGCGCCACCTGATCCGCGGTCTTCCCCTACTGCGCTGTCCTGTGGGCATGTATTTGAAGACTTTCCGGGCCAGAGCAGTGGTTTCCATGGGATCTACGTGACCCAGCCATCTTAATCGTTGGACTTTTGTCCTTCTGGCTAAGTCCACGTCTCTGTACAGTTCGCACAGCCCGTCGTTCCATCTTCTCCTCCACTGACCTTCTATGCATACGGGACCGTAGATCACGCGAAGAACTTTACTCTCAAAACGCCCCAAGGTGCTTTCATCCGCTTTTTTTTTTAGTACATGCTTCTGCACCGTATAACAGGACGGGGATGATGAGGGTGTTATGTAGCGACACTTTGGTCACTCGAGAGAGGGCTTTGAGCCCTTAACTTCCTCAAAGTTTTGTCTGTCGATGGTGACGTTTTGACCGAGACGTGGGTGTTGCAGGTCCTTTCTTGATTTCAGCATGTACTTTGTTTTGCCCTCATTAATCGCTAAACCCATTTTTGTCGCCTCTGTCTTAATACACACAAAAGCCCCATTGACATTACACTGAGTTCTTTCGATAATGTCAATGTCATCATATGCTAGTAATTGGACAGATTGTTTTTGAAAGATAGTGCCTCTAGTATTGACGTGGGAGCTCTGTACCATTCTTTCAAGGACGATGTTAAAGAAATCGCATGACAGCGCATCACATTGCCTAAAGTTTTTTGACATCGAAACGGTCTGTTAAGTTGTTCCAACCTTTAGGGAGCGCAGCGCAAAATACTTCATGGTCATCCTGCACAAAAGGACGAGTTTGGCAGGATCCCAATACAGCTCGACCCTGTAGATGCTGTCATATGCGGCCTTGAAATCGATGAAGAGATGATAGTTGTCGATATGATGTTCTTGGGTTTTTCCAGGATCTGCCGTTATGTATATATTTAATCGACTGTGGACTTTCCTGGTCTTAAACCACACTGATAAGGACCTATCAGGTTGTTGACGATAGGATTTAGACGTTCACACATTACGGCAGAGAAGATTTTGTAAGCGATGTTAAGTAGACTGATGCCTCTATAGTTGGTGCAATTTAGAGGGTCTCCTTTTTTTCAGAATCGGGTAAAAAATACTAAGGTTCCATTCATCGGACATGCTTTTTTCCGACCATATCTTACAGCTAAGTTGGTGCATGCTCCTAACCAAATTATCTGCAGCTGTTTTGAAGTGCTTGGCAATCAAGCCACCTGCTCCAGCGGCTTTGATAGACTTCAGCTTAGGTATGGCAATTTTTATTTCGTCGGGAAGACGGGATTGTTGGCTTTCGTCGTCTATTTTGAATGGATCATCCTACCTGAAAGCGAAATTCGGTTCGTCATCGCAGAAGTGGTCCCTCAATATCGTCAGCATTGACTGCGGTTCTACTATGATGCTTCCACTTTTGTCTTTGCAGCATTCGGTTCGAGGTTTATGTACTTGTCAATTTCGTTTCAACTGCTCATAAAACTTTTGAACTTCATTCCTGTTTTTTTTTGAGACAATACAAGAAATTGTTCTCTCCCTCTCCAAAACTGCTTCCAAAACTCTGGGCTGGTGATCCAGCAACTTGACTCTTGGACAGTAATCAAAGACGAATTTTTAAAATAATTGGTGACTATCATTGATTCATTTCCTCTTTCCACAGTTATTTTAGTGACTTTTATAAATGGCCAGTACTGTGAAGAAAAGAGATTCCTTCTTTAGCCGTACTACGGGAATGTGGAATTTCTTACAACACTCTGTCTTTTTAAGCTTGATTCTTTTATTGTTCAAGAATTCAAAACCAATGTGCACTGACACTTTCTTTTTAGCGCCTCCGTAATTCCTAATGCTTACACTGAGTCTCTGGCTTAAAGAAGGTAAATAAAAACATAGGGGAAGTTCGTAAGATTCAACGATAATTTCCATTGATTCTTCAATTCTTGAACCATGGTTCAACTACAACTGTTCCTTCAAAATACATGAGCACAATAATTAAGGGTTTATAGTCTGGGACATTCACTGAAAACAAATTCGGATAAAGTTTTTGAGGGTGTTTTAAATTTTCTCAGCTGGGGTATGCTCACGGTGTCCAGGGTTAGTTAAATAAAACACCGAAATTTAACATCAATAGGTCTTTGTCTTTATTTGTAATTAACTTTATATTATTTTGAATTTATTTCATATAGTCGGTTAACATTTTTTTTTGTTTAGTTCTGATTTTCGTAATAATTCTTCTCATCCCAATCTCGACTTGAGTCACGGGTCCGATGTAGTCTACGCGATAGGTGTCGGTCAGCAGGCGGCGCGGGGCACATCTCTTCCGTCGATTCGGTCAGGACTGGGGTAATCGCCGTTACGCGGGTGAATTGCCTCTTATCGTGTGTAAAGCACGGCCGTAACTGGTAAATCACAGCTGAAAACTGGTAAATCACAGCCGAAACTGGTAAATCTCAGCCGAAACTGGTAAATCACAGCCGAAACTGGTAAATCACAACCGAAACTGGTAAACCACAGCCGAAACTGGTAAAACACGGCCGAAACTGGTAAATCATAGCCGAAACTGGTAAATCACAGCCGAATCACAGCCGAAACTGGTCAATCATAGCCGAAACTTGTAAATCAATTAAACTTGAATATTTCACAAGAAGCCCCTTACCTCAGGTGGGGGGAAGCCTCTGCTAATATCCAACTTACTTACCACTGATCCTTGCTTAGCGGCGATCGAAGCCCAACTGGTTTCCGCTCCGTGAGTTCAGGCGTATTTATAATATGCGCGGTCTGGTTTCCTGCTTCTACTTCCTTTTGTTGGTCTTGTTCGGTTCTACTAGGCAATCTTTTGGTATCAACCTAGTGTGAATTATATCCTTGCGAATGACAAAATAACCTTTGCAAATTAATGTCACCGAGTTTTGGCCAAGTTGAACTGAGTGTGAACTCAATGCTCGGTGTAGTGACCGAACGCATGTAATTTGTTCGTGCTTTCGTTGTAGATTTGTAATGCGTCATTACATGTTTCATCTGTTTGCTATTTTCTTTTTGGAAACACTGGTATTGACAGCTCACAAACGTATCCCATTTTATGAAACTGTCAAATTTCTTCAGTTTGGTCTATAATTTAATCTTGAATCGTCTTACAAACAAATAACTATAATTGTATGGTTAGTTTAATCAACTAGGGGCCTATTTCGTAAACATTGACAATTGCGACAGGTGACATGTGACAATTTGTTAATTTAAAACCTAATAATTGTCAAAATCTGTTCCATAAAAAAATTGACACTTTTGTAGAATTGCACGAGAATACCCGACAGTTTTCATCTTTTCGTTTTATAAGGTAATTGTCAAGTATTTTTCCATAAGTGTGAGGAATTTTCTACAACAAGTTTGACAAATTTGCAGACCTGTCAATTTTAAGGAAATAAGGCCCAGGTGGGTATTCGGGTACCAAATTTCATCGTTTGACATAAAACTACCAACACGTCTACGTAGAGTTCGAACTGAGAAAAATATCGCAGCTGTATAGGCCAGTGTTAGTGATGACCGTGAATTATCAATTCGTCTCCGTTCCCAGAAATTGACCGTCTATTACTTCACAACGTCGAACATTTGACGGAGAATTAAAGCCGAACGACCTACTACAAAACCAGGTGAATAGGCTCTTAAAAAGCTGGCCAAAGATCCATTTTTCTATCAAAGAATTGTGTTAAACAACGAAGCTCATTTCTGGTTGAATGGATACGAGACAAAGAAAAACTGCCGTATTTGGAGTAAAGTCACTGCTATGGGCTGACGGAATCATTGAGCCGTATTTCTTGAATTATGATCTGAATCGCAACTTTACTTTGAATGATGAGCGCTGCCTACCAATTATTAGAAATATTTTTTGGAAGAACTTGACTTGTGGTTTCAACAAGGCGGTGACTCATGCCAAACAGGATGCTTTAAAATGGAACAATTGAGAGGTGAGTCCGGAGAACAGTTTTATTTCACATTTGGGACCACTTAATTGGTCGACTAGATTTTGCGATTTAACGTCTATAGTGACGGGGGGGGGGGGTATGTTAAGGTTCATGTCTATAGTGACAATCCCACTTTGATTTACGGACTGGAAGCCAAGGTTGAAGTATTTATTTGTGAGATACCGGCAGACATGTTTTAAAAATTGTATGTGTTTTCCATTTTTTTAAATTTCCGATAGCTCTTAAAAATCACATGTAACTATTTATAAATAAATAAAGGATGTTATTGTCATATTGTCACCAATAATTTTAAACGCTCTACTCTGAATCCTGTCCAAAAGACATAAGTACGTTTTTAGACCACTTAATCGATATTATTAATTAATCTTCAAAGTAGGTTCGTCTTTAAGAAAGATACTTGTGTTTTTCTATGAATACATAAAATGACCTTTAAAAACTCTTCAACCAAGAAAAATAAAAGGATAATATTTGGGTTCCTTCTTCGGTGAGTGTTTTTTTACGACTTCAAAGTTTTTCTTAACCTTTTTATTTGTATACTTTCTTTTTTTTTTTTTTTTGAGGAAAAATGAAAATATCAAAATCAGGCAGCATTTCATATACGACTTACAAAATGGGAAAAGACTAAAAGCAGTTAATGATAAAATTAATTTAAAGATAATAAGCGTTGTTTTTGTTTTGTTGTTCATTTTGATGAGGGTAAGAGTGTATATATAAGGATAAGGACTAAGGGATTAAGTTGATATTTGTATTTTTATATACGTATATATTTTTGTTTGATTCGAGTTAACAACTTTAAGAAGGAGTAAAGTTTTCGTGACAAGAAAGAAAAACAAATTTGAAATTTGTACGGAATTTCTTTTTGTTTTGGTTTATTAGGAGTCCTAATTTGTAAATTAAATTGTGCTAAAGTTGCCATGAAAAAATACACAAAAAGGTTGTTGATTAAAAAGAAAAGATGGTTGATGTTTGCAGTGATGAAGGGTCGTTGATAAAGTATGGATATTAAATACAACTTTTGATAAATCATCTTTTTTTTCTGGTCTTAATATTGGACATACGTTTAAATACTTTATATATTTCGCCGCTAAGACAAGAATTCTCGATGTTGGAGAAGTTTGAAAAAGAAAGATTGGGTTTATAAAACTAGTATGTGGCAAATTGACAAGAACAAGAAGGAAATTGGAACACTTCAATCGATTTAAGATTAATGTAGGCTCTTACCAGTGGCGGATCCAGACTTTTAATCAGTGGGGGGGGGGTGAGTTTTTAGGCATCGATTGAAAATGTTTTTTGATGTACTGTGAAGGAGGCCGACAAAATTTGAATAACATAATGTGTATCTTAACCTAACATTTACATATTTGCAGGGCTAAAGTCAAATTTCTAGTTATTAGATTTCTTAGAACACTGTAGTCCAGCAAGATATGGTCTAACTATTTAGTTTGGACAACTCCCTACATATGAAAGCATTTCAAGATTCCAACAGTTTTATAAGTTTGAATTATTTAAAACTTAAATACAATAGTTTAGATGGTTTTGAAGGAATGTTAGAAATAGTGTTGAAATGTTGGTTATTAACTTCCCATAGAATGCTACCAAAATTTGTGAAAATTGGGTTTGGACTAAAAATCTCGTTAACAAAAATAGGTTTTTTTAAATCACGGAACTATGTATTTCATCGCATATAAAATAGTTTTGATAATTTTAAGTAAATTTGGTAGAAAAATTCCACTTTTAGTTATTTTCTTAGAAAAATTCTGCTTTTAGTTAATTTTTAAGAAAAATTCTACTTTAAGTTAATTTTTTAGAAAAAAATTCTACTTTTTTAAAAAAACACGAAAACGTACTAAAACAACAAAAAAACGTACCTATAAGAAATGGTTTTCGAATCAAGTATTAGAAAAACAAAGAAAGATATTGACCTCAAATTATTTATCTCACACAAAATATTGCTATGAACATTTTGTGAAAGTTTTAAGCAAGACAAATCGACAGACGGGATGGGAAGTCAGTGTGGTTCGTATCCCAGCCTCCTTTTACTATTATTATCGGTCGGATTGGAGCAAATGCTAGAAAACATTTCAAAAAAATTACTGTTTTGCGTGAACATATTGCAAATATTTTAATCAAATAAAAATAGGAGAGAGCAAAATGTTTGAATTTAGGTACAAAATGTGTCTTAAAATTAAATAAAAACAAATTAAGGTAAATAAATAAATTGGGATGAAAATTTAGTGTGGCACTCACAAATTACACTTTGCAGAATGTCTTTTCACAAGATATTTAGATCTTTAAATACATTCCCGAGTCGAAATTTTGGCCCTATTCTGATCCTAAAAAGGATCTTTTCTCCTCATTTGCTCCTACATACAGGAAAATGAACCTCATATCATCCTAAACGATTTTTCATCGTCCTCATTTCGTCCTACATGAATCTTTAGAATTCTTTCCGTTTTTCTACGCATATTTTGTGAACCTCATTTCGTCCTAAATGAAGGTTTATCAACATAGAAAATAGATATCGTCCTCTTTTCATACTTAATAGGCCTACCTGATCGTGTACCTGCTTTTTTTGTTGTCACTGTTGTTGTCACAACAGATGATGACAATGACAACAATGATGGTGGAAATGACAAGGATGGATAGTGAAAATGGTAACGATGGAGCTAGTAAAGTCGACGACACCAACGAACGAGGACAGCAACGACGACGACTCCGACGACGCGACGTAGACGACGACAACGACGACGAAGAAGATGATTTCGACGAAGAATTATTCCTTTTAAATTAATCACTAATATTAATAACAACTGTTTTGTTTAATGTATAAAAAAAGGATAAAATTAAAATATAAATTATTTTATTTTAAAAAGATTCCTAATAAATGAAAGAGAGTGAGAAAGAAAGGGAAAAGCAAGTAGGAAAGATAGAGATAGAGAGAAAAAAGAAATAAAATAAGAAAGAGAGAAAGTAAATGAACAAAGAAAAAAGCTATGGTCAAGATGAAAAAGGTTCATTTGAGGCTTTTTACTGTCGTCCTCATTTGATCCTAAACATCGTATTTTGTCCGATAACTGCCACTTTTAGGTTCAAATGAGGAGCAACATTTCAGCAGAGAGTGATCCTCTTTTCAATCTCTTTGAACCTCAGAGAACCTGAATTTTGGGGACGAAAATAGGGCCAAAATTTCGACTCGGGTTATGTATTTCAAGTAGCCATTAGATTAACGAACGTTTAACATTTGCTGTTTTTGGGACATTTATATTCATGTTTAAACCACAATTCTAGAGCATCCAACGCAAATTCACTTCAAACAGTAGATTTATTTAATATATACGTATAAGTATCTCAAACATTTTTGTATTTAATAGATAATTAATTTTGAAAGAAAAAAAAAAACACTTTAGAAAAGCTTTTCACTTTTTATGTGCGTCAAAAAATAAGATAGAATTAAAGACGAGTTTCGAGAATTTAAAGGCAACTTAGTTTCAAATTGGCGATCTCTAATTCAAGGTTTCTTCTTAAGAACCTGCAAATTTGCTCATTCCAGGCATTCCAAATTTAAAATTTTGTGAAAATCTTAAAGATTATTATTAAGATTTAAGTTGTTTTTGACAGCAAACCGCTTTTTTGTGAATGTCGTTAAATTACTAACAAATCTTTAGATGAAATTCTTATACAATTTAACTGCATTAGCTTTATGACTTATATGACCCTCCCTTGATTTTATATATGGCTTAAAAGTTGAACTTGTGCGACGCGATTTTCCGATTCATATTATGTTCTGGTCATGTCTACAGTTAAAAGTAGTACTTTTTGCAACAATGTTTAAACCGTTAAAACAATAATTTTGTTTTTATATGTATATACAAAATAAATAATTAAAATTGTAAGGGGGTCATATTCATCAACGCAGTAATATAAGTTCTAAATCCAAGGGAATTCCTACGACAATACTCTCCCAGGAGGGTCATGACACCTACAACAACGCCCTCCCTGGATCCGCCATTCCTACTTACACTTCCGAAAATATCCCCGACTTCAGAGAGTTCGCCAACTAGAAAATTTATATTTTTTGGAGGAAGGTTCCTTGTGGAAAGTATTGAAAAATTCACCCAAAAATACCCCTACACTGACAGATTTCAGTTATAGTAATGGGTGATTTTTTTGAGGTTAGGATTTTTATTAGTATTTGACAGATCACGCGGGATTTCAGACATGGTGTCAAAGAGAAAGATGCTCAGTATGCTTTGACATTTCATCATGAATAGACTTACTAACGAGCAACGCTTGCAAATCATTGAATTTTATTACCAAAATCAGTGTTCGGTTCGAAATGTGTTTCGCGCTTTTTTATCGACAAATTTTGTTCAGCGATGAGGCTCATTTCTGGTTGAATGGCTACGTAAATAAGCAAAATTGGCGCATTTGGAGTGAAGAGCAACCAGAAGCCGTTCAAGAACTGCCCATGCATCCCGAAAAATGCACTGTTTGGTGTGGTTTGTACGCTGGTGGAATCATTGGACCGTATTTTTTCAAAGATGCTGTTGGACGCAACGTTACGGTGAATGGCGATCGCTATCGTTCAATGCTAACAAACTTTTTGTTGCCAAAAATGGAAGAACTGAACTTGGTTGACATGTGGTTTCAACAAGATGGCGCTACATGCCACACAGCTCGCGATTCTATGGCCATTTTGAGGGAAAACTTCGGAGAACA
The DNA here is from genome assembly GCA_920104205.1 of Eupeodes latifasciatus. Lineage (NCBI taxonomy): Eukaryota > Metazoa > Arthropoda > Insecta > Diptera > Syrphidae > Eupeodes > Eupeodes latifasciatus. Next base: position 146,015,305 of record OV049924.1, read on the forward strand.
ATTCATCTCAAGGAATGGACCGGTAAGTTGGCCACCAAGATCATGCGATTTGACACCTTTAGACTATTTTTTGTGGGGCTACGTCAAGTCTAAAGTCTACACAAATAAGCCAGCAACTATTCCAGCTTTGGAAGACAACATTTCCGAAGAAATTCGGGCTATTCCGGCCGAAATGCTCGAAAAAGTTACCCAAAATTAGACTTTCCGGATGGACCACCTAAGACGCAGCCGCGGTCAACATTTAAATGAAATTATCTTCAAAAAGTAAATGTCATGGACCAATCTAACGTTTCAAATAAAGAATCGATGAGATTTTGCAAATTTTATGCGTTTTTTTAAAATAAAAAGTTCTCAAGCTCTTAAAAAATCACCCGATATAAGTCATAATGAAATAAATGTTGAATGTTTGTATGCTTTTGAAAGTAAAACCATTTTCTGACCATACTCAGAGACTTAAAGAAGACTTAAGCTTTGTACGAATAAAAGGAATAATGAATTTCAAAAATCTAACGGAATGAATTGCTGAAATACATATTTCTTCCGCATAAATAATAATTTGACAATCATCAATTGTACAAAGTGTGTGCTGGACTTCTTCAGCATAATTATTTCCTATTTTATCATTGAATATGAATAAAATACCATTAGCAATGTTCTACATAAAAATTGAGGGCTATGGAGTATTTTTCTAATATTTATGCTTCAAAAGCTGTCAAAGTATGTATTTCGTAAGTTTTGCCATTTTCTTTACGCTTACTTTTATATTTGAAAAATGTGTGGAAATTCTAAAAACGAAATTTCGTGCATTTAACCGTAAGTTGAAAAAGTTATGAGTTGAATATGAAGTTTGACACTCCAGAACTGAAGATGGACTAATCAAAAACATAAAATTTAGCCTTACAACCTTTTTGAATAATATCATCATAATAATCGAATTCTTCTCGATGATGACATCGAGGAAAAAAATGTTCAACTGTCAAAAACATACAAAGTTGAAATATTCTCTCTAAATGCTTTTTGGAGATAAAAGTTAACTCTTCTCCTTTTTTTAAAAAACACACAATATGAGCAATATTACCAGTGTTGCCGCTGAAAAAAATCAAAAAGGGTACAAAAAAGGGGCCCGACACAAAAAAAAGGGGCCAACATACGAAAATTGGACACCATAGAATAAAAGTACAAATAAAACAAAACTGTATTCAGGAGTAAAACAAAAATGTATTCAAAAACTTAAAAAAAAATATTTTATTTCAATAACATTAAAATAAAAACTTAAATTCATTTAAAAAACAAAACAGTAACAACAAGTCAGTTGTTAATAACAACAAATACATAAATAAATTAATGGAAGTTAAGTCTTTCATTTTTTTAATATTGTATTTCTGTATAAATAAACAAGATTTTTTTTTCGGAACCCAATTTTCCAACTTATTTTTGTTTTCAATTTAATTAAGAGCTGACATCATCGAATTGCACGTTTTCACATTCAGTCTACAGTGTTCAGTTCAAGTTCAGTATGAAACTTCGTTACCGATTTTTAATTAATTTACTTAAAGAGTGGATAAGATAAAAAATATCTTAATTTATCCTTGAAAATTATTTTATTACTAGTAAAATCGTAAAAAGGGGCCAATTGGGCAATTCCTAAAAAAGTCGTGGCCACGGGGATCGAACGCAAAAAAGGGCCAAATGGCCCCTTTAGGGGACAAACGGCAACAATGCTTTATACCCTTTATAACAGCTTTAACTCCATCCCCTACAAGTATCTGTTCAATACTTAACCTCTTCAATTAATCTGACATATTCGGACGTAAAATTTGATTTCCTTCGTTTCCGGTAAAATGACAATCATCTACTTTATTTCCTTTTTAAATACCAAAATGGTTCCATATGGGCTCTCTGCCTTTTCACAGTTGTCGTTCGTCATGGTGGAAGAGTATAATAGTTATTATTGCCATCTGATTGGCCTTTTGGATGGTTAAAAGAAGGACAGTGCATTGGGAAATTTATTTTTAGCAATGTCGTCCTTCGGAAAAGTCTACAACAACGTTGACGATGCGGCAGTGGATTCGACACGGTTTGGAGGATACTGAAATCAAAACTCAATTTTCGATGCAGAAACCATGACTGTCACACGATAAAGACTTCTATAGGTACACACGCGTATATAAGCTTTTGGCTTCTGGCATCGAATGGATGGAAAAGCTATATTGTTTTTTTTACATAGGGATAGGTACGCGAAATCTCGCTTTATAGATATTTTATTATTTCTAACTTGCGGTCGACTTACTTTGGTTTATTGGGTTTACTTAGGTTATAATATTTCCATCATCAGAATTGAACAAAACCCACAAAAAAGATCTGAAACGAACGTAACTCAATTTACCTCTTGACAGGCAGCAAAAATATTGTTACTGAGTTACAGTGATACCTCCTGTTTTTCTATAAGTCTGCAAGCGGGTGTCTTGTGCTGAAGCCCGAAATTTGTTCAATGGTGTGAAAGAAAAAAGTAACTTTATGTACACATAAACGACAACGAAAATGATTCACTAAAAGTTTCATGAAACCCGTTTCGACGTCGACATCAAACTGAGGCTGAGCTGAGCGGAATTGTTGTTGGTTTATAAAAAGAAAATTTGTTTTTGGTTTTTTTTGGACTTCCATTCCATATAACCCCTATAGCAATCGAGGTCGAGAGAAAACACTGAATTTAGGATACTAAACGACAGATTTAACAATAAAAAGAAGGTTAAGGTTAGGAAAACAGATATAGATTTTTTGTTTTGTGTTTAGTGTTTAGTGTGTGGACAAAATAAATTAAGAAATTCTTTATTTCAGTAAAAGTTTACCTTTGACGTTGACCACAATGATTTATTGTTGTTCATTTTATTTCGTTTTTTTAAGGCAAGACATTAAATAAGTACATATTTTTATGTTTTCGATCAGGTGAAAATTGTTTCTCCTTGAGCATTAAAAGATACAGAGATACAAGCATAAGACCTTTCCAAGTTCTGAAAGTATCCAATATTTAATTCATATGAGATTTTGGTATAAAGTTGACTGAAATTCATTTTAGTGTCTGAATGTGAAAGAGAATACCTTTAAATCCTAAGTTTTAAGGTACAGTGGAAGTTGACTTGGTAGACTGCGATGGCAGTAGAACTTTTACGGGAGTTTTGCGTCCAAGGGAAAAATGAAAAAGAAAAACTAAATTTTAATAAAGCAATATAGACCGAGAGCTGAGAGCTAATTTTTGGCGTGAAGTAATGGTGATAACACGTAGTGGCCACGTTTTCGAGAAAAAGTGCATCAAAAGTACAACTTGAAATAGCTTTGCGGCCTAGAAGTCCATCGAAAAATGGTATATTGACGTTTCGTCGCGGTATTCTCACTTGGAATCAGAGTTGTAGAGATTGTTTCTAAGGAAGGAAGGACTGATATGGAAAATGGAAGTCAAGGGTGGTATGTAGGTTGTTAGCTAAGAGCAGCATTCTTGTAATACGTTCAAAAAAGCCAAAAAGAGTTTGCAGATTAATACATTTTAAATGATCTTCATAGGGTGGTAAGAATAGCTTATCACTTTAAGGAAGACCGCGGAGTGTAAATTGTCGAAATCAGCGTTGTACAGATTCAATTCCTTGAGAGTGAGAGTTCTGATTGGAGGACCAGACTTGACTAGAGTATTCAAGTAGATGTCTAACAAAAGTGGTGTATATAGATTTAGTGGTAGGACCAACGCTTGATTAAGATAATGGATAAGTTGGCCTTGTTAATAGTATAATCAAAATGGCTACAAAATTTAACTGAGTGTCGCAAATGACTCTTAAGTCGCAAATATTACAAATAGACGAATGGTAACATCGTGCAGACTGTAAGTTCGGTAAGGAAGATGTGATCGCTTAAGGATGAATGTTATAAATTGGCATTTAGCACCATTGAGTTCCAAAAAAATTGTTGTCGCACAAAGTATGAAATGATCAAGATCATTTTAGAGAGACAGTTGAATTATCAATGACATTAATAACGTCGTTGATAGTTCAGACAAAACACAAAGGAATAAGGTGGCTTCCTTGAGGGACTTCGGACTTTGCATAAATGGGATTGGAGATTTAGAATATTATTTTTGAGCCATGAAAAATAAAAAAAGTGGAAAATCAAGTGCTTTTAGTTTTTGATAAAGAATTTGGTGACTAATTTTATCAAAGGCTTTACTAAAATCTGTAGTGATAAGGTCCACTTTATTTCCGTTCCCCTATTCGTTCAGAGTTTTGGACACAAAATCAGTATGATTAGTTTCAGTGGATCTGTATTTTCAAAGGCCATGTTTTTGGAAAATAGGTTTACAAGGAAATTACATCAATGGATTTGACTTAACAATCTGCTGATAACAAAAAGGTTGGTATTTACAATTACAATTTACTTATTCTAGCTCAACTCAAGAATGAAATATATTTTGAACAATATTTTTGAAATTAACCCTATTCATAGAAAGGTCGACTTCACTACAGATAGAGTTGTACAATGTTAACGAACGAGTTACAGGATTATTTAAACCATAATTTGTACGATGAATGGGAACAAAGAACAGATCATTACGAACTCTTAGATTTCTTTCTGGAACATACCAAGAAATTTGCGCAAGTAGTTCTTCAGATTTTATACAATTACTTAAAATGTCATAAATAAAAAGAACGCATTGAGCTTGTCTCCGGCTTTTAAGGGTTTTCAAATCTAATAACGCACATCTTGAAAAGTAAGCATGCATTCCGTCGGACCATCTCAAATTCCTTAACGCGAATCGCGAGAACCTTTTTTGTATCCTTTCTATTCTTACAATAGCATTTTCGTAAAATGGGGACCAAACAACGCAGCAATACTCTAAGATAGACAACACTAATGAAAAAAAATTGCCTTCAAAGTATACTCATCTTTAAAAACGCTTGAAGTTCGTTTGAGGAAACCTAAAGCAATATTCACATGAGCACGACCAACGACCAACGAATGAACGAATATTCGTAGATTTTGACATTTCTTTCACATGAGAGTTTTTAATTCGTCGCGAATGAAGTTTGACATTCACCACCGAAACCAAAACAAGAACGATTTTTTTAGGTTAAGTACGCGCGATTTTTTTATTCGTTGCGAGTGTGGATAATGTGGAACGCGAATAAAGTTTGACAGTACGTATCAACTATAATTTTTTCGCGACGAATAAATTTGTTTTCTTAAATTTATTAATATATGATATTGAAAAGTAGTAGTATGCATCATAAATCAAATAGAAACTATATTGCTATCGTTTTATTAAGAATTTGTGTGGAAATATGTCTTCAAACGTATATAAACTCACATTTTGTGATTCATTCGTCTTTCGTTGGTCGCGCTCATGTGAATGATGCTTAACATGGAATTAGCTTTCGAAACAATAAAATCGATGTGGGCAGAAAACAGAGATAGTAGTAGTAGACAATGCTTTCAATAAACTTGGGAATTGAAGAAAGCTATGGGCCATTAGTTCATAACATCTTTTTTTGATCCTTTTTTTGAATAGGAAAAATGAAGGAATCTTTCCAAACCTTTGGGAGAGAAATCATCTTCAAGTAGACTTAATTTTTTAGTCAACAATATGATAACTTATTTCGATTTGAGTAAGAGAGGTACATTAGGTACCTTTTAAACCTTTAAAGTAATCGAAAAAACTATAGTCAGGTTCTTTAAAATGATTACTGTACGATTGGCTGAAAAATGAGGCAAAGAAGGGGGGTACAGAGTTATGTGTAAAACAGTTAATCATTTTATAGGAGGAGCGAAATAAAAACACGACTTTACTCGACGATGTCTAATTCTAATACGGAATGCCTTTTTTGAAATGTATCTACATACATAGTATATTCATTCCTTGAAATGTATGTAAGATAAAGAGGGTTTCACTCCCAATAATAAAATTGTAACTTACAGACGTTTTTTAAAACAACCGCTTACTGCCGCCATTTAAGTCACGAATTCTAATTTGTATGTTATCGATTAAATTTTGCAGGTAATGTCTTGAAATGTATGTCAATACAGATGGTTTGAATTTCGAAAGTTGTATTCCAACTTTCAAGCGTCGAAATTCAGCCAAACTTTTGAACAAACGCAAAAATCTTTTATTTAGAATCTAGGGACCTTCTAAAGTCGAGAAATGTCACCATTTTCAATTTAAAAAATCAGACCGATTACAATAACTTCCTATGTTTAGTTAGTTTAGTGGTGATGGTATTACAAAGATCTGGGTCACCAATAAAATTGTATTTTATTAATGAACTTCATTCTTGTTCTTTATAATCATTATTCCTGTCATGATGATGTACTCGTCAATATAAAACCACACTTATCTCACACTGTGAACTTCATGCTTAATCATAGCACTCCAACAAACCTTCAATTTCAGGTGCTCGCTGAGTCTCATCACCTGATCTATAAACACTTAATTAAAAAAAGTCATTCCCACTCATCAGCCCTACATCAGTCGTGGTGTTCGCCTTCCTTCTTTAAAATAAAAGAAGACAAACAAAAACTAGAAAAGTAGTTATAAAACACGACTTTTGAATTAATATACATGTCGATCATCTTTTTCCTCCTACAAAAATAGTACAATGCATCCTTTTTGTATCATTTGCCATAGCAGCAGCCTCTTAATGTGGCCATAAATTATCCCCATCATATTTCTACATTTATGCGGTTGTACCTTTACCGCAGTCACAGACAAAGCCACAGCAAAGCCATAGCCACCTAATAACCCACGCCCGGACTACACCTACTTCATAAAATGATTCATTTGTTTTATTTTTGTGTTTTTGTTGTTGTACTCGCTTACTTTGAAAACCAGAGGAAGAAACAAGCTAAGGAAAAGGTAGCTCTCCTTTCTAAATTATGACTATAACTACACTTATAGTGTATATGTTTTGAATCCTGCATTATGCATCAAGTCAAGATTATGTATGTACTAACAAATGCACACAGCATCTGCAGCTTGGCTTGTTCTGAGATTTTCATCTTAATTAGTAAGTTAGCACAGGCTTTTTGATGCTTATTTTAATTTGAACTCATAAATCAGATCAAAGGAAAAGGAACGGTAGTTGCATGATGCTGTATACCATAGTATTTAATCGGTTGGCGGTGAAGGTGAAGGTGATGGTGGAGGTGGAAATGGTTTTATGATAATCATCGTATTCCATTTTGAATTTTATTGAAATAAACTCAATTTTAATGATACTGTCATTAGCATTTTTAATTGAGTTTTCCCTTTGAAGTAGGAGGGAGGTAAAAAGTTGCGGTGAATTAAATGAAGGCAGGTCCTAAAGAATATCTACAAAATAACGTAAAGATTTCTATATGGTTCCATAATAAACATTATAAAATACATACTAAAGCCTCTATCACAAATATTTTTAAATATATACAAAATTATGTAAATTGATCTAAATATAGACTAGCCCTTTGCCTTTTACGAATTTATTTACAACTTCTAAGAACTTATCCTCTCCACGTGGAACCCAAGTCTCCTTTAACTTGCATCCTCCATCATCCTTCTGTGTTTTCGAAATCTATTGGTAACATTAACAACATTAACACAAATACGTCAAGTAAACGCTACTATCATTTTATCCATACCCACACCATAATAAGTTCTCCTCAATCTTCTAACTGCCATTCTCCACCTTCCTCAGTTTTTGAACCAATGTTTTCGCCTGTCGTTAAATTAACATCTAATTTTGCGCCGCTAAACATACCCAGTGATGATGCCCGATACTTGATAGCTTGACTTCACGGCAGTAGACTTAACGAAAATATTCGCCTCTAACTGCTAAACCAAAACTTCTAGCGTTTTTCTTAACTCCCAAAATCACACTTAGGACATCATTGCCCTTACAGAAACTAATATTTGTTCTGATTTCGCAGATAATGAACTATTTGACTCTGATTATACTGTCTTTCGTACGGATGGTCAAATTAATGATCTCACTTCCAATGGGCTCTGTGTTCGCATCTCTTATTAAAATATTTAAATCACCACTTTTCGAGTGTGTCTTTATTAAATGAACTCTTTCTAAATGATGTCTTTATATTATTTGTTGTTTTATTCGTCCCTCCAAAACCTAATCTTGTGAAAAAACATTTTACCGATTCACTTAGTTGCTTGATTGATAGATCTTGCTCCAATGATGAATTTTTCGTGCTTGGTGACTTTAATCTACCAGATTTAAAACGGTTATTATCCAAGGAGGAATCATGTTTCATCCCTTCTAATCGATCTTCTGAAAAACAAATAATCCTTGATCTTTTATCCTTGATCTGGAAACAGCCAGAGGAACGTTCTGGCTGGCGTCGGCGTATCTTGGCCACGACCATCTTGGCCCTCTCCCGGGTGACACTCTGGAGAGATTGATAACTGAAGCACAAAGGCTCAACATCGGCCTCATCATCGGTAGTGACGCTAACGCCCACCATACAGTATGGGGTAGCACGGATATAAACGACAGAGGTGAGTCTCTTTTCGACTATATTCTAAACACTAACCTACTCGTAAGTAACGTTGGTAATGAGCCAACCTTTATTACTAAAAATCGACAAGAAGTTTTAGATATAACTCTTGTCTCCGACTTCATTAATAATAATATTTTGAACTGGAAGGTATCTAAAGATCACTCCTTTTCTGATCATAGATACATCCAGTTTGACTTTATAAATGAATCACCTTGCCAACCGATCTTTCGAAATCTGAAAAGAACAAATTGGCCAAAATACAAGAGAACGTTAAATAGTTTAGTAAAACCTGAACTTTTTAATACTCCCTCCAACATTGAAGATCTTGACGACAAAGTCAATAATCTAACATTAGCCCTAAACAAAGCTCTAGACACTGCATGCCCTCTAATACAAGTAAGAGGTAAAAAGAAGCCACACTGGTGGAACTCAGGGCTGGATCCACTTCGAAAAGAATGCAGAAAACTCTTTAACAGAGCGAAAGCTTTTAGAGACATGTCAGACTGGGATTCATATAAAGAATCACTGAAGATTTATAAAAAAGAACTGAGGAAAACCAAACGATCGTCTTGGAGAAACTTCTGTAGCAACGTGGAAGATTGCTCCGAAGCATCCAGGCTGCGCAAAATCCTCTCCAAAAATCCAATCATGCCAAGCTGCTTGAAAAACGCCTCTGGCCACTGGACCAATTCAAGCGAAGAATCGCTCAACTTGCTACTAGACGTTCACTTTCCTGGTAGCTCTAATATTATTAATAACATTGCACCTAATAATGGTGACAATATATTACATCCCCCACAAGGTCTAGTCACTAGGGAAAAACTCAAATGGGCTATTAACAGCTTTAAGCCATATAAATCTGCTGGTCCGGATGGTGTAATTCCAGCCGAACTGCAAGAAAATGCAAGTTTTCTAATACCCATCCTAGAAAAGATATTCAAGGGATGCCTTAAATTGGCATACATCCCGATGTCTTGGAGACAAGTTAAAGTTGTTTTTATTCCAAAAGCCGGAAAATCCAGCCACGTTAACCCTAAAGACCTAAGACCTATCAGCTTATCATCATTCCTTCTCAAAACTTTTGAACGTTTGATCGATATCCACCTAAGGGCAAGTATTGATAAGTCCCTCCTTTCAAAGGCTCAACACGCCTACAACAAAGGGAAATCAGTTGAAACGGCTCTGCACAGTATAGTACGTACAATCGAATATTCCCTCCATCATAAAGAGTACACCTTAGTTGCCTTCTTAGATATAGAAGGTGCATTTAACAATGTCGACACATCTGCAATTGCACGTGTATTGACATTTCTGAAGGTAGATAAGTCGATCAGCGAATTGATTAATCAAATGCTGATAAGCAGGATTATCAATTCAAAACTGGGCGATTTTACTACACAAAGGGGTGTCAGTAGAGGTACGCCACAAGGTGGTGTCCTATCCCCTCTCCTCTGGAACTTAGTAATAAATGAATTACTAATTACTCTAGAAAGAGAGGGATACAGAGTGTTTGCCTATGCGGACGATGTTGCTATTGCGGTAACGGGTAAACACCCCAATATACTAAAGGACCTCCTACAAAACGCTTTAAATAAGCTCACCAGATGGGCTAATCGGTGTGGACTAGGCGTTAACCCACAAAAAACCGACCTTGTCCTCTTCACAAGGAAATACAAAGTCCCACACATTGACCCTCCCCTCATAAACGGTGTACCACTTAAATTCTCTGATCAAGCAAAATACTTGGGTCTCATTTTAGATAAGAAATTAAGTTGGAAACCTAATATTCAAGAGAGAATAAACAAGGCCACAGTAGCCCTGTTCTCCTGTAAAAAGGCCATTGGTAATAAATGGGGCCTACAGCCCCGTATTACACACTGGCTATACATCTCGGTCATAAGACCGATCCTTACTTATGGAGTAGCGGTATGGTGGACGGCGCTAGATACAGCGACAAATCGCGATAAACTCAGCAAAGTCCAACGAACAGCCTGCCTGTGTATGGGAGGAGCACTTCGCTCCACCCCCTCCGCCTCACTAGATGTTCTGTTCCATCTAATACCGCTGGACATTTTCAGCAAGCAAACGGCCGCTAACACTGCCATACGGCTTCAAGCCTCCTCTCTGTGGATCAATAATGGAATTGGCCACACCACTATTTTGAACTCGTTCAGAACTATAAACAGTAATATTGACTACACCATACCCCATCCTCAGTTTAATAACTATAGCTTCAAAGTGACTATACCTCCCAGGTCTTCTTGGGAGAATACATCATTTTTGAATGATGGTCCTATAAACTTCTATACAGACGGATCAAAAACGGAGGATGGGGTTGGTGGAGGCGTATACTCAGATAGACTAAACTTAAGTCTCTCCTTTCGTCTACCCGATCATTGTAGCGTGTTCCAAGCTGAAATCCTGGCTATAAAAGAAGTCCTATCCTGGCTTAGAGAAAACGTTATATCATCTAATGATATACGCATCTTCTCGGATAGCCAAGCCGCGTTAAAGTCCCTAGACTCTGTCTCCACAAACTCACTAACAGCCCTAAATTGTCGATCATCTCTTACGGAGATGGCTACACAGTTCAACATTCACCTTCTCTGGGTGCCGGGCCATAGAGACATTCCAGGAAATTGCAAAGCTGACGAACTTGCAAAAAGCGGAACAACTTTACCTCTGCTGGCTCATAATGCTAACATAGGTATCCCTCTAGCTACATGTAAACTTATGCTAAAGCAAGATACCATAGAGAAAACAAACCTCAGGTGGAATAACACCACCACCTGTGTCGCAACAAAACTAATTTGGCCTATTCTTAGTGCCAGGCGCTCAAAACAATTAATCTCTCTGAGTAGATTGCACATTAGCTACGTTATAGGTGTCCTGACTGGGCACTGCTTAATAGGAAGGCATGCTATTCGACTTGGAGCCCCTGCAAATGATTTTTGTAGGAGTTGCTTGGACGAAGAAGAAGAGGAGACAATCTCTCATCTTCTGTGCACATGCCCTGCCTTATCACACAGACGTAGAATCCACCTTGGAGACTACTACTTTAACGATACCAGCGATCTAAAAAATTCAGACATTACTTGTCTCCTACGCTTCATTCGAAGCTCCAATTGGTTCAACGAGTTAAGCTGATTAACTGATCCATGTGGTATCACAATGGACCATACTTTGGTCTAAGTGTGTTGGATGCCCCAACTAACAGCCACTTTAACCTAACCTAAGAACTTATCCTCTCCACGTGGAACCCAAGTCTCCTTTAACTTGCATCCTCCATCATCCTTCTGTGTTTTCGAAATCTATTGGTAACATTAACAACATTAACACAAATACGTCAAGTAAACGCTACTATCATTTTATCCATACCCACACCATAATAAGTTCTCCTCAATCTTCTAACTGCCATTCTCCACCTTCCTCAGTTTTTGAACCAATGTTTTCGCCTGTCGTTAAATTAACATCTAATTTTGCGCCGCTAAACATACCCAGTGATGATGCCCGATACTTGATAGCTTGACTTCACGGCAGTAGACTTAACGAAAATATTCGCCTCTAACTGCTAAACCAAAACTTCTAGCGTTTTTCTTAACTCCCAAAATCACACTTAGGACATCATTGCCCTTACAGAAACTAATATTTGTTCTGATTTCGCAGATAATGAACTATTTGACTCTGATTATACTGTCTTTCGTACGGATGGTCAAATTAATGATCTCACTTCCAATGGGCTCTGTGTTCGCATCTCTTATTAAAATATTTAAATCACCACTTTTCGAGTGTGTCTTTATTAAATGAACTCTTTCTAAATGATGTCTTTATATTATTTGTTGTTTTATTCGTCCCTCCAAAACCTAATCTTGTGAAAAAACATTTTACCGATTCACTTAGTTGCTTGATTGATAGATCTTGCTCCAATGATGAATTTTTCGTGCTTGGTGACTTTAATCTACCAGATTTAAAACGGTTATTATCCAAGGAGGAATCATGTTTCATCCCTTCTAATCGATCTTCTGAAAAACAAATAATCCTTGATCTTTTATCCTTGATCTTTTATCCGCGTTGAATGATGGCTGCTCAGCCGGCCCCGATGGTATTCCCCCGATAGTATTAAAAAAGTGTAGTAATGCTTTAGTTGAACCCCTTACGTTCTTATTTAAACTTTCTCTAAAAACAGGAAAATTTCCCAATATATGGAAGGAGTCATTTCTAACACCAATTTTCAAGAAAGGTAACAAGGCGGATATAAGCAACTACAGGCCCATTGCAAAGCTTTCTTGCATACCTAAATTGTTTGAACAAGTTGTTTGTGAAAGTGTAGCATTTTTTAGTAAAAATCTCATTTGCGAACAGCAACATAGTTTTGTGAAAAAAAGATCAACCGTTACTAATCTCCTCACATTCTCAAACATATGTTCAAACGCTTTAGAACAAGGTTATGAAGTTGACTGTATAAGTGTATATACACTGACTTTTCCAAAGCTTTTGACCAACTTAGCCACGGAATTATTTTATTTAAACTTAAAGCTCTTGGTTTTCCACCATTTTGCTTAGCTTGGATCAAATCATACCTTGAAAACAGATCCTATGAGGTAAAATTTAGAAATTGTCATTCTGAACCTTTTGTTGCTCAATCTGGTGTTCCCCAGGGAAGCCATCTTGGCCCTTTTCTGTTTATCCTGTCTACTAACGATGCATCGTCATGTCTACGCTCAAGTGAAGTACTCATTTTTGCTGACGACATGAAGATTTTTAAAATAATAAAGTCCACCCATGATCGTATTCTTTTACAAGCCGACATTGATAGTTTCACATTTTGGTGTGGGAAAAATAGCCTTTCACTCAACCCTTTAAAATGCCAGACAATAACTTTTACTAAAAAACGAATCGGTAGTGTATTTGATTATTGTATATCACAGCAAAAACTCTTTCGCGTCTCCACATTTAAAGATTAAGGTGTTCATTTCTGTTCCAACTTAGAATTTACACATCACATTAATTTGATTGTTAATAAAGCAAGTTCTATGCTTGGTTTTATAAAACGCTGGCAAAGGAGTTCAATGATCCCTATGTTACTCTTTCTTTGTATAATTGCCATGTTCGTCCTCATCTTGAATATGCTTCGCAGGTATGGACTCCCTATTACGAAATTAATAGAAAACGTATCGAATCAATTCAACATAACTTCATTCGCTTTGCCCTAAAGGGTCTTCCTTGGGATGATCCTTATGATCTGCCTCCCTATGAACATCGTATTCTGCTTCTTCAAATGCAATCTCTTCATCAAAGGCGTGTTAATAATGACTTAGTATTTTTTCAATGGTGAAATTGATGCACCTTATTTGCTATCTTGTGTACATTTGAATTACCGTGGCGGAACTCATCACCTGCGTAAATTTGATTTTATACATATTGACTTCCATAGAACTAACTATGGGAAGAATGAAGCTTTAAGTCGAATGAGCATTTTATATAACTTAAACTGTTCATCGATAGATTTAAATTTGAATAAGGTGGGTGTTGCCGCCAAATCGTAAATGTACATTTGAACCATATATTATATAACATAGTTTAGTCTTGATTTTGCTACCAACCGCGACGGTCGTCACATTTAGTATAATAAAGCTCTTAATACAAATAATTATTGTAACTCTCTTCATTTCTTTCTAACTTACAGTCCACTTGTACTTCGCTCGAACATTTGGTCCTTTTTCGCCACATGTAGAACATTCTTTTAATAAAAAATAAAATTCTAAATTCAATAACTGTCCCATTTAATCCATCCCCTTTGTGTGTGTGAAAGAGCTTGTGTCGCAAAAACTAAACGGCATTTATGTATATTGTACATACCTTTTTCTTTGTATGTTCGACCGTAGCGCGTGGCTTTCTTTAATACGGCACATTATTATCGAGACCCGTTGCTTTTTCTTTGTTAAATTTCTTACAAATAATTCGCGTTTGATATTTTTTGAATTTTAATTGGCATTAAGAAGCAGTTCATAATTCACCATGAGCAACGCAGCTAGTTTAACTAAGCGAGATACGGCTCGCAATTCCATCAGGCGATATATGGTGAGCAGTAAAAAAGCCGAGTCGTTTGATGCAGCTGAGATCGATGTCTATCTCGCACTCGTCGCCGAGCAGTGGGATAAATTCCAAGCAGCCCAACAGGAAGTGGAACTTTCGTGTGGAGCAGAAACTATTGCAGAACAAGAGTCTGAACGAGAACAAGGCGAGACATGGTATCGAGAAGCTCTTACAAATTTCACACGTGCACGCAACAAAATCAAAAACGATCCTCCCGGCACCAGCAAGGAGGTAGTTACAGTTGATAAATTGCTGCACGCTGCTCGAACAGACATTCGTTTACCTCCAATGAAATTACCATGCTTTGATGGGAATTCGAAAGAATGGAAACCCTTTGAAGATGCATTTACAGCATTCATCCATGGCGAGTCGTCGATTTCCAGCGTCCAAAAATTACACTTTTTGTTGAGCAGCCTTCAAGGGCCAGCTCTACAAGTTGTTAAAGGTTTTCGCATCACGAGCAACAACTATGACGAGGTTTGGGAACTATTGAAAAAGCGCTACGACTCTACGAGAATCATTGTCGATTCGCATTTTCAAGCGCTTTTCTCTCTCAAAAAAATAAATACGGAGTCTTCTGCTGCCATAAGATGTCTCTTAGATGAAACTCAAGAGCATTTCCGTTCTCTCAAGGCCATTGGGAGACCTGTCGATAATTGGGATGACTGGCTACTTCATCTAACTATCAGCAAGCTTGATATCGAGACGCATAGGCAGTGGGAGCTGACTCAGACTGGAAATAAAGTTGCGAACTTTAACGAACTTGTGACATTTTTGGAAAACAGATGTCGTTCATTAGATGCCATCATCTGCCACCAGCAAACATCCAGCAGCAAGAACCAAACAAGTCAACAAGTGAAAGGTAAAAAATCAAGTTCACTTCATTGCGCGACACCTGCGACAGCTGCAGCACCTAGCAAGAAAATTCAAGGACGTCGTTTTCGTCGTCAGGTTCAGAACCACGTGTGCCCATATTGCTCAGGTAAGCATTTTATCTTTACTTGTGACAAGTTTCGTTCTACAGAAGTTCCAAGACGAATCTCATTTGCGAACGACAACAATTTATGCTCCAATTGCTTGGGATCTGGTCATAACCAAACCAATTGTCAAAGTAAATACACGTGTCGAGTCTGCAACGCCCATCATCACACGCTTTTACATTGCGAGTCACCATCAGACTCCAGTGTATCGCAAACCACATCTACCCCCAGCTTCACGCCAGCATATGCTTCTCATTCTAAGCATTATGTACTTCTTGGTACCGCAATGGTACAGGTTATGGACAAGTCTAATAGGCCTCAGCCAGCCAGGCTCCTTTTCGACAACGGATCACATGCTTCCTTCATTAGCGAAAGTTGTGTACAGCGACTTTGTCTAAGGCGTACATCAGTGACTACAGCAATTGAAGGAATTGGCGCCACAGACGCCGGGTCCTCGAAAGGCGAAGTCGAACTTACCTTAACCTCACTTGATCAAAAGTTTTCAATAACAATAAATGCTCAAATTTTGAACAAAATAACGAGCCATCTACCGCCGGTTCCAGTTCATAACTACAATTGGCCACATATCAGTGGACTCGCACTAGCAGATCCATGCTTCAACATACCTGCAGCCATCGATTTATTAATTGGATCTGATGAGCTAAGCCAATTTCTATGCACCGGATTGATCAAAGGCCCAGTTGGCACACCAATTGCTCAGAACTCCACACTTGGGTGGGTATTAATGGGCAAAGTGTCGGACTCAACTCCAATGCCAGCTCCAGTGCCAACATATACCGCTTCTTCTCTGTGCCTATTCACCAATGCTGCTTTAACAAAAGCAGTGTCTAGACTTTGGGAAATACAGTCGTTGCCTGAAGTAAAACACCTTACCATCGAGGAGAGCTTGTGTGAGCAGTTCTATGAGGAAACACATTACCGTCAGACGGATGGCCGCTTCGTCGTCCAGCTTCCTTTTAAGCCTGACTGTCCTCTAGGAAGCTCCCGCAATTCAGCCGTTCGCGCATTACTTCGCATGGAAAAACAATTTGCCAAGAACAAAGACCTCTACATAAATTATAAAAAATTTATACACGAGTTTTTGGAATTGGGTCACATGGAAGAAGCTGGGTAGGAACCACCAGCTGAAAGTCATTACTACTTGCCACACCGAGCGGTCGTCAAGGAAACAAGCACCACTACCAAGCTTAGGGTGGTATTTAATGCATCTTGCCGCACCAGTTCGGGATTTTCGCTCAACGACACACAGATGATAGGTCCACAACTACAGCTAGACTTATTTTCAACTCTTCTTCGACTTCGTACACATCGCTTTGCTATGAGTGCTGATGTGGAAAAGATGTACCGTCAGGTAAGAGTAAATCAGCAACACGTCGACTTCCAGAGAATCGTATGGAGAGATTCACCATCCGAAGATATCAAAGATTACAAACTTTTGACAGTTACTTATGGGGTTTCGTCCGCTTCTCATTTGGCGGTTAAATCTCTTCAAAAAGCTGCGACTATCACAAGCCCAAACTTCTTAGTAACTCAAGTTATCTTACGTGATTTTTATATGGATGATCTCCTTACTGGTTGCTATGAGGAAGACGATCTCCAGCGTTTGCAGTTAGACATATCCAATGTGTTAAGCGAAAGTGGGTTCCATCTCCGGAAGTGGGCGTCTAATTCATCAACCGTCATAAACTCTATTCCGATTGATCAACGTGAGGTCATGCAATCCTTGAAATTTGATGAAACAGATGGCGTCCGGACACTGGGCCTTCAGTGGGTCCCTTCACTCGACCATCTTTCATTTGCTGTCCAGGTCAATGAAATACCAAATACAATCCTAACTAAACGAATTCTACTTTCAGATTCTTGTAAGTTGTTCGACCCCTTGGGTTTGCTCTCTCCATCAACCATAATTCCAAAGATGATCTTTCAAAGTCTTTGGAGACCTAAGGTGGATTGGGACGAGACTGTGCCACACGACATCAAACGCAAATGGTTGCATTACAGGGACCATATCACCTGCCTCGCAGCAATCAAAGTGCCGAGGTGGGTTGGTACAGGGATCCCCGAGGCTACAACTGATTTACACGGCTTTGCGGATGCTTCTCAATCAGCTTATGCCGCAGCCGTTTACGTGCGCACAGTAGCTCCCAATGGAAGTATCTCCGTATCTCTACTGACCGCAAAAACAAGAGTCGCCCCCTTGAAGACCACAACTTTGTCGCTGCCACGCCTAGAGCTGAGTGGAGCATTTCTTTTGGCACAGCTGATGAAACACGCAAAAGTCTGTCTGTCACCGCACGTGCGCAAAGTTTATGGATGGACTGATTCCACCGTCGCGCTTGCCTGGATCCGTCAAGAACCTGGCAAGTGGACGACCTTTGTTGCAAATCGTGTGTCGGAGATTCAGCAGATCGTTCCGGCTGAAAATTGGTTTCACGTTCAATCATCGCAAAATCCAGCAGACTGTGCTACTCGAGGTGTCTTTCCACATCAACTATCTGAACATCCTCTCTGGTGGAGCGGCCCTACTTGGCTCCGCGAAGATGAATCCGCTTGGCCTGCGCAACATATTTTCACAACAAAATTAGACCAACGATCAGAATCAGCCAATCTCGTCACTGCACCGCCACCAATCTGGGATCTTATCAACCAGTATTCATCTCTACGAAAATTAAAACGCATCACCGGTTATATTCTCCGATATATTGCCCAGATTCTTCGTCATGTTAAGCTCCGCAAAGAAGAAGAAGAAAGAAAACGTCTTCAGCTTCTAGGGCTAAGCAATGATGTTGAGACCAGTGAAGACGAAACATCAACTCCTCATAAATCAAGTCGACATCTTCACCTTTCTGAGCTAAGCAGTGCTCTAGATTTTTGGATACACCAAACCCAGAAGCATTTCTTCCCAGACGAAGTTCACAGACTGCAATCCAATAAGCCTGTGGGTAAGTGTAGTAAACTTCTAAAATTGCATCCATTTCTAGACCACAATCACCTCATTCGAGTTGGAGGAAGGTTGTCTAACTCGCCTCTTACAACAGACAAAAAATATCCATTGGTACTTCCGGCAAATTCCAGACTTGCTTTACTTCTTTGCGAAGACATTCATTCCTTTACTCTTCACGCTGGCCCGCAAACTATGCTTGCAACTCTCCAAAGCCGATACTGGGTCATCAGGGCACGACAACTTGTACGCAAGGTTTATAAATCGTGCATCAAATGCAGCAGATATACTACCGTCGTTCAGCAGCAACTCATGGGCGATTTGCCATGGCCACGAGTTCAAATTTGCCGACCGTTTTTGCGCAGTGCCGTAGACTTCGCTGGACCTGTGCAGCTACGTTTTTCTAAAGGACGAGGTTCTAGAGCTGTGAAGGGGTATATTTCCATCTTCGTGTGTATGTCCACTGGTGCCATGCACCTAGAACTAGCAAGCGACCTTTCATCAGCAACGTTCATCGCTGTATTTAAAAGATTCGTATCCCGAAGAGGCCATTGCAAGGAATTATTCAGCGACAATGGCACAAATTTCGTCGGGGCTGAAAAGGAGCTTAAGATGCTTCTCTCACTTGCAATGAAAGACGAACACCTGGCGAAGCATCTCAGCGACGACGGCACAGTCTGGCATTTCAATCCGCCTTCCGCTCCCCACATGGGTGGATATTGGGAGACCGCCGTAAAACGTGTCAAATTCCATCTTCGTCGCACCTTGGGAGATACTCTACTAACCTACGAAGAGTTCACAACACTGCTAACAGAAATCGAAGCTTGCGTCAACTCGAGGCCTCTATGTGCTACCACATCCGATGTCGACGATTTGTCCGCTCTAACACCGGGCCACTTTCTCATTGGCGAACCGTTGAAAACAATACCGGAACCCAATGTAAATGAATTCAAGGGAAATCTGATGAGTAGATGGCAAGTTATCTCAAGTTTACGACAGCACTTCTGGAAGAGGTGGAGTTTGGAGTATTTAGTCCAGCTTCAACAACGGGCAAAATGGAATCGTCCGAGTATTAAATTCAATGTTGGAGATTTGGTGTTGGTGCGTGATGAAAAGTTGCCACCAACAAAGTGGAAGCTAGGCAGAATTATTCGTTTACATCCCGGACATGACGATCTAGTGCGAGTCGTCACTATAAAGACAGCAGATGGAGTACTTATGCGACCAGTCGTTAAGGTATCACCACTATTATCTTTCATCGATGACAAGCCTAACAATTGAGTTTTGAGAAAATAAAATGTATTCTCTCAAGGTGGGCAGAATGTTGCCGCCAAATCGTAAATGTACATTTGAACCATATATTATATAACATAGTTTAGTCTTGATTTGGTACCAACCGCGACGGTCGTCACATTTAGTATAATAAAGCTCTTAATACAAATAATTATTGTAACTCTCTTCATTTCTTTCTAACTTACAGTCCACTTGTACTTCGCTCGAACAGTGGGATTAAAATCATTGTTTAGAACCAGTGCTCTACTATCGTAAACGTTCTCATTTTATTTTTTGTTCTGTAATAGTTAAATGTTAATTATGTTTTGTATTTTGTGCGTGTGTTAGGCTATAATTGTATTATTTTTTTACTAACAACTAACACATGCACTTATGATGAGCATCTGATCGTAGTTTGACGCTTGCTATAAGCTTACTACTTTCTGAAATTCTGAAGTGTAACAAAAATTTGTACAGATACATTAGATTACTCGAATTTGGCTTGTTCCAAATTAGTGGCATCCTCAATAAGTTAGATAGACAACTTGACCTCGGCTTCTCCTCTGATCCATTTAATTCTTTTGTGCCTGAAAACTCTTCTTCTTTCCGTCCTTAGCCAATATCATCCTCCTTTATCTTTCTTCTTCTATCTAGATGATAATACTCCAGCTATTGAGTCTGAAAGCCCTTCCATCTTCAACTTTCGTTAAGCCGATTTTCATCATCTAAATACTCTACTCAAAGGCATTAATTTTAACTACTTTATCTACTGTTTACGCCTATCGACATAGCTCTTTCCTTTTTCTACATCTCTATTTTCGATTGTCTTATCCAAAGCGTTCCTTTCATAATACAAAATAACTGCATGTTATCTCATCCCTGGTACAAAAAAGAACTGCGCAGTAATCGTACTACAGTAATCCGTAATGTTAAAAACAGCTTATGGCAAACTTATCTACAATTCCAGACGCCTCTAAATTACCTTTACTACCAATAAGCATCTACTTGCTTTCCAACTTTATTCCAATCCCTTTACCAGTTGTATCTTTATAAGATGGAGACTTGCCTCATCTTTGAACCAAAGCGTTTTTACTAATTCAATAACGTCAAAAGAAAATCAGACAGTATTTCCTCAACGCTCAACTTCCTTGGCACATCTTCATCTGATCCAAAAATAATGGTTAATCTTTTTGCTACCTTTTCAAGCCAGTCCTATAGTAATGATTTAGATGAATCCGGCTTAGATTTTCACAGATCTCTATATCTATTACTTTCTCCTTCGTCTTTAATAAGTTAAACTCACTGAAAGATGACTTTTCTCCTGGCCCCGATGGAATCCCTGCTATTTCTCTTCAACAATTCTCTAATTTACTTTTCGAACCTCTTACAAAAGTCTTCCAACTTACACTTTCGCAAGCTGTGTTTTCCTCTGTTTCGAAAAAATCCTTTATATTCCTTATTTTTAAAATGATATTTTTGTAGCAATTTTATTTGTAACAATGATATTTTTAATTGCCTCACGATTGCTAAACTTTCTGCACTACCCAAGCTCTTTGAAAGTATCGTTCGTGGCTCTTTTTTCTTTCATTGTAAGTCTCTTTTTTCCCCTTTTCAAAACGGCTTCCTAAAAGGAAGGTCCAATACAACTAATCTTACCCAGTTTGTCTCCAAAACACTACTTGCTCTAGAAAAAAGTCTAAAAGTTGATATCACAACCACTGATTCTTTTAAGGCCTTAGACAAGATCAGACATCAAATTAAAACTTAAAGCTCTAGGTTTTCTAACATTGTTTATTGAGTGGATTAAATCTTACTTAGAGTTATTTTTAGAAACTCGGTGTCTTTTTCCGTATAATTAAACAACTTAGCCGAGTAAGCTTACAAAAACAAAACTATATTTTTATTTAGTTTTAAAATCGAACTCAAAAATCGATTTTATGCCAAGCAACTTTTAACAACAGTAAGATTTAATTTTTCTTATCTTAATCGTTTTTTGAAGACTCACCAAGATACTTTTAAGGTTTATTAGAAAGTAAGTCGTGCTACGTTTTTCTTGTAAAAATGCTGTCAACCGCGTTTTTAATTTTGTTACGCTTTTGATTCGCGTAAGTTTGGTTGCGGATAAAACAAAAACATGAAATCTCAAAAAGTGCAGCAAACAGAAAAAGAAGTCGTTAGCTCTGAATGAAAAATGTCAAAAATCGCACTCTACGGACAAGCCTTTGATATACACAAGAGTTATCAATTGTACCAACGTTTTCATTTGACTCGAGCAAACGCCAAATTCCATTCCCATAATTTACTACGGATATTTTCGCCACACGAAAACACACGAATCAAAATCTTGACAAAAAATCAGTATAAATCATGTGTCTTTTTCATGCTTAAAACAAGTCGGGCAATTTTACATTTTCTTTTTCTAAACTGAGTGTTGTGTTTGGCAAACAGTGCGTGTTTGAAAAGAGATTTTGGCCAGAATAAAGCACTTACGCAACTTTGTGCAAAAAGAAGCACATTTTACGGATACTAGACTGAGAACGATTCTTGGCAAAGATCTTCAATATATTATTCTCTTTCAAGATCCAATTAAATCAGGAACTTAAGATGCACGACTATCCTCAGCCTCACACATTTTCATCCAGTCGGCTACTTTTATAAATCGATAAATTTCGGAAAACCTTCACTTTAATTGCGAGAAGTCAATGCATCCACAGAGCGTGATGGTTTGGTGCAGATTGCGGGGTGATGGTCGTAACATCGGACCATTTTCTTAGAACAACGAACAACTTGAAACAACGTTTCGGGCAACGCAACGGTGGGCTTTACAGAGCCATATTAACGGACTTTTTTAAACTAAAATTGAAGACGAGGATTTAAATTATGTTATCTCGAAGCAACGACTTGATTCTATTTGAAGCACTTACTTACGGCCAAAATCATTCAAGCAATCCGTGAGCTATACAGCCCAAAACGATTAACAAGGTGTTGGAAAAATAGGAGCCATAGAATGCCCTACTGCTAAACCAGCTGTAAAAGAAGTTTATCAAGAATGACACCACAGCAAGCCTTATTTTCATAAATGAAAGTGAAAGCAATTTGCATGCAATTATATAAATTTGGAAAAAAAAGTATGTTAAAGTCCCTTAAGCTTATAAATTGCACTTTTCGATGTCTTCCTGTATATCTGATAATTTTCCATCAAATGAACGCTCACGCAATTCACCTATCTCCATATATGATATATTTCTTACGCCTTTTTTCTTATACCTTCTCTAGTAATTATGACTTCCCTATATTTACATGTATCTGAAAGATACACGCATGTTAAACATAAGTTAAAAAAAGTCAAAAAGAATAAAAACAAAAATGATAATTTTTAACATTGTAACTTTGCGAAGAAAGATTATCATCCAGAAGTGTGAACAAATTTGCGAGAAAACATCACTTAAAACCGCATTATGGTAATTTAATAAGGACGCGCTCAGAGCTCAGAGCCGTTACACAGCCACGAGAAATACATATATAAAATCCATGAAGAAGAAGCTGGTGATGGCGGTGGAAGATGAAATGGAACAAAAAAGACCTTAACCATCATTATCATCGTTAACTTCATCATCAGCAATATTTTCTAAAGAGATGTAAGAGGTGTGTCTGATTTATGTCATTATCATCGTTTTTAGTCATCTTCGTCACCACACCATATATACAAGAACTATGGTCAGGCCATGTTCGTGTCCGCATGTTATCATCATTTTCATAATTATTATCATCATCGTCGTCACCCTTTTAGCCGTCTCCAGAAGCATCAGAAGTTCTTTTTTTTTGTTGATTTACGTTTTGCACCTTCTTCCATTTTAAGATCTCAAATGAATCAAAACGTAAATTTGTCCTTCATTATAATTGTTTATGTCAATCAGATTTTAAAACTAAAACATTTTGCCTTTATAACTTAAGTTATTGTAATAGGTCCAATTAGTCGTAGTAAAAATTTCTCGACGCGACGTTCCAAGGCCTATAATGAACGAACGGACGGGAACTTTTATTAGTCGGCAGTATCTCAAGAACCACTCTAGATATCTACTTCCAATAGATTTTGATTAACAGATAATAACACCAACAAATGAAAAAAAGGACTTTAACAAAATTTAATGGGTGACAAATTTGGCTGACCCCAAAAATCTACCGAACAATAACGCTAGCGACTTCAATTAAATATCTTCGAACTAACTTTATATTATAAAAATACTAGCTGAACCGGCCACGCGTTGTTGTGGTTAACTTTTTAGCTTATATGAAACGTTTGACATAGCGTTATCTATTGAATACTTACTCAATCCAGTCAGCAGATGTTGCCATCTTTTAGAATAGTTTGGAGCTAACATATAATTGTAACTGTCAAATAATATAGACAAATAATTTGCAGTAAAATAATATTGCGATGTTAGCTATCCTATATTTCAAGTTGGATTAAACTGCACAGGCACACGGTATACAAATTTGATTAAAATAGGTTAAGTAGTTTAGGAGTCCATGGCGGACAAACATCGTAACACTTTATTTATATATATTAAGATTGTTTTGAACATTTAGTAAAATTTTTCTATCTACAAAAATATTCCTGAAAATTGGTAAAAACGGATTTTGGACTCGAATACCTCAGAAAAAGAGGCTGGGATGCGACCCGCACTGATAACTTCCCATTGGTATCCAATAATTATAAAAATTTTCAATTTGAGTTTACAAATATTTTTGGTATAGGTACCGTTACCTAAAACTTGTTAATATACGTTCTTTAATTAAATTTCGTAAATAAATGACGACCCATTTTTGAGTGTTTGAATTTCGAAAAAAATGTTCAATATTTTTTTAAAAATCAAAAATAAAAACAATCACATTTTTTATCATCAAATCTCATCAAGAGTTTGTGCAGAAAATATTATTGAAATCAGTTGATTAGTTCTTGAGAAAACTTAAAAACAAAATAACGGTTCTATGGGGGTACCCTTCTGGAGCAATACAAAAATATTTTTTTTTATTGAAAGATGCAAAATTAAGAGAAAAACATTTAGAAGAAACTTAATAAAAATCTATTTTAAGAATTTCTACAAACTCCTAACTCAAATCGGATAAAAACCTTAACTTCCCAGCTTAAAATCAATTAACCCTATGGTTTCAGCTGTAGGGGTGAGGACATCCAGTCATACATACAGACTTCTCTACCGTGGTGAAAACAGCTTTTAGAGTGTTAAAATTTGAACGGCTTGTTTGTGGAAGACCATGTGTCAAAGATTCAATCGCTCGCGAACTCTTTTATTTTCATTTTCACAGTTCTTAACAAAAAATCAGTATAGCATTACGAACTCTGGTAGAGTTCGATGCGTTAAACCCAATTGTTGATGGCTTACTATTATTATTTCTAAAAGTTCCTTATGTGTTAATTTCAATATCTTTTGACAGTTTGTCATAATTTTTAGGGTGTGTTCACAGTTCGCAGTGATATCTGAAAGTTGTCTTACAGCCCTATTATGGCTATCAACTATCAATTATTTGATAACTGATAACTTCTATCATTTTATTGATAATTTGGTATTATGAGTATCAAATGATAATTTTTCATCCATTGTGAATACTAATCAATGTACGATTGTGAATAGGTTTTGTTTGGTGTTTGACGTTTGTCATTTGTGTTGAGTTCTTGTGTTTTGGTCTATAAATAATTTCGGCGGAATAATGTAAGTTGTTTTCATTAAATAAATTTCTCTTTTTTCTTGCTTTTCTTGCTAGCTTGCACGATAAACCTTCGTTCCACAGTACAATTGCCTTCAAACAACAATTCTAGTGAAGGCATTTCGTTCTTCAATTTGTATATTCAATAAAAACTACAAAAAAACTTTTATAAATCGTATATAAATTTACCATTTATGAATATTTGATACATTTGTCAACGAAGATTTTGTAGCTGATAGAATATTTGATGGGTATCAATATGTCTGATAGCCGTAATACCGAGTTTATCAATAAAGCTATTCACAATAGAGCTTTTAATTCACTATTTATCAAAATTATTGATAATTGATCACCATAATACCGATTCATTAATGTTGATAATTATCAACTATTATCAAATATCGTGTTGATATCTGATAACCATAATAGGGCTGTTAAACTGTTCCATTTGGTAAACGGTTTATTTAGTAAAATGAGCTGGACGGAAAATACTAGTTACCCTTTAAAGGTCTAAAGTTTCTTTTTTAAAGCTGTCAGATTACAGACCACGGAAGTAATTTTGTATACCTTAATTTTTGTCGTCTATATTCTTCGTACTAAAAATAACTTTTTAAATCTCCACTAAAAAAAAGTCCATGCAAAAGTCTACGCACAAAGTGAACATCATCATTATCTTCATATAATACTTTAATGCGCAATGTTTATACCACGTTTACACGTGACTAAAATATTTTTAATTATTCAAAGCAAACTCTCAAACAACGCGGCACTCGCAACAACAAACCAGCAAACAAAATTATAGAAGGGAATATGTGATATCAAGAATGCAATCAAAATCCTTTTAGCACGATTATAATCGCACACACCAGCTTGCTAGCTATGTTCATGTTGTCGTCATTGCCATCGTCGCCGTTGTCGTCGTCTTCATCAAGTGTTGTCGTGGTGTCGTTTAAAATCTTTTTATACATATATGTCTTTTGTTTTGAAAATGTATGTTAGGATGTAAAACGCGTGTTCAAAGCTTTCTATGATAACACGTTTGTGGTGCGCAAAGCCCGCTATCATCATCATCGTTTCCTGTTCCTGCTTAGTTTATTGTAAAAGAAAATTTTTATATTGTATATAGTTTAGGCTGCAAGGTTTCGAACTACGTCTTTTATCTTTTGAAATTTTCAAGAAACTAGGAAGTTTGAAGTTTAATTAACAAACAAATGATTTATTTTCTAAGTCATTGTTTAAAATATTGCAAACCTTAAAAACAGCCCTTTTCTATTTCCCATACAAACGTTTTCTAGAGTCAATTTGAACTTTATTGCTATTCAATAAAGTTCATATTAAATTATAATCACTCACTGTTGTCTAAGCAATTTAGGTGTGTCCTAACGTCAAAGAGACAATTTGCAATTTATTACCGCTGCATAAAGTTCAAATTCAATCATATCTATGAAAATATAGTCTTCGCGTGCGCTTTGGAGGATCTAATGTCGCGTTCCGAAAAAAAAAACAAAAGTGAAACGCGAACGCGAACTCGACAAAAAATGTAATAAACCATTAGTAGTACTGATTTCCAATTAATTTGGTCGGCTTCGCGAAACTTAATTTTAGCTAACTTCAGTTGTAACTGTATCAGATTATTTTTATACGCTCAAGGATTCCGTAATATCTTCATCGCCGCATCAAATTCGCACATTGTTTGCGATTATCATATCGAGATGTTTCCCCTCGAATCCAAAAGGTTTGTGGGTTAAGTATAGAGATGACATGTCTGAGGATGTTTTGCATCGTGTGCCCCGTGAAACTTTGAATCCTACACTACAAATGACTGAAGAAATTTACAATTAGACATTGATCATGATAGAATATTTGTGTTTATTGATAGCAAATAAAGTATTGTCGTGTTTGGGAATGACAGCACCCAATCGTCATATGCATGATGCATTAAACCACGAGTTGCAAAGGGAACAACAGTACGACATTGAAGCATTAGCCGAAACAGTTCGTATAAATGTTCCACAATTAAATCAACAACAAAGAATTGCCTATACGACACTTTGATAGAAGCTGTGAACAGTGGATCTGGTGGAATTTATTTCCTTGATGCTCCCGGAGAAACCGGAAAAACGTTCTTAATCGCATTGCTTTTGGCGAGGATCAGATCGCGAAATGATGTTGCTCTAGCGTTGGCTTCATCTGAAATAGCTGCGACTCTGCTGGAAGGCGGACGATCTGCGCATTCTGCCTTGAAATTACCATTAAACATGCAAATCACCGAAACACAAATATGTAACATCGCCAAAAATAGCGCAATGGCCAAGATCCTACAGGTATGCAAATCAATTGTTTGGGATGAATGCACAATGGCTCATAAGAGGTCACTGGAGGCGCTGGACAGAACATTGAAAGATCTTCGTGCCAACCAAAATATTTTTGGTGGGACCATGATTCTGTTGTCAGGTGATTTTCATCAGACTCTTCCAGTTATTCTCCGATCAACTGTTGCTGATGAACTAAATGCATGCCTAAAATCATCGAATTTGTGGCAGTACGTAAAGACACTCCAATTAACAACTGACATGGGAGTATTTTTACAACATGATGAAACTGCAAATGTGTTTGCGAAGCAGTTGTTAGATATTGGAAATAATAAAGTTGCAATGGACACCTCGACTGGATTCATCACATTACCCACAGATTTCTGTTACATCATAGATTCAAAAGAGGAGCTTATTCAGCGTGTTTTTCCAGATATAGCGCAAAAGTTCAATAACCATAATTGGCTGGGTGAACGAGCAATATTGGCAGCGAAAAATAAAGATGTCGAGGATCTCAATGCGACCATTCAGAATTTTCTTCCAGGACAGTTGGTTTCCTTCAAATCAGTCGACACCGTTATGAACCAGGATAACGTAGTCAACTATCCCACGGAGTTTTTAAATTCACTGGAATTGCCTGGATTGCCACCTCACAATTTGCAGTTAAAAGTAGGATCAGTTGTCATCATGCTGCGTAACATTAATCAACCTCGACTATGCAATGGAATAAGACTGGCTGTGAAAAAGCTGATGAATAACGTCATTGAGGCAACAATCATAAAAGGAAAATACAAAGGAGAGGATGTCTTGATCTCGCGAGTACCGATAATTCCAACGGATTTACCATTCGATTTTAAACGCTTACAATTTCCAGTACGTCTGGCCTTTGCGATGACAATAAATAAATCGCAAGGACAGTCTTTAGAAGTTTGCGGAATCAACTTGGAGTTTCCCTGTTTCGCGCATGGACAATTATGTCGCGTGTTCGCGCGTCGGAAAACCGTCTTCTTTGTTTATTTACGCACCACAAAACAAAACAAAAAATATAATTTATGAGAAAGCCTTAAATTGATTAACAAACTGTATCATAACAGTGTGTGTCTGTTAATAAAAAATTAAACCTTATAAATAGCCAGTATTTCAGGAAAAATTTGTGTTTTTTTAAGTAAGCAACATGATGTGTCGAAAATAATAAAAAAAACTTCATGCTTCATTAAAAAAATGCTTTTTTATTCAAAACGTTTTGTTTGTTTTGAAATTAATTTACACAAAAGTTTAGATCTTTTATTTATCGATTGAGGCAGCACGAAGTCTGCCGGGTCAGCTAGTCGGTAAATATAATTTGCTTAAGTTTGTGGTCAATTTTCCTCAAGCGTCACGCCGGCCACCACCGCCGTAGGCTTTTTCACGTATCCAGTTCCTGAGGTTCTCATAAAATGTCATTATGTCTCTTAAATCCCGTGCTTTAACGTTGTTGGTCTTTGATAGGGATTTTTTACGTATTTTAAAAAAAAAATGTTTAATTGCGAATTAAAAATATGAATAATACGAGTATCAAAATGAGCAAGATAATAAATATTTTATGTTTCGTATTTTAAAATATTAACATATGAAATATTGAATGATGCCAAAACCTACTTTAACATAAATACATATATTAAATATGTAAACGTGTATTTAACACTACCCTTATAACGCATTTTGATACGTATGAGAATTTAATTGTCAAACCAAGTAAAAATAAGTATTCAGATTGGTATTTTGAAATAAGGCCAGCTTTCAAGAATCGAAATAAATTCACTTTGATAAGGCCAGCTGTTTGTCTTATTACACTCAAACAAGGTAAAATAAAGCCATATTGGTTTCATTTCACTTTAAACAGTATGGTTTGAGATGAATGCAAAATAACCGTGAACCTACCTCAAATCTTATAGCCTCACTTTTTATACTCACCCTAAAAATAAGTCGTTAATGTTTCTCAAAATAATTTGTTTTTTTTTTCACCCCCTCAAAGTGTATTATGGCATACTGCTGGAAATTGGTGCAATAAGGCCAGTTTTTGAAAGTTGGGATTATTTCATTTGGCTTTATTTTACGGCACCATTGAGGTTGGCCGCTACCGTTGAAGTTTAACATTCGATGGACAAGGATTTGAATCTAGAAATGAATGTGAAAAGCTGAAAGTACTATTTATCAATGAAACAGTTTAATGGATTAGAAGTTGCAGATAATAGTTCGTTAATGAATATAAGAAAGAGAATCGGAGGCAAAACGAGAGCCCTAGGGAACACCAGATAAATAGATAAACCTTCAAATTACCGGTGGAGCTATATTGCTACGAAAGCCATACTACAAGTCATTAAGAAGCTTTTGGTTATTCAAGACTCAGCCGATTATTAATCAGTGTTTTGGAAAGAGGGAACTTAAGTTTGATTAGACGATAGTTAGGAGAGGAGGATCCATATTTTCTTTAGAGACAGGCCTTATAAATGCTGTTTTTCAACTTTACTCGGGAAATACCTGTAGAGTGGGACGTTGAAGAACACCTCTCATAAAAATAGGGGACTACTATTCGGGCCAGCGGATTTATGTACGTTAAGGTCTTGTAGTACTGTTGCAACTGAATGAGTACAAAAAAAGATTCGTCTCATAAAATCCTTTACGCTCTAAAGTAAAGAAGGACTAATGGCACTCTCTGGTAAAGAAGCTTCGTATTGACAGCAAACTGTGCAATTACTAGTCATGTAAGAATTTAAATAAATAAATAAATCAGGTGGTGCATCAGAACCAAGGTCTAATGACCTGTGTTCGAGTAAAAGAACAGAGGAATAGAGGGGACCTACAGTTTTTATGCCAAATCCTCAAACTACTCTTGGAGGATTTGTCAATTCCTCGGAAATGGTAATACTAGCTTGGTGGCATAGACAGGGATTGAACAAGGATCTCTGGCCTGGCATGTATGAATTTGGTTGTCGAATATGGCACTATAGCCGTCTTATCGTAGCTTCACTTTCACTTCTCGAACTATAAAATAAAATCTCATCCCTTTCCTGCATTTTGTTTTGTTTTGCTTGGTATAATATTCTCATCTCCCAGAAAGAATACAAAAACTATATACTAATACTTTTTATAGCTACTCGTATGTATATAAAAACCACAAAGAGGACATCGTTTATGCACGTTTTAATTTCACGCCAGCTGAGAATAGATGATTTAGAATGAAAGGTACGATTACGAGTATATAAGGATACAATTTTAATCTTGCCTTTGTACCTTTTAGCTGAAAGCTGTCGACGATGCCTTCAGTATGTTGTCTGTCGTTGCTTATAATATCTTCCCATACTTAGTTTTAATTGATGATGTAAATGATTATGATGATACACATGCAGTTGTGCGTGCGATACAAAATAATGATATCCGTACAAAAATTACCGACAACTTTAGAATAATGCGTAAGAAAAATAAAACGATTGTTTTTTCTCCATTCAAACAGAAAACTTCGCTCAGTAAGAAGACTCGGGACTCTACGAACAGAAAAACAGTATAACGTTCTTGAAATGTTTTCTTTTTTGTATACGAGTAGGTATTTCGAATATAAGCAACATCACATTCATCACATTGAAATAAATTATTCAGTGGACACCACAATGACAGTATTCCAAAAGGTTCTGAAAGACACTTCTTGAAAATTAAATTATTTTAAAAAATTCGTTTTTGGTTTGGTGCATGCAACAATCTTGCAGTTTGGTACCTATCTGTAATTTTTACAAATATTTAGGTGTCACTTTTGGAATTTGGATTGAAAAAAGTCGGAGAGTTCCAAAATGTGTGTATTCTTAATAATGTAAGTACTTTTGGTTATATGTAGTAACATATTTTGTCAAAAGAGAGAATTTAAAAATGAAGTATAGAACTTGAACTTTCAACATGGAAGCATCCTTAAATATATGACAAACTGTCAATATGAAAACATTTAGCAAAAACAACCTTTTTATAATGGTTAAGATCACGATCGAAGACCAAAGTCTTAGATTGTGATGCCCATTTTAGAACCTTCTTGTCACTTAAAATTTTCGTTAGCAACCATCTTCGGCATAGAGGTGACTGTATAGTCACGTTACAGTCAGATCAGGTCAATAGAGAAAAATGTTGCAAAATGTTTATTTTATTAATTTCATAAATTCCCAGGTTACGTTACGTTAGGTTAAAGTGGCTTTCCGTGATTGAGTAGGACACACTTGTTTACAGTTTAATGGCCCATTGTGATACCACACACAAGCTGAATGAACCAGTCCGTGATTGAGTAGGACACACTTGTTTACAGTTTAATGGCCCATTGTGATACCACACACTAAGCTGAATGAACCAGTTTGAGTCCCTTACAAAACCCGAAAGGCTGATTATATTAAAATTATTAACTTCTCATAGGAAGTTATTGTAATCGGTCCGATTTGTCGAATTGAAAATTTTGACATTTCTCGACGTTTCAAGGTCCGTAGAGTCGAAATAAAAGATTTTATAGAGAGATGTCTCTGCGCGCGTGTGTACGTATGAACGTTCGCGAAGTTTTTTTCGTCGTCCATAGCTCTAGAACCAGTAAAGATATCGACTTCAAATAAATTTTGTCATATATGTAGATAATAATGCAAGATAATAATAAATACAGAAAGGACTTTGAAAAAAATTGCGTGGGTGGTTTTTTACCATAGCAATTTGAAAAAAGGTACAATTTTGGTTAACCCTAAATATCTCACGAACCAATAACGGTAGCGACTTGAATTAAATTTTATATAATATATTGTACCGTGATACCAAACAAATATATTTTTGGAAAAAAATCTAATTAACGTTTTTTTTTTTTAATTAAAAAAACGAACAAAAACTTTACGAACAAAAGATGATTTTATTTCCAAAATAATTTTGTGCTACAAAGAATAACGTTTTTGATCTGGTAAAATTTTGAGAAAAATCGAATTGACAAAAATTAAAAATATTGGCTT
This sequence comes from Eupeodes latifasciatus, assembly GCA_920104205.1. Classification (NCBI taxonomy): domain Eukaryota; kingdom Metazoa; phylum Arthropoda; class Insecta; order Diptera; family Syrphidae; genus Eupeodes; species Eupeodes latifasciatus. The sequence continues at coordinate 146,048,180 of OV049924.1, forward strand.
CAAACTAATTTTATCTCACAGAAAATATTGTTTTCGGCATTTAGTAAATTTTTATAAAAATCCTAAAGTCCGCTTTTTCTTTAAAAAAAAATAAAATCTACAAAAAATAGTACGCAAATTTGGTAAAAATTGATGTTTGGTTCTTGATATCTCGTGAACAATAGAAGATATTGACTCCAAATTAATTCATTAATCATTCATCCAATTTGTATTTGTTTATATAAGAAATAAAAACTTTAAGAAATGCTACTAAAATTGGTAAAAATTGGTTTTTGACTAAAAATCCCATTAACAAAAATAGATTTTAAATCAAACTAAATATTTCATCATATGCAAAATATTGCTGGTAATTTTTTTATTTAAAAAAAATTCAACTGACGACTTTTTTGATAAAACTCGAAAGCCTACAAACCTTTTAAGCAAGACAAATCGACAGAGGGGATGGGAAGTTATCAGTGTGGGTCGCATCCCAGCCTCTTTTTTTCTATTATTTTTTCCAGGCAAAATCATCATTGACCTCAGATTTTTTACCATTAAGTGAAAACAAAAAGTTGTTTCCACAAAACTATTTTACCATTTGAGAATATTATTAGGTACGATTCAAATATACAAGGACTAACGACTTAATTGTTAAAAAATATTGTGTATTGAAAATGATGAAGACAATTATTGTTTCTATAATTTTTTTCCAACACTGTATGTATCACGAATATTCTTATACTTTTTTTAACATTTGAGAATAGTTCAATAAAAAATGACTATAAGAAAACTTAAAGAAGAGAGGTAACTTCTTACTTTCTGATTTAGGTCTGTTAAACTTCAAAAATTCTTAAACTAAAATAAAAGCACTTATTTTGGCTTTTGATCTCTTTTAAAAAAAAATAGATAGAACCTTTGCCGAAAATATTAAAATAGTTGTGCTTATCATAAGTATGAAAAGTTTAAATTTTTATAAACAAAATTTAAAAAAGCTACAATTTTAAAAAGTTACTCACCAATAGACAATTGAATTTTACGACATTCGCAACCTAAATAAAGAAAATGAAATGTTTTATCAATTAAAAACTGTGTTTTGTTTTCAATTTAAGAAAATTAAAAAAATTTGGATGATTAAAATATAGTAAAATACGAATAATTGTTTACTTTTTTTAAAGAACTACTACTGATAAATTTCAAACAAGTTTATGATCGTTATTTTTTGGGTCAAAAAGGTTAAAATAAATGTGTTAATGTTTTTAAAAAGCCCTTTTGGTGAATCTCTACACAGAACGAAAAAGTCATTCTATTGACTATTTTGGTAGCCAAATTGACTATTTGGTAGTCAATATTCAGCAAATAACAGCGATATATGTGGGATCGGAAAATTTTTGACAACTTTGGTTGAAGGAAATTGAAACTCCGGTAGTCAATACGACAACTGCGGTAGTCAATAAGACAAATGTGGTAGTGAATACGACAATTGCGGTAGTCAATATAACAATTTGTTCTGAAAACCGTAATCTAATTTGACTACCGGATAGTCAATATAACAATTCTCGATAGTAAATTTTGGCAGTCAACCAAACAGCCAAATTGTCATATTGACTATCAATCTAGATTATTTAAATGTACAGAAACTTCGCATGCACCCAACTTCATACCTACCCCAAATACATGCTCCCCCATACATACCCCACTGTTTGTACGCGTCTTAAAGAATCATAAGACACAGACACGATGTCATTCCCCTTTTTAAACATAAGCCAGGCATTCTAACGATAAAATAAAAATAAATGCAAGTAACGATTAACAACTTTGCCGAACAGAAATTAACGAATAAAACAACTTTGCGCATCACTACTCTAAATTTCATTTTTTTCCATTTTGTTGTATACATAGAAAAATAAATAAGAGGGCGGTAGCTTAGCTTTTTGTGATTAAACGAAAAAACCAGGACGAAAACTATTTAGCTACTTTTCCATCATGGTGCAATTTGAATAAATGTTGTCAGAATTAAGCTGGAAATACACTTATTGGCTTTGCGGTTGGGACGAAGGGTGAAGGATGAAAAGATAAGATGTAATGAAAGACAGGAGCACGATCAGAAACTGATAAGGAAAAAGTAAAAACTTGTTTGTAACGTTTATCCATTCATATCATTATACAAGCTCCGCCCTATGCAACGGTTACATTTTGAGTGTTATTTTCATTCCATACTTTTTTTTGGCAATGCGATGTCTATTATTCTCGAGAAAGGAAAGGGGCAAGGAATTTTGTGTCTGTGTTTGTGGGTTATAATGAAAACAAGAGCGAAATTTGAAATAAAACAAATGAGATCAGAAACAGGCCTTTTTTGCTTTTCTGATCGCCTGGTGAATGAGAGAAGCCATGTTGAACAAATTTTTGTTCACATAAGGAGGAAGAGGATATTGGCAACATTTGCTTTCACCAGGACCACAGCCGAAGCTACACTCGATGTTTTTATAGCTTTTTCAAAAAAAAAGTTATTTGGCGGACCCTTTATAAGCTCCACCTTTGTATATATAATCTATAGTACTCTTATGGAACACGAATTTTTAGTTCATTGACGTCCGACTGGCGGCGCTAGGAGTACTGAAAATTTGTTGTGCAGATTTTAGAAATTAAAAGAAAAAAGAGTTGAGGAAAAGAGGGTTTTATTATTTTCTCTCTTGTTAGAAATGAAGAGAGTAAGTGAGGCAACAAAATAATACAGTTGCTTATGTTTTTTTTGTGTGTTGTCATGGAGATATTCCTATGTATTGAACTATGTAGGTTTTGTTTTTTTTGCATTTGATTTCAAATTTTCAAATTTATAAAATCTAAAATAATTCAAATTTCTTTTCACAATGAATACACTGTTGTCATATTTTGAATATTGTACATAGTTGTGTGGATGTGCATATTTAAAAATTGGCAACAGATTTTTGTAGGTTTTTTTTTGCATTTTTTGGAAAGAAATAATACGGTAGGTAGGGAAATTCAATTTTGAGTCAGATATGTATGTAGGGAGGTAGGTACAATTTTTGTTACTCGTAAGTTGTTGGATATTAAGGTACAAATTTGAAAACACTAATTAGATAGTGTTTACAAATTTGTACCTATGCACATGTAGGTATAGGTATAGCTTCATTTTTATCATAGGTTATTCGTATTTGGTATTCTGTTGTAAGCATAGTTATAAAGTATATTATAAGTACATAGGTATATAGAAAAACTGTAGGTCGAATTTTCTTAAAACTAATTAATTAAATAAATTAAATTTGAAGACAATAGTTTCAACTGTCCTCGAAATATTCGAAGCAAAAAAAAAAACTTACCAATCGTTAGTTAATTTTTGTTTTGTTGAAAAAAGGTGTCAATTAGATCTTTTTCTAAACTTTACCTAATGTAAGAAACAATTAGTTTGAAGCCAGTATCCTCATTTTGGCCAAGATATTCGAGTCGAAGTCAATTAAATTTTCCAAAATTTGATCCATGTGTCGAAAACGTTATTCTTATTTGCATTAAGACATTCTGGACCGATAAAAATAACTTATTATTTGAAGTTAATAATTTTAACTAAAATAATAATAAGAATAATAATGCGACCCACACTGATAACTTTAAATCCCGTCTGTCGATTTGTCTTTTTTAAACCTTTTACAAAATATTCATAACAATATTTTGTGTAAGATAAATAATTTGATAAATAATTTTTAAATTGCTAGCTATTTAAAAGTCCAAATGACCCAAATGATATATTGTTTATATTATATTTATCAGCAAAGAGTAAAAACTAAAAAATATGGGTTAAATATGGGTTAGTCTAAAACAGTTGGGGGTACCGACTCTGGAACAGGTAACATAAAGTTGGTCATGGATATTGTAATCTTTTGAATTCAAATGGTATATCAGTTGGAATCATAGGGATACGCGGTATCAAACACACTTATCCTTTTGATTTACCAGTTAAGATTGTAGCTTCAATCAAATTTGGCAATAACTTTTTCACTGCCTATCTGGTGCCATTACAAAGTTTTGGTGGATTAATATTTCGCAATCATATAATCAAAGAACCAATTTTCAGATTCAAGCAATGGTATACCAGCCGGTTCCAATGAATTTAAAAATTCAATTGGATAATTCATTACCTCATCTTGATTCATAACACTGTCAATTGATTTATATGTCGTGACCCTGGCAGTTTCGCTTGAATTTGAAAATTAATGGCATTGATATGAATGTTCTTCGGTACTAAAATGGCGCGTTCTCTCAACCAATCATAATTTCTGTAGTTCTGAAGAATATTCGGAAAAACACATTCAATCGGTTGGTACTGTCGATTGGTATTTTGCCATCACTTATTTCTAACAATTATTTTGAAAACTCATGGGCCCGGGCAGTTGCATCATTATGTGGGTGAATACGCATATTAATGTTCAGGTTCAATTTTCGTATATCTACATATCTCCAAAGAACTGATGCCTTCAAAAAGGCGTTTATTTCATCATCAGGATTTGATCGAGAAATGACAGGCAATGTTTGACGAAAGTCCCCTGACAGCCATATTAGAGCACCACCAAAAAGCTGTTGATTACTGCGTAAATCTTGCATTGTTCGATTAAATGCTTCTTTTGCATTCATTGTGCACTCATCCCATAAAATAATTGACGTTAATCGCATAACTTTTGCCATAGCAGAATTTTTCGAAATATTGCAAGTTGGAGTTTCAATCGCTTTTTGGTAAATATCGTTAAATTACTAACAAATCTTTAGATAAAGTCTTTAATTATGCAACTTAACTTAAGAGGTGTGAAATCCATTACGGCAATAGGTACTATAAGTTTTGAGCTCAAGGGAATTTCTAAGAAAATGAAAAAAATAGCTTCCAGGGGGGTGTTATCACCCCTAAACAACCCCCCTGGATCCGCCATTGACTTTTATTTGTCTTCTTTTCAAATATACTTACATACCTGTATTGATAGCGTATTCTTTTCATTTCAATAATAATAATTCCTACTTTCATTTGACCTAATATACATATGCAGATGCATATATACCTAAGAAAAACAAAACATTGTACCTATTTTCTTTTTGTTTTGAAAATGGGTATTTCAACGTATTTTTGTTGTATTCATTGGCAATCGGCTAAACGGCAACAGTTCAAAATTTAAATTTGAATTGGTATTTGGCTTATTGGTACCTATTTGTCTTTATTATTGCTTTATACATAAATAAATAAACAAAAAAATGTCTCTTTATTGTCCCCTCCAACCATAGCTACTTTTGTTTTCATTTTTTTTTTTTGTATTGTCAAATTGTCTCTTAATTTCCTCAATTAAAATTCTGCACAAACTTTGCAGATTTAGTTCATTGACGTTAGGCCAGACGTCGTCGCTTCGTTCGTTCCTCTTCATGATTGTACTATTCCACTCTATATACAAAGGCTCCACCCTCTGCAACGGTAACATTTTGTGGAAGTGTTAGCATCATGGTATTGACAAAGGAAAGAGTGGAAATAAAATGAAATAGTAAAAGGTGTAAGTCTATGATACTGAGGAGTAAGGAAAGGGACAAGGAATTGTGTGCCTGCGTTTGTGGGTAATAAAGAAAAATAAAAAAATACAACTTTGAAATACAACGGATGAGATCAGAAACAGAGGCCTTTCTTCTTTTTCTGATCGCCTGGTGAATGAAAGAATTTTAGACATTGCAAATCAAGAAAAATTCGAAGCACTCATAAAGAAAGCTATTATTATTGTCGCCATTTCTCAGAGTGTGCCTAAATTATGAAAAATACTAATAATAAAAATACTTATTTTATTTCACAACTAAATAATTAAATTTCTTTCTTAGAAAGAGAAAATTAAATAATTAATTTTTTATATTAATTTTACCCTTAAAGTTTTTGAAAAAGATTTAAAATCGATCTTGTTAAATTTGTGAGAGTTTATTTATTTATTTCGCTATTTAAGGGATTTTGAGTGTTGTTTTTATCGACATAAAACTGCTTTGATTTCCTTTAATTGTTGTATGTTTTCTTCGTAATTCAAACAGTCTTGGGTATTGAATAATTATTCTTGCTTCGATAGGATATTTTAGAGATAGGTTTTTGTTATTATTTTTCTGTCGTTCCAAAAATTCTTATGGGTACAAAATAGTTCGACAATTTCTTGAGGTTGTTGGTTTTATTTTAAAACTGTTCGTAGGGGTCTGATTTTCACAGAGCGTCCTTTATAGATCAATTCCTGTAAGTAAAAAAAACTAGAATGTTTTTTTTATGAACAACTTACGTTAAACTTACCCAATAGCCGAATTCGATGTTTTGATGAAAATTTTTAACATATACCACAATCAGGTACATTATCATTCTAAACGCTCTTTTTTGATACGAGTATGTTACATTACATTACAATAAAATATATTTACATACAAAACATATTGATCACTAGCGGCCCGGTACGTGCTTCGCTACGTATAAGGCATAGTAATAAAAAAAATGATTCATTTATTCAAACAAAAAAATATTTTAAATTGCTAGCTATTTAAAAGTCCAATTGACCCAAATTTAATTTATCAGCTAAGCGTAAAAACTAAAAAATAAAAAAGAATTGGGTACTCTTTATATGGTGGGTCTATATGGGTTAGTCTAAAACAGTTGGAAAGACAATAGTTTTTGTTTTTCCATTTTGAGCATGAATAAATAAACAGTTGGGGTACCGACTCCTGAACAGGCAACATAAAGTTGGCCATGTGAAAAACATGATTCCTCTAAATTGACACCACAAACGTGAAGTGTTTGCCCTTGGGCCTTATTTATGGACATCGCAAATGATAAACGCACAGGATATTGTAATCTTTTGAATTCAAATGGCATATCAGTTGGAATCATAGGGATACGCGGTATCAAACACACTTCTCCTTTTGATTTACCAGTTAAGATTGTAGCTTCAATCAAATTTGGCAATAACTTTTTCACTGCCAATCTGGTGCCATTACACAGTTTTGGTGGATTAATAATTCGCAATATTCGTAATATAATCAAAGAACCAATTTTCAGATTCAAGCAATGCGGTGTTATACCAGCCGGTTCCAATGAATTTAAAAATTCAATTGGATAATTCATTGCCTCATCTTGATTCATAACACTGTCAATTGATTTATATGTCGTGACTAAACCTGGCAGTTTCGCTTGAATTTGAAAATTAATGGCATTGATATGAATGTTCTTCGGTGCTAAAATGGCGCGTTCTCTCAACCAATCATGATTTCTGTAATTCTGAAGAATATTCGGAAAAACACATTCAAAACAGTACAAAAATTGTTCGGTAAAGTGATCAATCCGTTGGTACTGTCGATTGGTATTTTGTCATCACCAATTTCTAACAATTGTTTTGAAAACTCATGGGCAGTTGCATCATTATGTAGGTGAATACGCATATTAATGTTCAGTGTCAATTTTCGTACATATCTCCAAAGAACTGATGACTTCAAACAGGCGGCGTTTATTTCATCAGCAGGAGTTGATCGAGGAATGACAGGCAGTGTTTGACGAAATTCTCCTGACAGCAATATCAGAGCACCACCAAAAAGCTGTTAATTACCACGTAAATCTTGCATTGTTCGATTAAATGCTTCTATTGATTTTTTATTCGCCATTGTGCACTCATCCCATAAAATAATTGACATTAATCGCAGAACTTTTGCCATAGCAGAATTTCTTGAAATATTGCAAGTTGGAGTTTCAATTACTTGTACATTCAATGGCAATTTTAATACAGAGAGTGCGGTCCGACCGCAGCGATTCCCGAAGATGCAAGTGCCAATGCAATTTTCTGTTCCGATCGAATAGTCGCTAAAATCAATGATACAACGAAAGTTTTGCCTGTACCACCAGGTGCATCCAAGAAATATAATCCACCTGCATTATTGGAAACGGCTTGCATGATTGTGTCATATACATGTTTTTGTTGAATATTCAATTTGGTGCTATTACAATTTTTTGTGATTATCAGATGGCATACGATCAAGAGCAATTTTGAAACATTGAACTAATGCGTTATGCTGATGGAAAAATCTTTGTAGCTCACGAATAATTTCTCGTCTTGTATTTGAAACAATTGCACAACGTTGATCCACTTCGCGATTTTCATCACCAATAAAATAAATTTGCAAAAATTGATGATCAGCGTCGGGGTATAGCAATAACGAACCAGCTTGATGATAAATCTGGCCCTGAATCTGTAACGTTTATGCAATTTTAGGTAGATGTTGAATCAGAATTTTTAAAACTTTATGATTCAGATTGATATAAACATGGGACAATCCTGTTGAGGTATTTGCCTTAAAAGTCGGCAGAAAATTATCTCTAATAGTTTTAGTAGCACCAAAAGAAGTCATGTGAAATGCCGAATTGTATTGTTGAATATTACTCAAAAACTGCTTCGACGTTTGAGATGTCCCAAAAATAAATGAATACAATGGTTCAGGTGGAGTTTCTAATGTTGGCAATCTCACTTTACCATTAGGACAACACTTGCCCGGCGTTTCACCTGGAAAGTTAGCCGCATCACAATGTAGACATATTGCGTCCATCATTCCAATGTATCCGTACATGCTATAATCAATCTGACTATTGTAATTAAAAGCAGCATGCAGCATTTCATCCAAAACAGCACGACGTATTCGTGATCGCCGCCGTGCAAGATTAAGTACAGGTACAGGGTCAACAGATCTATTCTATGCAATACGTTCACGCTGCGATGCATTTAGCTTGTGTGCGTTCATCTGTAGTCTGAGATCGTCTTAATAATGCCACTTGATTTGCATTACGCGTTCGCCGGCCTATGTTTGGTCGTCTTGCTCGTGGCATTTTAGCTTCACTCAACAACTCAACAATATTTTAGAAAATATAAACACAAAGCAATAACTCAACAATATTTTGGAAAATATAAACACAACAAAGCAATAATTATCGCTGATAAAATGAAATGACATATGATGACATTAAATTTGTTTGACAGAGCTAACGTCCCTTTTTTTTTCTTAGATTGTTTTGCCAAAGGTTCAAATTGGCTTTTAAGTATTAGTACAAATTGTTTGTATATGGGAGTATAGAAAGATGTTGATTTTACACTTTTTCAAGATTTTTTTTTAATTTTCTCTACGTACAAACCTTCTCTGGACTTCCACGAATAATTCAAGACCAAAATTAGCCAAATCGGTAAAGACATTTTTGAGTTATAACATTACAACGAAAAGTGGCATTGATTTTTATATATATAGATAACACATTTAATATTTAAGATTTATTCTAAAATTCTTGGTTTAGCGCCGCCGCCGCTAAACCTGCTGACTATGAGGAATTGCCCCTGGGGTACGGCAAATTGACAAATCCTCCAAGAATACTTCTTGTCATGAAAAGTGCTTTCTCAAATTAGCGGTTCGGATTCGGCTTAAAATTGTAGGTGCCCTCCATCCCTGATAACAGTACTCGCACAAGAATGATTGAGAGTTGTAAGTCACTAGGCTCTAGTTCTCAACGAACTGTTGCGTGACTTAATTTATTTAATTCATTGCCTGACATTGAGCCCATTCTTTTTGCACCAAGTAACAAAACTTTCAATATCCTCTTGGAGTAGGTAGTAACCGATCGATATTTCGCAAAGTTTTAAAGATTTTCATATCATTTGCATAGATTAATATATTAATGAATTGTACACAGAGGTGTATATCATTGAAATCTAAGATAAAGACTAGTGGTCCTAAAATGCTCTAGTGAAATAGCCAGTTGCATTCCTCCCCTTAAACAGTTCAACCGTAATACTCGCGCTTCTAGGAATGCCCATCAGTATACCCTCGAGCCCAACTTTGGCCGTACTGTCAAATACAGAGATTCGTTCTTTAGCCGTACTACGCGAATGTGGAATGCCTTATCACACTCTGTCTTTCCTAGTCATTGCAATGTTCAGGAATTCAAAACCAATGTGCACCGACATCTCCTTTTAAACCCTCTCTCCTCTTCCTAGTGCTCACACTGTGCCTCTGCATAATAAGGGTAGTAATATCCCCTTGAGTGTGTGCTTATTATAAAAAAAAAAAAACTATTCTAGGGAGCACCTGATTTCAAAATGAAATTGTTGGAGAAGAAACTTCTGAATTTAATATCAATTTTGAAGATACAAAAAATGTGACGATTTGAGGAGGAAACCCAATAGTCTTCAGCTTAAATGGGATGAAAATATTAGAACAATGAATGTAAATACAGTTGAACTGTTTAACAAATTGTAGGGTGTTTAAGAACTTATGCAAAAGCCGCGTTTTATTATCACCATGATCTGATCCGAATCTTGAATTTACATGCATTACAACAACAACACAAGATCCTGCTTTGTGTTTTTATCTCAGTTTGAGATCCAAAATTTAATTCTTTTTTCACAACAAGGAACGCTTTATCATTGTTATTTCACATGTAAATGTTGGTATCATTGCAAACCAATTAAATAAAACCTGTATTGCCATATAAACATTTCCATTTGACTGAAATAAAATATTTTTTTAAATAGAAAGCGAGAAGCTTTATATTTATTTATTTGGTATATAATCCATGAAATAATTAGATATTTTAACAAAACTAGATATTTATTGGTGAAATTAAAATAATTAAGTCCAAATTAATGTATATTTAACATATTTTATGGGTATTATTTTCCCCCAAAAAAAGGAACAAAAAAAAAATCATTGAGCAAAATGTTCTTTGGGCAACCCTGCTTTAAATGTCAAAAAATATAAATAAAATCGAGAAAGCTGCAGCACAAATGGGAGAAAAGATGTTCAAATAAATTGTAAGTAATCTCTAAATTAAATTATTTAAGTTTCACATTTATTAAAAGGTCAAAAAGAATCTGGACTACATGTGAGACTAAAGCGTTCCTGGATGCTTTGAGTTTGAGAGTGCAATGGTGATTTGCAGAAACATTTTCAAAAGTTATGGAGCTTCCATTTTTGGTATGTGTTTGTTTTTTGTTGCTTCGTAATGTCACTTTTGAAAGAACGAATTTGACACTGCTACCAAACTTTAAATAACAAAAAATATGATGATCCAATGCTGTTTTATTATCATGATCTGATCCCGATCAGATCATGGTGATAATAAAACGCGGCTAAAGATACAAGTACCCTTTTCAAAAACTAGTATATAAAAAGCCTTCTTCTACATGGTTGGGTAGAAGGGGAGATCGTACTACATTACATTTAAATTTTTTTAAGACAACTAGAGGAATTCCAACTGGTCCTGAGCCCCTAAGGTTATTTAATTAATTCTTTTTCTGATCTCTTGATAAAAAAAGGAATTTTTGATGTATTCACATTTTTCTTACTTCTGGACTTCTTCATTCCAAAATTGAATGATTAGAACCTTTTTCCTAAGATTTTAGATAGTTTTCTTTGAAAATATCAATGGGTATTTGTTTATAAGAAATTAATTCTACTTAAATTGGTTTTCGACTAAAAATCTCAGGAAGAAGAAAACATATTGAAATCAAACATATTTTGTTATATGCAAAGTATTTTTGTTAATTTTAAGCTGAATTATTAGAAAAATCCAATTTACAATTTTTTTTTAACAAAAAAAACTTAAAACTGGATTTCGACTCAGGTATCTTGAGATCAAAGAAAGATTATTTACTTAATTTCTTTGGTATTTTACACAAAATGTTGTTAATAATATTTAGTAAGACTTTTAGATAATATCGACTGAGGGAAACAAATGGGAAGCTATCCCAGTCTCCTTTTTGTTTATATAATTTTATTAATTTTTATTAATATTTTGTAAAACAAATATTCAATATTTTATAATTTTTTAGATAGAAAGGAAACAAAAAACAAACTTAAAATGCAAAATATTGGATTAGTAAGAATAAACGGACAAATTACAAATAATATGTATTTCAATTTTTTAACAAGTTTGGAGAGGTACATTTTTCCTACTTTAAATAAGGCGTCTGATTTTTATCGAATGTCTTAAATGTTCAAATAAAATACTAAAATTAAATCTAATTTTTGTTGCTCAGTACCAGTATTCGCTTAACTAAATATTAATACAAGAATTAATAATGATATAAAAATGGAAATGGTGTCCTTACTGAAGACCATAAGCCACGATATCATTTCTCTTCAAGACTAGACAGGCTTTTTCAAATAAAAAATAATATAATCAAAAGTAACGAGTAAGTACTTTGACGAAGAAAAAATAACGAATATAACAACTAAACTTTGCGCATCACTTTGCTGAATCTCATTTTTAACCATTCACATGTTCAATAAAAAAAAACATCATTATCTTATAAAGTCTGCCCTCTGCAACGGTAACAATTCGTGTTAGTGTTTGTACCTTTTTATATTTTATTTGGTTTTTTACAGAGGAGTAAGGAAAGGGGGGGAATAATTTTGTGCCTATGTTTGTGTGCAACGAAGAAAACAAAAACGAAATTTCAAACAGAAAAAGATGAGATCAGAAACAGAAGCCTTTTTTCTTTTTCTGAACGCCTGGTGAATGTGAGAATTTTGGACATCACAAATCACAAGTCAGCAGTAGGGGTAGGGTACATTCGAAGCACTTTTTCTATTTTAAACCTTTAATTATTGTCTATCAATTCATTGTCTCTTTCATTGATAAATAGAGTGTGCCTAAATTATCAAAAATACTACAAGGATGAATTATATGATCAGATCATCATACCTTACCCCATCTAATCAGTTGAATGGAAAAATAATCCATTAATATGAAGGAAATAAATTGAAGTTGTTTAGTTTGTAGCTAATTAATTTCGTTTAATTCTTACAGAAGAAAGAGATAATTAAATAATATGATTTCGAAATTGTTCTTTTTACCCTACCCTTAGGGTCCGGCCACGTAATGAGCGACGAGCGACGAGCGACTGAGCGACCGAGCGACGAGTCGCTGAGCGACGCACAAAAATTAGAACACATGAGATCGTATGGAGGCGGCCACATAAACCCTAAGCGACTGAGCGATTTATTAAGCGACAGAGCGACGCGACATCGCTCTGTAATCAAATCTGTTTTAATTTTTCAATCGATCGCTGAGCGACGTAGAAAAAAGATGTGTACAATAAACACTGAAAGTTTAATTTCAGCTGTCCAAAAGCTGTTCGATTTTTCTCAAAATTTTACCAGATGTTGAAAACGTTATTCTTCGTTATACAAAATTGTTTTGGAGGTAAAATCATTTTTTGTTCGTAAAATTTTCGAGGTGGCACATTTTGTTTTCAGTTTTTTTTTTGATTAAAAAAAAAACCGTTTATTGAAATATTTTCCAAAAATATATTGGTTTGGTGCCACGTTACAATAAATAATACAAAATTGATTTCAAGGGTTAACCAAAATGTTCACCTTTTTTTAAATTGCTATGGTAAGAAAACCACCCACGCATTTTTATTGAGAGCCCTTCCTGCATTATTATCTGTATAAAAAAATTTATTTGAAGTCGATATCTCTACTATTTCTTGAGCTATGGACGACGAAAAAAACGTCGCGAACGTACGGACGTACAAACGCACGTACACACACAGACATCTCTCTTAAAATCTTTTATTTAGACTCTAGGGACCTTGAAACGTCGAGAAATGTCAAAATTTTTAATTCGACAAATCGGACCGATTACAATAACTTTCTATGGGAATATAAAAATGTCACCGATAAAGGGTGGGAAAAAGTTGGACAAATTTGTAATTGTTTTGTTAAGTTTTTATTTATTTAATCTTTAATTACAAATAGTGTTTTTTGTTCAAAAGATGGTACTGACATACGACAATATTGCAAAATCGATCTGGAAATCTGCGAAAATTCAGAAATAAATGATGAAATTCACCATAATTTTCCCTTTCACGATTTATGGGGTGTACACCAAATCTACGGAACCTCGATCTTATTACAGATCTATTTTTTCCAACTAATCGCTCAGCGACGTGTCGTTTAGAAAATGGCCACCCATCGCTCAGATTGGTCGCTCAGCGACTCGTCGCTCGGTCGCTCAGTCGCTCGTCGCTCATTGCGTGGCCGGACCCTTAGAAACAAAATCCTAAATTTTTGTTAAAAAATAAAAATCCATACAAAATACTCGTATGTACTACACAAAATTTGTAAAAACTGAGTTTTGACTCGAATAAGGAATTGACTTCAAATCAGAATTTTTTTTAATAAGAAATAACATTAAATATCAAAAAAATGCTACTTAAATTGGTTTTCGACTAAAAATCCAGGTAATTAGAAAGTATGTATTTCAAACCAAATTTATTTTATTGCAAATTATTGATGTTAACTTTAAGTTAATTTTTGAGAAAAATCCAATTGAAAACTTTTTTTACAAAACTCTTAAATAAAACATAAAGAAACAACTTAGAACTTATAAGAAATGTTTTTCGACTCAAGTACTATGACAATAAAGAAAGATATTTGTGCATAACTGCTGAATTAAATTTTTGTTTGTCCATTTTTGTATATACACGGAAAAATAAATAAGAAGGCCGAGCCTTTTTGTGTCTAAACCAGAAGAACAGGACGAAAGCTATTTACCTACTTTTTCATCATGATCGCCTGGTGAAATTGGAATAAAATTTGTCAGTATGAGGCTGGAAACCAGCGATCAACGTCATTGTGTTGGCGAAGGGTACAGGAGGAAGATTGTAGGATGTAGTAAAGACAAAAAAGGTAATAAATTTCGTGTAAACCTTATTCATTCCCATCACTAAATAAGCTCCACCCTCTGCAACGGTAAGATTTCGTGTTAGTGTATGTACCTCTTTTTATTTTATTTTGTTTTATTTATTTCCAGACTCTTTTTTGTCAATACCATGTCATGTCTATGTGAAGAGTAAGGAAAGGGGTAAGCAAGCTAAGAAAAAGAACGAAATTTCCTTTCTTCTTTTTCTTATCGCCTGGTGATTGAGAGAATTTTGGATATTGCAAATCAGCACTCGTTAAGGGGTAAATTCGAAGCACTTTTGATATTTTAAATCTGTATTAATCGTTTTTTCTCAGTGTTAAATAGAGTCTGCCTAAATTATGAAAAATATTACAAGGATGAGTTATATGATCTGATCAGCATACCCAATCTCATAGTAAATAAATACTTTAATATGAAAGAGTAAAAGTGAAGTTAACAAAACCATTTGGCGTCAAAATTACCACTTCCTGTTGTTTGTTTTTGGGAGCATTTTCACAATGTTTGACCTTTTTCATTCGAAATTTAAATGAGTATAACCTTTTTTTGTTAAATATTAGTTTTATTTTTATCTTTGTAAAATTACAGCTACATATGTTTTCTGTTTACCATTCTTACTTCCCAAAACTTTTAGTTTCAAGCTTTTTACAGTCGTCATCAAGTCTTATATAGAAATTATTTAGGCAATTTCTTAATCTAAGTAAATTTTTTAAATCGTAAGAACCATGTCAATTTAAACACTGAATATTTAGTTATTTACTTATTTTATTTAGTAAATAAATAATTTTGTTTAATTAAAGAAAATAAAATAATTTGATTTCAGTCAATCTTGTACTTAACATTTGGTTTATTTAGAAATGTATAAAAAAGTACAAAAATTGTCATTTTTTAAATTTATACATATATATGTAGGTACCCACAAAAAATACTACACACAATTTAAAAAAAACTGAATTTTGACTTTAATATCTCAAGATAAAATACACAATAAAATAATAAAAGTGCGTATACGCCCAGTTTACCATTCTTAAGGTGAAAACTGAAATACATTTCAATCATTATAATATAACCGAATTTTTGTTTTGATGTTTAGGTCCATACTTTGAACCAGAGATTTCATGCCTGCATAGATATGCTTCCAATGACTATATATTTAAAATGAAGGCTTTACAAGTATAAATTAGATAAAAGTGCATGTGTATTGTTAAAAACACTCATATTTATGTGATCTGTAGCAGTATATTTTATACCAAATCCAAAAGAGCTATGACTTTCGAAAATAAATTCAAAACTTCTGTCACGTATTAAAAGCAGTAATATAATACAAAAAAAGATTCTCTGAATCAATTGTGTACAAATATAACACTCCAAAAATTATTGAAATATAACAAACTTTTGAAAGTTGAAATAGATAAATAATTTATATATTTAGCATTTTCATCTATCCTATTCTTCTGGGCTCGTCCCGAGTAGTTGGAAAACAGCACTTGTTCAGCCACTCCAAAAAAAGATGAATCTTCTTCTCCGGCGAATAATCGACCAATAGCAACAACTACCCTTCTTTCTAAGGTCATGGAAACGCTGATTAATTATTAGCTCAAAAAATATCTTGAGGAACGCAAGCTTCTTAATAAACGGCAATTCGGCTTTCGTAGCTATAGGTTCACTGGTGATCTCACGGTTCATCTCACCGAACAGTGGAACAAATCTTTATATCGTTTTGGAGAAAGTAAGATTATTGCACTTGGTATTTCAAAGGCATTTGATAAAGTCTGGCATCTAGCTGTCTTATCGAAAATGCGTGCTTTTGGTATTGACGAATCTCTTCTTCGTTGGATTACACATTTTCTTTCGAACTGTTCAATCCAAGTTATTTAATAAGGATTCAAGTCTGAAACCCATAAAATAAATGCTGGTGTGCCCCAGGGTTCCGTTTTGACTCCAACCCTTTTCCTTATTTTTTATAAATGATCTCCTTTCTGCTACTTCTAATCCAATACATTGTTTCGCTGACGATAGCACTCTTAGCTTTTCATATTCGTTTCCAGACTCACAACCCTTCTCTACGGCTGTGGAACTGCAACCGCAAAATATTATTAGCTCATTAAATTTCGACCTAAACAGCATTGTACAATGGGGAATAAAAAACCGTGTGCAAATTAATGCTTCGAAAACTCAATGCTGTCTTGCATCGTTAAAGCGAGATATACCCTCTTTGCCACTATTTATGAGTGGCACTTTCATCAACGAAACTGAAAATCTCGACATCCTCGAAATGTGCATCAGCAACCACCTTTTGTGGAGCGTTCACATGCGCGAAGTCGGCAAAAAATGCCGCAAGATATCTAGGTTTTTTGAGACGATGCAAGAAATTTACCGTAACAATTTAACCGTAATACCCGCGTTTCTAGGAATGCCCATAAGTTTACCCTTGAGCCCAACTTCGACCGCACTATGAAGTACAGAGATTCATTTTTTAGCCGTACTACGCGAATGTGGAATGCCTTGCCACGCTCTATCTTTCCCTATCATTGCAATGTTCAGGAATTCAAAATAAATGTATACCTACACCTCCTATCCAACTATTTTTCCTATTTTCCTAATGCTCACACAGTGTCTTTGGAATGTTAGAGGTATATACAAAACCCTTAGTGTTCGCTAATTATAAAACTATTTCATTATATGCAAAATATAGTTTTTTTTTTATTTTAAAGTATAATTCAACTGACAACTTTTTTAACAAAAGACGAAAACCTACAAACTTCTAAGCAGAATCGACAGACTGTATGAGAAATTATCAGTGTGGGTCGCATCCAAGCCTCTTTTTTATAATTGAGATCGCTTAGATCGTTATAAAAGAATTCTTCTACATAGATAATTCTTGTGTTTTTGAGCTAGAGCAGGGCATGTACAGAGGAGGTGAAGACCTGTTTTCTCCTCTTCCTCATCCATACAGCTTCTGCAAAAGTCATTTGTGAATTAGACAGTGCAGTTAGAGACTTCATTTCAGTCTTTCAGAGTACACACCTCCACCAACTCCTTCATTTTTTGTTGATCCATCTGTATAAAAGTGGGTTGTTTCGTCTTCCTGGAATGCCCAATCCTCCTAGAAAGATTTGGAAGGTATAGAAATCTTTAAGTTTGTGTCGAATTGCAGTTGGGGGATGGTGTAGTCTATGTGCTTTGGAATTGATTGTAAGTACAATCACTCTGAAACCCTCCGCATCCAGACCAGTTAGGATTTTATTTACCACCAGGTTCCAGACGAGAAGGAATAGAACACCACGTTGCCTTGTCCCTCTACTAACGAATCTTCTAGCAGAAGTCAGAATTAAATGAATTAACTCCCTAAGCGAACTCTCTACCTTCAGAGATGTTATTGCAGTGTGCAGATATGATTGCAGATGTGTCCACACTCCACAGCGACTTAAGAAAGCCCTACAATAAAAAAGAGTAAAGTTGTACCATGTACCCCATACAAAAGGGGGCAACGACCGAATCGTTGCTACTAGAAAACACCCATTTTAATGTTGTATCAATTGCAATTTCCACACGACGCTGTAGTTTGCTAAGATGATTTTTATTTAGTGACTCATTTAAAGATGAAGTGTGACTCATTTAAAGATGAAGTGAAAAAAACAATATGGCCTCCATGAGCTGTCAAAATTATCCCATCCTTAATGGAAAACCCTTTATATATTATTCCTACTGGCCTGCCGTATTTCACTATTAAACCTCCATATCAATACAAAAATACTACCCGCACACAAAACATAAATGGCTACTAAACCATTGTGCCTTGTTTTGTTTTTCAATCTACCCTAGGTATCCTGCAAGACGGACTTGGTACTAAGAATCCAGATTAACTCGAATGCAACCGTGCGAGAAACTATTACAGTAGCGCTCCTGTTTTTCTTCATAAAACAAACAACAACTTTAATCACGAGCATCACGCAAGAAGCACGGAGAAGTCCCAAAAGAGTTCCTTTTAAAAAAGAACTTTTATTGGTTTCCTTAAACGATGATTCACAGCGAGTAAATTGTGAAAACAAAAAAGTTTTAATGTTATAAACTACTTTAAGTTATTCGAAATAAAATGTTGTTGTTAGAAACTGGATGGTTTTTACTACTCTCGAAAATAACTTATACGAGTAGATCGAAGTTTTTTAACATTATTTTTAAATTGGCTTATTAATGTTTCATTTTTGAGAACTTTCAAAGGCGTATGCTTTGCCTTGAAATAAAAGAAAACAAATAAATTGCTAAAAGTATATTACGCGCCAGGCACATAATATGAGTATGTACATATTCAAAAAGTCACATTGTTAAAGTCGTATAAAATGTTAAACCTCCACACAAATCGCTGTCAACGAAAAACACATACTCAGCATGTTTTATTGGTCAGGGCATAAATTTCGTTATAAAATTTGTCTTATATCCGTCCATTGTCAACTGGTAGACTATATCGGATGCCAGTCGTCTCGTCGCGACACTGCTACCTTATTTATGTGCAAGAAAAATTACCAATAAATGCGAATTTGTTTTGTTAAAAATTTATCACTTTTTGTTAATTCTTTTTATTTTTACTGCCCTCGCAGTAAAATTATACGAGTACAAATGAATTTTTACTGCGGCGATGTTAAATATGTATATGTTTATTCTTTTGAAAATAGTTAAGATAAAAAATATTGACCATGAAGACCCAATAAGAGGAGTATAGTGGGTGCTGTCATGAGTGTGGTGATGGTAACTGTAATATGTACAAATTACCATACATATGTGTGGCAATTTCGATATTTTTGTTTGGGTTATAAGTCAAGTCATTTAGAAAGACATTAAAAATGTAGAACCTTTATTAATTTTATTTAAATATTTGATGGTCATTTAAATTTGAATGATTAATACAAATTTAGTTGGTAATAAGCCGTTCGAATTCGGAATAAAACTGTAAGTCCCATCCATCCCTGAAATGACTCGCACATAGGAATGGTTAAGAGTTGTAAGTAACTAACCTCTCAGGTCTTCTTGGGAGAATACATCATTTTTGAACGTTCGATGGTCCTATAAATCTTTTAAAGACGGATCAAAAACGGAGGATGGGGTTGGTGGAGGCGTATACTCAGATAGACTAAACTTAAGTCTCTCCTTTCGTCTACCCGATCATTGTAGCGTGTTCCAAGCTGAAATCCTGGCTATAAAAGAAGTCCTATCCTGGCTTAGAGAAAACGTTATATCAACTAATGATATACGGATCTTCTCGGATAGCCAAGCTGCGTTAAAGTCCCTAGACTTTGTCTCCACAAATTCATTAACAGCCCTAAATTGTCTATCATCTCTTACGGAGATGGCTACACAGTTCAACATTCACCTTTTCTGGGTGCCGGGCCATAGAGACATTCCAGGAAATTGCAAAGCTGACGAACTTGCAAAAAGCGGAACAACTTTACCTCTGCTGGCTCACAATGCTAGCATAGGTATCCCCTTAGCTACATGTAAACTTATGCAAGGTACCATAGAGAAAACAAACTTCAGGTGGAATAACACCACCACCTGTGTAGCGACTAAATTAATTTGGCCTAATCTTAGCGCCAGGCGCTCAAAGCAATTAATCTCTCTGAGTAGATTGCACATTAGCTACGTTATAGATGTCCTGACTGGGCACTGCTTAATAGGAAGGCATGCTATTCGACTTGGAGCCCCTGCAAATGATTTTTGTAGGAGTTGCATGAACGAAGAAGAAGAGGAGACAATCCCTCATCTTCTGTGCACATGCCCTGCCTTATCACAAAGACGTAGAATCCACCTTGGAGACTACTACTTTAACGATACCAGCGATCTAAAAAAATCAGACATTACTTGTCTCCTACGCTTCATTCGAAGCTCCAATTGGTTCAACGAGTTAAGCTGATCAACTGATCCATGTGGTATTACAACGGACCATACCACCAACAGCCACTTTAACCTAACCTAACCTAAGCCCTAGTTCTCTACGGAGTGCGAGCAATTAGGAAAGAAGGATAGGGTTTGAAAGGATATACCGATATATGTACATTGATTTTAAGGAGACTGAAGTAGGTTATTGGAGCACCTGCCCAGATAGGGGAGTTGTACTAAACTTTTGGACGAATATAGGTTGTATAAATACGAATACATCGTCGGAGAAAACCTAAACTCTTAGCAGCATTTTTAGCGACTTCAAATATGAGCTCATTCCGAAATAGATGGTTTGTGATATACATACCTAGAACTGAAAGCTTTTCAGTCTCCTCAATGCAAGTACCACCCATGGATAGTGGCATTATAGTAGGGTTTTGCGATAGTAGACAGTAGAGTTTTTGAAGTATAAAATTGTACACGGTTTTTGATTCCTCATTGAGCAATGCTATCAAGACCAGAATGTAATGAGCTGATCATACGCTGCCGTTCGTAGTTCACATCCGAAGAACAAGGATGATAATCTAAAAACGAATATGAAAAGCTGAGGGTATTGTCATTAGCGAAACAATTTAGTGTGTAAGAAGCTCCAGACAAAAGATCATTTATTAAAATAAGGAAGAGAGTCGGAGACAAAACGGAGCCTTGTAGAAAACCAGCGTTTATTTTGTCCAATACTACTTGAATTGAATTGAACGAAGAAAAGAATTCATTAATACCAAAAGTACGCATTTCTATCAAATTCAAATGCCTTTGAAATATCAAGTGCAATAATCTTACTTTCTCCAAAACGATGTTAAGATTTGTTCCACTGTTCGGTGAGATAAACCAAGAGATCACCGGTGGACATTTTGCTACGAAAGCCATACTGCCGGTCATTAAGAAGCTTCCGTTCATCGAGATCTTTCTTAAGCTCAAAATTGATCATAGTTTCCATGATCTTGGAAAGAAGGGACGTAAGTGCGATTGGACTTAGGGGCATGCTGAACAAATGCTGTTTTCCATCCACTCGGAAAGAGACCTGTAGAGTAGGACAGATGGAAAAGCTTACGCAGTGGTTTTGCCAGCGAGAAAGAACACATCTTCAGAGCAAAAGGGGGGATACTATCCGGGCCAGCCATGTGAATGTCGAGGTCTTTAAGTACGAGTAATTTAGCAACTGAACGAGTGCGAAAGAAGATTCACCCCATACAATCGTTTACGCTTCAAGTACAGGAGGAGCCATGTCACTCATTGAATTAACAGCAAACTATGCTCCAAGCAAATTGGCTTTATCAATCGAGCTTACAAAAGGAGTGTCATTGAAAACGAGTGCCGAAACCGACGATGACATAATGTTACGCACATTTTTTTACAAATGGGCAAAAATGTTTACTGCCTTTGGGACATTGTAGTACTTTTTGCCTTAATTTCTGGTCATTCAAAAATATAATGCGTCAATTTGTCCGTTACGATCTTTCTAGCTTGTTTGAACTTGGCCCTTGTAATTCCGCAAACTTACCTTTTTGATCCTAATGACCTCTTTGGAGCTTCAATCAAACCATGATTAAATAAAAAATGTTTGTCACTTTATTTTTTCTAAAAAAAAAATAACGTTTATTTAAAAATAATATTTTGAATGTGATAAAATAAGTTTGATTTCAATATATTTTCATGTTTCCGGGATTTTTAGTTGATAACCAATATTTGCTAATTTTTGTAGGATTTTTTCGAAATTTTAATTTTGTAAGAGAAAAATACCGATTGGATTTTGGTTAACAACTAAATTTAGCATAAAATGAAATAATTTTGGAGGCAATACATTCATTCTAGAGATTTACGAATTGAATATCAGTTTTTTAACGATTTTGTGTAGTATTTTTTGTAGATTTTTTTTTTTTAAATTGACACTTGGTAGAATTAGTTTGAATGCAATATTTTTCATTGTTGGAAAAATATTCAAGCCAAAATTCAATTTTTAAAAACTTTTAGTAATTTTTTTCCTTGTGTGAGTAAAATGTCACTTTGATTTTTTTTTTAATGTAACCAGATGTCAAAAACGTTAATTTTTTAAGCACAAGATTATTTTGGATGTAATCGATCCGATTACAATAACTTCCTTAAAAAATTAAAAATATACACAAATAATGAAAATAAAATTGACAAGGAAAGTTTAAAAACAAAATGTCTGTATCTGACGAGAGGTGTTTCCGCTAAGGCACCTCTGGTTTCATCCAGACGGCAGTGGAGGAATTCGCCCAAGATGGAATCAACAGTGGTTTCTATATTTTCAGGAAGGTTGATTTACTCAGTGAAACCTTGTAGAGCTACTACGACATATTCAGAGCTCAGGCCAGTAAGGAGCGATCCGGGCTGTAGCCCATATAGTTTAAATTAAGGACCTGGTCCTTTAGGTTGATGGTCGGGTGACTTCCCGACCTCGTAAAGAAAAACTAGTTGCAAAGCACCAACAAGGCAGATAAAGACGGATTGACTATTGACAGGTAAGTATATGACGTAAAGACGTAAAAGGTCCTCCAATAGAGAAGTCCGAACTTTGAAAGTTGTTAGCGGCCATGCTGTATTCAACAACAAGCGTTAATGGGGGTCAATAAGAGAGAAGCCGAGGCTGTTAATATCGATTTGTTCACAGAAAAAGGCCTTTCGAAGATCACAACTTAGATAGTTGTGATTTGGGCCTTCACATACAACTACAAAATTCAAATCAACCAGTAACTTAAGATAAATAATACATTTTTCATTTTATATAATTTCTCGGGACTTTCCCTGGATTTTGGAATTACGGTTTTTGTCTTTTCGGGATATTTGAATTTCGAGATGCTGCATTTTAGGGATTTTTTGGATTTTGGGCGCCACCAGCTCAAGTCGTATTGGAAATTTTGCACCCAAAAATTCGTACACATATGATGGTTTTCCTATCAAGAGGGGTCGTGTGAACTGAAACTGACTACCAAAATCATGCGAATTGACCACATTCTTTTATGGATTTTTGTGGTCGCAAAAATTTCGAAAAACTGCTATACTTAGAATGATTTTGGACGCAAAACTTTAATAGAAATAGCAATAGAATGTATTGGTTAATAGGAAAGAACTATAAACCTCTCTATCCAGAACAAACTAAAATATCTTAGAATACAAGAAATATCAATTTACATCATGTTTTTAAAAAATTATCTCACTATGAAAATGAAGCTAAAAGCCTAGTTAGTTGTAAGACCACGAGTGAGTTCTGGAAGAAAGAAAAAAAATAAATGGCAAAGTTTATGTTATCAATAGAAATCTCAATTGTGAGACTCTAAAAATGCATTATTTCGGACTGCTCAATCACTTGTCTACGAGCAGTGATACATTTCAATTTCAATGGGATGGAGAAAACGTTTCCGATTGGTTTGAAACGATGACAGGTGTGAGGCAAGGATGTTTGTTAAATCCAAGCTTATTTGCACTTTTTATCGACGATATCACCGATTGTTTGCCGGGAGGATTGGAATATGCTGGAACTATCATCAAGGCGCTTCTTTTTGCGGATGACATAGTGTTGTTTGCGTACTCACCACAATCGCTGCAACTAATGATTAATAAACTTAGTGAGTATTGCAGAACGTGGAAATTAGTTGTGAGTCTAGAGAAGTCGAAGATTATGGTTTTTCGGAAAGGTGGAGGAAGATTAGGTGGGCAAGAGCGGTGGACATTTAACAATGAGAGAATCGAAGTCGTTAACGAATACAAATATTTAGGGATCATTATCACAAAAAATAACAATATGGAAAGACATCTCACCGAAAAACTACAAAAAGCCAAAAATACAATTAATATTGCTTGGAGAAACATCTTTACCAATAAACACATAGCTCACAGCAGTAATATTTGAATCGGTAGCTGAGTCAACATTGATGTATACAGCCCAAGTGTGGGGTAGTAAAAAATATGATATCGCAGAAAAACTTCTCCGATTTTATATCAAAAGAATATTTCGACTACCACCTAATGCCCCGAACTACATGCTTATGCTGGAAACCGGTATATCGCCACTATTTATTAAAACCCTTAAATTTCAAGTTGACTACATTATGTAATGTCCTTAAAATGTCTGATGAGCGTCTCCCTAAAAAAGCAGCACTTCAGGCGATAAATATCAAATCAAGTTGGTTTAGAGATTGGATAGAGCTAGCGGAAGAAGCTAATATAGATCTTGCACCTGATGATTACTTAATGTGGAAACCCTCTCTGTATCAGCTAATTTCTATTATAGATAGATGATCGATTAAGATGTGAGTTCGCAGCCGAAGCAGAAGAATCCATTTACAGAAACACATATAGCAAGCTAAATTACAATCTAAACCACAAAAACTATTTCCGTGATGACTACACGACAGAACAAATATCAATGATATTTAGATTAAGAGGTGAACTCCTTAATCTTAACTTCATTCCGCATTGGGAAGAGTTGCCTTTGCTGTGCGAATTGTGTAATATGGGTGAAAGAGAGAATATTTTTCATTTTATGGGTAGATGCCCTGTTCTTCGAGAAACAAGAAGAAATATCTTTGGGTGTGATTATCTATCAGAAGAGGTTATGATTCATCATCTTAATGAAATTGATGTTCCTATACTTTACAAATATTGTAAAATAGCATTAGCTTATTAGAAACATAATTATAAAAGAAATTTTTTTAAAATAAAGAATGATATACATAATTATATAAATTAAAAGAAAGTTGTCAGCCAGACGGCAAATAGCCATGCTTTATTATTGTAAAATATGTACATACTTATGTTATATTATAATGTAAAGAAATAAAATCTAATAATTATGTTTTTAAAATTAAAATGGTTACAGAAGTGGATAAAACACGCTGTTTCGAAATCTAGATCTCTTTAAATATTAAAAGCTAAGGGAAAGTATTACAACTATAAACTTTTCCTTAAAATTAATTTTTGTTGATCTTTTATATAATGGTCAAGATTAATCGATGGTGCGATGAGTACGGTAAGAGTTCCACACTACTCAGAACCGATTCTTACCGAACATCTTTTGAAGATATACATCAATAGAAAAAAAATTCTTTGCGCATAAGTCACTAACAGCAGTGGCCTTTAAAGACTACAACGTAACTTACTAGATCGATCAAATTCGAAATAATGTTTGTGCCCGGTTGCGTGGTTCGTAGGAATGCCTCTGTATGGACATTTGAATTCAGTTTCAATAGGTCATCAGTAGGGTTTTTCTTGCAAATACAACAATTTTGATGATAATTGAAGACAGGAAGCATTTGATGGGTGATCCTGTATTATTTTTATAAAAATTGAAGGTGGATGTTTGAAAGCCATAAAACTTTAATTTTTATTGAATATCGAACAACATTACAAAAATGTTGTTTCCGAAATTTCAACCATAAATTGTTAAATAGATTTTCTTTTCCCAAAATTACCAAATTGACAGTTTAGTGATTGGTTTTAATGTGGAAGTTCAAGTTACATTTGGAAAAACCTTGTTATTTTTCCTACAAGTTTAGGTATATAGCCAGTTTTTCCATTGTGTTTATAGTTTCAGCAACTTATACCTCAAGTATTTAAAATTCTATAGACAAAGAAAAATTACACGTTTTGCTATTTTTGTTCCTAGGTTTTCATTGGTAAATTTTTATTTTCACTCTTATTCAACTCTAGGGAAAAAGTGTCCAGCGTTTACAAAACAAAAACAGAACACATCAAGTTGTTTTATCCTGAGAAACCACAAATCCAAATGAGAAAACTTTACCTACCATAAGAAAATGGAAATTTGAAAAACTTTTTAAACAACATTGGTGAAGTTAAGGAAAAAGAAAAAAAAGTGAAATTGAAATTGTCAGAGGACATAATATTTTGTATAATAAATACAAATTAAGGCAAATTCATCCTTGAACTAAATAAATGAAAAAATCATAATTTCATATATAAACTACAAAGCTCGTGCTACACACAATAGTAATTATATTAGTTGACTTTGTTCAAGAGTCTAGAACATAATAAATCATCAAGAACCAACCAACCTATAACCTATCCAGATCCACCCATCTCGTGCTTTAGCGATTGCACGTTGACATTACGTACCATACAGAGGTTAGGTACTCTAAACTCCAATTAATTCCGTGACAGTTCAAATTCAAAATTCCAAAATAAAAAAGGAAAATGTAAACGTTATACAACTGGACTCATAAACTGAATTTTCTGTCGCCTTATTTTCTCTTTCCTCCCAGCTCCCAGAGAGGGCCATTTTGTTGATGATGGTAAATTGTTCACCAAGCCATAACATTCCTACTTGCCTTGCCAAACAATAAACCTTAAAAAGGCTCAAAGCCTTTTGCATGATGAGATGGCCATGACATGGCATGGCATGGCATGGCCTGGACTTTGTCTAGCGCAATGTTATAGCGATGAGAGGTTTGTGGAGAGGGGGTAGGGGGAGAGAAACATCAGCAGGCATAACTAGGAAAGTTAATCAAATTACTGCCATCTCTCACGGAAGTAATTTATGTGACCGCCATCATCATCATCGTCATCATCCTTTTGCTTTATGACCTCTAACTCTTGAATGATAATATAATGATTGTTATATATTTGTAGCAAAATTTGTCCGACACCAACTTATTGTGACAATTTTGTTGCTGCGGCTGCGGCCGGCAGTGGCTAGCGATATACCGCGACATGGACGGGCAGTTATCAGTTGGCGGTTGACGTACAAATTATACGCGAGGAAACGGAGGTTGATTTTATTCACAAACAAAAATTACACCATAATTCCGCTGCGTAAGTAGAATACAATGGTACTAACTTTTACTATTCCATTACAAGTAGGTATATATGTATGTATAGTATAGTATATAGGGAACAACATCGTGATGTGATGTCTTGTTCAAGTCGTCGCCGCTGTCGTTGTCTAGGCTGCTGAAAAGGCTTAAAATTTATTGTCCACCCACCATAATTCAACCTCTACAATTTACTTACTTAGCATAGTGAACACTGGTGTAACTTTTTAAGAAATAAAATGAAAAATATAAAATACAACATTAATATAAAATACAAATTAAAAATAAAACAGAAATGAATGAGAATAAAATATAACATAAAACATTTTAAAATATTTAAACATTTTAGTAGCCAAATATTGTGACATACACGTTTTAAAAGACTCAATGTTTAGAAGCTAATTGATTACATTTGTATTATACGGTATATAAAATATCTAAATCTAAACATTTAAAACTTTTAAAATAATAACATATTAAAGTATACAAAGTAGAAACAATAAAATAAAAACAAATACTGAAATGGTTTTATTTATTTGCAAATATAGATAGATATCTATATATATATATAATATAAATAGATATCTATATAGAATATTTTAATACTAAATCCTGAATATTAAAATTCAATAAAACATTTAAATTTTTAAATTATAGAAAATACTGTTGAATTTAGATATCAAAATACTAAGATTTTAAAATACCAAAACATAAAAAATTTTTAAAATATAAAAATATTTTTCACATGCAAATATTTATGTGTCAAAATTTGACTTACTTACTTAAGGTGGCGCTACATTCCTGTGTGAACAAGGGCCTCATCCAACAAACTTTTCTATCTATATAGCTCGGTCCCTAGCTAGATGTCTACAGTTTCTCGACACCTGATCCGTGGTCTTCCTTTACTTCTTTCAAGGACGTTGTAAAAGAAAGCCCATGACAGTGCATCAAATAGTCTAAAGCCTTTTTTGACATCGGAATATTCGGTTAAGTTGTTTGCAAACTTTATGGAGCAGCGCGAAATCTCCTTGGTCATCCTGCACAAACGGTCAAATTTGGCAGGGATCCCAAAACTAGACATGGCTTTATACAGCTCTTCCCCTTTGATGGTGTCATATAGAGCCTTGAAATCGATGAATAGATGGTGGATGTCGATTTGAACAGGGTTTTCCAAGATCTGCAGTAATGTTAATATTTGATCGACTGTGGACTTTCCTGGTCTAAAATCACACTGATAAGGACCTATCAAGTTGTTGACGATGGGCTTTAGACTTTCACATATTATACAACAGAGAAGATTTTGTAAGCGATGTTAAGAAGACTGATGCCTCTAAAGTTTATTTAGTTTATAGTTTAGATAGAGGGCCTTATTTTTCAGAATTTAGCATTTTAAATTACTCTGCTCAACAAGGTAATAGGTAATGTAGTTGGCAATCAAATTATAAGTTTTCTAGGGTTTTTGACCGCTTCAGTTCGAATTAAACTTTAAAATCAATTTATCACGTCAGGATTTATAAGAAATAACATTTTATATTTCAAAAAAAGCTAGATTAGGCTTTTTTAGGTTATGTTAAGTCATAAAGTAATTTTTTCCAATCCAATTTCTTTTCTTCTGCAAGCACTTCTTCCTTTATTTCTCAAGACACACAAGAATGCAGTCATCTTACATCAATCGATTTTTAGATTTCTGAGACCTTTATACGTGACAATATTTTAAAGCTAAATGAATGTTTCAGTCCTGGTCCTGATGAAATACCATAATTTATTTTCATAAATATTTGTGTTTCGTAGCCATTGTTTCATTTTGTAAACGAGCCTCTGAAATGTTCCCAGATTTTCAAAAATATTTATAACCAACGCCAGTCCACAAAAAATTTTCTTAAAATTTAGTTATCTACGAATTATATTGTCCTATAGCGAAATTTTCTGCTGTTCCTAAATCTACAATAACTAATTTATTACAATTCTCAACTTTTCGTTTGGACGCATTCTCTCCAGTCGATTGCATCTTAATAGGCTTTAGCAAGGCATTGGCAAATTAAGTCATGAAATTCTTCTTAATAAATTAAATAAAATAAGACTAACTTATGTGGATTTCGTCATATCTTAAGGAGAGATATTATAGCGTCAGCAGTTCAGGAGTAACCTTTCATGTCAATTTAAAGTCAATTCTGGTGTACCTCAAGGGAGTGACCTTGGTGCCTCCTGTTTCAATAAAATATTAACTACATCAAGGATTGTTAAGAGCTACAAGAGAAAAATAACCCCTTATGTATGTTCATTGGTACATAAGTTCATTTTTTGTCTGATAAATTTTAAAACTTAAGAACGCGTTCCACACCAAATAGCAAGAGCCGCTTAGCTCAGAGCTTTTATAAATATATTTACATCGATAAAGCATTCGGAATAACTTGGAGAAGCAACAAGAAGCCTTAGATGAACTCTACTTTGTTTCAAGAGTGGCTTACCCTGTTTTAAAAAACAATGCAAAAACAATCTGCTGTCTCAACTTTGCATTTGCAGCCTCTTGATCAAGGTATCACTAGATGTTTCAATGTTTGAAGTCCAATTATAGAAAATACCTTATTGAAAACTTGATCTTATGTATATGTATATAAAGTGGAAAAAATGTCATAGTTTGGAGCTAAAACTAATATCTTAGACGCTTGCATCTGGCTTAGGCGTCAGTTATAGCTACGAGTATCATTGGTTTTCATCATTGAAAACAAACATTGGAATTTTTTGGACAGGTCGTTGATAGTTATCATTAAAAATTTCTGTCATTGAAAAAAATTTCCTGATTGAAATCCACCGAAAAATGTTTACCTACAGAAATCTGTCATTGGAATTGTGTCAAAGTGGAACACAAATCAGTGGAACGATTCGTTTCACTTTTGAACATAAAAGTATCAGCTGTTCAGGAAAATAGAAAAATACAATTGTAGCGAAAAATAACTGCGCAATTTAACTTTTGTTTCTCAAAAAAAATTCTTTGTTTGATTTCCGATCGATCAGTACATAATTTGTATTTCTAATCAAAGGGAAGCACAGTCAAATATCGATTCAAACATTTTTCCAGATCGATTTCAATGATAGCTATAACTGACCCCTTAAAAAGGCATAGGAATCACCACTAACAATGAACTCTAAAACGAATTATTCAAAAACAAAGGAACTACTTTCAAAAAATGTTGTAAAAATTTCAGATAGTGTCATAAGTCATCTCGTAACTAATGATAAATTACTTATATCTAAGTGACAAGCGACTTTACATAGCCCAGTGAAAAATATTGCAGTGGTGTTAAATCACAAGATCTTCGAGGCCATATGCTGCAGGGCCACTACGCGAGATAGTGTCTTTCAACAAATTGATTGTTTCGTTGGATGTTTGATCTGAACAGCAAACCAAACTGACTTAGACGAAGTAAAGATTGCCATATCTAAGCTGAAGTCTAACAAAGCCGCTGGAACAGATGGCTTGAATGCCGAGCTCTTCAAAGCAGCTGGAGATAATTTGGTAAGGAGCATGCACTAACTGTAAGATATGGTCGGAAGAAAGGATACCCGATGAATGGAACCTCAGTATTGTTTGCCCGATCCTGAAAAGAGGAGACCCTCTAAACTGCACCAACTATAGAGGAATCAGTCTACTTAACATCGCCTACAAAATCTTCTCTGCCGTAATATATGAACGTCTAAAGCCCATCGTCAACAACCTGATAGGTCCTTATCAGTTTGGTTTTAGACCAGGAAAGTCCACAGTTGATCAAATATTCACATTACGGCAGATCCTAAAAAAAAAAAACCAAGAACATTAAATCGACACCCACCATCTTTTCATCAATTTCAAGGCCGCATATGACAGCATCTACAGGGACGAGCTGTATAGAGCCATGTCTAGTGTTGGCATCCCTGCCAAACTCGTCCGTTTGTGCAGGTTGACCATAGAGAATTAACGCTGATCCATAAAGGTTGGAAACAACTTAACAGAACCTTTCGATGTCGAAAAAGGTTTAGACAAAAGCGGATGAAAGCGCCTTGGGTCGTTTCGAGAGAAAAGTTCTTCGTGCGATCTACGGTCCCGTATGCATAGAAGGGGAGTGGAGGAGACGATGTAGCCAAAAGGGTAAAAGTCCAACGACTAAGATGGCTGGGTCACGTAGAGTGCATGGAAACCAATGCTCCGGCTACAAAGTCTTTGAATCCACAACCACAGGACAGCGCAGTATAGGAAGACCGCGAAACAGGTGGCGCGCACAAGTGGAAAGTGACCTCATCCAACTTGGAGCGCGAAACTGGAGACATCTAGCTAGGGACCGAGCTAGATGGATAAGTTTGTTGGGTGAGGCCCTAGTTCACACAGGACTGTAGCGCCACCTTAAGTAAGTAAGTAAACCAAACTGAGCATAAATAGAGTGACAGCTGTCAAAGAAACTAATTCCGATAAAAGTATTGCCAGATTGAAAACCACACGTTTATATTAATTTTAAAAAAAACTGTTGTATGAAATTATTATATATTCAAAAAATTTAAACATATTTTTTTTATTTAAAAAAAAAATGAAAGTGCAAAGTGAAGGTGTTAAGTTTAATCCAAATGCCTCATAGTTTTCTCTGACATCTATACCACTGTTTTGCTTTTAGTGTAAAAACGAAATACGGCAGCTAATAAATGCAAATAAGCAGGAGTGTTCCAAAATGCTGCGTGGTGTGAAATTTATAATTTTCTCGCAACAACTGTAAAGACAAGACGTTCTTCCAAAGAAATCCATATGCTAAACTTATATAGATCAAAAGATGTAGGAAATGGATTAAGCGCCTGGCTAAGACGATAACACTCCGACGCGACTTAAAGGCTTATAAATAGCAGAGGGATGAAGAAAACTTATACAAGCTACAAGATACGCAATAGATACGAGTACTATCAAAAAACAAGACCGAGACCGACCATATGTGTGCGTCCGATACCTCTGTCTATCCTGTGTATAAAATGTGTGCATTTTATATTCCAGGTGTTAGGATAAGGCAAAACGAGAGGAGAAGAAGGCACAAGCTTTCAGACTCCAAATACGACGACTATGACTACGACTCTAAGATGATGACGACGACAACGACAACGACGACGTAGGAAGGAGCCCAGGTAAAAGATTAACATGATCGTTATGACAAGCGATAATTGAAATTGCCATCTTGCCAGATGTACCTTAGGAAAGTAGGAATCGAATAGAGCAGAGAAGCCTTTATGGGGAATGTAGGTAAAAAACGAAACTATAAGGTTCCCCATATATGAGGATAGACACAATACCCACATACCTATCTAGAGAATGACATCGTGCGTTGTTGTCATCGTCTATACGTATACTTCGTCGTCATCGTCATCATCATAATCGTCGTCGTCGCCGTCGTGAAGCATATGCGGAAGTCAGCCATGGAAATGACTTTAATCGCCAATCAAGCGGTAAATTAGAGCCATATTGATTGAATAATGCCGGACTATTGATAAAGGATGCAGACTTTAAAAGACATTGAATATACAAATCATGCATATGAACATACAAAGGTATGTACAGGTTTATATGTATAGAAGGTGCAGCTTGTGTTTTGAGACATGGTAAAATATAAAGGACCCAACTAAGCCTAAGAAGTCAATAATATTATAATAGACTTTTACAAAGATGTCCGAGAGATGAGAGGAGAATAATGCAGGTAATATTCGCTCTTATGACGTTTAATGGCTTATGAAAGTGACAGACGGTAGGTCGAATCCAGATGGAGATTTAACTTTTTTCGTGTGTGTAATAAATGGAAGGTAGAATTGAAATTCAGCTTCATCTTCAACTAATGGAAGAAATAAGATGACAAATGGTGTGGATTTAAGCTTAGAGACATTTATGTTATTTAAGTACATATAACTGTTTACTTATGCCATTGGGATTTGAGCCCTCTAAGAGAGGTTCCATTGAGGAGAAATGAATCAATTGCTTTTAGGAAAGACAAGACGACAACACGGGGAGAATCATATAAAGACTAAGAAATTTTAACTTAGCGTTCCATGCTACGTTTAAGAAGACGGCACTTACCATAGCCGCTATGAGCCTACAACTAAAACAAATAAATTAGGTGGCGCAACAGTCCGTTGAGAACTATACGGCCTAGTGACTTACAACTCTCAACCAAAATGTGCGGGTAATGTTGTCAGGGATGGAGCATGGAGGTGACCTACAGTTTTAAGCCGAATCCGAACGGCTTATTTAAGAAAGCACATTTCATGACAAGAATTACTCTTGGAGGATTTGTCAATTCCTCGCTAGAGGCAGTAACCGTGAAAAAAAACTTTAGGTGGCACAGGCAGGGATTAAACCCAAGACCTCTGGCATGTAAGTCCAACTCATTTACCATCAATCCACGGGCACTAAAAATTATAGAAATTATATATGTATGTATATCAATTTTAATTTTTACCAAGCACGTTACATTTTCGATCTTGATTGCCACCAGATAAATTAAATCCATTATAAAGCTGATCCGTAAGGCCACCAGCGACATAGTTCGTGTTGTGTTGATCTAGTGCTACTATACTAGGGACACTATGTTTGCTGTCAAAGTCTAGCAAGTAAATTACCGTAAGAGGGTAACCAGATAGATTTAACCGATAAACCGAAGACCTAAGCCTAGATTTTGGAGATTGGATTGATTTAGTGCACGTTTAATAAAGGTTTTTCCAATAAGGACTTGAAAACTTGCCCAATCAAAGAATTTACGTGTCGCTTCAAATGGTCCATTGGTTTCAGTTCTTGAAAAAGCTTAATCTAAATGATAATTTTCTCTCACAGACACAACATGCTGTCTTGAAAGGCTAATGTGTTAAAACACCACTCCATTAAATGGTCGGTACAATTGAAAAATAAATTCACTTCAAAGAATTTACCTTAGATGCATTCTTGATGGACATAGAAGGGACCTTTCACAACATCACTAGCATTGCCATTCGACAAGCCCCGAATTCCGTCAACACAGAACCAATTTTGGGAAAGTGGATTGATTTAATGCTTCATACAAGAATTGTAAATGTAAAAACGGGTGACAGTAAGTTAAAAGTTAGGACATGTAGATGAACAGCACAAGGTTGTGTATTATCTCCCTTGTTCACGTTCTATTCCGAGAAAACGAAACATTTCAATTATAGACTGCCCTACTATTAATGGTGTTTTTCTATACACATTACGGAAATGTCAAAATATTTTGGGATAGTTCTTGAGAGTCAGAAAAGCATCAGTTACCTTCTATACCTGCAGCAGAATTTTTGGAAGAAGATGATATTCATGCCCCAATACGGAAGAGGGTTAAGAGTTTGGTATCTTTTCAAACCATTCAAGATCAATAAAGCTCCTGGACTACTGCAGTTACTTTCAGCAGCTACAGACCTTTCTTCCCACAATTTTGTAAACAGAAATAGAGACAACTTTATTGATATCCAAGGCTATATCCTTCACTGCCACAAAGATAAAACTGGTAAAAGACGTTCCCTCAGCTAGGTCAATGTGATTACCCTTCGTTGGGTCCCAGAGGACTGTTTCATTGACGGAAATGAAAAACCAGAAAAATTGGCCAAGAACGGATCAATGCTTCACCCAAGCCATATTGTTGCTATGATGTATAACCCAAAATATCAAGAAAATGGGCTGATCTACGTAAGTTTTGTTGAAACCGCAAACAACAGGTGGACGGCTATCGAGATTTTCAGAGGTGCTCGGAGTCTATGAACAAATATTTCCAATGAAAAAGAAAATACCTTTTGCAATTGGGCTGAGATAAATTGTCTTTATTGATAAATATCCTAACGGGTCACAACTCATTGGGTACGCCCATTGAGCAGAATGGGTATCAGCTCATCTGATCTATGTAGAGGGTGCGAAGACGAGGAGACGAAAGAGGACACCTTTACTTTTTCTGCTAATGCCCAAGCCTAGCCAAAAGAAGAATGACGATACTAGGAAAATACTTTTTCGACGACCTGTGCAACGTCTCATCCTTGCCACTTAAGGATATTCTGATATTCTCACAAAAATCAACATTACACCTTATCAAATCCTTATACCATTTTCTGGGTAGCACAAAAGAAAACGTAAATTAGAAAGCAAAATGCACATCACAAACTATTAATAATTTTTAAGAAGAATTGTTGAGATACAACCTATGTATGTACAATTTTTTGATCAAGTTAATTTAATAACCACTTGATGAATTTTCTTCAATGTAAGGAAATAAAAAATTGAACAAAACATGGCTGACATGAACTGTCAAA
This sequence comes from Eupeodes latifasciatus, assembly GCA_920104205.1. Classification (NCBI taxonomy): domain Eukaryota; kingdom Metazoa; phylum Arthropoda; class Insecta; order Diptera; family Syrphidae; genus Eupeodes; species Eupeodes latifasciatus. The sequence continues at coordinate 146,083,928 of OV049924.1, forward strand.
ATCTGAAATCGGTGAATAGTTTATTTCAGATTCTATATTTTTCCAAATTATTTGTGTTTTTGTGAAATTTTGTTCTTGTATACCACCAATAAGTGACCTATCAAAACTTGCATCCATAAGGATTTCAAAGCAAATAAAGTGACAATAAGTTCCACCGAACCGGTGTTCAACCGGTATTCATATAATCAACCTAACACTCTGGAAAAACAGAAGGCAGTTGTAGTTAGTTGTTGTTGAACTGCTTTCAATTTTCAATCGAATAGCGGGAAATCTATTCATCGTGACACTAGAGAGTGGTCCATAGTACCAACCTATAAAAAAAACCACACCTCGCCATAAGCTTTGTTGGTTATATAAGTCTGCAAGACCACTGTGCAGTGTGCACCGCAGCACCGGTACGGACACCGAAATGTAAATTGTATTCTTTATACTCAAACTAAAGATACTTTATCCGAAAATCCTCACAAAGCTGGTGTTGTTGTGTTAACACCTATATAAAACTATATACCTTTTAAATGTAACCCATTTGAATTTCTTGCTGTAAGATGAACATTCACTTCTTTTCAAAAGTTTTTGTTGTACCTTTTTTTGTAGCTGCAAGCTAAAAAGGTGGATTGGTTCCTTTTTTTTTTTAGTTTAAAGACCTGAAATAGATTGTATGGCCAATTTAGGATATGATTTTGACTTCGGCATATGGAACATTTTGTATTTGTTTGTGTGATGAGTGCGGTCTTAAGAGAGCTGGCTAGCTGTGCCAGACTTCGACAAAAGCATTTGCAAGACTCTGCACTGCACGATGAGGTTTTTTTACTTTCCTTAAGCGGCTTGCAAAAGATCAAATCAGGGACCTATTTTAACTTTGTTTAAATAATTTTTTTTCTTTAATAACAAACGACAAGACTTGAAAATGTTTACGTAGATTGCCTGCGCCGGGTATTTGTAGGCACCAGAAATAAAAATTATTATGATTCTGTACCTATACATTGTACCAGTACCTACCTCACAAGAACACTTATCTTTGAGTATATAGTCTATAGAGCTAAGTTCAATTAGAGATTGGTGTTTTAAATCGAAATAAATTTGATTTGACTTGACTGGACTGGACACATGGACATATGCCAATAATGTTTAACTTATTGATATCAACACCTGCGTTTTTCGTTTGTTATGTAAGCCAAAAATACAGCCTTTGGAGGATTCTATTATAGTTTTTATATAGTAGGTAAAAAGTGAATTCAATAAATGAAATTATTTTCTATTGCAACTCTGGTCAGTTGTAAATCATTAGTTAAATTTGAACTTCACTTTACTATATTTTTTGAAAAGAGTTAATTATAGTTCTCTGCTAATCGCAACAACCTAAGAAAAATATGCGCTTAAAGGTCAAAAAAGGACTGCCAGCGGTCGCTTCTTGGACTTCGGAGATTATATTTACAGAATAAGTCATAATATAAAATATTTGCGTTAACATTTAAATATAATTAAAAAACTACTTTCAATAAGCATTAACAATCTTTACACAATGATTAAAAGTCTTCATTTATTATCTTTTGACGATACCCTAAAGCGGCTTTGCAGCAATTGGTAATTTTGAGACGTCTTCTCATTGAGGAGATTCCTTATCTAATCGATAAGGTATTGACACCCAAGTAGAATCTTCTCGTTTCGGCAAGGCTAGACACTCACCTATAAATAGTATGGTATCCTTCCTCTCATGCATGTTACAAAGCTCACAAATTACGGGTACATGTGGAATATACTCGTATCTAAGGTAAAGTTAATTTTCTCATCATAGAGATTTCCTCCATACTATATTCACCCCAAAAAATAAATCCTCCCACTGAGATTATGGTTTAGACAACTGTACAATGTTCTATGAACCGAACTTGTTGCTTTCATTAAATACCCTACAACGGTGATCAACGTTTGCAATTAGGTTGTTAAGCTTTGATTTCCATTCGCTAAAGTCCTTGCAGTTGATATTAAGTTGCATTGCGAAACATTGGCTTAGGAGTTAATCCCATTCTTCCATCCAGCTAAGAATTTTAAGAATATATTCTATAAGTGGCTTAAGGGTGCGTATAAATAGAGCTGAAAGTCCAGTTTCCAGCATTACCATATATTTGATTTTTTAAGAGCTTGAGAACTTTAAAAAAAAAAAAAACGCATAAAATTTGCAAAATCTCATCGATTCTTTATTTGAAACGTTAGATTGGTCCATGACATTTACTTTTTGAAGATAATTTCATTTAAATGTTGACCGCGGCTGCGTCTTAGGTGGTCCATTCGGAAAGTCCAATTTTGGGTAACTTTTTCGAGCATTTCGGCCGGAATAGCCCGAATTTCTTCGGATATGTTGTCTTCCAAAGCTGGAATAGTTGCTGGCTTATTTGTGTAGACTTTAGACTTGACGTAGCCCCACAAAAAATAGTCTAAAGGCGTCAAATCGCATGATCTTGGTGGCCAACTTACCGGTCCATTCCTTGAGATGAATTGTTCTCCGAAGTTTTCCCTCAAAATGGCCATAGAATCACGAGCTGTGTGGCATGTAGCGCCATCTTGTTGAAACCACATGTCAACCAAGTTCAGTTCTTCCATTTTTGGCAACAAAAAGTTTGTTAGCATTGAACGATAGCGATCGCCATTCACCGTAACGTTGCGTCCAACAGCATCTTTGAAAAAATACGGTCCAATGATTCCACCAGCGTACAAACCACTTCTACTCCAAATGCGGCAATTTTGCTTATTTACGTAGCCATTCAACCAGAAATGAGCCTCATCGCTGAACAAAGTTTGTCGATAAACACATTTCGAACCGAACACTGATTTTGGTAATAAAATTCAATGATTTGCAAGCGTTGCTCGTTAGTAAGTCTATTCATGATGAAATGTCAAAGCATACTGAGCATCTTTCTCTTTGACACCATGTCTGAAATCCCGCGTGATCTGTCAAATACTAATGCATGAAAATCCTAACCTCAAAAAAATCACCCATTAGTTCGGGGCGTTGAATGAGATATGGAAGATTCTTTTGATATAGTACCTTAGCAATTTTACCACCGTGTCATACTATTTGCAGCCACATACTTGAGCCGAATAAAACATGATGGCTTCTGAAACTGCTTCAAAGACACGAAATTTGGCCCTTTTGATTATTTTAAATTCACATTCAAGTTCCATAGTTTTATGTAGTCACTCTAGCGGTTTATCATTATCATGAGTTGTAGAGATGTAGGAGAATATGCAAGAAGCACAATATCTTCTGCAATGATAGCTTTTCTGGCGAATTCTATACCATACGGTATGCATTGAAGGAGATCTTCGATAGAAATAACAAAGAGCAAATGACTTAGTGTATGTGTAAATCCTTGACGAACTTCTGTCCATGTGTGAAACCAATCTGACATATCTTCCCCATTCCAGATCGCTGGTTTTGTACTGTTATGTAGATTTTTAATTAGCCTTGCAAACCTACAAGACATTCCAATGCCATATAGATTATGCAAATACAAACTTGAGGTTAATAAACAATACATACCATTTTGTACCTTTGTTCAAAAATAAGAATTATTACTTGTAATCCATGTACATATGTATATGTATTGCGACGAACTTTGCCAGGTAGTTCGTAAAAGCTTATATGAAGAGTTCAAGAAAGATTTATCCTTATAATTTGTAATCTGTTGTACTTCTTTTTTTTGTAAATAAAAAATATCATGGATTCTGTGGATTTTTAATCCATTTCTATTATTAACGGGTTATCCATTTTGCGGTTTCAAAAGTATAGGGCTTTTTTATTTAATTTTTAGAAAAATTACTATGCATCTAAATGAAACTATAAGTGCGTTTTTTTGGTATTCCATATATAGTACAGTGAGAAATTGCCAACAAAACGATCCGCAGTAGCCAGATTTTTGTATTTAAAAATTGGTACAACTGAAAGAAGATCTGTCAGAATACGAGTAATAATAAAAAAAAACACAAAAATAGAAGAAAGTTTTGTGAAAATCAAATGTTAAAATCAACTTAGCAAAAAAAGCTAACTAAAACTAATAAAATGGACAATTTTCAAGAAGAAATGGTAAGAAAATATCTGGAAATTGAGATTCTATAAACAAAAGTTCATTTAACAATTGCTTCAAGGAAGGGGTTTGTTCGTAGACTACTACAATAACATGTGGCATTGACGCGAGCTTGAAGATCGCCTCAATTCTTTTTTATACCTGAATCGAGTTGAGATCGGAGTCGAGTCAAAATTTAAGAAGAAAAACCTGTGTGGAGGAGTTGGTTTAACAGATAATGCATTATGGTCTGTTTTGCATGTTTGTGTACAAAAAATATAGTTTTGTTTTAATAAAATTACAAAAAAAAAAATAGACATGGAGTAGTTAGCATATTCTTATATGGTGCTGAACTAATCAGTTATTCATTGTTTAACACGAATCAAACTATCTCACTTGCACTTCACACATCAAAAACATCGAAATACCATTTGCATTTTAGAAAGTGCTGTCTTACTTATTAATTTTTTAATCTTCTTGCGGGGTGGAAACACCAAAAAGATTTATTTAATCTAAACTGAGATAAAACTTTGGTGGAAACATAGCAAAACATATGTAAATATATTTTCTATTGTTTTCTTTTGCAAAATAAGCCCAGTTAGTCCATTTTCACTAACAAAACTTAATAATATCAACAGTAATAGATTGATTTTTTTCCCCAATGGAAAACACACATGATTCCAAATGCACAGCTACTCAACGAACACAGCCATCGAGATACAAATGCAATATCAATAGTATCAACATTTGAGAACGAAATCACATAAGATCCATGCGAGACTAGTATAAATGTCAAAAACCCATCCATAGTAAGATTCTCCTCTAACTTTTATAGGTGTTATTCATACTATGGATATTGTTTTTGTTATTCGTGTAAAATCCTAATATACTAATGGATAGATTTTCCAACAAAACACGGATTATGTCTTCAAATTCATGAACCAACAGATTTTCTCTCTACAATTTTTAAGTTTTGTTTTGCAGATAACTTTGTGTTTATGCAGATAACTTTTTTAACTCTTGAGAACTTAAAAACCAACATTCCTCCAGTTATGGCTGAGATACAGCCCAATATGTGTCAAAAGTTACCTCAAAAGAATCAATTTAACTAAGACAATAAAAGTTTATAATAATTATCCAAACTTATTTGTTTAGTTAAATGGCGCCCAATTGAAGTATGTATCGTACTTTCAAATTTATTACCCAGCCCGTTAATAATAAAATACCTACTTTAAGAAAATTATTTCTTGTAGACCACAAAGGTTATAAATTTTAAATTATTAATTCTTCAAAAATTGTAAAAGGGGATAGGTACATTTTTTTTTTATTAATTTCTCTGAAGTTAAAGTCGACAATTCCCCCCTAAATTTACCTCCTTAAGTGTTTCGCAATGTTTTTTTAAATCTAAAATTAATCTTCAAATGGAGCTAAGTATTATGTATAATCCTCTAAACTTTAATCAAGACTAAATATCTATGAATAAATAACCTACCTGCATGAATTTATTTTGTAAAATGTCAGAAACAATAACATTTTAATCTGTGTGAAAAACAAACTTTGTTTTGCAAACTTTTGACAATGACGTGATTAGATACAAATATCTACTTTAAACAAGAAGTAAAACTATTTGGATGGAGTTTAAACTTTCTACATACATAATTTACTATCTCCCAACTAACCCCACAAAAAAAGTTCAAAATATCAGAGAGAAAATAAAATTAAAAAATATTCAACAGGCACGCAAAACTGCTAAAAATTACTCCTTTTAGTCTCTGTCGTAAAACCTCAGCCCTCATCAACATTATCAACAAGAACAAAACAAAAGTAACTAAGCGACTAGAAGCTAGAACAAAAATCCATTTCTATTTTAAAAACGGTATTTACAAGTTCCCATCTAAACTTTCCGAACTTGTATGACCGACACCGAACAGAAGATAGAACTTATCAACTCATACACTTATTGGAAACTGGATGCTGCTAAGAGAATAACTCTCGCCTTGTTAAAATCTGCAAATCTCTCTCTCTCGCTCTGGAGCTTTCATATTTCAAATTTTCAATAGGAATCTCTTTCTCTATCTATCTTAATCTACCTACAGCCACGATTGCCAGATTGGTCATTTAAGACCAAATTTGGTCATAATTTTCTCACTTGGTCGCATGGTCATTTTTTATTCCATTTGGTCCCTTTTTTAAGAAATAAAAAAAATAACTCGACTCTATTCCTTATTTCCTTATAATCTCAAAAATAAAATACATACCTAAAAATTTTAGGAAAAGGTCAATTATCATAAAAACGCTTCAAATGAATATTGTTTTCAAAACTTAAGTCAGTTCGTTTATAACTTGATGTTACTTCCTCGCAGCTCAGCTGCTGCTGAGAGGAATTTTTTTTAATTAACTTTGATAAAAATGAAAGGCAGACTTAATTTGGGTACCATTAATAATATAATGCTGGCCAAAAAGCGTCAATATGACAAAAATAACCATAGCGTTTGGTCTGCAAAAACATTTTTTTGAATTAATTTTATATGGATTTTATTTAGCGATAATATTCGATCTCCTGACTTATTCGATGTCCTGACATAATGTTAACATATTGTGATCTTAAAAAAAAAGGGACTGGGGTGCGTCCCACACTGATAACTTCCCATCCCGTCTGCCGATTTATCTTGCTTAAAAGGTTTATGGGCTTTCGTGATTTGCTAGTTGTTAGTTGAATTATTCTAAGAAAAATTAAAAATTACCAACAATATTTTGAGTATGATGAAATAGTTTGATGTCAATATCTGTTCTTGTTAACGAGATTTTCAGTAGAAAACCAATTTTTACCAAATTTTCGGAGCATTTGCGTACTATTTTTTCTAGATTTTAATTTTATATGAAAAAAACTGACTGTTGGATTTTTATGCACAATTTACGGAATGTCGGAAACTATATTTTCTGTGAAATAAAATAAGCTTAAAGCCAATATTTTTTTAATTTTTGAAGAGATACTTGAGTCGAAAGTAAATTTTTACCAAGTTTTACTATTGTTTTTTTAAGGTTTTTATTTGTTGTACAAAATTGTCAATTCGATTGTCTCAAAATTTTACCAGATGTCAAAAACGTTATTCTTCCCGAACGTACGTACACACGCACGCACAGACATCTCTCTAAAAATATTTTATTTAGACTCTAGGAACCTTGAAACGTCGAGAAATGTCAAAACTTTCAATTCAAGAAATCGGACCGATAACATTAACTTTCTATGGAAAGTTAAAAGCCATTGCCGACACAAATTATTTTGGTCCTTTTTTGGTACGATTGGTCATTTTTATTTTCAGCTTTGGTCATGCAATTTTTTTTAAGTGGCAATCGTACCTACAGCTACAGGCTTCAGCTTCAGCTACAAAAGAACACAAAATGATGTAACAAGTGTGCTGCTAATTGGAAAGTTGCTCTGATTAAAGCTTTTTAACATAACTTCCATAACGTATTCGAGTGAGTAAATAAAAGTTTCATCGACTGCAAAAGCAGCCTTGGAATTGTATCTGATGGAAATAAATGGAAAGCTTGGATTGGAAAGAAAAGACTTGTTGTTTTAATGCAACTTGTATGAACTTCTTATCCAACCTGAGAGAGAACATAATGAAAGCAGGTGAGGTAAGTCTTGGAATTGGTTGTGTTTTGGTAATACAAATACAATATACAAAACTATAGCCAGCTGCTGGTGCTACTAACTGATTCTAGAAACGAATACGACTACGAACACAAGGTTCTCCATCTCCACTCAGTACTCAGGTGAGATTACTTTGTTAGGAAGTGGAAAATGCACCCGGTCCAACCAAGAACTCGAACTCGAACCAACCAACCGACCGACCAAATCAAGAGAGTAAACGACGGCTAACGTAACGACGACGGCGATGTAAACGTAACACAAACAAACAAAAAACGACACAACGGTGTGTAAGAAATAAGATATATAATAAAAAGATACAGTAGACGGGGTGCCGCACCAATTGAGCCCAGGCATGGACAACAGTTGATTTTTACGGCTCGTCATGTTCGGTTGTCGTTAAATATTGTAGCTCCCTATATCGTCAAGCCAAACTTAAAAACACACACACAAAAACAAAAAAAGTTTTTATTGTTTTATTCTCTGTTTCTTGAGTTTGAACCAAAGAAGAAGAAAAATCCGACAGATACGTTTTCGTGGTAAAAAAGTTAAAAAAAAAAGAAAAACGTTCTATACGAGATCCCGGGAAATAGATTATGGTCCTTGGGACTACGAAACGAACAAGACTGCAACTTCGACTTCTTTTCGGTTGTCCAAATTAACGCCTAGGTAAAGTCAACTTAAATCGAAACGAAACGAAACGTAACGAGTGTTGTTTTCTCACCCAAAGAACCCACCATCATCATCAGAAACAGAAGATACAAAGATACGCAATAAAGATACAAAATATTCACAACAAGCAACTGGTAAAATAGCAAAAACACAGTCGTGCCATATTTGGGCATCTATCGTTCGGGTTCGGATTTTTGTAGATACTTTTTTTGGTTTGGTTTTTGAAAATGCAACACAACTTCCAGAAGAGTCAGGGCTCCCAGCCCAGTCCCATCCCATCCCAGCAGTTCTTGTTTTCCTCTGTGGATATAGCTCAGGAGGCTTTTGCTGGCTTTGGGGCTCCATCAGCAACTATCTGACTTTTGTTGGATACTACCTATATAGGATGACAAGGAGGAGATGTTTGTACAGAGATACGCTCTCCGAGGATTTGTGATGGCGATGATGGGATGTTTAGACTGGGGATAGTGCATCTCTTATTCTTCTTCTTCCTACTACTGAGCCAAGTCAAGTTGATGATGATGATAATGACGACTGACGATAACAAGAGGATAGCAATGGATAGAACGAAGTAACGACGAAGACGGACGTTGAGAATGGATGGTGATCGGAACTGCAGGGTGCTGATGATGCCTGTGATTCTGTGATGTTTGATGCTTTTTTGAGATATAAATGTTTGGGCTACCGTTTTTGCTATTTATCCTGTTGCTTTAATGTTGTTTGTCATTGGATTTTGTACTTTTTGTTTTCATTCTGGATTCTTTATTGCACTTTCTGTCGATGGTTTTTGAGTGGGTTTTGGTGGTACGAAAACAAAATTTCTAAGCCCTTTGTTATATTTCTGTGGGGGGATTATTTGTTGCAATTTCAAGTGTGTGGGTTTGTTGGTGATTCTTACCCTCATTGATCTCTATTTTCAGTTTAGATAAATACCTTTACAAAAATATCATCATTGGTAACAAAATTTAGAAAAACCTAACCTACCGTGAGTGTTGTCGTTGTCGTGTGTCGTGTTATATTACCTATTTTTGTATCTTTTTTATTGTCATCGGACAATGAAATCTGATTCCAATTATATTAACTTTGGTCAATTAGAAGATAAATTTATTCATCAAAACGTGTTTTTATCCCCTCTTGTATACCTATCTACATATAATTTATCTTGTAGGTAATTCTTGTCTTCATTTTTAGGAGTTTTTGTGTGAGATGTGATTAAGCCCAATTTGATTATAAAGAGTACCCTCATCTATACCTGTGGTGTTTCTTTTTTGTTGTGTGAATTAAAAATATGTTTTCAAAAATGAAAACGAAAATTAGAAAAAAGTGTATACCTAATCATTAAAAAAACCCTCAATTCAATACATAATTAAATACCTACCATTTTTTCAAAAAGGTGATTTTGTCATCTCGTGAATTGTGTGTACCAGCCTACTCCTCACCCTCTTTTATCTACTTCGAGGTTACAGTGGAGGTGACGGTGACTGTGACGGTGACGGTGACAAAAGATAGTTAAAGTCACGGAAGCTAAAGTTAAAAAAAAAATAAATGTAAAATTTTGCCCACGATAACAATAAAATTTTATGATCCAATTGTGTATTTCAGTTTCTTTCGACGCGAGACGCGAAAAAAAGCAGCTTACCATCAGTGGTTTTGCATCAGTTCGAATTGAATACCTACATTAAGCTGTATATATTTTGAGACAACCCAAATTGATATTTAAAAAACAAACTAAACAATTGACATTTAAAATATATGTACCTATGTATGTACATAGATATGCACAACAGAAAAATAACCTAATCGAGGAGAAAGGCAAAAAGTTAAAAAAGAAAAATAATCTCTCCCATGGAATAAATAAAAGTTGAACGTCTTTTTATTGTTATTTTGTTTTTTCGTTCCTGGTCTCGAAAGGTTATTATGGGGGCTGTTGTTTAAGTCTACATCAATTATTATTATTATTGTTGGTTTGAAGGTAAAACTTCTTCCAAAGTCACATTACTTAACGTCTCAAAGACTGTGTGTGTTTATCTTTAACCAAAAGTGCTTAAAAGAAGTGCAGTTTTTTGTGCGGGTTGTTTGTTTGTTTGTTTGTTTAAACAGATTTTATTTTTCTAAAAATGTCTCCTATCCTTGGATGGAATGAAAAAAAAAGTTTACATTTTTTATTATTCTTTAAAATTTAATGACAAGTGAAATACCATAGTACCTACTTAACTATTGCTTAGAAAAGAAAACGAAATTGTTTTGCTTTTCTTGTTTGTTTGTTTGTTTGTTTGTACTTTTATCTCGAAAAAAATATTCTCTTTCTTTTTGTGGAATTTTGGATGGAGTACTGATTATTATGGACTTTTCTTCAAATAGTACCTGTGTATTATATATATGTACGTAGGATAATTGCTTTTATACCTACATATAGGTATATCTATGGAATGTCGATTAAGGTGAGTTTTTGTTGTTGTTGTTGTAAATTTTGTTTGTTTTAAGATAATTTTACAATTGGAAAAATTTGGAAGGCTGAGAGGGTTACCCTATCAGTCCATTTATCTGTTTAAAAATAAGAAGATAAATCATTTGAAAAGTGGTATTTTTCATTTTATAGGTCTGTAAACTGAAATTAAAATTAAAATTTTGTTTAATAATTAAAAAGGGATAGAGAGGTGGTAAGATTGAATCAAGTAAGACTCGACAAGATTCCCATAAATCCTATTTGCTTGTGAGTAAACTCTTGCTTTCATCGGAGATAGTATAAAAGCTTTTCTTTTACTTTTAGTTTTCTGTGAAGCTATAGTAAAGATAAAGACACTTACTGCCAATTTCTTGATGATCTAGTAATTCTCGTTTTATCTTTGGAATTGTATTTTAAACATATTTAAAACTCTAGCATTTCTTCACATCTAATATCATACCTGTGGAATTTGGTTTAAATTCATTTTTGAGTTCTAAGGATTTTAGATCTCGGTTGAATGGAACTGATGTTCTTATTATTTTTGATTTTTTTTAGTTTTGTAGCACCTCGTAGTTAGCTGTGACTCAAAATTCTGACATTTTACGAACAGAATTTAAAAACATCTGTCAATTTTCGTTGGATTTAGGAGATTGGTTTTGATAATCTCACTTTATTTGAAATACGAATTGTGTTTTGGTGAATCCAATAAACCACCAATATAAAAACCAATCTCCTAAATCCAACGAAAATTGATAGATGTTTTTAAATTCTGTTCGTAAAATGTCAGATTTAAGATTCTCTTTTGTTAAATGTACATACACTTATACACATACATATTCGTGTTGCACTGAACATTTTAACTTATAGGTATTAAGATCAAAACAAATTTGTTTGGATTCCATATTTTCCATTATTTACATATTTAAAACTCAAACTATTCATTCAGTACTTCAATCTTATAGAATATCATATGATGCATGGAATTTAAATGTAAATTAAAACTATTATGTACATTTGTATATCTTGAAGTTTTAAGAAATCATGTGTTAGTAGATTCAACCAATAGATTATTGTCGAGGTAATATGGCAAAAAGGCAAAAGTTTAGTATTTTTAAATATTTCTTCAGGTGCACATAATGTTAAAGCGGGAGTTTTTTCTTCTTCAAACGGATTTATCTACCTACGCTTTTTTCTGATAATGTTGTTGGTGTTGGGAATAATGACTATTTTAAATTCGATGTTATTTCTCGTCATAATTTCGCTCTTATGTCTATTTGTGCCAACTCAATAGTCATGCTCATTATAATGTACACACATATAATGTCCTTCCACCCTTTGATGTGAAATATATGTATGTATGTACAGGTAATGTGAAACTAAAATAGAGCGCACGATAATAGCAACTATTTTAACAGGTTTAAATGTTAATGTAACTTTTATACTTTATGAAACTGTTAGCGTCCACAAAATTTTACATTATTCATTTCCTATATTTAAACATTTTTGGCAAAACGTCCATGTTTACTTATTTTCTAAAACAATTTTATTATTGCAACTTAAATGTCCTTGTGGTCTGAAATGTAGGAATTAAACTAAAAATTAAGCCTTTGGAAGCCGTAACAAATTACTAAATTTAGTTCTAATAAACTCTAATTTGAGAGTCTAATAAGTCGAAGTTCAAACTTAAACTGAGATCTAAATTAGAGTTATAATGCCTTAGAACTTAATTAATGAGTTACAACTTAATCGGGTTTTAATTTTTAAGAAAATCTAAATTTTGGAGATAAGAACTTTGTGAAGAAATTGGCCATTAGGTTCTGAAACAATTTAACAATTTAATTTAAAAATTTAACTTTGTTGAGAAAATATTAGATCCAAGTGATATTTTCTAGTTACCTACTGAAATAATGAGCGAAATGTGAATCAAAGCATATTTTAATTGTGAATGTAGGTACCTATGCATGTTTATAATAATTTTAAGAGGAATTGTAAAAAATTAGGGCTAAGGCTTTAGTAATGTTGGCGATGGAGGGGACCAATAATACTCGTGGAAAATAACTTATAGGTGCGACTGGCAGATATTCAAGCCAGATTTCTGGCATAACAGTCCTACGGGTATTACATTTGGATAGTTTATTTAAAAAAAAGGAGACTTGGATGCGAGCCACTTTGATAATTTCCAATCCGTGCCGGCCTGTCAAATTTTCTAAAAAATTACCAAAATATTAATTACAACATTTTGTGTAAGATAACAAATTTGAAGAGAATATATCTTCCTTTGTTCTCATAATTCTTGAGTCAAAAACCATTTCTTATTATTTTTTTAGGTTTTCATGTTTTGTAGAAAAAAAATTGACTGTTGGATTTTTCTAAAAAAAATTTACTTTGAGTTAGAAACAATATTTTGCATACGATGAAATAAGTTTTATTCCAATAGCTGTTTTTTAGTCGAAACCAATTTTTACTAATTTTAGCAGAATTTTTTGAAAGTTTGTATTTCTTCTAAAAAAATACCTGGATTTTTCTAACAACATTATCCTACGTTAAACACGAAACTTTGCATAGAATGAAATATTTTTAAATTCAATAGGTACCTTATTTATTGTTGAATATTCGAATCGAATATCAGTTTTTAACAATTTTGCAGAATTTTTTGAAAGTTTGTATTTCTTCAAAAACAATATACCTGGATTTTTCTAAGAACATTATCTTACGTTAAACACGAAACTTTGCATAGAATGAAATATTTTTAAATTCAATACCTTATTTATTGTTGAATATTCGAATCGAATATAAGTTTTTACCAAATTTTGCATATTTTTTTTTAAGAAAAAAATATTTTTTTAGTAAAAACTGACAGTTGGATTTTCTTAAATTTGATTTTTTTTAATTCTTAGGCAAACATTAAAAAAGTAAAATCAAAAGTGTTTAAATTTAACCAAGTTTTCCTAGAAAATTAATCTAAAAGCGTGTTTCTTAGGAAGCTAAGCTTTGACGGTATCTAACTGTTGAGCCCAATGTCGTAGCTGGAAGAAACGCATAGAACTTAATTAATAAAATACCTATTTAGATTAATACATAGACCACAAGAACAATAAAAGAATACATTTTTTTTTAATTTTTTCTAATTCTTAAATTGTTTTAAATAAAATTGTATTATCAATTTTAACGATAATATATTGTAAACTAATGCGAGGATAGTTTATGGCTTTTACATTTGTAAAATCAAAGTGAACCTTTTAGATTTAAAATATTATATTTGAACTATGTTAAATATTATTTAATGTATTTAAACTTAAAAACAAATCTGTGGCCAAAAAAAATATGTATTTATTTTCCCATAATCACGTTTAAATATACTAAAACATTTATACAATTTAAGAAATAGTAGGTATTTACATACAATCCTACTTTTTCTTACGAAATTACTTTTTTCAATATATTGAAAAATTCATTCGTTTCGAAATCGCAAGCAACACTCACACTCCTCTAAAAAAAAAAACAAACAAAAAACATTATTAATTTCTTTTTATTTTTTTTTTTGGATTTGGAATAATTTTTATTTGGTGAACTTCCTCACATTATTCATTTATCTGTTTTTAAAATATAAATTCATAAAAAAAAAATATTTAAAATACAAGTTTTTTCATTCAAAATTTTAGTTTGATTTATAGTTCGTAATCATTCAAAAGTTCCCACAAGTATAATTTAAAGCTTGTTTTTGAAAATATCAAGACATTTGTTTGTAAATTATTTATTATTAATAGCCATGTTTTCATCAAACTAATTTTGCTATAGCTATCAACTGTCAAAATTTGAAAATGCAAATAAGTAACTACTTTGTTATTGTTTATGCTGTCATACTGAAAACAAAAATTGATAAAAATGAAAAGTTGCAATCAAAATGAAGTAAATCATTAAAAGACGAATAGACGAACGGTTTCTTCTGTTTGCTAAATAATAAAAATATGTTTTTTAGAAAACAAATATTTATGAACATTTTATTTTAAGTAAATTGCTTACATGTTTATATGATTATTTGATCAATATAATACTCGTCTTGATATATTTGTACAAACAATTTTTTCAAAATATACGTATAAATTCATGAAAAAAATTAAATGCGAAATTCATCCCTTTTCTGGTTGTGGTTTACTAGAAAACGAATTATTAGAATTTCTATTATTCTTAAAGGCTTCGTGGAAAATTTAAATAAATTAATAATTTGTTTCCTAGTTAAGATACATATTTAATTAATTCATGGCAGTCATAACTATTTTCTTTAGAAGCATAATATAACGTTATTTAAAATTCTATACAAAAGAAAGAAAGTATACGCTACCGTGTACAAATATCCCAGAGTGTCCAAATATTTTATTGCAAGAGCGCACAAGCAAGAACCACCTATGCTTCCAACTTATTTGCAAAGTTCTTTCGTAGCCATCATAGTTGGCAATAATTCGTAACTGTAGCGGTAACGAAATTAAATATTTGTGTATTCTCAATGCCAATAATATAATACTTTGAGAAAAAAAAAATATAAAGCATTGCTTTTACGACTTTTAGAAAATAATCCTGTATTTTAAAAATTAGAAAAGCATAGTTCCAGCAACAAGAACAGTTTTTTTTATATATTGTATTTCTGTTATTGACTTCACAAATTTCGATAAAAATGGATTCAGTTGTGACATTTTCTTAAAATCAATTGAAGTTTTTTCTTTATAAAATCGTTAGCGGCTCGAAAAAAAGAATTAGAATTTCTAGGCCCTAGAAAACTTATAAACTTACATACTAGTATAATATTCAATGAAAAAATCTAAAAAAAGTCAATATACTTAAATTTCAAATTTTATTTACAATTTAGGTTGATAAATATAATTATATTATTATTAAAATATTTTATTTTTAAATTACATACATATATATTATGTTTAAATTATTATTTTTTAAATAAATAAATTGCCAATAAAACTTGAAATTTCAATAAAATATTTCTTTTATTAATTTTGTTATTAAATGTTATAATTCGTTAAACTTATTCTAACTTACAAGAAATATACATATATTTCAGTACTTGGTATGGCATCACAGATCACCTCTTATAGAATGATCACATATTCGACTTTGCCAAAAATTGCTAATCGACGACAATGCAACACAATGTGCTTCTGATCAGGCTGTAATTGCAAGGTCTTCATTCACCCAAAACTTAAGAAAACAATTCAATCATTTAGACAGGTGTTTCCTCATATAATACTTGCAAGATTATGTAACATTTATAGTATAATATTATATTACATCGTCTTTCGTTCTTTTACCAATACCTCAGTAAACAATGCTTTGTCCCCGTTCCCCCACCATTGTACATCCTTCAAACAATTCTGCGTGAAATATAATCACCTTTCGAGAAATAACCATAAGTTTACCCTTGATCTCAATTTTAAATATGCTTCAAGGTAAAGATATTTTTTTCCCAGCCGCACAGTTAGAATATGGAATTCTTTGCTCACATTTTTATACTCAAAGCTTCAATAATAATGTACACAACACAGTTATCTCCTCTTAAATTCTTCTTTATTTACCTAACGCTCGCATTAAGTTAGAAACAAAACATACTTTTTTAAAGGATTAAGTTGTCCTGAATTCGAAAATACGCCCCTCTTTTAAAGGCTAAGTTTAAGCCCAATGTACCTCTAAATAATAAATTGGCTGATGATTTTGTTAATTAAAAATCTCTGTCTTTCAGATACCATAAAAATCATTTTAGTATTTATTAGTTATAAGTTTTTATTTGACACTGTATGTTTACAGCAAACCTTGAATTTAAGGCTTTCATAGTTTTGAAAAATATGCGATTACGCTCGATAAGTTCTATACCATTAGCATCAATATTAATTATAATAGTGCACTTTTTTCCTTGGTGTTAATTTTTAAAATATTTTAAAAACTTGATTGCTTAAAGGACGATTTTTTTAAAAGAACAAAACTTACTTTGAAATGGTTTTGCTTTTTTCTGTTGTTTTTTTCATGCCTAAATATAACAATTTATGAAGACTTTTCAAAAAAATTTATGGAATTCTACAAATATTTCAACTGAATAAATAAAAACCATCATGAATTTCATTTAACATTATGAATTTAGGTAACATAAACAAACCTTATATAAAATATTTGTTTTTTCGAATTTTAAAAAAGTAATACCTCAAAAACTTTATGTGATAGAGTAATTTTGGAGTCAGATTTGAATTGAAAGAGTGATATTAAAATAAAAAACTGAAATATATGGAAAGTTTTTTTTTTCAAAACCTTCAACCAAAAGAAAATTTAAAGCATTTTGCTTGTGCAATAAAAAAAACATTCATTAAGTTACTCAATTTGATATATTTATTAGAATTTTTCAATAATAAAATCTATTTGTTTCAACTTCACCAATTTAATTATTAAAGCAAGTACATACGTCGGAGACTACATACGTGCTACGTGGGCATTTCCTTCATAATTTTTCAAATTTAATCTAATACACTTAATTTTTAATTAATAAAACAATAAATTAATTTATAAATTGGTTAAAATGTAATTGCAATTAGAAGTTTCATTATTCTGCCATTTAAACCTCTTTTATAATTTCGTTTTCATATTTTTAATATACATGGAAGAAAAATATTTATATTCAAATAAGAGATTGCACGTAAAACATTATCTATGTAGAAAGATTTAATTCCACAAAACATACTCGAACGAATTCTTCTTCATGAAATATTCAACATCTTGTTCTAATGTACAGCAAAAATGTGGCATCGAGTAAGGGAAGGGAGGTTCTTTTTCCACGTTTATACCTATTATACAACAATATTCAACAAACCAAGTCATATGTTTGTTGGGGTTTGTGTATATTTTTGTTTGTTTTTATTTCAGCAGAAATGCCTTGAGTTAGAGAAGGTCTGCCTCTGCACTGACATTGGATTATAATACTAACTTGGGGATGAATTATAATAAACATATAATATTTATGAATGTAAGTGCTATTTTTCTTCTTTGTTTAATTTATTTCCTTGTTTATATAGCAAGGGTATTGTTCTTGGATTCTTCTTGTTAGTGGATTGTTTCTTTCTCTCTGTTTTAGCTGTCATTGTATAGCAAAATAATAGGACACTATAAGTTTCCATTTATGTTGATTTATTTACAAATATTATACATTTTTACAAACGAACTAACTTTCTGCCGACTTTGTTATTTTGACATTCCATACAAAAAATGTATAATAGATTTTTGCTTTTGAAACAAAAGTTGTATGTACATATCTATGTACAAATGTAAATGTACGTCAATCTATCGAAATTGTTGAAATTCAGATTTTTCTTTTAGAAAACGAAACCACGTCAGCCATAAGCCCACATGGTGTGCACTGTATTACCTGTAGTTTATGTAAACTGCAATTTATTTCCATGATATTATTTTATGTAATTACAAACTAAAAATCAAGGTGATGTTGATAAAATTGCAATTTCCATTTCGGTTTGAAAATCAATCTACCTTTTTGACAGGCAGTAGGTTTCAAATTGACAAACTGTTAAAATGCATTTAATTTACGTTCAACACACACACACACTGCATGTCACTTGAATTGCCTTAAATTTTAATATAACTTATCAAGGGAATTGAAATACATGAAATGGAAAAGTCAATTTATTTGTTGCTTTGTTTGTATGATTGTTTGTTTGCTTGTCCGTCCTTTACGTTGCAACGGAGCAATATTATGAAATGATTTTTTGTGTTGAGGTTGTACGAGGCTGGAGAGTGTTTTAAGCTACTTTTTTTTTACAGTGGTAAAATATCTCATTCACAGCTTATTCGAGCAGATCAGCCGGTAACACTTATAATTAGATATTCAATATATTCTATTTTCTTATAACACTTAGTAGCATATCATTAGCTGCTGCCTGCTTTTATGCCTATCATAAGGGCTTTCTTATAACGACATTAACGCACGAAACTATGCTAAAACACTATCAAAAATAGGAGATGGAAGATTTTTGTAATTTAGCACATAGTACCTCTGAACTTATTGCAATAAGTGTTTACCCTGATTTACAAAATAACATACATAACGATCAATTTCTCTGACAAATTGCGATTCTAGCACCAAAAAACGATGCTGTTTTGAAAATAAATTCAAACATATTGGATAAAATAGCAGGAGATATGAGGAAATATTTGTTAATAGACACTGTCATAGATTATTCAGAACAGAACACTTCATACCCAGTAGAGTTTCTTAACTCACTTGAGCTATCCGGTGTACCCTCACATAAGCTGCAATTGAAATTAGACGTGTCAGCAATGCTTATTCGAAATTTAGATGACCATGAATTAAGTAACGGTACAACACTTCGTGTCACACAACTTGGTTGAAACGTTATCAGTGCCAATATCTTAACCGGCAGCGGCGGGTGGCGTTGGAAATGGTGAAAATGTAATTATTCCTTGAATCCCAATAATTCCTACAGATTTACTATTCCAATTTAATAGGCTCCAGTTTCCCATTAAACTTAGTTTTGCTTTGTTATTAAGAAAACGTAAGGGAAATACTAACAGTAGCTGGGGTGAACCTAGAACTTTAACTTAAAGAATAGACAGCGTTACTTTATGTTCATCATTCTTTATTTGTATTACTAACTAACTCATGTATGCTTGCCCCTGTTGCGTCTTTATACGATATTTTAATTTTCTTGTACTTAAAAAGGAGTGCAATCTTTAGCAAATGCTATCATTATAAATCATTTATTGAATTCATCTTACAGACAGCATTCACTGATTTCACCTAAAGATTGGGACTTCAAGTTTTACAATCATCAATAATTTTACTTAAAAAAGACTGCAATTGAATTCACCAATCTTTATTTGAATTCAATGAATGCAATAAAAAAGTCATAAAAGATTGCATTCTCAAAAGATTGCATTATCTTAAAAGATTGATGAATGGTCAAAAATACTTTTTAATTTAAAATTATGAGTGTCAGGAAGTTGATGATGAAAAATCACACAAAATGTTAGAAATAGCGTTAATGTTGAAACAATACTAGAAGATTTGTAAATCTGAAAGTATGTATGTTTAAGCTGACAGCTTATGTTTAGAAAACTTGAGAATTTGTAAGTCCGGATCTATTGAACTCATGTATTTGGT
The DNA here is from genome assembly GCA_920104205.1 of Eupeodes latifasciatus. Taxonomy (NCBI): domain Eukaryota; kingdom Metazoa; phylum Arthropoda; class Insecta; order Diptera; family Syrphidae; genus Eupeodes; species Eupeodes latifasciatus. Next base: position 146,103,946 of record OV049924.1, read on the forward strand.
GGAGCTAACTAGTAATTTGTGGAATATACATATCAATCTCTAGTCTGTACAAATAAATCCAAAAAAGGAAATAAACTTGAATAAATTATATGGCCTCAATCAAAAGAACCAGAGAGTGTTTTATAAGATAACATAGCAAATGGACATGAATGAATTCATGTATTTTTTTTTGTGATTGTTGGCTGAATAAATAGAATTATACAAGCAATTTAAAGCACGTAGGTACAACAACAAACAAATAATTCAAACGAGTCAGCTCAATTTCATCGCCGCGGATGTTACACTGACCAACAATTAAAAAAAAATTAAATTCTTTCGAAAAGTGAATGAAATTTAGTACACTATATATTTTTGTATTTGATTTTTCAAGGGCATTTATAAATAAATATTAAATTACACATTTTCTACCTGACATTTTATTGAATTCGCTTTTCATTTAAATAAAAAATGTTTTTGATTTTCTTTTTGTCATCGAAATTAAACAAAAAAGATATAAGTATAGTTTATGAATCAGCTGAAAAATAATACATAAACGTAATGTTAGAAGATTCATAATGTTAATGTTAAGAAGATTCAAAATACTTTCTTGACCAATGGTATGTGAAGTTCTTGGACGTATAAATCTGTTTTAAATAAAATTATGGTCCATTTAAACATTTCTGCCACAAAACTATTACACATTTGTAAAATTAATGAATAATACGAGTATTATCTTCCAAACTCAGGAAAGCTCATTTTTTTCAACTTTCAATGAACTGAGCTGTGTTTGAATGTACAACTTGTCTCAGAGTATCAAAACGATCCATCTGTAAAAATTTGATCAAAATATAGGATAACAAGAGCATTTTTCAGTATATAGAATTTTAACCAATCTCAATAAGAAATCTCCCAAAAGGAGCATACAACTTTAATTCAAAATAATAATACAAACATTATATTAAAATGTTTGTATTCTTTAAAAATCTCAGGTTAAACTCATAAACAAAATATCTTTCATTTTTCACCTTTCGATATTTTTGAAAAATTTTGAATTTTTTACTTTTCCATAGTATACATTTTTTGGAACAATCTTTAAAATTAAACATACATTGTTTGCATCGATTACAATAGTTTTGAATTTTGGTACACATTACTAACTTACTGTAGTAGTAAGTAATTTGCGTTGAAAATGCCTTGACCAAAATGGTCTTCCAATTGTTGTGTTGATTGCAAAAAAATCAATTTGATTTTAAAGGTTGTTCCAAAAACGTGTATTTGGAAAAATATAAAAATTCAAATCATTTCAAAACTGTAAACTATTCTCAATTTGTTTAGAAATTTAAAATTGCCGAACGAAAAGCGAACATATTTTTTTTATATCTTGAGATTTTTGAGTCTTTAATTATTACTATACTGATTGTTTTGTTTTTTTTTTTTGAAGTCTTAGATGTCGATGTTTGACTTCTATCAAAAGTTTTACATCATAATAAATTCATTGCTGTAAACCAAAGTGATGATATAAATCTTAATGTTATTTCTTAGTTTAAAAACGTTTAAGAAAATTAATTTTTAAAGATTTATCATTAGTTCTTTGGTTTTCTAAGGATTTAAGAAGTTTACATTTACAAGACCTCAAAAATGCATTTTTTTTTTTTAAATATGGGAAATCTCACTATAGACTATTATTTCAAAGTTCCTTAAGGACAACTTATTAAAATTATTTATATGATATAAGGTGTAATACAAAACAAAATCCCAAGTTCTTTTGGAAGTTTATAAATTCTAAAAGGAAAACTTCATATTCCCCACCACTTCTTTCTGTGATATAGAAATTAGTAATCTTTTTCCTGATTTTTTTGAAACAAACTAAAATTTCGTGCAATTCTAAATAGTGTGATAATTCAATCCGAAATCGATTTAATTGTGATAAACATACCTTTTTTAAGGCTGACTGAAAATACTGGAAATAGTGTAATATATTGATAGATTAAAAAGTACATATTCGTTCGTTTCTCATTTCAACTATTATGCATATCTTAGATGTTTGAAAATATAGTTTCTAAACACTTTCAATTTTCTGTAAATCAGTAATTTTTTCTAAACAACATGGTTTTTTTCGAACCGTCTGAAATTCACGAATCAAATTAATATTCATATAATGCAATATAAAATGCAAACTGATGCCTTTAAAGCTGATCTAAGCAAAGCATTGAATGGGGTCATCCACTCTTTACTTTTGCTAAAATTAAAGAGACACGAATTTCCAGAATGTATCCAAATTTGAATCAAATCGTAAAAGCTGTATTTCTAAAACCTGCCCAAATATGTGAGTTGTATACAAGTTCTGGACGAATGAAGGCTGTGTAAATTATGGCCAGATCAGAAGGGGTGAAAAATTTCTTGCACCGTGTCGGAGAAATATTAAGCACCTTGCAGCGTTTTTGGCGATATCGAATATGTGATCATTCCATATGAGGTGATCTGTGATACACATACCGATTACTAAAAGTTGATTAATTCCCTGGGTTACGCTTTAACGACAGGAGACAGCACTGAGTTTTTGAAGCATTAAATACTACACGGTTCTTAATTTCCCATTGTACAATGTTGTCGAGATCAGAATTTAATGAGCTTATCATACGCTGCTGAATCCGAAGGACAAGGATGTGAATCTAGAATAGAATATGAAAAGCTGTGGGTACTGTTGTTAGCGAAACAGTGTATTGGATTAGAAGTGGCAGACAAGAGATCGTTTATGAATATTTTTTTTTTTTTATAATAAGCAAACACTAAAAGGCTTGTTTTTTACCTTTAATGTGCCAAAGACACAGTGTGAGCATTAGGAAAAGAGGGAAGGGTTGGATAGGAGGTGTCGGTGTACATTGATTTTGAATTCCTGAACATTGCAATAATAGGGAAAGATAGAGCGTGGCAAGGCGTTCCACATTCTCGTAGTACGGCTAAAAAATGAATCTCTGTACTTCATAGTACGGCCGAAGTTGGGCTCAAGGGTAAACTGATGGGCATTCCTAGAAGCGCGGGTATTACGGTTAAATTGTTTAAGGGGAGGAATGCAACTGAGAAAGAGAGTTGGAGACAAAACGGAGCCCTGGGGAATACCAGCATTTATTTTATGAGTTTCAGATTTGAAACCATCCCATAAAACTTGTATTGAACGATCCGAAAAGTAGTTTCTAATCCAAAGAAGAAAAGATTCATCAACACCAAAAACATGCATTTTCGATAAGAGAGCTTGATGCCAAACTCTATCAAATGACATTGAAATATCAAGTGCAATAATCTTACTTTCTCCAAAACGATGTAAAGATTTGTTCCACTGTTCGGTGAGATAAACCATGAGATCACCAGTGGATTTATTGCTACGAAAGCCATACTGCCGGTCATTAAGAACCTTCTGTTCTTCGAGATATTTCTTAAGCTGATAATTAGTCCTTTATTTCAAAAATCCTTTAACTGCTTTGCCGTCCTGGAGTATGATTGATGTGTGATATGATTTTTCAACAAATAAAATTGAAAGTGTTCAATCGCCCTTCGTTACCCTCCATGGGATCAAAATGAATGTGAAAATCGACTAAATTTACTTCGGTCATCGACGATAAAGAAGAGGAGTGAAGTAAATAATGTCCTTTTCAAGTTTCTCAACTCCTATCTTGAACAATTTGTTCTATCAAAATTCTCAATGCGCTCAATATAAATTATCTTTTCATCCAAGATTAAATCCATTTGCTCATATTATAATGCTCATATTATAATATAATATCAAATATTATAACTGAAAATTCATGACGTGCGTTGCATTATTTTCAAAAGAACTTAGTTGAGACAAACATTCTAAAAAGGTTTTTTTGAATCCGTATATTGAAACCACTGAAATATAATCTCCGATTTTTTTTAATGGTCCTCAAAAACTACATTTCATTCAAAACAAAATATAGTACCTATAACTTTATATACAAACAAAATTCGCTTATTAAATTTTCTAAACAACTTCAGAAATAATTTTAACCTCGTTCGTAACAAAATATCTAAATAAATACAAACTATCTTTCACGGCACACAAAAATTATTAAATAATCCAAATAATTATCCTCTTTTATACTTTCTCTAGGATTTCAATGGAAAATTCAAAAACCCAAAATCCTTACTGACATGAAAAAGCTTCATTAAATGCAAAATAAAATAACAACTTTAATTCAAGCAACTTAAAACCAAACATAATGCTGTAATAAGGGTTTGGTTATTTCAGAGAATATTTTTTGAAAAATTAATTTTTTGGTCGCTTTTTAATTTAATTTCTAAGAAAATTAAATGCAGAAAATTAAACAAAAAACTTTTAGATCCGCGCAAATGTTGTTTTGTAAATATGCTTCTACTTACATGCATAACTTTCCCAGGTATTTTATTTCCATTTATAATAAGTTGCATTTGCGGAAGAATATATTCGTTCTGTAGGTACTCTCGTATAGTAACAGGATTCTGTATAGACTTTAAACGCAGTGCTGATGTAGGTAAGGTATGCAAAAATGATGGTATTTCACGTGTATCCTATCTCAGGAAAAAAAGTTATAAACCCTCTTTATAGGGTTTCCATTTTAAGTTTACCCTTGGGATGTGTATTATTATGACTATACCTATCTACAGAAGGAAGATAATGGGGGCTTGGTTTCTTTTTTAACAATCCTTATCTGCATTTACTATACGTTGACGTACTTTCAAAAGTATGTACATATGTGTATGAGAAAATGTTATGTTAGTTTGTGTCTTGGTCTTGTATTAAAAGTCAGGTGGTGTGTATCTTATAAAAGAATTCTTGACGTATGTAATGTATAAGTAAAAGAAGATAACGTTGAGCAAAGGATATGAATTTTCTACTTTACTGATTAAATCCTTATGGAAAATTAGGACATTGTAAATTAAGGACATTTTCTACATCCTAAAGCTTTAATTAATTAAATCAAATGAAATGTATTTAAAACTCAAAAGATATATTTAAAGAGAAAATTTAAAGTTGGATTTATGTTACATTTGTTGTGGAGGATTCAAATAATTAAACAACATATTTTTAGAAACTCACTTAATTTTCAAAATATTAGGCTTTTATTTCCAAATAATGCAATAAAAAGAAGAAAATTAAGTAATGTCCTTGCACCATGGTTTTAACAAGTGGTTTCTTAAGAGCTATTCACATACAAGGCAGAAAAATGCATAAAATCTTTATTTGAATCGATAGTGCGGTCGATATAATTTAATTATTGAAGATTATTTCATGCAAATGTTGGGCGTGGCTACGCTTCAAAAGGTCCGTCCAGTAGTCGAATTTTGGCATACTCGTTTTAACATTTCGGCCGGCATCTCACGAATAAATACTCCAATGTTGACTTCCAGTAAGTTCATCGAAAAGGACATGTCACTATAGAGACATAAGCCTTAATATAGTCCCATCACAAAAATTGTTTATGGGCTTTAAATCGCAGGATCTAGGCGGTTCAAACTTTTTACCGAACTTGCCTCCCAGTTTGTCCATTGTTACGTGTTTTGAGCATGAGGTACAATCTTTTTGAAACCACCACGTGTCATACTTAGTCAACTTACCATTCACAGTAACGTTGCAATTTGCATCATCTTTGAAGAAATAAGGAGCAATGATTTTGGAAGCCCATAATCCGCAACAAATAGTGACTTTTTTGGATGCATTGATAGCTCTTGAAGTGCTTCTTGGCTGCTCTTCACTCTAAATACGAAAGTTTAGCTTGTTCACATATTCAATTTAACCAGAAATGAGCTTCGTTGCTTTTTCTGCCAACTGCTTAAGAACCTATTAACCAAAAATTCCATGTTTTGGTAGGTTTAATAGCTTTATTCTTGCACTTAAATTCTTTCACAATATTTTTTACATATTGCAGTAAAGGAAGACCAATTGCTACGGACGGCACTGAATTTCTATGTTTAGTTCTCACTCTGCGTAAGCGTGGTGGTGGTTTAATGTCCAAAAATAGAAATTTGGTGCGAAATTTAGTCATAACAACGGCCTCAGTAGTTCGATTAAACTGTCCATAAAATGGAAAAAGTGCGCTATGAACTTTCTTAACAGAGAACTCATTTTGATAACGAAATTCAATAATTTGCAACCGTGCGTTGTTAGTTTGTAAGACGATTCGTTCTCAATTTATAGACAAAACTGAAGATGTTTGACAGTGTCACAAAGCAGGAAACGTATGTGAGCTATCAAAATCAGTGTTTCCAAAAAGAAAAGAACAAATAAATCACCCATTATTAGCTATAGAAAACATTTCATCTGAGTAGGTTACATTCCATCTGACATTTCATCTGACTAGGTTAGCTTCGCTATAGCGTGCTCAGCCACGTGAGTTTTCCAAGGCCTTGTTAATTGTTTCTGGATCCAGCTCAAAGATTTCTTAGATGTTATGTGCAATAGGTGGTTGAATCGTTTCCGTCCAAAAGCGTTGTCCAATTCAAGACACTCTTAGGCCCAAAATGCAAAACCATACAAAAGCGGATGGTCGTGAACCTTCAATATATACGTAATTCTACCTTTTAAGTGAATAATTTAGGATATCTGTGCAAAATTCTCATAAGACTAATACGTGAAGCGTTAAGCTGTTGAAATGGATAGTGATTTGACGAGGGAAATTAGATTTGTCCATAGCATAATAGTCCCTCAAACTCTTTTGCCAAAAGCAAAACTTGTATACATCAGGTGCGGATGCTCCTGTTCGGCCATAACTTCTTCTCAGAAAACGTAGTTTTTGGGTTACATAGTTTTCAGTTTGGAAATTAGTTTTCAATATTTCCAAACGTTGTTTAGGCGTTTTAGCAAAATTTGTTGGTATTGACAATATCTTAATTTAGCGGAATACAGCTTTAAGTGTCAAAATAACCACTGGTGTAAAAAGAAACCACTTGATGGTTCATCCTCTACTATTTTATAATACCTATATCCATCTGTCTGCATTATAGCCTGTACCAACTACACATCCCGGTTATTATCTAAAATAGGTCTCACCAAACTACTTTATTAGGGACAAAACGACGCATAAACATTAAGTATTAACCTCTTATTAGACACGCATGATTACCTTCTTACAATGTTATTTTGTCAAGTTATTTTCTCTTTCTTTTGTTGATGTTGATGTTGATGTTGATGTTGTTCTTTTTCTTTTTCTTTTTCTTTTTCTTTTTCTTTTTCTTTTTCTTTTTCTTCTTGTTTCTTTTTCTTAGAACGCCATCTGGTGTAGACATTTTTCAAAAGCAACATACATAAAGATTTCCTTAAACAAAATACGTTCTTACCCATCAATATACAAAGTACCATTTTACATAAAGGTTGAAAAATATTAACTTAAGTACCTACATATACTTAGAGGGGTATAAGCATTGAATAATTACAAATAGAAGTGGACACCGAACATTGCTCAAACGACCATGCGACTTATGAGCATCCAGTGAGTACTATTAGTAGCTTGAATATCATTTTCATGAGAATGGTTTCTGTATATGCTAATTTGTATCCTCAAAAGGGATTAAAAAAGTCCTTTTGGGATCTTTTTTGAAAGCGAACTATATGAATATTTATAGATGAAGACAATAATATGCACGCGTTAAATGGGATAATGTGTTTGTGTCGCCACAAAAAAAGGAATAGGTATACCTACATCTGAGTATGTTAAGTAGGTATTTAAAAAGATACTATTCATTTTTCGTGTGTAAAAAATTGCCATTTTCTTACTATTTTTATTTCGTTTTGGAGATTTGGTTAAATTGATTTACCAAATCGTTTACTTGGAGGTTTGTTGTTCCAAATAAAAAAAGAAGCTGGGATGCGACCCACACTGATAACTTCCCATCCCGTCTATCGATTTGTCTTGCTTAAAAGTTTGTCTAAATGTATCAATTCTTGCCAAATTTGCGTTCTGTTTTTTGTAGATTTTATTTTTTTATGAAAAAACGGACTGTTGAATTTTTATAAAAAAAATTACTGAATATAAAAAACAATATTTTCTGTGAAATAAAATAAGTTTGAAGCCAATATTTTTAATTTTTAAAAAGCTATTTGAGCCGAAAATCAATTTTTACCAACTTTTATTAATTTTTTTGTTTAGGTTTTTATTTTTTGTAAAAAAACTGTCGATTCGATTTTTCTCAAAATTTTTTCTAATGTTGAAAACAATATTTCTTATAAGTTAAAATTAGTTAGAAGCCATAATCTCAAATTTTTGAAAAGATATTTAAGTCGAAAATCAATTTTTACCAACTTTTGTTAAATTTTTTTTTCGGTTTTTAATTTTTTGTAAAAAAACTGTCAACTCTATTTTTTTCAAAATTTGACTGAATGTTGAAAACAACATTTTTTGAAAGATAAAAGTAGTTTAAAGCCAAAACTCAATTTTTACCAACTTTTTTTTATTTTTTTGTAGGTTATTATTTTTTGTAAAAAAACTGTCAATTCGATTTTTCTCAAAATTTTATCAGATGTCAAAAACATTATTCTTCATTGCACAAAATTGTTTTGGAAATGAAATCATATTTTAGTCGTAAAATTTTCGAAGTGACAAATTTTTTTTTCAGTTTTTTTGATTTATAAAAAAACCGTTAATTGAATTTTTTTCCAAAAATATAATTGTTTTGTATCACGTTACAATATATAATATAAAATTTAATTCAAGTCTCTAGCGTCATTGGTTCATGAGATATTTAGGGTTAACCAAAATTTTCACCTTTTTTTTAAACTGCTATGGTTAAAAAAAACACCCACGCAATTTTCTTGAGAGCCCTTTCTCCATCTTTCTGCCTTATTATCTGTATAACAAAATTTATTTGAAGTCGATATCTCTTCTGGTTCTTGAGCTATGGACGACGAAAAAAACGTCGCGAACGTACGGACGTATACGTACGTACACACGCACGCACAGACATCTTTCTAAAAATCTTTTATTTCGACTCTAGGGACCTTGAAACGTCGAGAAATGTCAAAATTTTCAATTTGACAAATCGGACCCATCACAATAACTTCCTATGGGAAGTTAAAAAATTGCAATTATTTTTTCATGAATTTTTGTATCGGTACTGGCAAATATACCATTTTACGAATACATAGTTTTGTGAATGTTAAGATATGGCCAAGTGCATGTTGCATGATAACTCAAAAAATAAATTTCTTCAGTAAAGGCATTTGAAGGTTTTTAAACTTTTTAAATAAACTGAAACAAAAATGGAATACATATAATTTATTTAATATTAGGTACTTATATATGCACATAAATAATGCATTACTATTTCTTGAAACTTTTTTTACAATTTGCAATGTCTAACTTAAATCAAATAAATTATTTTGTCTTAATTTTGTTAAGGAGACGTTGAAAATAATTGGAATGAAATAAATGAAAATGACGATGAAATGTACTTAACATATGTAGGCATTTTGTAGGATATACCTAGGTATTGCAAAATCTGTGCTAAAGAAAAATGACTGATTTATGCAAATTGTTTATGGACAATAGCAAATGTCAAAACAAAGACACTTCATATATAGAGTGTCCGTGTGTCAAAATAACTATGAAACAAGGGAACATTTAATAAAATTTCGTCAATTCGAAAATAAGATTAATGGAGGCTTGTCAATTCCTACAAGAGAATTCGTAAGTTATGTAAAAACTACTGTGCAATGTTTTGTAGAAGAGTGCTTCAAAAGTACCCTTTGCTCAGGATTTAACCACAACAGCACTTAATTATGAAACTTATGTTAAAACCAAATGATGAACAACAAAAATCTTATATCAATCAAAATTCGCTAGCAGCAGTTTTTCATAACGTAACTTGGTCTTGATCATTTAGTTTCAATCTTAGTTTCATACTAAATTTGACTCGATCGAGTTTAAATTTTAAAGGAAGTGTTTTTTTCATTGTAATGTACATACGAGTATGCACCAGTATAACTATCTGACCTTATTAATAATATATTCTTGTACATTATCTTTTTTATGCTGTTTTTATTTTATTTAAGAGTTTTGGTAAAGTCTTGAACTTTAATTTGATGTGGTTTGTTCAATTTACAGTTTTTTTTTCAAAGCAAAACAAAAATTACTTAAAATCGTCTGCTTTGCGTACAAAGTATTTGAAGTTAATCAAAACATTGATAAACAACGTAAATCGGCGAAGGTTCAACAAGATACCTTAGGTATGTGTTAGTACCTTACTTACTGAACTCAAGAAATAACTCAAAACTGTATGTACCTATCATGCCTAATTTATTAACTAGGACCTAGATATAAATATGTATGTACATATGTACATAGGTAGGTAAATACTATTTTTTAGTTTCAAAGACCAAACCAAATTTTCCACTTGTCAAATTGAAATCTACTTACCTTACCTACTGATAACCTTCATCTATTCAACTGGTATTTAAAGTAGACATATTGTGATATGAATCTACAAAGAAGGTATACCTCCCTCAATATTTGTGTTCAAAATGTTTTCAAAGGTAGATGTACCTAGGTAAGGTACAAATACAATTATACTCAGGTTCAGGTACTGCCTTGAAAATTAGGTAGGTAAATATTTTTCCGAAGGTAGGTTAACTTTCATAGATACCTTTGTAAATTTCATTTAATTAAAACAAATAAATATAATTATGTTTTGTTCAAGTTTGGCGCAACAATTTATTATAAAAAGAGGCTACGATGCGACCCACACTGATAACTTCCCATCCCGTCTGCCGATTTGTCTTGATAAAAATGTTTGTAGGTTTTCGTGTTTTGGTAAAAAAGTTGTCAGTTGAACTATTTCTAAAAATTTAAAAATTTCCAACAATATTTTGCATATAACGAAAAAGTTTGATTTCAAAGTCGAAAATCAATTTTTCTGAACATTTAATAATTTTTTTAGTCAAAAACGTTATTCTTCGTTGCAAAAAATTATTTTGCAGATAAAATCATTTTTTGTTCGTAAAATATTCCAGGAGACAAATATTTTTTTTTCAGTTTTTTTGATTTATAAAAAAACCCTTAACTGGATTTTTTTTTAAATATATTTGTTTGGTATCACGTTACAATATAAAATTCATTTAAAGTATCTAGCGTTATTGGTTCGTGAGATATTTTGGGTAAACCAACATTTTCATCTTTTTTTTTAAATTGCTTAAATTGGTAAAAAAAACCACCCACACAATTTTTTTGAGAGTCCTTCTGCATCATTCTGCATTTTTGTCTGTATATAAAAAAATTTATTTGAAGTCGAAATATCTACTGGTTCTTGAGGTATGGACGACGAAACTTCGTGAACGTACGGACGTCCGAACGTACGTACATACAAACGCACGCACAGACATCTCTCTAAAAATCTCTTATTTCGACTCTAGGGACCTTGAAACGTCGAGAAATGTCAACATTTTTAATTCGACAAATCGGACAATAACTTCCTATGGAAAGTTAAAAATAAAGCGAAAAAAGGGATGTACTAGGTATAAAAGGAAGAAAATTTCTTTACCACTGATATGCGACTACAAAAACTGCAAAAAGTGAAAACTACTTCCATGCAACCGGCAACCTAAAGCAAAACAATATCTCAAAAAAATATGTAAAAGCAAAAACAAAGTATAAAAATAATTCTTAAAGCCATATATACTACCTACCTACTACAAAATGTATACCTATACAAAAATTCAACAATGCGAGAAAAAATTGTATGTTATTTGTGTACGCACAGTGCACTGGTGAATGTTAACATGATCCAAAAAGGCTAAGAATCCTTTTTTACTCCACTTTGATTAGGTATATCTTTTTTTCTTCACTCGACAGTATTTTTTAAAGCAAAGAAATCTGCCTAAAATACCTACTACTAAAATAATTGAAAAATGTAATAGGTACACCCCCAACTTATGTGTTGTATGTACATATATATGTATATGTACCTTAATACATATGTTCCTACTAACCTCCATTTGTGCATATGAATACATACCTTACCTACATAGGTATATGTAATAACTAATTACTAATTACCTACGCACCTAACATTAGCCTAAACAATATACCTACCTATGCTTATGTATGTACATTTGCAATGTATACTTTGTAGGTAGTAAAGTATGATTCGTCCACTATCCCTATTTTCAGAAAAAAAAAAAGAAATTTAAAAATAAACCTATCCCATCCCAACCCATATCAAACTAATAACAAAATTGAAGAAAAATTCACCGAAAGTCACAAATCATCATCATGTCGAATGCACCGAAAAGCACCAAAATCATTTTCGTTTTATGAATGAGAACGAAATTTAAAAAAGAAAAACAAACCTTCAAAATACATTTTCTGCAGCGAACGTGATTTGGCCTTGAATGCAACACTTTAACAGACATACATATGTACCTACACAGTTGTTATTGTTGTTTTTTATTCTAAATAACAATATTCCGTTATCTTTCTCGACCATAAATTGTGAGTAAATTTCCCATAAGGACCAAAATTTGTAAAATTGGGTGTTGTATTTGATAGACTGATACAATAACTCGCCGTGCGATACTAGCGACTTATGAGCATTTGAAAAATAAGTGTCGCCATCTAGATCAGGATTTGCCCGGTGTCCCTTCTATTTGTAATTATTCAATGGTATAAGGTTTTTGCGTAGAAGTTACAACTATTGTGCAAATATAAGTTGACTCTTTCCTATTTCCATTGGACAGCAAAAGCTAAATAGAACTAAAATTCTAATGGTCATATTCAGTAGGTTCTGAATAAATTAAAATAAAAAAGTGTTGGCCTATACAACACGCTTTTATGTTACCTTTTTACTTTCTTGTGATGGTTGGTTGCCACAGAAGTTAAGCATTATGTTGATCAGCCTACCGGAACATACATATAATTATGCTTCTACTTTTGTTCTGATATTCTTTCTTTTTTGTAATTTATCATAACATAGTAAAGTTCTCTATTGACGGACTTCTCGTATTTTTTAACCAAAACCGATACATTGTTGCCAAATAGCTATGCAGAATTACATTGGAAAAAATTACTGCAAACTGCGAATCGAAATCATAAAAATTGTGTTGTTCTTGAGTAAATAACTTTTTTGAAATACATCCGAGACAATTTAAAGTTTGATATGTTACATTTGTTGTGGAGGATTCAAATAATATAACCAATACCATACTAAGTTTGTGATTTTTTTGAAATCAAATATCGGAAAAAGCTACAATTTCACTGATGACTCCTTGAAGATTTAAGCTTGGTTTGAGCAGTTGCTTACGTAAAATAAATTTAAGACAAAACACATAAATTCTGACAAAGTTATCATATGTGATATCATAGGTCCCAAGAGTATTCAAGTTAGAAACGTCCAGTCAAAAACTGAGAAACAAAAGAAGCTAGAGTTTAGTGGTAATAATATCTCTTTTGTCGATCAAGCGATCACAATTGGTCATTGAAGTCTTATGATTTAACACCCTTAGAGTTTTTTCCTTTAGGCCACGTGAAATATAAGGTCGATTGAAGATCTTAATGATGAAAATGCAGGAGTTGGCTGATATCGTTTTCTATTGTTAATGGAAGCACATTAGAATGAGTTTTTCTTCTCTCTTTCGTCTTACTAATGCTTTGAAGGCAGTTCCAATAAATTATTGAAGTCTCATGGTAGTGGCTACATTATATAATACTTTTCTAACTAGTAACTGATAGTTTTATTTTCACAGAGTCTGACATTTACCGAGTAAAGAATAAAAGTTATATTTCCCTTCAGAACTTTACAACTTTATGCAATTAAGTGTTGTTTGGAGTATCTAGCCTTGCTGAAAGATCTCCTATTGTCTCTTACCTAAAATCATAGTCTCTATCTTCGATTGGATCCAAGAGACTAAATTAAAAATGTATTGTTTCAAGTTCCGTTAACAGTAAACTAGTTGAGATCTTTTAATGTCACCATGACTCAAAGTCTTGAATTAATGTTTAGGCTTGCAAATTTATCCTAGAAATTAATAACGTTTTTATAAGCCTCACGGTAGTCTACAAACAAATTTATTTTTCGGTCATGATTTTAAGGATCAAGTTTCACTTTTTTATTTCATATGTTTTCATATACTTGTAGCATAAGAATCACTAGCAAATTTAGGCTTGGCGTAAAACAATGAATTAATTTTGACAAATTCAAAGAAGGAACTCGTTGGTATTAAAAACTTTTTAGCAGGTATCAAGATGTTACAATATCGGTCAGATTTTTGAATAAGGACTTGAAAACTTTGAATCTAATTTGTGAACACATCCTTTAACAAAATTTTCATCATTTTAATGTACACGAAAGACCAACATCTTTAAATTACAAACATTTTCTATTGAAATTCGGAGTCGGTAATAGAAACTTTTAGAGCGCTCACTTTAATTTTCGATCGTAATTCACGCCCTAGTAGACAGACAATAAGAAGTTTAGTGACAGTGAGACAACGAGGTTGTTAAAGTGTCAAAAAGATTGCTGCAGTTCAAGCGTTTCTAAAAAACGTTCAAATTAGTCATTTCCGCTCAGACCACACAATGGTGTATTTTGCGTAAAGATACTGGTTTACAGCTAAATATGATCAAGATACGTACGTTCTCTGATTGGGTTTTGGAAAAGATGCGCCAAAATGATGAAATTTCATCGCAAAATAATCTTCAGTGACGAAGATCGTTTATAAGTCAATAATCAAAATATGCGTAATGCTTATGGTTGAAAATTAACATCTGCTGTATGAATCACCACTTCATCCAAGCAATATTTGCTCTTCGACAATAACGATTATCCAGTTGCTATGAACTTGGACGACATGTGGTTTCAAACAGAATCGTGCAAACAATCGATTTGTTGAAGAGTAGGTTTGATGAGCGTGTTATCTCAAGAAATGGATCAGCTCATTTTCGTGCGATTTATCGCCTCTAGGATATTTTCTTTGGGGATACATTAAGTCATTGGCTTATGCCAACAAGCTGACAATGACGTTGAAAAAGCTCAGAACTAACATAGAACGAAACTTATGTCTGAGTCATCGAAAATTAGGTCCAAAGAATTGACCACTACAAACGTGCCCGCTGTGGCCATATGAAATAAATACATTATTTAATAATGTACGTTTTTTGATGTAAAATTTATTTTTCGGTCATGATTTTAAGGATCAAGTTTCACTTTTTTATTTCATATGTTTTCATATACTTGTAGCATAAGAATCACTAGCAAATTTAGGCTTGGCGTAAAACAATGAATTAATTTTGACAAATTCAAAGAAGGAACTCGTTGGTATTAAAAACTTTTTAGCAGGTATCAAGATGTTACAATATCGGTCAGATTTTTGAATAAGGACTTGAAAACTTTGAATCTAATTTGTGAACACATCCTTTAACAAAATTTTCATCATTTTAATGTACACGAAAGACCAACATCTTTAAATTACAAACATTTTCTATTGAAATTCGGAGTCGGTAATAGAAACTTTTAGAGCGCTCACTTTAATTTTCGATCGTAATTCACGCCCTAGTAGACAGACAATAAGAAGTTTAGTGACAGTGAGACAACGAGGTTGTTAAAGTGTCAAAAAGATTGCTGCAGTTCAAGCGTTTCTAAAAAACGTTCAAATTAGTCATTTCCGCTCAGACCACACAATGGTGTATTTTGCGTAAAGATACTGGTTTACAGCTAAATATGATCAAGATACGTACGTTCTCTGATTGGGTTTTGGAAAAGATGCGCCAAAATGATGAAATTTCATCGCAAAATAATCTTCAGTGACGAAGATCGTTTATAAGTCAATAATCAAAATATGCGTAATGCTTATGGTTGAAAATTAACATCTGCTGTATGAATCACCACTTCATCCAAGCAATATTTGCTCTTCGACAATAACGATTATCCAGTTGCTATGAACTTGGACGACATGTGGTTTCAAACAGAATCGTGCAAACAATCGATTTGTTGAAGAGTAGGTTTGATGAGCGTGTTATCTCAAGAAATGGATCAGCTCATTTTCGTGCGATTTATCGCCTCTAGGATATTTTCTTTGGGGATACATTAAGTCATTGGCTTATGCCAACAAGCTGACAATGACGTTGAAAAAGCTCAGAACTAACATAGAACGAAACTTATGTCTGAGTCATCGAAAATTAGGTCCAAAGAATTGACCACTACAAACGTGCCCGCTGTGGCCATATGAAATAAATACATTATTTAATAATGTACGTTTTTTGATGTAACCTCCTAAAAAGGACTTAAGACATTCTTCAAGCAAGTTTATCGATGTTATGAGTTGTATCAACATACCACACAATCTTAATTTAGTGGTTCATGTAGTACATATGGTCCAACTTTTGATAAATCTGCAATTTAAGCCGTTTTTTCGCATTTCAGGTGAAATAAGGCCAAGTGAAACAAAACCAACATTACAAAATTGGCCTTATTTTACTTTAAAATAAAAAGATCAGTTGGCGCAACAGTCAGTTGAGAACTAAGACCTAGTGACTTACAATTCTCAACTATTCCTGTGTGCGAGTAATGTTATTAAGGATGAAGTTGACCTACAGTTTTAATGCGGAATCCGAACGGCTAATTTCAGAAAGCGCTTTTCATGACAAGAATTAATCTTGGAGGGTTTGTCAATTCCTCGCAAGAGGCAGTATCCATGAAAAAAAAACTTTTGATGGTTCATTTGAACCCAAGACTTCTGGTATGACAGTTTAACGTACTAACCATCACGCCTAATTGCACTTAAAGAAAAAAAGTGAAATAAGGCCAAACTATTTTGAGAAATAACACCAACATATTTTTTATACACGGTGAGGTATGTAAGGTGGACTTGCTGCCCCTGGCTGGGCGCACTATAGGTTTTGGGGTAGGTGTGAGGTTGAGTACATGCACAGTTTTCTGGAAAGTAAAATAAAACCAATTTGGCTTTATTGCACTTTGTTTAAGTGTAATAAGACCAACATATGCAAACTGGCTTTATTACACTTTACAAATGTGAATTCTTGAAATTTGGCCTATTTCACGGCTATTTCAATTTTCTTGTGAAAATCTTATTTTGTTGTGGAAACATTTTTTTTTTAAAACAAACCAATGACGACAACAATTTCGGACTCACTTAAACGAGACGACGACAAAAATTTACATCTTCCTCGCACTGGGTTTTCAGCCCAAACACGCTTAGTATAGAAAAACATAATTTTGCGTACGTTTTTGTTGTTGTGCGTTATTTCTTTTTGTCTGCTGTCATTTTACTTCCTCCATTTTTATTATTTATGATAGTATGTATTTCCATTCATTTGCTTTTTAGCATATTTATTTTGTTATTGTTTTCCTTAACCCATTCATCGTATCAATATTATTTTGTTTCCCTTTTGCTTTCCTGATGATGGCTGTGTAGCGTATCGTTTCAGAAACTTGGTCTCCTCTATAATAACTAAGCTATAAGGTGGGTGCCATGTCATGCCATGCCATTTCGGACTCGCGTCAGTCGTATACACCATCATTTTTATTACCCTCATTCCGGTAGCAGAAGCAGCGACTTAGTAGGTAGACATATAGATACTTGGACTTGGACTATTGACTGCGCCTTTGATGGACGTATTCTTTCTTTTTGTTGTTGTTGTTGTTGTTTTGTTTTATATCCCCTTGGAACTCAAAAATATACGAGTACAAAAGACGAAAGACCTCGATCGATTCGAGAGTTTTAATGCCCACTCTGCTGGTCCGGTAATGGTTCTGGTGGTTCTGGTGGTACTGGTGGTTGGCATATGACTTTATTAGGAGAGTGTTTTGCATATTGACATCGAGGAGTTCCATTCACCTCAACGTCGTCAGGAACGACTGACTCAGCAGAGACGTCATTGTCATGGGTGCACTTCCATATAAAGTGGTAAAAAGGTGAAGCTGGAAGTTGGTAGTTGTTTTCGTCTTTTCTCGTGTGGACTCTGGACATCAACAAGAAGTAGTGAAAACTTTTACTACCCAGGTAATGCACTGCATCAGTTCCGTGGTGCAGTTGCAGTGCTAAAAGTCTTTAGACCAAAAGAGACCAAAACCAGGAGTTACAGAGGTTGAGAGGTCTCTCATTCTGGGGTTTATACGAGTATGTGTGGCTTGAAACTTCCTTTGTGGTATAAAAGAAAAAGATACTTAAGCATTCATTTCGTTTTATTTTATTGTATTGACATGAAATCGTTAAGTCTTAAATCTTGAGTGGTGTGGTTTTGGGTAGGGAAATAAGTAACTCTAGGTTTTGTATTGCGAGGATATTGAAGGGCTTCTGCGGTTTTTGTTTTACACATTAATTTATTGCAAAGCAAACACCAAAATGACTATGCAGAGACGAGAGAGGGAGAAAGAGAGGGATAGGAATTGAAAGCAACCATTTTAGTATCGGAAACGTTATGGTTAAGGTATACGACTTGAGTGTAGGCAAAGGTATAGCCCAATAACAAGATGGTTGGTTTTGGTTATAAACTGAGAGAGATAATCGTGTGCGATAGTTTGTTAACCCCCGGATTACTGAAATTCAACTTTATAGAACTAAGTATCGGTACAAACCACCAGAACCGCACAGAACTCAGAAACCGACATCGTCTTCGTGGTGCTGGTGAATGAGGTAGGTTGAATTCGAAAAAAGGAAAGGAACATTATCTCTATCGAAATAAAGTCTCTGTCCGTTCGTCGTTGTTCCTTCGTCATCGTCATCGTCATCGTCGCTCGTCGTCCTTTGGCTTCTTTATATAGTATAGTGAAGACTTCAACTATCTATAGGTAGTTACATGGGACTTACTATATATATTATCTTATAGTTAAGAGTCTTTTGCTCGGTTTGAACTTGTGGTAGAAATGAATTCAGTTCTTGCGGTTGTGATGTTTGCAAATTAATTTAACGAGCTAAATCCATGCAACACAACCCACAGCCACAACCTAAGCCCAAGCCCATCAACCTGAAGCCAAATCCAAAGCCAAAGCCACCATAAGCGACCCACAGAGTGAGAGCGGGCTTTAAGAGACTTCAACTGATATACTTATCTCTCTATATATGTATACAAATCCTACCTAACTATTGGTTTCTGAGAGGAACGAGGAGAAATGGGGTATTCCAGACTTTGAGTGAAGTGGGGCAGCAGCAGCAGCAAAAACCATCAGAATGAGACGAATTTGTATTTAAGTTGGCCAAAGGTAGAAGTTTGAGAGTGGATATTCATTTAATGAGAATCCATTGAAGATACTTTTTATAGACTGATTTGCATGATGATGAATTTGGATACATCTATAGTTGTGTATATGTTTGTATATATTTGACTATAGAACGCGCTGAAATAATTATTAACAATTTTTTGTGAGATTACAAATTCGAAGTCAATTAATTTCTCTGTTCTCTTAATACTTGAGGCGAAAACCAAGTTTTTTGGTTGTTTTTGTAGGTTTTCGTGTTTGTTAAAAAAGTTATCAATTGATTTTTTTCTAAAAGATTAATTAAAAATTACCAAAAATATTTAGCTATTATTTAGATTTCAAAATCTATTTTGTTAACGAGATTTTTATTCCAAAACCAATTTTTAGCAATTTTTTTGTTGCATTTCTTGAAATTTTGTATTTCCTATATAAACAAATACAAATTTTTTTATGACATTTAAGTTAGCAGAGAATGCAATAATTTATTAACGAGACATCGAGAATTGAATATTAATTTTTAACAATTTTTGCGTAGGTACTATGTTTTGTAAATTTCAACTTTTGTGAAAAAACTGACTGTTGTATTTTTATAAAAAATTTTACTGAATGTCGAAAACTATATTTTCTATAAGATGAAATTAATTTGAAGCTAATATTTTTAATTTTTAAAAAGGTATTTGAGTTGAAAATCTTTTTACCAAGATTTAGTAATGTTCACTTCAGTAATTTCAGTAAAAGAAAAAATTGGTTAATAAGGCACTGTTAAATGAAATGGTATTTTCAGCCACATTTTTGACAACAGTTCGCACTTTCTGGGGATGCATTGACTTCTTGAAAAAACGAGAGGATTGCAATGAGTCGTTGTTATCGATAGAAAGTTAACCATATTATCAGTGTGACCTTGTATGTTTTCTACTAGCATTATCAGTCTCCTGATCTGCATACAGAGCAGTGCCGTAATTCTTCATAGTGGGTGCTCTATTTCGGCCAAATTTCTTAAAAAAAAGCACTGCTTCGGCTATAGACTTTGGATAAAAGTTTTCAATACTTCCCAACTTTGTTCAAGCGTAATAAATATGTATAATAAGCGTCATTCAAGATGTCGGGCCTTATATCTTACGCTGCCAGTGAGTGTTATGTATTTGAGCGAGTAAGTGATTCTATGGGACGAATCTTTTTTCGCACTCGTACTGTGGCAAGAGTCCATAGAGATCTTAATCTTAACACAACACACATAATTCCGCTGGTCCGGATGGCATCCTCACTATTGTTCTGAAGAGATGTTCTTCATTGCTGGCAAAACCCCTGCGTAAGCTTTGTCATCTGTCCTACTCTTTATAACCATCCATAAAAACAGGTGAATCCTTCTCAACCTCTTATTAGATTTTCCAAGAAAAGAAACATCTCAAAGATCGAAAGCTTTTTAATGACCGGAAGTACGGCTTTGGTAGTAATATAGGTCCACAGTGATCGAGGAGACTGAATATCTCGATATTCTCGGTATGTGTATGACCAACCACCTCTTGTGGAACCATCCCATACACGATGTTGCCGCAAGATGTTAAGGTTTTCTTAGGCGATGCAAGAAGTTTGTCTGTCCCTCTGATCTGTCTGTTATCTACAAGAACTATGTATATATATCCAAAGCTTGAGTATAACTCCCACCTCTGGGTTGGTGCTCCTGCAACTTACTTAAGCCTATTGGGCAGTATATTGAACGTAGAACATTTAAAGTGATTGGTTTATATGATCATTAGTTCATTTACTTTGCTTGAACATCGTCGTAAGGTTCCTTGTCTCACCCTTTTTACTATTATTTTAACGGTTTATGGTCAAGAAAAATAAACAGTTTAACCGTAATAGTCGCTCTTCTAGAAATGCTCATCGGTATACCCTCGAGCCTTGCTTCGGTAGTACTGTCAAATACAGAGATTCATTCGTTAACCGTACTACGCGAATGTGGAATGCATTACCACACTCTGTCTTTCCCAGTCATTGCAGTATTCAGGAATTCAAAGCCAATGCGCACCGCAATCTCCTTTCAAACCCTCTTTCCTTTTCCTAGTGTTCGCACTGTGTTTCTGCATTTATAGTACCTTTTTAAATTTAATATTTTATTCTGAGAAAACATAATTTTTTAGTTTCTTAACCCAACAAAATTGTTTATCTAATGAATTCAAAAGCTTTTAAGATCTTAATAAATTGAAGAAATCTACTTTTTTAGATAAATTTGCTTTGAATGCTATAGAATTAAGACTTAAATTAAAAATTGAGAATTAAATTGATTCAAAAATATTAATGTCCCAAAAACAGCAAAAATGATATTCTCGTTAAACTAACAGCTAATTGAAAAAACACAATGAACCTGTTAATTTAAAATATAAAAGCTTTGAATCTCCGAGAATTAAAGTGAGAGTTCCACTTGTAGTTTGTGAGTGCCATACTACAGTTTTTCGCATTTATTGACATGACAAAAAGGACAGAATAATACACTTTTGGAAAAAGCTACGTTTCAACGCAATTGCTAACATTTCTGCATGAAAAGCATCCAAAACCTCTTTTACGAGTAACTATTGTATCTAGCTCTTTAATAGGGCATATTAAGATAACTGTTGGGATCTTGTTCTATAAAAATCTAATAACTTAAATTGTCACTTTAACCCTTGAAATATGTAAAAATATATGGTTAAGATACACATTATGTCAAAACCTCCTTTACAGAATATTAAAGAACTGTTTCAAGCGGTGGTGCCCAAAAGCTCGTCTTTATGTTAAGTGCGTGAACTCCTCTGATAAAAAGTCTGGATCCACCCTTGTTTCAAATCATCTTACAGCTCAACTTAAATATAATCTGGATTAACTTTTAAGACAACTTTATATGTTTCACCAAACTTTTAATAAGATGAATAAAAATGCATCAATTTCCTTACAAAATTTCGATTCATTCAATTTTTTAAAAAGTTGATCTGTTGGAAAATGTTCTTCTCCCACGCTAAGATTGTTTCATCAATGCAAATCGCCATTTTTATAGCTTGTTTTGAATGTTTTATTGAATCCACATTTGCTTGTGTGCTATGACATTTAAAAGAACTATGGCTATAAAGCTTCTTGCAATTAAAAACTACCAAAAGAGTATCATGTTTCATGTATCTCAGCTTGCTTAAAACACAAAGATTGTTAAGAAAAATAATATTGATATAAATAAATTTAAACACGTTTTTCATGTATACTCGTACTCTTGATAGTTATACTAAGTAGCCTCCTCAACGCCCACCTTTTTTTCTTATAAGCCATCAACTAGATCTTATTGACTTAATCTTATTCTCACCATAGGAGGCCTTCAATTGTAGAATATTAATATATGTACAAAAAGAAATAAAAATAAAAATACCTATAAAACCCATTCATCGACACTCGTGTGAGATGGCGGCTGCGATGACAACCACTGTCAGAGATACAGATATAACGAGTACGATAGATAAAAACCTCATGTACCCAATCTATCTACGTATAGTATCTTTTGGTGTCTGTCAAAACACCTTGTAACTGCGTTTACCGCACATCATCGTTAAAATACGCCTTTTTACCCAAAGGTTCCTCTTTTTTCAAGCCAGCCAATATACCTGCGGTAAGTACGAGTACCTTTACTCGACTCGTTTACCTAGTCTCCTTCCTCTGTTGTTTTTATTCTTTGTTGATCTTTCGTGTCAATAAAGTACCTACATGAAGATTTATTACCTAGCGGCATGGTTCGCTGCGACTCGACTGCGAGGCCAGAGAGCTAAGGCAAGTATACTTGTAGATATTCTCGCATATCACTAGAGCACCAAACCAACACCCGTGGGCCTAAATAGAATGAGATCACTCTTGAATCTTGATGCTGCAACATCCGAGAGTCAAGTCAGAGTCAGAGTACTCAGAGTGCTTCAAAAAGCTGTGTAAACAAGTTGCACTTGGCATATCGGTTGGAAATAAAAAAACAGAAGACGACCGACACGACGACGGACGCACGACGAAGCAGAAGAAGAAGTTAAATAAACCTGCACCATGCCCTTGGACTTATTAGCCTGGTTTGTGTGAACGAGTGTGATGGAAGTTCTCTTGTTGCAAGGTTCTCAAAACAAGAAAAAGAAGACTTCTCAACTGAACGACGACGGCTATACGGCGACGACCGACGGTGATGTTGTGAGCAAACAAAAAGCCTTTAAACTCTCCATTTGTACGAGGATATGCATGCATGCATTGCATATACCTCGCCTCCCTCCCTATACCTAGCCTAACAGAGCATAAATAAAAGTAAATTAGCGAAGGTATCTGCAGTTCCGTTGTGTTTGATATGAACCTGAAAGGTGCTTTCTACCTTGTGTATAGTTGTTGTTGTCCTCGTCATATACCCTTATGATTGTCCTTCGGTTACTAACAATTAAAATCATAATCTCGCTAGCTCCCCTTTTTAAAAACCAACTCTTAGCTGATGGGGCGCAAACACCATCATCCGCTATGTTTTTCAGCCGGATGTAGCTTGAGGAATCGTCATGATATCGTTGCTTCATACCCAACCAAAGCCAACTCCATCAAGCAAAACCTTTTTGTCTTCTGTGTGTTGGGAATTTAATCCCGAGGATTTAACAGCAGCAGTAGGTTAAGAACTAAAGAAGTGCTTTAGAGCTTGGGCAGAGCACGGCCCTCTGTACTGCTCTGCTTCTGCCGCAGCTGATTTTACTTCCTCTCGTTTTGTTTTATAAGGACACTCTTTTTCTTTTCCTTCTTTTGGCCTTCTACAGGTTAATGATGGAAAAACTTCAAGGTTAATGGAAAGTGCATCACTTTTATAACAAGAGAGTGGGTTTAAGGTTGATGGGCGTTTATTTGTTAAGAGGGTTTATTTTTCTCTTTATAAAAGAATAATTTAATAATAAAAAAATATTTTCACGCCGCAGTGACTAAGATCAAAGCAAAGAAACACCATGATTGGATCGGGCAGTGTCTTGAGTGAGAGAGTCTTGATAAAGTTAAACGATATAGCTGTTGTTCTTTATGAAAATTAATTAAAAATAAAACCGAATTTAGTTTAGTTTAGTTAAAGAAAGCCTTGATTAGCTTTGGATGGAACAATAAATGCAATGAAAGCAAATGTCATGCGTTATGAAAAGTAGTGATTTCAGAGGTTTAATTAAAAATGGTGGGTCAAATACAACTTTCTTTAAAAACATACAATAAAATTAATATGTTAAATTAAATTATGAAACATAACGTTTGCCGTTCAACTAGTTTATAGTAGCTCACGATATTACTCCACTTCAAGACATAGTTTCAGACGGGTCAAATCGGGCATAATTGACATCGCCATGACGGCTGATAACCTGATTTAAGAATTTGGTGCGTTTGGTATTGCGAGCACTTAACTTAACTTAAACTCAAAGTTTTGCCTGTCGATGGTGACGTTTTGACCGACCTCGTCGTAGTAGTAGTTTATGATAAACTAACATTTATTCTTAAAGAAACGATTACGCCATCTCAGCATGGATTTATAGCTGGAAGATCCACTACAACAAACCTATCTATTTTTTGTAACCAAATCACTAGAAATCTCGAAAATGGTTTTCAAACTGATGTAGTCTTTACGGACTTTTCGAAGGCTTTCGATAGGGTCAACCATTTTATACTATTAAAAAAGATGGAATCTATCGGATTCCATTCTAATAGTTTAAAATGGTTTGCGTCCTATCTCATAGGTAGAACACAGTTTGTCCGCGTTAATGATTTACTTTCTCAAGTAATTCATGTAACCTCTGGTGTTCCTCAAGGAAGTCACTTGGGACCCCTTCTATTCCTGATATTAATCAATGACATACCAACGGTTATCAACAATTCTCTCTGCCTAATGTCTGCGGATGATATCAAAATTTTCCGCTGTATCAAATCCTTGGACGATTGTCTTTTACTTCAAAGTGACCTTGAGCGCTTATCTGTATGGTGCACTGCTAACCAGCTTTTCTTAAATGTTTCTAAATGCCAATCTTTATCTTTCTCTCGTAGTCTTAGTCCAATTTGTTTTGAATACGAAATAAATAAAACAAAACTTACTAAGCTTAAAGAAAAGAAAGACCTAGGTGTAATATTTGATTACAAACTAAACTTCAACTCCCATATTGATTTTGTTGTTGCTAAAGCAAATACTATGCTAGGGTTTGTGGTTCGCAACTCAAAAGAGTTTAAAGATCCATTTACCCTTCGGTCATTATTTTATGCTTATGTGAGATCTTCTCTAGAATACTGCTCAGTAATTTGGAATCCTTTTTATAAAACTCACTGTTTAAGGATTGAAAGGATTCAAAAAAATTTTCGCGAATTGTAGTTCACCGACTAAATTGGAACATTGAAATGCCTCCTTATGAAACCAGATGTAAACTGCTTGGTCTAACACCACTTGATATTCGCCGTCCGTATTTTTCAGTGGTCTTCATACGTGATATTATTACTTCTCATATAAACTGCCCTTTACTTTTGTCCTTAGTCGATATATATGCTCCGTATAGGCAAACGCGATCTTGTACTCTATTTCATGAACCCTATCATAGAGTAAACTATGGTTTCAATGAGCCTCTAACTCGATGCATTAGAGAATCTAATATCATTTGTAATCATGTTGACTTCTTTTCCTACCATAGTCGAGAATCTTTTAAAAAATATTTATTATATTTATTACTTAATTCCTACACTGGTGGTTCAAGTTTTAGCCTTACATAATTAGATATTTTATTTTTATTTCACTTCTTTATTACTAAAGTTAAAACCTTTTTGCAGTAGTCTGTAAGATTATATTTTATTTGTTAATTATATTATATTAATCTGCTTGATGAATAAATAAATAAATAAATAAGTATATGCAGGGCTATTCTTGATAACAGCATGTACTTTGTTTTACCCTCAATCCCTAAGCCTATTTTTATCGTGTCTGTTTCAATACTCACATAAGCCCCATTGACATCATGCTGAATTTTTCCGATTTGGTCGATGTCATCAGCATATGCGTGTTATTGAACAGATAGTGCCTTGACTTGGAAATTCTGCTCAATTCTTTTAAAAACGATGTTTAGGAAATCGCATGACAGTGCATTACCTTTTCTAAAGCTTTTTTGACATCGAAAGATTCTGTTAACTTGTGTCCAACCTTTATGGAGCAGCGTGAATTCTCCATTTTCATCCTACACAAACCAACGAGTTTAACAGGGATGTCAAAACTAGACATCTAGACTAGCTCGTCCCTGTAGATGCTGTCATATGGGACCTTGAAATCGGTGAAAAGATGGTGAATATCGATTTGATTTCTTGGGTTTTTTCCAGGATCAGCCGTAATGTGACTGTGGACTTTCCTGGTCTAAAGTCACACTGATAAGGAGCTATCAGGTTGTTAACGATGGGCTTTAGACCGTCATTATATTACGACAGAGAAGATTTTGTTTGTCCTCTTCAGTTTCTCGGTATTAGACAAATAATACTGATGCTCTAGGGGCTTTGTTAGCCTTCAGCTTAGAAATCGGCTTTACAGCCTTTGGTTCGACTTGTATATGCTTGTGAATTTCGTTTCACATGCTCATAAGACTTTCGAACTTCATTTCTGCTTCTTAACTTTTTCTGTCTGAGAAGTCGTTGTTCTTCTCACCTCTTTTGCCTATATACCTCGTGATCAGCTCCCGATCTTCTATGTCCATGGTTGATCTACTAAAACCTCCAACAAATCAGATTCTTACCACTATTTTGCTTACACTGGGTCATCTTTTAACATTTATTATTCCAACTAGTGTATACTGAAACGCCGTGGTGCGATAATTTATGCGTAAGGCTGTTATGCCAGTTGTCTTGGGTTTAAATCCTGCCTGTGAACCTTCAAATTAGCCGGTCAGATACGACAATGAAACTGTAGATCTCCTCCATCATTTCTCAAAGAATTGATTTTACTATATCAATTTTTGTCTCTGGTATATCGTCCTCAACAAATCTTATGGTTTTCAGTAATCATGTTAATAGGTGTTTTGATGTTACTAACAAAGATTTCGCCAATGTTAGTAACATCATACGTTCTTATTAATAAAAATAAATTAGGTAGCGCAACAGTCCGTTGAGAACTAGGGCCAAGTGACTTACAACTCTCAACCACTCCTGTGTGCGAGGAATATTGCAAGGGATGGAAGGGACCTACAGTTTTATGCCGAATCCGAACGGCTAACTTTGAAAAAAGCACTTTTCATGACAAGAATTACTCTTGGAGGATTCGTCAATTCATTGCAAGCGGCAGTACCCGTGAAAAAAAAACTTTAGATGGAACAGGCAGGGTGTGAACCCAAGACTTCTGGCATGACAACCAAACGCACTAACTATCACGCCACGGGTACACATGTGTTTTAGAATACTTTTCTGTAATATTTACCCCTTCTAAAAGATTAGCCCAGAAAGTAGTTTACCGTTTAAATTAGAATATTCGAATGTCCTTGTATTCAAGAAGCCAACTTAAGCTATCAGATCACCGTAAATACTTTGCTATTATCTTCATTCGAAATTTTGTATGTTATCATATCAATAAAAATAAATAAAATAAAGTGGTGCAACAGTCCGTTGAGAACTAGGGTCTATTAACTAACAACCATTCCTTGGTATAGTTTTAAGCCGAATCCGAACGGTTAATTTGAGGAAGCACTTTTCATGAGAAGAATTACTCTTGGCGGATTTGTAAATTGATCCCAAGAGCTTGAAGGTTTTGATAACTCCTCGCTTTAAAACAATTAATATTAAACCTGAGTGGTAATTAAGTATTTATCTAGTAATCGTAAGAAATATATATGTATTTATTGTATAAGATCGGTTTGATGAAATAAATAAGTTTATATTATCGAATACCTTGTTAACCAAAATTTGTATAAAGGAATCCAAAGCTTGAGATCTGAATTATGAGTTAAGCTATTCAGCCAATTTTGATTGATTAGTTACATTGAACAAAGACCTTCCAAAGTGTCGTTATAAACTTAACCCATTGTTGAAAAACAAGCCCTTAAAGTGAAAAGTACATAATTAATGGTGTTTTCTTAAGATTTGTGCTTAACAGAACGTAAAACTATAACTTGCAAAGTATAAATTAGTAAAACAGAAAAAAACTCCTAGCCCGCCCATAAATATAGTTTCTATTTTAACTTATTAACCTACATAAGCCCATCAGAGGAATTCCGTCTCGTTGACCAAACCTAATTAGTTTAAGACAAAAATTTCCTCAATCATCATCATCAGATAGAAACTTTCAAAAAATTTCTAAAAACTCAATTGAATTACTGTCTTCAAGTTTTGTTTTCTCACTACAAAATTTCTTTCCCATCAAAAAGTTAACAAAAAAGAACATAGGCACCTATAAAGACCCGTATTTTCTTACAACTTCATTTATTAGGTACAACCCATACACGAGTATTGTAGACAAAAATTAATAATAAATTATTATTCTCAAGAAAAAAAATATATTTTTGGCGCTGTCTACAAAACGAACATTCCTTTATCCATTTTTGCTACCTATAGAACCGCTAACTTTCAAGCCGTTGTCTTTTGACAAAAGTGTATTTACGCTTTTGCGTTATTTGCATTTTAATCCGTCAAGGTAGACGATTATTATTGTTTTGTCTTCATTTTACTAACAGCAGCTACCAGCTGTTGTTTGTTTGTACTCAAAAAGAAAAATTAAAACAGAAAAAGTAACGCTAACAAACATCACGTAAATATATATAATTGACCAAGCGAACATGACAACTCAGCAGAGCGTATCCAAATTAAGCCCTCTCAGACATGATGATGGTTAAAAAAAATAAATAAATAAATAACCAATGTACACTCAAAAAGTATCTATATGTAAGGTACCTGGCAAAATAAACACACACCTCTCTTTTTAAGCCAACACTTTTCTGAATCCCAATTCGACTCTGGCTCCGGCTCCGAGACCGAATAAAAGTCGAAGTCGACGGCGCCGCCGCCCGCCGCCGAAACCGAAACCGAAACGAAGCTCCGTCTTGCTTGGTTGCGCATGTGCTCTCATAGATGTCACATTCGGATTCGCGGTAGGTATTCGATCGGCAGGTGAATTACCTTCAAAAGTTACACCTGATGTTGCACCAGTTTCGTAGATACCTTTTATTTTTACTTTGTCATTCATTTCATTTCAATTAAATTCCGCCATCTGACGTGCATTCAGATCTATTTTTGTAGCATTTCATGTCTCGCATGACTTGTGCTCGTTTTTGTTTCCCCCTCCAAAAAATAACCAAAAAAAACGTAGTTATTCTTATGGCACCTCGCTATTTCGAGTTACGTTACTTTGTATCTTTGAATTTCAATCTATCTGACTGACTTTTCGTTCTCTCTGGTTAGTCCGTTGCTCACCATCGTAGTCATCATCGTCGTAGTCGTCGTCGTCCTCGTTGATCTTCAATGAATTTTCATATGTCACCCTAGGGGCCAAGTCATAAGAATCATGACGAAGCCACAGATAGATACTCTGTGGGGCAAGGGGAAGCTATAGATATAGAGGAGAGATACAAAAGAAGTTACCTTACCTTACCTTACCTATCTTCTAACTGTTCGTTATTCTTCCAACACATAAATTAAACAACATATAAAATGTATACATGTGTCTATCTTTGTGCTGCTAAGCTATATATAGACGATATGTGTTCAGTGGCAGTGAGTGTTCACCTGGTTCCCAGGCCCCCATTGTCTTATAACTTATGGATGGCCCAGTATGTGAAGTAAGCAGAGCTACGAAAATAAAAAGAAGAACAAAGCAACAACAACAACAACTATACAACGGATTCGTGTGGCAGGTGAAACAAATGCGATTTCTTAGCAAAGATATGACTTGTATTATAAACCAACCTATACCTATAGATAGTATTGTGGAGCTTGGTGAGATGTGTTATGCAAGCAACATGCAAGATTTGTGTTGATCTGTTGTACTCGTATTTGTATATGTATGTAGGTAGGTTAGGTATACCGGACTGAAGAATCAAGCTTAGAGAGCAATCATTTTTGGTTTTTTCTTATATCTTTATTCTTGCCCCCAATGCGATGCATGATGCGATATATTTTTTGAATGAGACTATGGCATCACACAGTTGGGGTTAAAAGTATTGAAACGATTTCCTTAATCTTGTGTTAGAAGTCAGCTAACGTGTGGTTGTGTTCTTCATGAGTTCTTCATTTCTCGAGAAAGTCTTAAATATCAGAAATCAAACATAGCTTTTCTGTTAGCATTTAGAGTTTCGAACATTCAGAGTAGGTGGATAAGAGTAGATGTAAGGATTTTGAGTTGACAGTTGTTGATAGCTGTCAAATTGTAGAAGGCTGCATCTGTAAAATGGACTGTCATTTACTCAATCTGTCTTTTAAACTCACAATGGACAATGTGCAAATGGTTAAATTGGCCGTATTTGCTTGGGATTCCAAAATTATAAATTACCAAAAAAATATTTGACAGTTGATACAAATGACAAATGTCAGAATAATTCATAACAAAATTGTGAACAAAATTATCGAAATTCAGACGAGAAATAATTTTAACTTAATAAAATTTTAAAGAAATTATCAGGGATAATTTAAATTTAATTTCTTTATTTTGTATGTTTTCTATTTTGTAAATAGTCCGGTCAATTTAGACATTTGACCCACGACAAATTCAGGGGAAGCTGAAAATTCTTAAAATTGTTTAAATTATAATTATAAACATTGTCTTAAAAGTCCCAACCGATCCCATGTAAGGAAAAAATTTTAGCGGGGTAATAAGGTCCAAAAAATGAGTTTTTCGCGATTTTCTTGAAAACGGTAAGTTTTATCGCAAAATTACCCCAGACATAATTTATAGATCAGGGAATTTCCTATAAAAAAGGTATCAATAATTTTTTCCCTAAAAGCCACCGCTTCTGAGATATAACGATGCAAAAAATTGCGAGCGTCATAATATGCCTAAGTACCTCACCCATATACTTTCTGTAGCTGTAATGTAAGTAAGAATATGTTTCTGTCGGTGATTTTAAGTTACATTTAAAATATAAAATACTCATGAGTATTATTCTGAGAATATCAGGTATAATGAAACTCGATCCCTTAATACATACAATAGTGTAACCTTGAGGCAACATCTGTCTCTCTGTTCAGTTGTGTGCGTGGCTACGGTCGTATACCTGTTTTGTCTAAATACTCAATACATAAAATAATGTTAGTCTTGAGCGTCACTCTGAAGTGAAAACACGTGTTCATTCTAACCTATTTCGAGTTTTTTTATGTTTTATAATAAAAATGTCCGAATATTGTTTTATTTGTGCTAAACTTTTGACTGAAAGTGAAACTGTTACTGTTGAACGTGGTCTAAAGACATTAATCGATGCAAGTATCGAACGAGCTGATGAATTTTCCGAATATCTTAAAAAACAGAAATCTGTGACAATACACGTAAGTTGTCGTAAAAATTATACTCGGAAGCATTCTATTGGGTCAGCTAAAAAAAGGCAACGTGATGAACAAGAAGCCAGTACATCGGCAGCAATCCCTCCTCGTACTAGATCACGTGTAAGTGCATCAGAATATTGTTTTATTTGTGCTAAACTTTTGACTGAAAGTGAAACTGTTACTGTTGAACGTGGTCTAAAGACATTAATCGATGCAAGTATCGAACGAGCTGATGAATTTTCCGAATATCTTAAAAAACAGAAATCTGTGACAATACACGTAAGTTGTCGTAAAAATTATACTCGGAAGCATTCTATTGGGTCAGCTAAAAAAAGGCAACGTGATGAACAAGAAGCCAGTACATCGGCAGCAATCCCTCCTCGTACTAGATCACGTGTAAGTGCATCAGATTTTTGTTTTAAAGAATTATGATTATTTTGCGGTGAGGCAGCAAAAAAAGAGAGCGAGAGGAGAAAATCTCCGGGATATCGCCGTAAAATTCTCCATGCAAGCACACTTAAGTTGAAAGATTCAATTCTGGCAGCAGCTCGGACTCGTTCCGATGCTACAGCAGAAACTGTGTTTACGCGAGTCAACTTTGTACATGATCTAGTTGCTGCTGAAGCGAAGTATCATGATGATTGTTATAAGTCATTCATGCAACCTTCCACTGGTGGTAAAGTCGGTCGTCCTAAAGACGAAACTACAAATTTGGCAATGGAAGAGATATTTACTTACATGGAAAATAGTAATGACTGCCAGTTCACTTTAAATGAGCTAAGAAATGTTTGTAAAATTACAACTTTAGATTACAAGACGATTAAGATGCGATTAAAAGTAAAGTATGGTGAAAAGCTCATTATCACTGAAAAATCAGGATCATTAACATTTATATGCTTAATAGACAATCATCATGATATTTTGAATCAAAGCTGGTATGAAAAAAAGAAAATGGATGAATATACTGGTTAAACAAGCTCATAACGACGCCGATGTACTGATTATCGAAACAGCAATAGAACAAGTTAACATGACAAATATAACGATTGTTGTGGGTGAAGATGTAGATTTACTCGTGTTACTCACTGCTCGAAGTCCAGCTGAAAAAACTATTTTCTTCTTAAAACCAGGAAAATCTCAAAATCAATCAGAGTTTTATTCATCAAAAAGTTTGTCGACTTTTGCAAAGTGTCGAAATCACATACTATTTTTACACGCCATAACTGGCTGTGATACGACATCTGCATTTTACAGGAGGGGTAAAACAACTGTATTCAAAATGTTTGAAAAGCAAGACTTACTTGCAACTGCTGAAGTTTTTAAAAAATGTAATTCAACTCCAGAAGAAGTTATTACCAACGGAATTCACTTTCTTCTTCGTATGTACGGAGCTCCTAAAAAAACTACCTGCTTAGACAAGTTTCGATATGCATCTTTTGTCAAAAATACTCGAAATAAGAAACAAGTACAATTAGCTTGTCTTCCTCCAACCTCAGTCTCTGCTCATCAACATCTTCTTCGGGTATACTACCAAGTTCAAGTGTGGCTTGGTTATCAACTAAACCCAACAGATTGGGGTTGGAAGTTGGTCGATAATATATTAGAACCAATTCAGACTTTGCTTCAACCTGCGCCGGAAAAATTGCTCAACACTATCTTTTGTAACTGTAAAAAAGGATGCAATGCTAAATGTGGTTGCAAAAAAGTTGGGCTGTTTTGTTCTCTGGCTTGTACGAATTGTCAAGGCCAGTCTTGTTCTAATGTAGAATCACCAACAACAGAGGATTCATTTAATACTGACGAAGAAACATGTGATGCTTCACTTTTAACACAATTCACCTATAGTCAGGATGAAGAAGAAGAAGAAGAAGAAAAAGAAGAAGAGTAAGAAGAAGAAGTGATTGACGATTCCGAATCCGACGAATAAACTATTAATTTCTAAATCTAATCACAACAGACCCGTGGAATAGGCCTATTGGGGAAACCACGTTAAAACAAACGCGCTAAGTACACTACCTCAGAGGTGGCGTGGAAACGTGTGCGTTTATGACGCTTGCAATTTTTTGCATCGTTATATCTCAGAAGCGGTGGCTTTTAGGGAAAAAATTATTGATACCTTTTTTATAGGAAATTCCCTGATCTACAAATTATGTCTGGGGTAATTTTGCGATAAAACTTACCGTTTTCAAGAAAATCGCGAAAAACTCATTTTTTGGACCTTATTACCCCGCTAAAATTTTTTCCTTACATGGGATCGGTTGGGACTTTTAAGACAATGTTTATAATTATAATTTAAACAATTTTAAGAATTTTCAGCTTCCCCTGAATTTGTCGTGGGTTTACTGATTTTTTGGTCTAATTTGACCGGACTAAAATTGAAGCTGAATGAAATAAGAACTGAAGAAAAAGGGTTCGTTCATAGATTATGGTCTTATTTTTTTTAGGTCTTCGCGTGCAATAGATGGCTCTATAACAGCCAACCTCAACCTTTTTTTTTTAATGGGCCACATTGATAATTTTGTAACGGTACCCCGGGTCACAAGACATTTTTTTTATCGTAAATAATAATACTCATTTTAATGTGCGTACATATATACATTTGTAGTACCCGTAGCGTGATGGTTAGTGCGTTGGACTGTCATGCAAGGTGTCTTGGGTTCAATCCCTGCCTGTGCCATCTAACTTTTTTCACGGGTACTGCCTCTTGCGAGGAATTGACAAATTCTCCAAGAGTAATTCTTGTCATGAAAAGTGCTTTCTCAAATTAGCCGTTTGGATTCGGCATATAAACTGTAGGTCCCTTCCATCTCTGACAACATTACACGCACACAGGAATGGTTGAGAGTTGTAAGTCACTAGGCCCTGGTTCTTCATGAACTGTTGCGCCACCTAATTTATTTATTTATTTTACATATATACATTATGTATTTATTTATTTATTGAAAATATTTTAATGTGTTTTTTGAAATTGAGAACACATTTTCAAAACTTTATTTAGATCTGGCTTGTTGCTGCATGCCAACCTAATGACATCATCTAGGTGGGAGTCCGTAAGTTTGTTTCGGTAAATATTTTTTGCATATTTCATTCTCGAAAACGAAGATTCACAAACAAATGTAGATCTAAATAATGTCAGCAGAATCTGTGAACTTCTTTTGACGATTGCATATTTTTCGGGGACGATGCTTCAAAATTCCAAGTATTCCCCTTTTTCCCTTTTTTCCTTAAGCTAGGCATCCACGATGAACATGATCAGCGAACATGTTCGTTTGCGTTAGCCCACACACGACGAACACAACGACGAACATTCATTTCGGGACGATTGTTCAAGAAAGAAGGATGTCTGAAAAACAAGCGCAAGTAGTTGCCCTTATGGCAATTTAATTATGTGAACAAAATAAAAATAAATAAATAAAATTAGTTTAAAGCCAATGTCTCAAATTTTTGAAAAGTTATTTGAGTCGAAAATCAATTTTTATTAACTAGGTTTTCATTTTTTGTAAAAAAAACTGTCAATTCGATTTTTCTCAAAATTTTACCGAATATTGAAAACAATATTTCTTATAAGATAAAATTACTTAAAGGCCATAATCTCAAATTTTCGAAAAGATATTTAAGTCGAAATTCAATTTTTACCAACTTTTTGTAATGTTTTTTTTAGGTTTTTATTTTTTATTAAAAAACTGTCAGTTTGATTTTTCTCAAAATTTTACCAGGTGTTGAAAACGTTATTCTTCGTTTCACAAAATTGTTTTGGAAATAAAATCATTTTTTATTCGTACAATTTTTTGATTTATAAAAAAAAACCGTTAATTCCAAAAATATACTTGTTTGGTATTACGTTACAATATATAATATAAAATTTAATTCAAGTCTCTAGCGTCGCGAACGTACGGACGTACGAACTAAAAATCTTTTATTTCGACTCTAGGGGCCTTG
Organism: Eupeodes latifasciatus; assembly: GCA_920104205.1. Classification (NCBI taxonomy): domain Eukaryota; kingdom Metazoa; phylum Arthropoda; class Insecta; order Diptera; family Syrphidae; genus Eupeodes; species Eupeodes latifasciatus. The sequence continues at coordinate 146,139,538 of OV049924.1, forward strand.
AAACGTCGAAAAATGTCAAAATTTTCAATTTGACAAATCGGACACATTACAATAACTTCCTATGGGAAGTTAAAAAGGTTGTGTATGAAAGACTGGCTTCCGAAACCTTATATTCGTTCTCATGTTAATTTATTGAGAGAACTGGAGATAACATCACAAGATTTAAAAATATTTATAAAAGTATGACTTACAGTTGCCATCTTCCGTAATGCTCACTCGACGATATTCATAAATGAGAAATGAGAATTTGTTCGCGAACATCGCCATACACGACGAACATGACAGCTAACGAACATGAAAAAATCGAAAATTTTCGCCAACAGCGAGCGGTTCGCATACAAGCCCATACACGAGAAAACAAACAGCGAACACGAGCAGGTTCGCCAAACATGTTCATCGTGTATGCCTAGCTTTAAACAGAGCTTCAAGATTTGAATCGTTTTTAAAATCGATGAACTCATCAAAAAAACTTTGCCTGATCTTGATTTAACCCTTTCGGTACGCGAGTGGTACAGAACAAAGAATATTTATATGTTAACGTACCACTCGCGTCCCGAAAGGATTAAAACAGAAGCCACCCGTGAGAAAGTCGTTGTTTCCAGATGCCATGGGTTTTCTACAAGCGTTAAGCATTTTTTTATTTTTCTGATATCATGAAACCTTTTTTCAAATTCTTTTGACAGTGCTGTTAAGTAATTCAATATTGTTGAGTAGTTTTATTTAGAGATGTCGATGAGGTTCTTTGTAGCTATTACCATTGTTGGAAAATTTTGTAGCTGTAGCTGTACTTCTTATTTCTTCATGAAAAACATTAAGCTTTTCTTCAAAAGCAAATATTTTACTTGCCATCTGTGAAATAATGTTATTTTGTCCTTGTAAATTTCGATTGAGGCTATTTAGTTTTACTGTGATATCGCATAAAAATGCTAAAAGACACCACCATTGATCATCTTGCCATTCTGGGTAAACTTTTTTATTTTGTTGTAAGAAGAGCATTATTTCGTGGCGCAAGGAAAAAAACCTTTCCAAAACCCTTCACCTACTAAGCCATCGCACAGAGGTATGCAAAAGAACGTCACCATACTTACTTCCCGATTCTTCCGATTCTTCCAAAAGGCTTTTAAATTTTCTGTGGTTTAATTCTCTCGCTCGAATATAATTCACAATATCAATTACGATCTTCATCACAGCATCGATTTTTAAATTGTTAATCCGTGCAGCCAAGTTTTCTTGATGAATAATGCAATGAAATGTAATTAAATTTGTCAAATTATATTTTTTTTTAAACAAGATTATAAATCCATTTTCAGATCCAGTCATGGATGGACATTGGACAGCCATCTGTACAGTACATACACTACACATACGATTTTTTTAATATCAATATCATTCTGCTCTAGAAAATTTGAAATTGTATCAAGATAATCTATAACCCGGGTCTGACCTTTCATCGGAAGGAATTTGAACAATTCTTCGAAGATTAAATTCTGTTCTGTGCAATATCTAACAAACACCGAGCATTGAGATGCTGCTGAAATGTCAGTGCTGGAATCGAAAGCCAAGCTAAAAAACATACAGTTCCTTAAGTTTTCTATTAAATTGTCACGAATATATTTGGAAATGTCTTCAATACGTCTCACACATGTTGAATCAGACAGCTGTAGTTTTTTATTTCAGACAATATTTGTTTTTTGTTGCTAAATTTATCAAACAGTATATAGGCAGCACTTACGAAACATTCTTTGACAATTTCTGCATCGGTGAACGGTGTCATGTGCTTACTAAGAGTATAGCAAATTTTGTAAGATGCCTAAGTTACCACAGAGTCTTGTGATAAAGCCACGGACATCACATTTTGTTGCTGTTGTAATGACCTCTTTAAAAAGTCAATTTCTCACTTCTTAATTTTGTTCCAGGAGGATAAGTTTCGTTGAAAGATTTGTGTTTTGTGTTAAAATGACGACCAATTTTATACTTTTTTAAAATAACTTTTTCACGGCATATTAAACAGGTAGCCGCGTTGTTTTTACTTGGCACAACAAAATATTCTGTTTCCCATTCGCTTGAAATGATCTATTTTCATCAGATATATTTCGTTTTAGTTTCGAAGAAATTCCTGCCATTATTCTTTATTTACAAAAATTCACTACAACCGCACTAACTGAAATTCAAAATTTAAGTACCTAATCATCAAAACGAGGTATGTCGGCAAAATAGTTTCCTTGACTTATTATGCCTGGACTGCTGTGTTTATGAATTTTCCATTCAAAGTTTGAATAAAATGATTCCAAGAAAAGTAAGAAATACTCAGCGACATCTGTTTTTCATTAAGTTGTGAAAACTAACTTTTCCTGGCGTTGAAAGGAGTGATATCTAGAATATTTTTTGAAAACACACGATGTCAACTTTTCCGCTGATGTGCGTTTTAGTGTTGTTTCCATTTTGAAAACTCAAAAGGATATATTTTTCTCACAAAATTTTGTAAGTTTATATACAGAAAATTGACAGCTAAGGGACCTTATTTTGCATGCTTCAAAATCGCGTTGGCTTATAAGAGATTACAAAAATTTCTATGACACCAACACAATACAAAATGCACCGTTTTTCTTACTTACTTACTTACTTCTCGATAGTTTGGTTGTAGATTAAACATAAAACCTCAAAAAGTGCAGCAAACAGTAAAAGGCGTAAGCACTTACTTAGAAATTGAAAATGCTAAACAACAAACTACTTACATATGTATATCATACTCTACGAACATGCCTTCGAGATCCACAAGAGTTATCAATTGTAGCAACATTTATATTCGAGACTCAAGCACTTTTATCAGCAGTTACGAGTATGTATTTGAAATACGTGTAAAAACATACTTTACTACGGATATTTTTGCCAAAAAAAAACCGCAACTATTTTAGTAATTTCACGTTCAAATGATGTGAACTAGCCACAAAGATAGTTCCTCCTTTGGATTTTTTTTTTGTGGTGTTTTCCAAAGTAGCAAGTTTCAGTGAATAAGCCACAATATGAAAACAAACTATTTTTTATCTGTAGATGGAGTTCGAAACAAGGATTAAATTTGTAAATAGGTGCTTATATATTAAAAAAGTTACCGAAAGCAGTCCGTTCGAAATATTATAGAAGAAGTACCAGCTCGATTAAACACAATTTGGTAATATATTTAGTAAAACAGTTTTAAAAAAATCTTTAAAGTGTTTGAAAAAAAAAAATTAAAACTAGTACTAGTAATTCTCGGTTTGTTTTTGGAATTTCGTTTTGAAAATATTTAAAACTCGAGTATTTCTGCACATCCATTAATTTGTATAGAACTCAGTTTTGATCTCGGTCGAATGGAACTGGGTTCTAAAGTGTTTTTGGATATATTTCTAGCACCCGTAGCCAATTTTGACTCAAAATTCTTTATTGCAAGAATCATTAGGTACAAGTTCAAATAATTCTCGTGATGATGTAAGTAATGGTAATGACAGTTAACGAAAACTTTTCAGCAGATTCATCCAGCGGCTTATGGTAAAGTTGTAACAATTTTAATAATAGTTAAATGTGTTAGGTCTATGAAGAGATTGTCCAAAAAATTAGTAATAGAAAATGTCCAAACCAACAATTTGTCTTCTTAAAGAGAAACATATTAGGTCTATCTACACCTGTATCTGGTTATAGCGTCCATGATGAAAATAGTGAACATTTGAGACTAAATGTTATATCTCGACATTTTTTCCAAATAAAATCCTAGAAATGTATTATTATTGCACATAAAATTGCCTTATGGGTCTGATATTAATATCAAAATCAATTCTAATCTTTATATAAAGTCGTTTGAAGAAGTAAAAACCGAGTTCTAATATTCTAGAAACCTAGTAAGAGGATCGAAATTCTAACTATAACTGAGAACTAAATCAGAATTCTGAAGCTTTATTGTTGATTTGCAAATGTTTAAAATTGATTTCTGCAAAAGAAGGGAGGAGGCTACATATAAAATGAATGTTTGTGAAATAAAGGGAACAGATCAAAACCAAGAAGATAATTATTTATGCATTATAGAAAATTCAAGAACGGTACAAGTAAAGAAGACAAACATGTTCATCTTTATCAAATCATTTTTATGTTATAACAGTATCAAGAGCAGCTTAACATTTCTTCTTTATTTTTAAATGTTGTTAAAAGGTTACATTTGTTTCGTTTTGTTACACTTCATTCAAATTTCATTTAAAATTTCCTTTTAACTGTGAAGTTCAACTAATTGCAATGTTTTTCTTACATTAGTGAGATCCTTTACTAAATGTAAATGTGTTTTTACTATTTAAGAAATAAGAAGAAGCGTTAAACTATTATTTTAAGACTATGGAAAAACACTGTGAACCTAACTATAGCCAACTTTTTTCTTTTAAAATAATATTTTTTGGTTTTCTGAAAATATTTTACGATTTTCTTACTATTTTTAAGCTTTTACTATGTTTTTTTTTATTTATTCCATTACACTTTCGCACAATCAAAAAGTTATAGAATGTTATAGGAAGTGAAAAGTGTATTTTCTCACTTTCGGTTTTCGACATATCCACTTACATAGTTTTAGAGATTAGAACTTTGTAAAGAAATTGGCCATTCAAATACTGTTTTTTTTCGTTTTTTTTTGTCACATATTTATTTAATGAATTTCACTGATTTATCCAAAATATAAAATAGTATACAGAAAATATTCTGTATATTTATCAATAAAAATTTTTGAACTTGCAGCTAAGACTCTCACATTTTTTTTAAGTATTTGCTTGCGTTCCAGGTCTTACTGACATTGATGGGAATGAACGGGCTGATGAGTTTGCCCTGCAAGAATCGGTTCTTCATAGCTCACTTGCGGAAAGCTTTTCTGACCGAATGCAACTGCAGATGGAACAGTCAAATGGACTATATTATATCCAGTAAGATATGACCTACTTATAACAAAAACCGTTCTATCGAACTTTTATGCAGACTTGGGTGAAACTGTAATTAACTTTTTTCTGTAAATATCCTGCCCTGGCCAGTTCTAGAATGCCAACCTTCGTAAGGGCATTCCTTATAACGATCTTGGTTTCCCTTCTGAATGCGACGAAATCGAAATGGCACTAACGTCGCTGAATTTTCTATATAAATCCGTTCTAAAGCATTCTTTTTTAATAAATATATGTAGGTCTTACGAGTTTAAGGTAATAAAACGGCGCTTTTCAGTTCTAATTGAGTCGCTAACCTGCCTATCCTAAACAACTTATGGGAAACTGAAATGAAACAATTTTGAGCAAAAGTCTTATTACAAATTTCGAATAAAATTCAATTGTGTTTAAAAAATTTGTTAGATGTTTATCATAAAACTCGATAATTTGTTACTAACTGGAAACAATAAATTGATCACTTTTAACAGATAATTTTGATAGAAACGAGTTGGAATGATAAAATTGAAAATCTTAGCCCCCCGGGAGTGATACTTAAAAACCGGAATTTCCGAACGTAAACATATACCTAAAAAATAATAATTCAATTGCGGACTGGGAGGAACTTAAAAGATCAAACATGAGAAATATAAAATCCTCACCCATATAACATGTAATCAAAATAGCTTGATAGGCAATTTCATTAATGGCATAACAAAAAGCCAATTAAATTCAATAGCTGAATATGAAAAGAACGACGACGACGTTAACAAACCAAAGTCAATGGTTATAATAGGTATGGGTATACATATGTAGGTATAAGTTATGTAGAACAAACAACGACGACGACGAACGCAAGCCATCGACGACGATTGTTGTGGAATGGCGCTCATAGACGTGTCGCATATTAAATCATGTTCATGTTTATAACTTTTGATATAACCTACCTACCTATAGTATATGTAGCAGCTACATAGGAACCTATCAACCTAGAAGCCTACTTGTTATAAGAACGCATGGTCTTGAAGTATATATCGATGATTTATTACCCTAAAAAGTTTCTCTTTCAATTTTTTCTTTTTTGATTTTGTTTTCCTTTTTATTTCGGAACTCTCGTAGAACCTATTGAATTTAAGTGTTTATTTTTATATATGTATGTACATATTTGTTTTCGGGAAAACTCCCATAATGGAAAACTTTTATAGTTTTGTTTTTTTTTTTTTAGTGTAAGTCTCTTATTTGGCCTTCAAAGTCCAATAATAATTATCGAAAAACCCACGCATCATTGAACTCTCCCGTTCTGGCTCTATTTTGTTTCTGGCCTTATAATTTCCCCTTTTAAAAAGGTTTACTCTGTAGGTATAGTTTTGTTTTTGTTTCCAAGTTCGTGCGAATTCATTTGAGAAATGGAAAAAGTCTGCTTTCGCAAAAAAAAAAGAAAAATAATAATATTGGATTTCAATTGATTAAATGAGAAATTAAAGCTCCAAAAACGCACGTAAATCGATTAGTCCTACGATTATCCCATTTAATGGAAAAATATTAAGCCTTGAATGTGTTCTGCTCTGCTTTCTGCCTGCTGTCGCCTTTAGTAATCCATAACTTCATACCATCAGGCTGCCATACGCACCGCTTGTGCTAAATGTCCCCAGGAATCAATGTACATATACACAAATGGAAAGCTACAGAAAAGAAAAATATATACAAATGCATTTAAATTAAAACAAATTTCCAAAACGTGTTCTCCATAACGCGATGACGATTGGAATGAGAATGAGGTTATAAAAACCCTTCCTATACCTTACCTTACCTGTTGAACCCTATACCTCCTTTTGGTCTTTCTACCTTTATAAAAATGTGAATGTGAATTGTGAAATAACAACCTAGAGAAGCAACGTTATGGGTTTGCTTGAAACTTCAGAAGGAAAAGAATGGTCTTGAGAATAAAATTGCTTTTAATAAAATAAATACCTACATACATATATCATGCCTCGCCGCCGCCGCCGTGTAGGTCAAAGCTTTAGAGTAGAGAGTGGGATTTATTGTTGTTAAATTTTTTTAACATTTTGTGATTTGGAAAAAAATATAAAAACAGAAATAAAAACTATAAAATGTTTTAATATCTGAAAATTCTTGTCCTGCTCTTAAGTTTTATGGGTTTTATTTTGTGTACAGATGAAATGACCATTATACCAACAACTGTAAAATATTATGGACTTTTCTATAAATATCAAACATCAAGTTATAAAATCAAAAACAATAGCAAAACAAAAGTAAGTTTAATGTTAAGCCTGGCCTGGGACATAAAATGTATAATATTTTGTTCCTTTAAAGTGCGGGAAGTTTATACTAATACCTACAGCAGTGTCAGGAAGTAAAGGGCTCAACAAAAATGTTAAACATTCATTCTCTTCTCGTATCCTGCTTTATTTTTTAAAGACAGGGAATCAGTTAGAAAAATTTGATACTTGAGTTGATAAATTTGTTGCTCTAAGAAAAGAGACAATTTATCACAATCGAGTGACATTTGAAATTGAATGTTCTTTTTGCATCAAAATATATTACGTCACATTATAAATTGTCAACATTCATCGAGGGACGGTAGAAGTAGGAAAACCCAAACGAGAATAGGAAATATAAAAACCATTAATCTTCGATAACATTGTTTAAGTTGGTCGACAGACAAGGTTTTGTTCCTGAAAATAAAATTGCACTTTTCCAAAGGGGTATTGGTGGCATTAATTTAAATTCGACTTCAAAATAACACGTCAATTGAAATATTTATAGTATTTCATAAAATTTTCAAAAAATCTTCACAACTTGTAAGATTTCAAATGTCTCACATAAACCTTAAGGAAACGCTGAATCATTTAATTTTAAAACGGTTTTTAACAGAAGAAAAAGTTTTTAAAAGAACGGTTTATCCATTTTGCGGTTTCAAAAGTGTAGGGCTGGAATTCGACATCTGTCAAACTAAGTTGTTAAACCAATTTTTTTGTTCAGTTGAAAGTTTTAATTTTACAAAAATGGTTCTCTTAACTATCGCACAACTACAAAAAGGTGATTCTGCCACAGACACATTTCGTGCTCTAAAAGGAGATTATGGTTTACATAATCGTTCAACTATACGCAAGCAATTGGCAAAATTGTGAAGAAATTTTAAGAAACTGGATTGGTTACAGATATTGTAAGGCTTGTGTATCATCGTTTCGCTCGTAACACTGAAAATATCGCTGCTGTAAGTGAAAGTGTTGCCGAAGACCCCAATGTGTCGATTCCTCATCGTTCTCAGGAATTAGGACTGTCTTACGGTTTCCACAACAACTGAAGTCAGCTGACCATTCACAACGTCATAGATACGTCTATTGGATGCTTGAACATTAGGCGGTGGACGGCAATTTTTCGAACATTTCTCAATCGGTGGGTATGTTCATAAACAAAATTGTCGTATTTTGGGTTCTGAGAATCCTCAAGTAATTGAAGAGAGGCCATTATATCCACAAAAAGTCACTGTTTGGTGCGCTCTTTGGTCCGGAGGTGTGATTGGACCTTGCTTCTTCGAAAACGACAATTGAACGACTGCCACCTAAAGTTTCACAGGTATTGTCTCTTGCGGAGAATTGATAAATCTCCAAGAGTAATTCTTGTCTTTAAAAGTGTTTTCTCAAATAAGCCATTCGGATTCGGCATAAAAATAGTAGGTTCCCTCCATGCCTGAAATGTTTCGCAAACATGAATGGTTGAGAGAGAGTTGTAAGAGTTATAAGTTGTAGAAATTAAATTCTTCCTGAATTTTAATAATTAAAGGTTGGATTTTTCTAAGAATTATATCAAATGTAAAATAAGTTTCTTTTCAAGATTTCGGTGTCGGAAATCAATTTTTACCAATTTTTAGTTTTAATTGTTTGTAAAAAAAAAATTGTCACTTTGATTTTTTAAAAATGTTACAACATATCAATATCAAATCAAATAATGTATTCTTCAAGTGAAATAACTTTTTTGACACTTAGTAAATTTGTAGTGCCCGTGGCATGATGGTTAGTGCGTTGGACTGTCATGCGAGAGGTCTTGGGTTCAATCCCTGCCTGTGCCACCTTAATTAAAAAAAAAAAAAATAGTTTTCACGGGTACTGCCTCTTGCGAGGAATTGACAAATTCTCCAAGAGTAATTCTTGTCATGAAAAAGTGCATTCTCAAATTAGCCGTTCGGATTCGGCATATAAATTGTAGGTCCCCTCCATCCCTGACAACATTACTCGCACACAGGAATGGTTGAGAGTTGTAAGTCACTAGGCCCTGGTTCTCTACGGACTGTTGCGCCACCTAATTTATTTATTTATTTTAAATTTGTATACAAATGCTTAGTTGAATTTTTGAAACAAAAGCGCATACTATTTTATTAAAGTCAATAACTTTATTGCTTCGAGAAATATTCCGGACAACCCAATTTTTCGTTTCTGCATGTAAAACAAATTACTTTGTAGTCAATATCTCTGTGGGTTTTTAAGATATGGCCAACGAAAAAAGGTATCTCGAATGTATTTACACGCACACAAAGGACTACTTTCTTAAACTATAAACTTCATTTGTATTGTTTTGAAGATGCTAAATAAATAGTACATACTATTGAACTAAGGGTGGATATGGATACAAACTGTTGTATACGCAAAAGCTTGCATTCCTGGATTATGCAAACTTCGAAAAACTTCTAAAATTAAATAAAACAATCATTGTACTTCTGATTTCAGTTTCCAAAACGGTTTTAGTTCCAGTAAAAATGTATGCGTTTCAAATATTTTATTAAGAACACTTATTTTTAAAAAAAAAGTGTGGTTAACAATTTTATAAATTAAACGAATAAAATAATTCAACTGTACATCGAGTATGAAAATATTACTTTCATATTAATGAATGAAAACCTTAAGAGCCTACTTTGAAACCTACTTTTGAATAAAACGAGTCCATTATCTTTTTAATCATCATAACAGAAAGAGCTTAATTATTATTTTTCAATTATTATAAAAGAGGGCTTTAGTTATTTTATCAAAAATGCTCTTCTTGAGTACATACTCATCGTCTCAACGTGAAAGATGAAAAGTTTGTTTTCTTTTTTTTTTTTTCAATTTAACGGAAACAAAGCGAAAATATAAATTTTCTTTTATGTAGTTGCAACTTGCAACCATTTTCTTTACATATCCATCTATACATAGACTACAATCTGTAAGACTACAGTAATGAAAAAGTAAATGTATGCATATGTATGTAGTTATAGCTTTTTGAAATTTAAACGACATAATCCGATTAAAATTTGTGAGTGACAGCATAATTGCAACTTTTCCATTATAGCATAGGTAATTTATTTATAAGTTTTCTCACAATTTGACTTTCATGCTTGAATAAATTAATCTTTAAAAAAATGTAATTCATTAGCAAAATAAAGTAACAAAATGCATAAATAAAATATCTTCTTTCAAAGAAAAGCTTTATAGATACTGACTTAATTTAAAAATAAAAATAAATTAAGAAAAATTAAATGCAATATTTAACTTCTGGAAATGCTTTTCAATATTATTGTCCGTCATTATTTTTATTGAGTGTGTACTTAAATTATACTTTTGAGCTGTAATTTTAGCTTTTGGTGAAGAAATTCTTTATTCTATCGATATACTCGTATTTTCTAAAAAATATTTGGTATTTTTTTAAATCAAAATGTATTATAAGATACTGAAGAAAGTCATTTTGAAGCATTCTTTATTTTTCTTAACTGATTTTTAACTTCCCATAAGAAGCTATTGTAATCGGTCTGATTTTTCGAAAAAAAACTTTTGACATTTCAAGGTCGGATTCAGACTTTTAATCAGGGGGGGGGGGTTCAGACGCCTAACATATAGACGAGTTTTCACTCACCGCTTAAAAATGTCCTTTAATGTTCTATAAAGGAGGATAACAAAATTTAAATAATGTATACATATATAATATATATACGTATATACATATATGAAATCATTCCAATATTAAAACAGTTTTTTAAATATGCCATATTTAAGAGGAAAACACAATAGTTTAGAGGGTTTTTGTTGCTTTCACGCAGAAATGTAAGAAATTGTTTTGAAACTTAGCTTTTTTACAAAAAAAGCCAGAATATAATCTTTTTTGTTGCCAAAAATTCATAAAACCAGAAAATTGGAAAGAATCTGATATGAAGAATTTTCTGGTTTTTTTTGACGTAGTTTGTTCGGACTCAATTTTCGGGAGTCTATTATTACTATCGCTATCAGTCTGCTTACTTTTAGATTGGAGCTGATGCCAGAAAATATTTTGATCTTAAAGGAGTCAACAAAACTTAAAAATTATAGAGAGAAAAATGTTTGGTTCTTAAATTTAAGGAAATAGAATTTCTCTGAATTTAAAATAAAAACAAATTAAGGTAAACAAATAAGTTGGGAAGAAACTTTTGTGTGACAATCACAAATTACACGTTTCAGAATATCTTTTCACTTTAGTTCTCAAGAGATTCAAAGCTTTTATATTAATAGATATGATACTTTTATTGTGTTTTTCAATTAGCCATTAGTTTAACAAAAGTGTCACTTTGGTTGTTTTTGGGAAATTTATATTCGTTTTTAAATCTAAGTTCTAGAACATCTTAAGCAAATTCACTTCAAAAAGTAGATTTCTTTAATTTTTTAAGATCTTAAAAGTTTTATTCAACAGAAAATCAATTTTGAAAGAAATATAATGTATCTACCTTTGAGTCGCTAGAACTTGCTAGTTTCTTTAAAAAAGTCTGTTTAAAAATATTTCCTATATTTTAAGATTTGAAAATGTACCTGCAAATAAAGTTTTTCTTATAAATTTAAATGCCATTTTTTTCTTTCTTTAAAATATTTTTGGTATGCAGTTATTTAGTGCTTATAAATATACATTTTATATTTAAATTTCTTTAAAAAATGTTCAGCCCTTTGTGAGATATCAAGTTTTGTAAAAATAAAGTATTATTTTTTTTAAACTAAAACAAAAATATTGACATTTTTGATCATCAAAAATCATCATCAATTTGAAAATTTGATCATCGACAAGAGCTTGCACTTAAAGAGAATATTATTAAAATCGGTCGATTAGTTCTTGAGAAAACTTAAAAACAAAATAACGGTTTTATGAAGGGTACCCTTCTGGAGCAATACCAAAATATGTTTTTCTTGTAAAAAGAAGCCGAATTAAGAAAAATAAAATTAGATAGTTTTAAAAACAAATCTATTGGTTCAATTTTGAAAAAAATCGAATTTCCGATTTTGAACCAAAAAATTTCTATGGAGACTGCTGTTATTTTTCGTATTAAAAAATAGAAATAAAAGCGTTAAGTTAATGGTTTGAAAACCGGAGGGAATCGAGGGACCCACCTTTTCGACTTTTCTACCATCGTAATGTCATTTTTTAAGAATGTAATACTTGCCATATAGTTCCTATCTGTCGCAAGTAAAAATCACTTCAGAGTTCACTATTTATGTGCATCAAAAAAATAAGATGGAATTGAAGGCTAGTTTCAGGAAATCAAAGGCAACTTAATATAAAATTGATAATCCCTTATTCAAGGTTTCTTCTTAAAAACCTGAATATTTGCTCTTTTTCTTAGAAACCAATTTTATGACTATAATTAAAAGCATTACTAAAGTTAGAAAAAATGTTAGTTGTTTTTGACAGCAAACCACTTTTTGGTGAATGTCGTTAAATTACTAACAAATTTTTAGATGAAATTTTTACTTATGCAACTTAACTGTATAAGCTTTTTGGCTCATATGACCCCGCCACCTGGATCGTCCATTGGTCAAAATTTGATGAATTTGTGCTAAGTTTTTGGAATAGGGCTGAATTTCCGATTCTTGTTATGTTCTTGGTCCAGTCCTCAATTAAAAGTAGTACTTTTAGTAACAAAGTTTAAGGAAGTAAAATACAAATTTTGTTTTCATATACAAAAAAAATAATAATAATGGGGGTCATGTCCATTAACGCAATATGAATAGTTTTGAATTAAAGGGAATTCCTTCGAAAAAAACAAACAAATTATCTCCCAGGGGGGGGGGGGTTATGACCCCTATGATCAATGCTTTGATCGGAAGGTCTGAAAGAGTTATCAATATTGAGTGTTTTAAATATGTATATTTCGAGCCGTCAGCATATATGGATATTGTCAACTCACTTACTATGTGTGGGACATTGTTCACCAATTTGATCGTATCAGGGAAGATAGTAATAAAGAGTTTATTGAAGTTCAAACAGGGAGTTTTGTAGTCTCTGCTTACATTGTTCCCTATACATTCATTTTCGCGTGCCGGATGTGGTTGGTTTTCCAGTTATTAGTCTGGATTAGCCGTATGGCGCTATTTGCAGCATTTCTCTTTACATAGAGGTCCAGGGGTAAAAGATTAAATATTGATTCCATTCCTGCAGTGGAAGTGGTCCTCATCGATTTTGTTATGCCCATACATGCCATACTCCTAACCCCTGTGAGGGTTACTAGATTTGAAGCTTATTCTAACGCATTTCACCATGCCATGTTACCATAAGTGAGTACTAGCCTGACGATTGCAGTGTACATCCACAAAAGGATTTTAGAATTCGGTCCGCAGTTTCTACTAAAGATCCTATTACATAAGTAGAATGCGAACTGAGCTTTTTTGGATCTCTCTAATGTATTTGGACCCCAGTTAAGCTTTTTTATCCAGGATAACTTCTATATATCTATCTTGATTTACCGGTTATTATTTCACCAGTCCTGCCTCTTGTGAAGAATTGAATGATCCTTCCAGAGTAATTTTTGTCATGAAAAGTTCTTTCTCGAACTAGCCGTTTGGATTCGGCATAAAAACTGTAGATCCCTCCAACTCCTGAAATGACTCGCATACTGAGATGAGAGAGACGAGAGTTGTAAGTCACTAAGCCACCTAATTTAGTTTTCTTGGACTACTGCCCAGAAAAAATGTTGAGCACCAGATTAGAGATGGAAGTTTTAATTAGGCAAGAAAATATTCAAATCGTTAGGTTTAGGTTAGGTGGGCCTGGAACATCGAAGCGATGTCTGAATTTACATTTTCAGCAGCAATTCAGAATCATTATATTTAAAAAAAAATTCGATTCATACTATCTAGAAAATTTGTGCATAAAATTTAACAGTGCCATAACTGCAAAAGAAACAGACTTTTGACCCTGTATAATTATTAAATTAAATTTGGTGAGGTGCATGCGCTTTAACAGCTTAAATAGTAAATGTTATTATTTTAATTTAACTTAGAAAAGGGATAAAAATTTACTATATAAATACATTGTAGTGTGTTTTATTTTAAGAGGTAAGAAACAGGCTGTCTTTTCTAACTTTCATTAAATATCTAAACGTGCCTTTCATACAAAGAACAAAACAACAAACAAAAATCAATTGTACGACAACAAAATCGTGAATCTTTGCGGGTCGTGCATATTAACATTTTCTTTAATCTTCGTTTTAGAAAATTTATCTAGAAGATAGATATTGTATCTTTTTATTTAAAAAGTTCACATAACTATCAAATCAACTCACATTAATACCTCTTTTGATTCCACTTAACTATTAAACACTTTATACCAACATTATTCGAAAGAGCTTGATATATGTATATCTACATACCTATGTAGGTAGTATTTAATATGGGTCAAAGTGAAAATTATCCAAGTTAAATAGTTAAACGCGATTGGAAAAGAGGAGTCAATTCATGGGGCTATTAGAAATGTGCGATGATGACGACAACGATAATAACAACAACAACAACAACGAAGACAACGACGACGACGAATACGTGCTTTAATGCAGTTTAAGAGTATAGTAATCGACTTTACGGTGACGACGACTTCGACGACGGGCGATAGGAGGATGCAAGCTTGGAACACGTTCCAAAAAATATAGACTCACCAGCAGTAGCTCTGGAATAATTGCTTTAAAAATGTTTAAGGTGTTTTTTCCGCTTCTTTCTACTATTGGCTGTCAGAGGTGCAAACCTGACCCCTTTATAAAATGTCGAATCGCTTGTCATGTCATGGGCCATGGTAGTAATGTAAATTATACACTTGACCAGGTGAAATGAAATGATGCGACCGACACGATGATGGGAATGGGAATGGGCATGGGAATGGGAATGAGCGTAGCGCTGCTGGATGCTTATAAAGTAGGTACATACATATGTAGGTAAACTTGTAGAATTTTGTTGTTGCTTTTGATATTATCTTAATGACGTTCATCTAATGGCCATAATAATATAATCAATGTGATGCGCTGGGTATTGAAATAAAAGTAGGTAGGTACTCACAACTCTCATACCTCAATACTCGCTGTATCGCATCGTCTCGTCGCGTCGTTGGTCGGTCGTCGCGGTCGTTGAGATAGAAGAGAGGAAATTAAAATATCGAACCAGAAATACGGGAAATGAAATCATTTACCGGAAATGTAAGTCGGGTTTTATTTAATGATATCATGGATTTTTCTTGTTCATTATATGCACAGGCACATCTTAGGTATCTGTGCACCTTTATACAGTTTTGTTGTGTTTTCATTAGAAATACAAATGCCACACAATAAACAAACAGGTAGGTTGTTGTTGTTGTTGTTGTTGTTTTTTAATGGTGATTATGCGATATGATCGGAGATATGGAGATTATTTGAAGCACTAGTAATGAATAATTATTGTTTGGCTTTTTCTTCGCCCTCCGCTCCACTCCCCGTCATGTGTTTGATGATTTGGAGGCTTGTCTTGAGGTGCATAGATAGCGCTGATGATGAAATTGTAATAAAGTTATTATTATGGAAGAAAATGTCAACGATACGCGCGCCGCGCCGCCTCCGCCCGTGTGGGATGAGGGAAGAATTTAAAATTTTTGTCGTCAATATGGATATTAAATTTTTGAAATTTGATATTTGAATGTCTTTTATTTTAGGAATTTATGCAAAGCAAATCATTTTATGAGATTCCCTCTAATTAAGAAGAAATGTTGGCATAAATAGGGCCTACTAAATTAAAGAACTATGAAGGAACTTTTTTCATAGTACAACAAAACCAGTCAATGCTGAGAATATGGAAGGACCATTTCTGTAGACTGTATAACGGTAATGAAGAATCAAATTCCGCTGTCAGGCAGGATAGCCCATTTAATATAGACGACGAAAGTCAAAAATCCTGTCTCCCGACTTATACGAAGAAAAGATTGCAATATCTAAGCTGAAGTCTAACAAAGCCGCTGAAGCCTCAGTATATTGTTTGCCCAGTACTGAGAAAAGGAGAGCTTCTTTACTGCACCAACTGTAGAGGAATCAGTCTGCATCTTTTATGCCGTAATATGTGAACGTCTAAAGCCCATCAGAACTGATAGGTCCATAGTAGGATGGCTCTAGACTAGGAAAGTCCACATTTAATCAAATATTCACATTAAAAACAAATTAAAACATTAAAAACAAATTAAAACATTAAATCGATATCCACTATTTTTTCATCGCTTTCAAGGCCGCATGTGACAGCATCAACAAGGACAAACTGTCTAGTTTTGACATTCCTGCCAAACTCGTCTGTTTGTGCAGGATGACCATAGAGAATTCGCGCTGCTCTATAAAGGAAGGTTGAAACAACTTAACCGAAACTTTTGATGTCAAAACAGGCTTTAGACAAAATGATGCGCTGCCATGTGTTTTCTTCAACATCGACCTTGAAAGAATAGTGCAGAGCTCCCGCGTCTTCTTCGGCAGAACTCAGCGTTATGCCAATTGGGCTTTTGTGACTGTTGAAACAAAGGCGTCAAAAATAGGCTCAGTGGTTAAGGAGGGCAAAACTTGTACTTTGCATGCTTTAATCAAGAAAATACTTATAACACCGAGCGACGTCTCGGTCGAAACGTTACCATCGACAGACGTAACTTTGAGGTAGTTAAGGAAATTGTCTACCTGAATTTCGCCATGAAGCCATGAATGCCGAAAACAACACCAGGGTTGAGACCAAAAGATGAATTACTTTTACAAACGGCTGTTTCTTTGGGCTGAGAAAGCAATTGAGTAGTAAAGCAATCTCTGAAGAAACCTAAGTGGAATACTATGTAAGACCCTAATCGTCCACGTCAGGGATAATAAGGAAAGCACCTTGGATGTTTCGAGAGAAAAGTTCTTCGCGTTATACGCTCGGGAAATCCTTTAATCTATGCTCAAAGGTAGGCCGTGAATCAGGATCAACTTGGAGTGCTCAACTGGAGACATCTAGCTAGGGAGCGAGCTAGATGTCTAGATGCTAGTTTATGTGATAAGGCCCTATATTTTACACAGGACTGTAGCGCAACCTTAAGTTAGTAAGCATAAGAAGAACTTTTGAAGACTATCTACTTATGTATCATCCACCTTGATTAAAGATGTTTTAAAGGAAAAACGCTGGTGTGCCTCAGGGTTCTGACATGTTTCCAACACTCTTTATTATTTTTAATACTGATCTGTTTTCTGAAAATTCTTATACACTTATCAAGCTTTTTTTGATATTCGATTTAAGATTCACAATGCGTCGAATGCTGTCCTTTGCCATAATCCAAGTGAAGCACTTGCTGAACTGAACACCTCTAAAATTATCGGTATGAGCAACAGATATTCTCTATTTTGCCATACTGCACAAGTGTGTAAGCCCATTCAAAATTTACCAGTGGAATCTTAGCGCATATATGGAATTTATTAATACTTAATGCTAGTGACACAGGACTTCTTCAATTTAATATTTGAGACTTAACCAGAAATAGTTTTCTTGAAATTTTAGCTGTCCCTTTGTTCTTCTAACAACTCAACCGAATTAGATGTTTCTCTCAATTGTGACCCAATTCTTCCCACTATCAAAGTTCAATTCTCATAATAAAGTAGTTCATAATTCAACTCGTTAAAATCTAATCAAACACTTGTATAAAATATTGGAATCCAATAAATTGGTAACTTTTTTGTTTTTAACTCCATCGGAAAAATTGTTTCAAACAAAGACACTCGTGAACTCGCAAATGAATAGAATATCCAATGATATAGTGTTAAGTGGGTGTCTGATCTATCATCCCGAGGGGACTTAAAGTACCACATTCAATACAAAAAACGTATAAGATCGTTGTGGCATTGTACTCTTCTATACATAGTGTGTTCGAGAATCACGATTTTGTACTTTCTAATTGTGTTTCAGCAACAATCGGAAGAAAAAACAACTTCAACAACAAAGTATAAAATACCAACTTCTTACCATAGTGCCAAACAGCTATGGCAAGCCATCTATGAACTCTATAGATGGCAGAGTAAAGTCACAAGAGAAGAATGTGAAACTTCAAAGATTCAAACATTCAACATGCATATAACCATAGAACTTCTTGAGATGTAGACTACTACACTCATCTATTGGGGGATAAGGGAGAGGCAAGTTAGTGGTCTCTGCTCGCTCATGATGATGCTCATGCAACAATCTGCCCTAATTCCATGATCTAGCCTCGCATCACAATCACAAGAGTCTTCCCTTTGCACATAAGAAGTTACCGACAATTTTTCAAAAAACAAAACAAGAAAATAGATAAAACCCCAAACTTTTCCTAGAAAATTCAAAAAAAAACAAGACATCAAACGATCAAATAGCCCATTGTGCTATTATGCTATTGTGAAGTCATTGTGGTGCTCTTAATGGAGGGGCCTGCATTTATATCAAGCTTAAGCGTTGTTGGCTTGGTTTGGTTTGGCTGTGGATGCCTGACATTTGAAGTGAAGAATGTAGATGGATAAAGTTAATTGTTGTAGGTAAATGCAGTTTTCTTCATATTTCTGTTTTTGAATTTGAATCAAAGACAATTTTAAGACCACTGCATATGGTTGGGGGTTCTTGCTCGATTTTGGCTTCTTCTTCTGCTTTACAGATGCTAAGAACTCTACAATCTGCACAATATTCGATTAGTCCGAGTGTGCAGCTCCTGATTAGTTGAACTTCATCGCCAAACATGTTAAACTTAAAGTAACGAATGACTGTAGGAAGGAAAATAAAAAGAATAGGACCCAAAATTGAGCCTTTAGGTACGCCTGTTTCTTTTCTGTTATACATATATGACAAAATAAGTTAAGTACCATCAAGAGAAACATTATACATATCTAACCGTTTTTGACATATTAATTCGTGAATGTTTGTGTCAAAAGTTTTCGAATGGTACAAAGGATTAAAAAAGAGGACATGGTTATCGTCCAGGGCATTGTGGGCATTTTTGAAAGAAAAGGAAGATTACGTTCGTTTAGAGGTTATGGTACCAGGTCACCTTATTTGCACGAATAAGTCTGACCAGTGTGTAACGTAGTCGACGATAATCAATAAAGTCATCAGGAATTCTAAAACCATTCAATCGTTTATATACGGAAATGCTATGTTTTTATCTTCTCGCTTATTTCACGATTAAAACAAGGACACTTGCTTTATTTAAGGTGTAGCGATTTTAACGGAATATGAATTTCAAAAATTCTGCTTGAATTGCCTCGAATAAAAATTAACTTGTTTGTCTACCTTTTCCAAGAAGTAATCTCTTGATCAATCAACTTGTCTGGAAAGGTGTATAAGATCATATTTTAAAAATCTTGAAGCTTGAAGATGAGTACCAAAAACCAGTTTGAGAGGATACTTATATCTTGCGAAAAATGAGTTGCGCAAAAGGTATTTAGTGCATATAAATTAAAAGGCCTAAGGTAGTTTAAAATGCTAGCATCAGTCAACTTTGGTTATGAATAGTTTTTACGAATGCTCTACTTGTCCCTAAGAAACTGCTCAATATTGCAAAGCAAAAGCACAACGCAACAAGCACAACAACGACGAGTAGAAGACTACCTTACCTATGGGTATACATATCTTTATAAATCAAAAAATGTATTGTTCAGCTTTGGTTTGGTCGTTGTTGTGGTTTATCTTAATAGCTCCAGAGAGTGCAATTATTGATAATACCTGAAAATTTGTTCATTAATCATAATTTCAAATTGTAGATAGTTAACGGTGCAATATTTTTCTTTTTATTTCTGGTTTCTTCTGTATACCTATAGGGAAGTAGATTTCGAAATCTATGAACAGTGAAGTTTTGTAAAATGGGCCATTTATATAGTTTGAAGATTTAAAAGGAATGTTAGTTTTGAAGAATAGAGTCATTTTTCATTTTATTGAGTTTCTATAGTTGTATTATAATATCATGTTAATAATGCACTTGAAAAGGCAGTCTTTTTTTTGTGTGGGAAACCGGAAATAAGATCTTACCTTAAAGGGGTTAATAATCTGAATGATCTTTAATAAAATTTTGTATTTTCACAATTATTGAAAACAAATTCGAAAAGGAAATTTGTATAGAAAGCGAAGTCCGCTGTCATTTTTACAACTGAAAAACACCATTCTTGTCCAAAACATGTCTAGCTTTTTAGAAAACGTTGCAAGATATAAATATTGTTATATAAATTTGTCTCGAGGAAATTGGTCTTTCAAATCTGTCGCATTATATATTATGGTAAGCCGATGAGTTTAAAAAATCAATAAAACGACCTGAAATCGAGTACCACCAAATTTTCTGTCCACTTTTACAGATACCGACAGATCTGTAACGTTGCAATTTATCTTGATTTGTTAACTTCTCATGGTTTTGTCTCGAGATCTAGAATTTGTCTTGATCGATTGACATGTGATATAAAGACATTTGGTTAGAGAGTTCCACAAGGTTTGGTTTAAGGACTAATACTTTTTTGATATATATTATTTCTTCATTTAGTTTGCCATTTAAGAGTTCTCTGACAACCTTTGCAGATGATGTGTGTTTTACTTATGGTATAGATAGTTGTCTGAATCTTATATCTGATATAAAATGAGATCTCACCTTGTTAGGAATTTGGTCAGTTCTAAAACCAAGATCCCATAGGCAGTAATTGAAGTCAACCCGATTTTTGGAACTAAAAATTTTGAAATTTGAAGGTCAATAGAATTTAATTCAAAGGTTTTTAGAGAGATGTCTGTGTGTGCGGCTATATTTCTAGAACTAGCAGATATATCGACTTCAAATAAATTCCGGCAAAGTTTGTTTTGTTTTTCTTACAATAAATAAAAATAAAATACAAATTCAAAAATACATAAATACATAAATACTACTTAAAGTTGTTAAAAATTGATTTTCGACTCGAATATCTTGGAAACAATTAAAGAAATTGGCTTCAAACTAATTGCGTCTTATAAAAAAAGTTATTTTTAACATTTGGTACCATTTTTAGAAAAATCCAATCCACATTTTTTTCTTGCGACATTTGGGGTGGGAAGTTTTTCATTTGTACAAAATTTGAGTGCTGTCGTACTTGCCACACAACTAACGTAACAATGGCTCTTTTGAGTGACAAATTCAATGGCCTTGCTATCTCAAGTGTTGGCGATGTCAATTGGCCGCCAAGATCATGTGATTTGACACCGTTGGATTTCTTTTTATGGGGTTATTTGAAAAGTGTACGTCGATAAGCCAGCAACAATTCAAGAGCTTAAGGATGAGATAATTCGGCACTTTAACGGCATAGAACCTCAATTATGCCTTAGCTTCATAGAAAATTTGGGCCATCGGCTTGAGGTGTGCCGCTGAGGTTGCGGCGGCCATTTGGCCGATATTTTGTTCCATACATAATTGAACCATATCAATATCATCATAATTTAAAGAAATGACAATAATTTCTTAAATAATTTGTGTTTTATTCAAATTCAACTTTGGCCCTTGAAATTTAACCGCCCTTCATAAGAAATTAGTTTAAAAAAAGCTCTAACGATTTTCAAAACAAAAATATTTTGCAGGTATATTTTTAAATCTTAAATTGTATGCACTGTTTTCAAACAGACTCTTTTACTCCAATAATCATTTAACTGTCAAAAGTAGAAATTAGCAATAGGTATTGCTATTCCTTCAATATAGTAAACTATCTTGCTCTATTTTCAATTCCTAATTTCACAAAATGTCATAGGTATTGGAGGAAGCTGGAACCAGCTGGTTTATGATCAAGATCAAGCTGGCTTAAGAAATTTGCTGGTTGAGACCTGAATTCTATTTTGACTGGAGCATCACCTTAAGAACTTACAAAAGCTTTTCTAAAGAATACTAAAAATTTCTCTGTGAAATAAACTCCACAGAAATAACTCCAACAAAAGTTTTATGGAAATGGGGAGTTCTTTCATACTCACCGTAATGCTGGGTGCTTTCCCTTTGGTAAAATAAGTTGGTGTTATTTCTTAACATCCTTTAATCTTATTTCACTTTGTCAAAACGCCTACGAAGACACATCCCACGCAGCCGGTTTTAAAGCGCATTGGAGACAAAATTAAAAAGTAAGTTAATTCTTCAAGGTGACGACTTATTTCAATCCTTTTTGGAGAGTTATTTTATTGTTTTTTGAGGCTTATTTCATGCATTTTTAGGAATGTATTTCATTTTTTCGAATTTGAGGATTAATTTTATAATGCAATAAATCCCCGATTTGGGGCGTTATTTCATCTTTTTTTTGAAAGGTTATTTCTTGGGGAGTTATTTCACTAAAATATAAGCATTTCTTCTAAGACTATTGTCTGTCAAAATTTACCTTAGGTGTCGGTACAAATATCTACACACAAATATTCTCAAAACCTCTCGAAAATCCAACACAAACAAATCTATTACGTAAACGAAAACAACAAACAAGCACAAAAAAAAAATTGACGGAAGTCCCAGTTTCTGCTGGTCATAAAAAATATTAGTCCCATGTCAACTTCCAGACCAGACCTGAGACATACATAACTAATCCTCATATTACATAATACGAAGCGAAACCTCTTTCCAGGCATCTCTGTTCCCAGTATTAAATCTTTTCTTAAGACCAAACTGAAGAATTAAAAGAAAAAAGAAAGAAAAATTAAGTCAAGAAAATTGTAAACAGCCAACAAGACACCATCGAAGACCGACCGCAGTTAGAGTCGTCGAGTCACCCAGCTCCCGTTATGTATAAGCGTTGAACGTTGCCATTGGTACCTTTATACGATCGATGCGGTGTGAAATGAGAATATTAATGGCAGCTTTCTGCGCGATCGCCTAGGTAGATGGCGTAGAGCAGAGGTCTTTAAACACAAACAACAACAACAACAAAAAATGGCACAGAAAAATATACAAAACTCACAAATACAAAAAAAAGTCAGAAACCCCGAAGAAACAGAGAATCAAAAAGGTAAAGCGAGGAGTGAAGTAAAGTCCAAAAGTAGACATGGAGACGAAGAAGAGGAAAATAAAGAATTACAAGAAAAACCAAATGACACAGCCGCACCGCAACTGTTCCGCTAATGACCAAGGCCCGCCGCAGACACTTAACTGTTATATGCACTGCCGCGCCACCAGGCCAGCTTAAAGCGGCGGGAGAGCCAAGTATTATATTTATTGGGCACGACAACTCTTGAGACTTCCATGTTCACCTCAAGCATAAAAGCTAGAGAGACAGTAAAACAACAAAAATAAACACATACAAAACCTGATGCTTTAAATGGCAGTAGAGTCGTCGCTATTACGTCCGTTTGACAGAGTCACATTCCCTCTTTATCCCCTTTTCCATCACTTCTCGAATCCGCTGAATTTGTTTTGAGTTTTTGCTAGAATAAGACAGTACCGACGCGACCGAAACCTATGTATGTGTGTATGGCCTGGTCGTGTGTATGTAAGTAGGTTGGCAAAAAGTATTAGCCACCTATCGTCATAAAGCAAACATTACCGTTTGCTTATAGCCTGGCAGTACAAACAGATACTCACATCTCGTATATCTAAGATGCAACACACCAACAGACAGCTGCAGCTCCCGCTAGAAGTCAAAGCCTTTCAAGTCTCAACTGTCCGCCACAATTACCACCGACCGCCCGCCGCCGCCGCGCCGTCGAAGCCACCATCAAGCTGCCAAACAAAGAACTCAAGCGAAAGAGTGGTCCAGACTAGACGGGAGATGGAGTGCCGCAGGGCGGGAACTTAGCTGCTGCACTAGTGCACCCGTATCTCAGCCTCTGACCGTTGTTCGCGTAGCCCATAAAAATCTACAAGACCAATAAGACCATTGCATTAGAGCTGCGCTCAAACAGTTGGCAGTATCTCGCAATATTATAGCATAGGTGTAGAGACAGAGTAGAGACATATCGCGTTTGCTTTAGTTTTTGTTCCTTATTACGAATAAGCCCGGCCATATGCCATATGCATAAAGCATGATGCTGACGCTGAAGCTGGATGCTAATGCTAATGCTGCCGGTTGCATGGCACGACCGAACCGAATGTGAAGTGGACGTTTGTATTTTTGTTCGCTTTTGCATGTCATGCATGTGTATCTAATAGATGCTCTCAGATATCAAAGCTTCGACAAACTTTAAAAACAGGGAGAAGCAAACGACAGACGTGGAGTAAACAGAGATTTCGGATTTCGTATTACAACTATAGCGTATTTTTAAAAAAGAACGAGAGAGAAAGAGAAGTTTGAATTGGATTTGTGTGATAATTTTGACCTTCGGCAAAGATAAACCTACTCAAAACTGCTCATGTACGATGATGGCCATGTTAGTAGTAGTAGGTTAGGTCGTATTCGTTGTGGTCGTCATCGTATCTCGAATGTATCTTTGTTTTTATAGCGCGGGTGAACAGTAAACAAGTTTAATTAGATACACTTCTTTTGGCTTTGCCAGTTACATAGCTAAAAGTTGCAGCAACAGCAGCAGTAGCAGCTTTTGTGAAAAGTGGTAACAAGAGTCTTCTATAGTTTGTTTTGTTTCTTCTTTGTCTATGTGTGTTATTTTTTTAAACTAAGCTGTAGGTGTTGTTGGAAATGTCTCGGCGCCGTTAATGTAATTAACTCGTTTCTGTATTTTGTTTCTTTTGATTCGGTTTTGATTGTTTTCTTCAAAACCAAAAAGTT
Organism: Eupeodes latifasciatus; assembly: GCA_920104205.1. Lineage (NCBI taxonomy): Eukaryota > Metazoa > Arthropoda > Insecta > Diptera > Syrphidae > Eupeodes > Eupeodes latifasciatus. Next base: position 146,164,414 of record OV049924.1, read on the forward strand.
TCCTTGCAGAAAAGTTAAATGTCACAATCATGGTTTTGTTTTGAGTTGGTTCTTTTGTTTGTGGTAAATGTGAAGTACGAAAAAAACTTCATGACCTTTGTAGATTTTAAAATTTCAATGTGGCGCCATTTTAATTATACACACAGTTTTAAAGTTGGTCGTCAAACTTCATGATGCGATGTTTGCAGATTTTCTTAAAAAGAAACTTAAACGTTTGATGACTTTTTAAATTATAAGATTAACAAATTTGCTTTTCCACTTGTAAGAATTTTGTCAAGAGGGTTTTTATTTTTGGGATGAGTGATTGCTTTCAGTTTTCTATGTTAAGGTTGGAATTGCGAAATTTTCTGAAAAAGTGGTGCACCTTGAAATTTCGCAATAATTTTAAATATGTCACAAATAAACGTTCTCAACACGCTTAGTGTCTCGGGAACTGTAGGTCGCGTCCTTATCATATGTTCGATTAGATTCATGTCTAGGCTCATGGCAGGCCAAGTTATCACATCGATTTCCACTTCCAAGTAGTCCGTAACGCATCTGGCAACGTGCCCTGCATCAACAAGAAGTTTTCACCAATAAATTGTGCGAAAGGAAATCCACAAATATCTCCAAAATATTAATGATGTAATAATTGGAGTTTACCGATCTTTCCACAATTCACAGCTTAGTTTTTCTGTGCACTAAAATTCCAGCACGAACCATGAAAAACATCCCCAGAACTGGGTGACTGTTGCGAAAGAGTTTCACTCTGATACGTTCAACTGGTAAGCGTAGACAAAATCTGGACTCATCAGTGAAGAGAACTCTATCTCGGTTCAATCTTGATGAAGGTGAGCCAACTCCATAGGACGCTACGGGGCTTGTGCTGTACCCTGAGTTTTGGTATCCGAGCAGGTCTTCTTGTTCTCAGACCACTCTTCATTAAACGTCGTGTTGCCTCACCGTTTAAGTATTCACAGCTGTTCCTTTCACTAATTGAAGTCTGTAAGACAGCTTAACCGCTGTTTGGTGACAATCTTGAGGGCTTTGAAGCATCAAATATCGATCATCCTATGTAAATGTTGCTGCTGTGAAGATGACAGTACTTAGGGACTAAAGTAACTATGTAGTTCAAGAACTTATTCGGAAAATCTCAATAAAATGAATTAAGATGTTCTTCAGGTTCAAGAAGTCACTAATGTGTTGCCAATTTGATTTAAAAGCGTTTATGATAAAATTGGTTGAAGGACATTTATAGAAATGCATTAAAAGGTTTTTTTTTTTTGAGATAATCCCGCTTAAACAAATTATACTCCCTTATTGTTTTAAAACCATTTTAAAAGCAAAATGAAAACAATTATTCTGATTTATTTGTAAAAACACTTATCTTGTGGAAACAAAATGTAGACCTATTTGTGAAGTGATTGACTTTATTTTGATGTAAGTTATATAAGACTAAGTTGAATTTTAACAACATAAAACCCAAAAGAAACCATAATTACACTTTTAAATATCAACTTGTAAACTTTTTTGCATTTCAATGTTAATTTTTGTTTCTTTTGTTTTCAGATAATTTTCTTCCTCTTCTTTGAAGACTGAAGTTCCTTTGCACCAGATATCCTTTGTAAGTCTTTATTTTCTACATACTTCGTTAATATTAATTTCTTATCTAGTAAGCTAAAAATATGATCCACAAGAGTGAACAAAAGCTAAAGGATCATTTAATTCGTGGTTTAAAACATTAGACAACATCCCGAATGCAGCCTTATATTTCCCGAAACGGCTAGCGATATCTTGTTCGGTTCCGTCTTTAGTAGAGACAATACTTCCAAGATATTGAAAATTCTCTACTTTTTCTACTGGTGTTAAACAATGTTTTTTAGAGAAGGAGAGTGGAAGGTTTTGAGGCTGAACATCATCATTTTTTATGTGTCGATTTTTAACCCCACGATTTTTGCTTCTTTTTCCACCGTTGTTATCGTTTAATGGAGATCAATTTCCATATGAGATAACAAGCGTACATCGTCTTCTTAATCTAGCTGTTTCATATACTCATATGTTATCAGAGTCTATCTTGTTTTATCCGTTTCTTGTCAAGGCTGCCCTAACAACATTACTGATCATCGATAATAATAGAATTGGTGACAGTACGCAGCCCTGTGTGACTCCACCTTTGACTTCAAATTCTTCTAACAACCTATCTCCGTATAAGTCGTGCCATTTGGACCCCTCATAAGTCGCCTTAATAATAGAAATGAGTTTATCCGGGATACCCATCTTTCCCAAATCAAGCAAGATAAACACCCTGTTGACGATGCCAAAAGCCATCTCAAAATCGATAAGCAGTAGGTGAAGTGGGAATAGTAATTGATATTCAAGGCACTGTTCGATGACGATCCACAAGGTGTTGATGTGATCAATGCAGTAGAATCCAGAAATCCTGCTTGTCCAGCGTTGTGTGTACTCGTAGCTTAGGGGTGTTCTCTTACACATTCTAAGACAATCTGAGCTACTATTTTGGCGACTGCAGGCAAAAAAAGTGCATATGCATCTCCAGTTTCCATTTCCACTCTTTATCAGGTCTCCTTTCTTTTAGGAGCTTGACAATCATTTCCTTTTGCCAAACTTTGCAAAGCAAAATGTTCCTGCCACCTTCTAAGCTGATCTTCATCCGAGATAAGCAATGAACCTTTTATATTTTAGATTGGGTGTTGTTTTGAGCTGTGAACACTAGCGAGCTCTTTGTTTAACCTATAGAAGGTTCCACTATCCTTTATATTTACGGCTTCTTCTGCTTTCTGCTTGTTATTCTACGATGAAATTTTTCTATCTTCATTCGGTAAGTGGATTTTAGCTCGTTTCTTTTTTCGCTTTAATGAGCTTCTAAATAAGTTTTTAATTATTGCCTCTTATCGTTGATATTTGCTCAAGTCTCCCCTAAAAGCCAGTTGTTTTGTTGCACACGACCAACTATTCTTTCGTAGCACTCCAATAGTCTTCTATGGTTTCGGGTCCCATGCTGCTAATTGTTCTTAAAGTGTTACAAAAAGTGGTCCCTAAGTAGTTGTTGGCGAGTTATTGGGCGCATTCTCATGTTCAAATTCGATCTCCGATCTGCAGTTGTAAGTAATCTTACGGTTGCTACCATAAAATGGTGATTACGGATCAAGCCCCATGTCAGCACCACTTCTATTTCTGAAATCCAATAGAGTGTTACTTCGACTTATAGCGAAATGATTAATTTGGTTGCAAGAAGCTGTCTATCCGTTCAAACATGATGGAACCAATCACAAGACGGTAAGCGTTGCAGAAGTTCACAAACCTCTCACCGTTGTCGTTGCAACTGTCAAATGCATACTTTTTCATGACGTGTCTGAACCTTTCGTTGTTATTGTTAAACTTACCATTCAAGTTACATATTACCATTATGATGTCTCATGGGCGATGTGTTGTTGTTCAGTTAATGCTAGCTTTTTTTTTTCTCCTGATAGTAATTTCAATATCGATTTGAACTTCATCAATATAAGAACAACCATAATCCATAGTTTCCTATTTATTTTCAAATAGATGTTACACATTTCCAAGTAACACAATTTCCGTGGTACTTTCTTTGTTTTCGTCGTACTCAATTCGGCACCCCTCGATGTTTTCCTATTCTCATGATTTCGTATTTTAATCAAGTTTCATACGAGTATTGTCAATCAAAAATAGTTGATTTTACGGTACCATATGTGAAGCCATAATGCACTCGTAATACATGTCTCGCAATAAAGCTTTACCCGTATGTGAACGTTGTCGATTTTCCTATATTGATTTGCATACAAAATTTCCATCTCACCAAATCCAATTTCATCAAATCAAACAAGTTAAAGTATAGTTGTTAAAAGTTTCAAACAAAACCGTGACTGGCCGCTCGCTGCGTTGCCTGCTGTATCGATTCAGTTCATTCGTCAAATCAGAAATGGAACCGTTCAAAGGCAAACTGCCAGTCGACTGGTTTACAAATAAAGTTATTCAATCATTAAATGACGCAAAGAAGCGAACAAATTAAAAACAAAAATCGCACGCAAATTCTCAATATGGAAGTGGTTTTTGATTGTGGTTTTATCAAAGTACATATAATTATAATTTATTTGTTTGCTAAGCTGTTTATATTTTGGGGACTTTTGGTGGAATTAAAACGTTTAAAATTCTCGTTCGTTCAATTTGTTTGATTTGTTAATTTGCATTTAAATTAAAGTCTTATTATGACATATGTAGATTTGCGTACTGTTTCCTCATACATACTCTGTTCTCTATTAGAGGGAGGATTGCGATAGCTCATGCGTCAATACCGATGTGGGGTTGCACAAGTCCTAATAATAAATTTCACAGCTGAATGCACTCTCTGATGATACAAATTTCACTGAATGGATTCATAGAATTTATGTGATTTAAGGTGTGAATGGAAACCAAACAGAACTAAAATGCACTCATAATGACAGATTTACACTAATTAACTTATGCATGCGGTACAAAGAAAAATTGTTAAAGAATGTTTTAAAACAATGAACAACGAACAGAAATAGTGTTTTATGTTTTAACAACGTGCGAAACAATTATATTATAGACATATCTATATTACCTACTCGTATATTCGTGATTGTTCAGCTTCAGCAACATAAGAAAAAGAGAGAAAGATAAAAGTAATTAAAATCTATTTTAATTGTAGATTTAATTGGACTGACACCGCAACCGTGTACAATGAACGAACGAACAAGAGTATGTTACAATAGAAATTGCAATTTCTCGAGGTGACACTACAACATAATAATAATGATAGTGGTATGGATGGTAATGAAAATTAAAATTGTTTCAAGTATAATTAAATCAAAGCTTAAAGCGGGACAGGTGTAGCTAGCTAAAGGTTTGAAATTGTTATATACTTTGTAAGAATTCAATTCCAATTTCAATTGATTTAAGTTCGCTTGTATAATTGAAAATTTCAAGTGTTTCTAGTGAGCATATTAATTCAACACCTTTGTGAACTTTCTTTCCAAGAATTAAAGTGTTTTTGCTTCATGTTGGATAAATAAAACGTCAAAAAGATTCAATTTAAACATATATTCCGCTTTTTGTTTCTTTTTAGAAAAATAAATTCTTCTAATACCAAAAGATTTTTAAGACCTATCTTAAAATAAAAAAATAATAATACGAGGCCGGGTCAATAAGTCCGTGACTTTTTGAATTTCTGACCTCTTTACTGAAACAGCAACACTGCTCCTGTCAACAGGCATCTGTCAGTTGACTCCTTTCAAAATTTAAACTTGCTGCGTCAGTTAGTTTGTGTTTAACAGCTATTTTTATCAGACTACTCACTAATTTGATGTAGGAAACGCCAATACGATTTTTTTTAGGACTCTTAATAAAATACCCTGTAGTATTGACTGATTGTAGTTACCCACGAATTTTCATATATAACAATGGTTCACTGTGGCGTATGTGTAACATTTTTTTTTAAGAATAGAAGATTTCTAGAAAGTTTTTCGTTTCATTCAATTCTTTTCAATTAATGAAAATTAAAGGCTATAAATCTTAATAAAGTTCCGAAATGTGATGTTGCATGTCAGAATCGTCAAATTGAGTCCAAGCAAATGGAAACTTCGCCCACATCGAAAAAAAATTCAATTAATTCTCTCATGAGAGCTACATAATTATAAATAATTTTAGTGACTAAACAAAATGTACACAAATGTACATTAAATGCGCCCATATAGCTATAGCATAAAATGGTCCAGCTTAAACTTTCGGCAAGTGGTACGATCGGAATGAAATCTCGTTCCGTCCACGAAACGTGCTATATCCGGCCCATCTTACAATTTGTTTGACAGGTTTTATTCTTACTAGTTAACCTAGTAGAACAATCGAGTAATACATTTCTTTTCCTCCAAACCGTCAACCGAAGCAGTCACTTACTAATAAATAAGAATAGGATTTGAGTTAAGAGACTAAACCTCAGTATTCTTCTTAGTTGAGCTTCACTAAACCTTATTTTACGCTCGCGACGAAAATAAAAAGGAAATCGGTAAGCTTAGACCTGAGTTTTTATTTTAAGAAATAGATAGGTTTTGTTAAACAAAAATTGTGTCTTCAGAAAACAAGATTAAATGGACCGACGGCTGACAATGCTGCTCCATTAGGAGCGAAAACAAACACGAGGTCTGGTTTTAAGAAAAATATTTGGATGTCCAAAAATTTGGTCTACCATTAATACAAGAACTGGTAAGGTTAGATATTCTATTCAGTCATGTTGAATTTCAACCAATTTATATCGTCATATTGGTTAGGTACGACAAATCATCCACGTTGGCCCATGGCCAAAAGTTTCCGTTCGTGGGCGAAAAATACCAACCAAGAAGAACTGATCGAAATTTAAACAGAGCAGAAATTCCATCTCGGAAATCTTAACCATTCACTCGGGGCTTCGCAAAATCTGTCATCACGGAAAGGGCACAAGCGCTCCCAGAAAGAAAGGAGTGAAAGGGCACAAGCGCCAAATTAAAAGTCCAAGATCCACATATGTATATAAAAACAACAACAAAATCAGAGAAACCCAACCTAAAAATACTAATTATTAATAAAATAGTGATACCATAAATGGCTAAAAGACTTTTTGGAATAATATAAAGAAATAGAAAATATAGAAAAAAGGCAGTGATAACAGAGAAAATATATGATTAGAGTAAATTAGAAAGAAATAAGTGTGAAAAGAAAGAGAAAGTATGATAAGCAAACAAAAAGTTAATAATCAGAAAAAAAATAATAATTAATTAAGATATAAAAAAAAGTGTACCATCCCATCCATCGTGATTTAAAATTTAAATTTTTTTTTGTTAATTGATCAAATCTTAAATCCATGCAGTGTCATAATCTTAAAAAAATTTTTAGTCATCGTTTAGCATAAACATACATGGTCACCAAAATGCTGTGCACAGAATTCTGGATACCGGTAAGTGTTTTTTTTTTTTTTTACTTTATAAATTCTACTTAAACAATTTGAATGGATTTAAAGAAATGATAAAAAGAATGAAATTGGATTAAAAAAAAAAAATATATATATATATAAAATAATAGAAAGAGACAAACGTTTAGTTATGTGTAAGTTGCTATAAAAAAAAGTAAATTACAATCATACATAGAATGAAAGAAATGAAAACAAAACGAAAGTATTTTTGTTCCTTTGAAATAATTGACATTCCAAGTTAAATTGAGTTTCGTATAAAGAAAGCTTTATAAAGATCAGATTCAAGATCACGAAGGATCTCTTAATTTACAACTTTATCGATGCATGGGAATGATTTCAATTATCGTTTTTTTTTTTTTTGCATGTTTAGTTTTAAGAATTGCCACTTGAATTTTTGTGTGGAATAAAATGTGTGATGCTTTTACCATAGGCTAATGAAATTAATCCGTCGTTTAGATTTTTTTTGAACATTTGAGTGGTCCGACAACTAAGCAAAGTTGTTGTTCAATTTTTTTTTGAGTAAGAATGAGAACTCTATTGAATCATATTGAATTATCGTTGTCGTAAGTGAACAAGTTTATTATGGAGATTTAAGAAATTATTTTGGGAAGTGGATTCGTGGAGAAAAAGGAAGGGAAAGATGACGTTTCAAATATTGTAAGGGAAAGTCAATGATTTTCCCCTTTCAAAAGAGGGCTGTTGCAGATATTTATTTTTGAGCAAAGCAATGGCGTAGGAGTGTTCATTCGAGTTAATTCTGGTTGGAATACTATAAAGGGTGGGTAAAGAAGCTCAGAGGACACGATCATCTTTGTCCTCCACTCAGTATGCATGTCGAAAGCTTCGCGGTTGAAATCTAAATTCGGGCCTCACCATTTTAAAGATGGAAATTATACCAGTCGAGTTACATCGGAGACTTAGGCCTGCAAAAAGGTAACATCGTCATCCGCGCGTAACAAGATCCCCCCCCCATCGACGAGCTGTGCATGGCATATTATCAGGCCTTCAGTTACTACCGCGGATGGACACCCCTCTCGACTCCTGCCCGTATGAGCCCATGGATCTGTGACTATTGGTCCTAAAGGTGGGGATAGTCGTTAGGGATAGGTATTTTTTTGAGAAGTAAAGGAAATGTTTTGAAAAACGAATTTTGATTAGGGATCTTTTCTGATACCCGATCGGTTAGAATCCGGTCTAGTGTTTTGTGTTAAAATTATGAAGTTCTTTTTCAGATCAAACGAATATATTTTTTTTTGGTTTGTTTGGTGCTCAAGGCAACATGCAAGAATATTTTCGAAGTTCCTATTCTCATAAATACCAATGATTTGATTCAAATTAAAATGCTACTACGTTACAGATGGCGCCCAACGTGGGGCCCGATTTTAGAGACCAATTCACGTTGTAAAAAGTCCTAAGCAAGAAAATAATTTTGATTTTTTTTTGTTGTGAAATTGAAAGACGATTCCTGGTGTAGTTGTCACCGTTACATGATATGCAGCCACAGTGTCCAAGGAGTTAGGATGATATCCTTTGACTCCTGTCCGTTGCAAAGTGGTATGCCTTTATGTTCACCACCAATCTAGTATATATTTTTTTTAGTGTCCGAGCTTAAATGTATAATTTTTGAACAGCCGATTGCACTGATTAAAAGCACTTTTATGGGAATGTTATTCACTTGAGGTATTTTTCTTTTGTTTGGTGATTCGCTCTTTTGTCCGATAGATTTAGGAAAAATATTCTGAACTATGACTGCTGCGAAAGACGTAATCATCATTGTCGGAGAAAAATATTTTAAGAGTTCAATCACAAACGGGAAAAGTAAAAATTTAACTAAAGCTGACGACAATTTTTTGTAGTTTCGTTTCAATTAAAGCTCTTTACGTTATCCGGTAGGCTAAGGACAAAGATAGTTCCTGGTCGTACTAGTTGTTTCGCAAGAGGGACTTAGCTTCTTTTTTTTTTGGAATTGAATAGAACCTGTTTTTTTTTAAAAAACGACGTATGTACATGCATACCGAAAGTTAAAATCATAAATAAAGTAAGTTTTTTTTATTTCAACTTTCCTTAGTAGAAAGATTGAGTAATCAATTTTTTTTTTGTTGTCACTTCCCATCCCGAATTCACTTCCCAGATTCATTGATGAAATAAGTTGGAAATACATAATTTTTGAATTTTTGTTGATATAGAACTTGATTTTTTATTTTAATTTTTTTTTGTTGGACTTATAAGAATTTAGAAGATTTCTAGAATATATATTTTCTCGTAATTGATCTATCATATTTCTTGCTTAGACCTCAATATGAGTAGGAGAGGACGTAGTAAGGATAGTCGAGGACAAGGAGATAATAGGCAGAAGCGATCTCTTTCAAATAATGATGTAGGAGTGAATGATTCCTTAGCTACAGGATCAGGGATAAACAGAAACAGTCATATTAATGGCTTGAATGAACAACATAATGGTAGAAGTAGGACAGCTTCTAGTACTCGAGAAGGCAATAATTCAAAAGAAGCCGAAAATTTTGAGTTATATGTGCAAGAGGTAGTCACAGCTACAGTAGGTCTCAAGCGGGCTGAAGACCAACAGTTCATACGGACAGAATTAGAACGCAGTCGTAATGAGCTATTAGAACAAGTAAGAAGTATAGTGCGAGAAACTCTTGCCAGTATTGCCCCAACTCCACTACTTAATTCCCAAAATACTCAAGGTTTATGCAACTTACCTATACCAAACGTACAACCCACTGAGTTCCATCGTCAAGAAAATAATACTGATGCTACTCATCAGGCCCCAAATGCTCAAGCAATTAATGAACATGCGGTTCATCCAGTTGACATGGCTCGTGGTTCCAATGTTGACAACTTTTTAACACAGTTAAGTAACATGAACTTAAATGCTTCTCCCATGACATTGAACCAAACCAATCCAGCTCCGACTCCGCCTTTATCAACTTCGTCTTTACGTTTCCCGCACTACCACAAATGGGGAATAAAATTCGATCCGAAGAACATGTCCATCGACGAATTTCTATTCCGTCTAGAACGGATAAAGGACAGTTATAACGTAACTTGGGTCGAAGTGGTCCAGAATTTTCACCATTTTGTGAGTGGTCGAGTTGAAACGTGGTATTGGATGTTTTTGAAGAGCCATCCGAGAGCTTGTTGGTCCACTTTACGTTTAGTTCTAATCGAGCAATATAGAAGTTTGGAGACCGATAGTGAGTTGTCTCGTAAAATGATCGACCGAAAGCAAGCACCGAATGAGAGCTTCGATGATTTTTACGATGACCTGATTAAATTTAATTCAAGATTACGGGTACCGAAGCCTGTGAAAGAAATTATAGAGCTTATTAAACAGAACGTTCGACGAAGGATAGGAGAGTTACTGGTTACATTCAGTACCCACAGCTTGCCAGAGATGGTTTATGTGTGCCGTACTATTGAAAAGTTCCTCAACAGAAACGAACCGAAACCCAGATATCCTTTTAACCCAGCACCAACACCGCCGCCGCGACGACAGATTAGTGAGCTTGAACATTTTTCAGAAGAATCTGACTTGGCAGTTCCCGCGAAAGTTGAGGCCTACCATAGGGAAGCCAATAAACTCAAATGTTGGAATTGCCATGCAGAGGGCCATACATTTCGGAAATGCAATATTCCTCAACGGAAATTATTTTGCTATGGATGTGGACTTGAAAATGTAATTGAAACAAGGTGTGAAACATGCGCGGGAAACCGAGCATCGAGCCATCCTTCAACCGGGGGGAAGTGCTCGAAAGCAGAACACCCGGACAATTGACCAAACCAGAACAGAGTCCTTCAGAGGTTACTTTACTGCAACGTTCTTCTGAAGAAAAAAAATGTAGAGATGAATTGCAGAGTAACCTTAAAAATACAAAAGAAGCAAAACCCCATTTTTCACAAAAGTCGATACACCAACGTATCATAGAATATAACGCGGCTCGAAAAAGAATAGTGACTTTTCCGTCGCCCTCAGAAAAGATTTTGAAATTACGAGATCGTATGAAGAAAAAAAGAGAATTGTATAAATGCGTGGCCAGCACCATATTGAATTGTTCAACAGACGATCCTCGTCCATATGTAACAGTTGAAGTTGATGGTCAAAAACTTCTCGGCTTGCTCGATTCTGGAGCGAGTGTGAGTTGTTTGGGATCTGGTGCTATAAAATTTTTAGAGGAGAACAAAATCCCGATTAAAAAGTTTTCGTCTTCGATCTCTACGGCAGGTGGTCAAAGACAATCTATTGTAGGCATGGTGACGGTGCAAATTCAGTACAAAGGCGAAGTCAAGGCGATGGACCTGTTTATCGTACCGTCGCTGACCCAAAAATTATACTTAGGGGTAGATTTTTGGAAACTTTTCCAATTAGCTCCCCACATCATTTCGGAGATATCCTCAATCAATGACACGGCTAGAATGTTAAGTTCCGCGGTTGAATGTGATCTAGGTGACCATCAACGGGAATCACTTCGTATAGTTATAGACCAATTCCCGTCTTTTAAGACGAAAGGTTTAGGAAAGACTAATTTAGTTGAACATTATATTGACACGGGGGATGCGGTGCCGATAAAGCAACGTCATTATCCCATTTCTCCAGCGATACAAGCCCTAGTGTACGAGGAATTGGATCGCATGCTTGCTTTGGGGGTCATCGAAGAAAGTTCCAGCGCATGGTCTTCACCAGTCGTACTAGTACGAAAACCTGGAAAGAACCGCCTGTGCTTGGACTTTCGTAAGGTGAACCAAGTTACAAAGAAGAATGCGAGCCCAATTGCTCATATAGAGGGACTGCTAGCACGCCTTACGGAGACACACTTTATTTCGAGTGTGGATCTGAAAGATGCTTACTGGCAGATACCGCTGGAGAAAAGCTCGCGGGAGAAGACAGCTTTTACCGTTCCTGGTAGGCCCCTCTATCAGTTCAAAGTGATGCCATTTGGTCTTTCCAACGCCGCCCAAAGTCTTACGTATCTTATGAATCTTGTAGTGCCACCAGAATTACGAGATCAGGTTTTCGTTTACCTAGACGACTTACTCGTCATATCTCAAAATTTTGAAGAGCATTTGCGAATTCTCGGAGTTATAGCGCAAAAATTACTTGAAGCAGGCTTGACAATTAATGTCGAGAAGTCGAAGTTTTGCTTCAAAGAACTCCAATACCTTGGATATGTAGTAGGACAGGGCTGTTTAAAACCAGATCCGGCTAAAGTCACTGCCATCCTTGACTTCCCTGTGCCGAAGACACCCAAACAAGTTCGCAGATTTCTCGGCATGGCGGGCTGGTACCGCAGGTTTGTAGGCAATTTTTCAACCCTGGCAACCCCGATGACTGATACTCTCAAGAAAAGCAAGAAATTTGAATTCGGAAAAGACGCGATAGAAGCTTTTGAAAAGATCAAGTCAGCCCTAACTTCGGACTTAGTGCTGATAAATCCTGATTTTAGTAAGGAGTTTATTATTCTGTGTGACGCATCAGCATCTGGTATCGGATGCGTGCTTTGCCAAAAAGATGATAACGGAGTGGAACGTCCCATATATTACTTTTCACAGAAGTTGAATGCGGCTCAGCGCAATTATACTGTTACCGAGCGCGAGTGCCTAGCAGCAGTGAGAGGCGTTCAAAAATTTCGACCCTACGTCGAAGGGTATAGGTTTACTATAGTCACAGATCATTCGAGTCTGAAGTGGCTTATGAGTCTGCGAGATCCAACGGGGAGGTTAGCACGCTGGAGTCTCAAACTGCAAGGGTTTGATTTTGGGATCGAACACCGGAAGGGTACTTTGAATGTAGTACCAGATGCTCTATCTCGAGTTTATGAGGTAGAGGCACTGCATTCAACGGTATGTCCACCGGAGACGATGTCAACAAACCCCACCGATGTTCTTCATATTGATTTGGAGGATCCGAGCTTCAAGTCTGAGGAATACCTCCAAATCATCGAACATATCGGACAGAACAAAGATCAGCTTCCTGACCTTCAAGTTTCGGACGGTTTCGTATACAAGAAGGTCAGGCATTGCACAGGTAATCCTCTTCAAGACGATTTAGTCTGGAAATTATGGATTCCAGCGGTGCTGACAAACCGTTTGATCTTGTTGGCTCATTGCCCACCCAGAGCTTCACACGGTGGCATAACAAAGACTCTGTATAAACTCCGGCAACAATTTTTCTGGCCGAACATGGCATCCCATGTCAAATCCTTTATAGATAATTGCGAGATTTGCAAAATGACAAAAGCCTCTAACACTATACTTAGAGGGGAAATGGGAAAACCTTTTTCTGTTGACAGGCCATTTCAGCATATATATATTGACTTTTTAGGCCCGTACCCGCGATCTAAAAACGGAAACACTCAGATAGTCATCGCTCTAGATCAGTTGACAAAATTCGTCCTATTGAAACCCTTAAGAAAAGCCACCGCCCAAACAGTAATCAAATTCTTAGAAGAGGACATCTTTCTAATTTTTGGCGTACCGGAAAGTATACTTTCGGATAACGGTAGCCAGTTCATAGGTCATGAATTCGGAAAAATGGTAAAGGCTTTCGGAATCACTCATTACCGAACCGCCGTATATTCTCCCCAGGCGAATGCAAGCGAACGAGTGAATCGCTCAATCCTTGCCGCTGTTCGCGCGTATATCGACCCGAAACAGACAAATTGGGACTTACATTTACCATCTATAGGAAGTGCGCTACGCTCTTCAGTGCATTCTGCAGTTGGTATGTCGCCTTTCGAAGCTCTTTTTGGGCATCGAATGATTGAGCACGGAGCAGACTATAGGTTGTTACGTGGTCTGGGAGTGCTAAACGACTCTGAGCTGAATTGGCTTCCAAAAACGGCCAAGATGAATGTGTTACACACCTACCTAAAGTCAGCGTTAGAGCGTACACACGAGTCTTACCAAAGAACGTATAACTTACGGAGTAGGGTAGTATCTTATCAGGTAGGAGACGTTTTATTTAAACGCAATTTTATTCTTAGTGACGCAGCTAAACATCTTAATGCTAAGCTGTGTCCTAAGTTTATAAGAGTCACGGTCGTAAAAACAATTGGAAATAATCTTTACGAGGTCGTAGATTCCAAGGGTCATAGGACAGTTACTCACTCGAAAGACCTAAAGAAATAGAGTAACACTTTCAAAAGTTCCAAGATCTCATCCCGGCTAGCTCAGCTGTGCATGAGACTCTTTTATATGCGACAAAAAAAAAAGTAGTCTTAAAGTTTCTTTTCATATACTTTTTGGAACAGGAAACCTGTTGCAAAAAGGATATGCTGTGTAGGAAACGCCAATACGATTTTTTTTAGGACTCTTAATAAAATACCCTGTAGTATTGACTGATTGTAGTTACCCACGAATTTTCATATATAACAATGGTTCACTGTGGCGTATGTGTAACATTTTTTTTTAAGAATAGAAGATTTCTAGAAAGTTTTTCGTTTCATTCAATTCTTTTCAATTAATGAAAATTAAAGGCTATAAATCTTAATAAAGTTCCGAAATGTGATGTTGCATGTCAGAATCGTCAAATTGAGTCCAAGCAAATGGAAACTTCGCCCACATCGAAAAAAAATTCAATTAATTCTCTCATGAGAGCTACATAATTATAAATAATTTTAGTGACTAAACAAAATGTACACAAATGTACATTAAATGCGCCCATATAGCTATAGCATAAAATGGTCCAGCTTAAACTTTCGGCAAGTGGTACGATCGGAATGAAATCTCGTTCCGTCCACGAAACGTGCTATATCCGGCCCATCTTACAATTTGTTTGACAGGTTTTATTCTTACTAGTTAACCTAGTAGAACAATCGAGTAATACATTTCTTTTCCTCCAAACCGTCAACCGAAGCAGTCACTTACTAATAAATAAGAATAGGATTTGAGTTAAGAGACTAAACCTCAGTATTCTTCTTAGTTGAGCTTCACTAAACCTTATTTTACGCTCGCGACGAAAATAAAAAGGAAATCGGTAAGCTTAGACCTGAGTTTTTATTTTAAGAAATAGATAGGTTTTGTTAAACAAAAATTGTGTCTTCAGAAAACAAGATTAAATGGACCGACGGCTGACAATGCTGCTCCATTAGGAGCGAAAACAAACACGAGGTCTGGTTTTAAGAAAAATATTTGGATGTCCAAAAATTTGGTCTACCATTAATACAAGAACTGGTAAGGTTAGATATTCTATTCAGTCATGTTGAATTTCAACCAATTTATATCGTCATATTGGTTAGGTACGACAAATCATCCACGTTGGCCCATGGCCAAAAGTTTCCGTTCGTGGGCGAAAAATACCAACCAAGAAGAACTGATCGAAATTTAAACAGAGCAGAAATTCCATCTCGGAAATCTTAACCATTCACTCGGGGCTTCGCAAAATCTGTCATCACGGAAAGGGCACAAGCGCTCCCAGAAAGAAAGGAGTGAAAGGGCACAAGCGCCAAATTAAAAGTCCAAGATCCACATATGTATATAAAAACAACAACAAAATCAGAGAAACCCAACCTAAAAATACTAATTATTAATAAAATAGTGATACCATAAATGGCTAAAAGACTTTTTGGAATAATATAAAGAAATAGAAAATATAGAAAAAAGGCAGTGATAACAGAGAAAATATATGATTAGAGTAAATTAGAAAGAAATAAGTGTGAAAAGAAAGAGAAAGTATGATAAGCAAACAAAAAGTTAATAATCAGAAAAAAAATAATAATTAATTAAGATATAAAAAAAAGTGTACCATCCCATCCATCGTGATTTAAAATTTAAATTTTTTTTTGTTAATTGATCAAATCTTAAATCCATGCAGTGTCATAATCTTAAAAAAATTTTTAGTCATCGTTTAGCATAAACATACATGGTCACCAAAATGCTGTGCACAGAATTCTGGATACCGGTAAGTGTTTTTTTTTTTTTTTACTTTATAAATTCTACTTAAACAATTTGAATGGATTTAAAGAAATGATAAAAAGAATGAAATTGGATTAAAAAAAAAAAAATATATATATATATAAAATAATAGAAAGAGACAAACGTTTAGTTATGTGTAAGTTGCTATAAAAAAAAGTAAATTACAATCATACATAGAATGAAAGAAATGAAAACAAAACGAAAGTATTTTTGTTCCTTTGAAATAATTGACATTCCAAGTTAAATTGAGTTTCGTATAAAGAAAGCTTTATAAAGATCAGATTCAAGATCACGAAGGATCTCTTAATTTACAACTTTATCGATGCATGGGAATGATTTCAATTATCGTTTTTTTTTTTTTTTGCATGTTTAGTTTTAAGAATTGCCACTTGAATTTTTGTGTGGAATAAAATGTGTGATGCTTTTACCATAGGCTAATGAAATTAATCCGTCGTTTAGATTTTTTTTGAACATTTGAGTGGTCCGACAACTAAGCAAAGTTGTTGTTCAATTTTTTTTTGAGTAAGAATGAGAACTCTATTGAATCATATTGAATTATCGTTGTCGTAAGTGAACAAGTTTATTATGGAGATTTAAGAAATTATTTTGGGAAGTGGATTCGTGGAGAAAAAGGAAGGGAAAGATGACGTTTCAAATATTGTAAGGGAAAGTCAATGATTTTCCCCTTTCAAAAGAGGGCTGTTGCAGATATTTATTTTTGAGCAAAGCAATGGCGTAGGAGTGTTCATTCGAGTTAATTCTGGTTGGAATACTATAAAGGGTGGGTAAAGAAGCTCAGAGGACACGATCATCTTTGTCCTCCACTCAGTATGCATGTCGAAAGCTTCGCGGTTGGAATCTAAATTCGGGCCTCACCATTTTAAAGATGGAAATTATACCAGTCGAGTTACATCGGAGACTTAGGCCTGCAAAAAGGTAACATCGTCATCCGCGCGTAACAAGATCCCCCCCCCATCGACGAGCTGTGCATGGCATATTATCAGGCCTTCAGTTACTACCGCGGATGGACACCCCTCTCGACTCCTGCCCGTATGAGCCCATGGATCTGTGACTATTGGTCCTAAAGGTGGGGATAGTCGTTAGGGATAGGTATTTTTTTGAGAAGTAAAGGAAATGTTTTGAAAAACGAATTTTGATTAGGGATCTTTTCTGATACCCGATCGGTTAGAATCCGGTCTAGTGTTTTGTGTTAAAATTACGAAGTTCTTTTTCAGATCAAACGAATATATTTTTTTTTGGTTTGTTTGGTGCTCAAGGCAACATGCAAGAATATTTTCGAAGTTCCTATTCTCATAAATACCAATGATTTGATTCAAATTAAAATGCTACTACGTTACATTGAGTAGAAATGGAAAAAAGTGAATTTCGTGTGCTTATGAAGCATTATTTCTTGCGAAAAAAACCATTACCGAGACCAAGGCTAAGCTTGATAAATGCTATGGGGACTCTGCACCATCGATTTCAATTGTAAAAAAGTGGTTTACTGAATTTCGTTGTGGCCGTACAAGCACTGAAGATGCCGAACGTCCTGGATGCCCAGTTGAGGTCTCTACACCCGAAACAATCGAAAAAATTCACGATATGGTGTTGGCCGACCGAAGATTGAAAGTGCGAGAGATTGTGGAAGCCGTAGGGATCTCGCATGGCTTAGTGGTTTCTATTTTGAATGATCACTTGGGCATGAGAAAGCTTTCCGCAAGATGGGTGCCGCGTTTGCTCACAATGCAAGGGTGCACACATGTGCAGTTGCCATGGCAAAAAATCCATGAATTGGGCTATGAATTGCTCCCTCATCCACCCTATTCTCCAGATTTGGCTCCGAGCGACTACTTCTTGTTCCCAAACCTGAAGAAATGGCTTGGTTGAAAAAGATTTGACTCCAATGATGTCATGAAGTCATCTCGCAAACAAAGGCCTATTTTGAGGACCTAGACAAATCATTTTTTTTGGAAGGGATACAAAAATTGGAGAAGCGTTGGACAAAGTGTATAGAGCTCAAGGGAGACTACGTTGAAAAATAAAATTATTTTTTTATCAACAAATCTGTGTTTTATTCCAAAAGTCACGGACTTATTGACCCGCCCTCGTAATAAATAATAATAATCCGCTTAGTGCAATTTTGGCATAGCCTTTCCAACATTTCGGACGGTATCTCACAAATAAATGCTTCCAGTGCGTCAATCGAAGCAGACAATACAGAAAATAGTCAAGAATCGTTGACTTGCAATTCCCATCATCTTTGAAGGAACAAGGCCCAATGATTACGTCAGCCCATAATTTGCACAAAACAGTGACTTTTTTGAGATGCATGGATCATGGTAGCTCTTGCAATGTTTCTGGCTGATCATCTATCTAAATAGTTCTGTTTTGCTTGTTCAAGTATCCATTAAACCAGAAGTGGGCTTTGTTGCTGAATACAGTTTTCCGATAAAAAGTGAATTTCGCGCCAACTTTTTAAGAGCCCATTCACCAAAAACACAGTGTTCTGGTAAGCCTTACGTCTTCAATTCACGCACCAGCTGTATTTTGAAATGCTTTACACTTAAATTTGTCTGCAAAATTTTACACGAGACCCAATTGCTGCAAACGTTGCTGAATCGATAATTCACGGTTAACACTAACTAACACTGGCCGGTACAGCTGCGATATTTTTCTCGGTTCGAACTCTATGTAATGTAATTTTGGTACGATTTTTAGTTACAATATCCCTAATAGCCGTCTCAGTAGGTCGATTAAACTGAGCATAAAATGGAAGAAGCGCGCGATGAACATTCTTAACAGAGCACGCATTTTGATAATAATATTATAAGATTTGCATTTCAGGGGTTTGCAGTAACATTTTTGGCGAAAGACACAATTTTAGCATTAAGAAAAGAAGAGCGGATTTAAAAGTAAGTCTCAGAGGATATTGTTCTTGAATTCCTGAATATTTTGAACGGTCCAAAAGGTCCAAAAAAACGTATTGCTGCGAAAGCCATATTGCCAGTCAATCAGTCTTCGAGATATTTCTTGAAATGGAAATTTATCGTCAATTCCTTGGCCTCTTAAATAATCAATGCAATCGATTGATAACACTGTTCGACAAAATGACGTTATTTTAATGCTGCACGAACATTACAATACTTTTGTAATGGATTAAAATATCACATCAGGTGGCTCAACAGTCTGTAGAGAACTAGTGTCTTACAACTCTTAACTATTCCTGTATGCAAGTCATTTCAGAAATAGAAGGCACCTATAGATTTAATGCCGTATCCTAACGGTGGCGGTGAAATAAAACCAAGTAAAATAAGGCCAAATTTAAAGAAATTACCTTATTTTACTTTTCTAAAGTGTAACAAAGCCAATTTCTAATAGTTGGTCTTTTTACACTTAAAAAAGTGAAAGAAAGCCAAATTGATTTGCAGGGGAATTCCATCCTTTACATATCGCGCCGTAAAAACAAGTTGGTTTTATTTCTCAAAATATTTTGGCCTTATTTCACTTTGTCAGAGTGCAATATGACCAACAATTGACCTTATTTCACTTTTGTAAAGTGCAGTAAGTAAGTAATGCAAATATAACATCTTCCATTATTTAATTTAATTTAATCATTTATTTTTCGATTTCTTAAGATAGTTTTTGTGTGCCATTTTAAAAGAAAGTCGCTAAAATTCTTCCCTTAAAGTTTCTTAAGTTCAAAAAAGATAAAATTAATAAAGAAAATGTGGATAGAATTTCAAAATTAAAGATCACATACAAACGATTTGCTATTCACATTCCGATACGTAAATATATTCAAAGCCTATTTGAAAGTATAATTTCTACATCAATGAATAAGCATTTTAATCTAAATCGATTGTTTTTTGATACAATTGAACCACTTATTTAAATTTGGTCATTATGACAAAAGCGATTACCTAAAAAAACAACCAACAACAAATCATAGCGAACTTAATTTATTTTTCTTTGTTTTAAATATTTCAGTTTGTTTATTTGCAAAAACAGATACTTAAACAAAATGTATAATAATTATTTATGCAGCAACCTGAACATCAGGTTATAATTAGAACAAGCGTCAATAAATTTATATTATTTACTTATGTACATATATGCAAATGTTATTTTATTTTTTAGAACCTGTTTACTAGTCATTTAAACTAATATCAAATAAATTGTATTCATGCTAAATTAAAACTGTGGCAATTTACCTATTGCTAATTTTGTTAGCAATTTTTATTCATGTGTTTATATTATTTTAATTACATTTCCATATGTATAACCATAACCATAATCGAACCATACACATACATATTAAAATTATTGTAATATTTTTGCAACTTCATGTTATTGGAACTCAAATTGAATAAAATGAATCAACCACACACACAGTAAAACCATTATTATTGGCTATAAGTATAGTTATGAAAACGTTAAATTTTCATGTTTTTCTCGATGCCCATTAAACAAAAATCAACAACTATAGCTACATACTTTTGCCTCACTTCAATAAATTAATATAAATTAAACATGCAAATAAAATCGAAACTAAATCATATAATATACAATAATTATATTGCATCATTAATTCTGCATTTCTTCCAATACGAACACAAAACCAAAATCAAACAATTAATTTGTCCATTGACCTGATTTATGCATATTATAAAATAAATATCAAAAAACAGTACCTTGAGACAGCCAGCGTAATCACAGTTTATTAAAGAAGAAAAATGTCTGATGTTCATTGTCTAATTACGGTCAGTGTTATTTTGGTCACAATAATATAAAAATAATATGTAATTAATATTCCTTAAGAAGATTATCAAAAATGAATGAAAGAAAAATTGTAAATTTTGGGTGTGGTGTTTGTTGTTAGGAGACAAAATTTTATGAATTCGTCATCAAAAAAAAAATATAAAATAATTCCACCGACAAAAATATTTTGAGGATTTAAAAAATAAAATAAAAAAGTTTTTATTTCTACCTAAATTAATTGTTGATCTTTTTTTGAGTTTTATTTTTAGGCCTTCCGGACATAAATCCATTGCACGTATGTAATTTCTTATGAGACAATGAAATGTCTATCCGTTTCACTAACTCAATTAGTTTTGCTTAAACGATATCAGTAGAGACTTTTCTAACGTCTTTTTGTACATAATGGACCGTATCAGTTTAAAACTGGTCGTCAAAATCACTTACTCTTTTTTCCACGAACAAAATAACACTTTTTTAAATTCAGATATCCTTAATTTAAATCTCGACTATCACATCAGGTTTTTAAAATATTTCCCTTTAAAAATGCTAAAAACGACCAAAAACTGTTCAAAATATCTCTAAACAATAACTTGTATGATTAATTTCCAAAGTACAAAAATGTTCTTCTAAGACCTATTTAAAAAAAAGGCTGGGATGCGACCCACACTCATAACTTCCCATCCCGTCTGGCGATTTGTCTTGCTTAAAAGGTTTGTAGGTTTCCTGGTTTTGTTAAAAAAGTTGTAAGTTGAATTATTCTATAAAAAAATTAAAAATTACCAACAATATTTTACATATGATGAAATAGTTTGATTTCAAAATCTATTTTTGCTAACGAGATTTTTGGTCGAAAACCAATTTTTACCAATATCTCATATTTTTGAAAATCTTTTTTTACCAACTTTTAGTTTTTTTTGTTAGGTTTTTATTTTTTGTAAAAAAAACTTTCAATTCGATTTTTTTCAAAATGTTACCGAATGTTGAAAACAATTATTTCAAAATTACAAAATATGTTTCAAGCCAATATCTCAATTTTTTGAAAGGATATTTGAGTCGAAATTCAATTTTTAACAACTTTGAGTAATGTTTTTTTTAGGTTTTCATTTTTTATAAAAAAAAATTGCCAATCCGTTTTGATTCGAGGTGACAATTTTTTTTTCAGTTTCAAGTCTCTAGCGTTATTGGTTCGTGAGATATTTGCGTATAGTATAAATGGTTTAGCCATCAACACCCATTCGAAAAGAAAAAGGAAGACAAGGGTATCCTACTCTTCTAATAATTAAGATTAACATTTTTGAAATCAAAATGGAATGGAAAAACAGATTAGGGTAAAGCATTTCACATTCTTGACGTTCGGTTAAAAAACAGAAACTCTATACTTGACAGTGACAGTCCCAAATTGAGCTCAAGGTTAAGCTGATGAACATTCCTGGTAGTTTGAATTGTTTGAGAGGGAGGGGGGGCAATGGAACTAGCTAATTCGACAGACAGATTGTTTGTTAAAATATCGGGAAAAACAGCAAAATGTAAAAGTACTAAATTTATTAATAAAATTGTTTCATTCGTCTGTAAAATATCTTCTAAAACTTAAACCCTAAGGCCTTAGAATCCACAATTTGAAAAAAATGAAAGTAAAGATGATTGAGAATTTGATCAAATATTAATATTGCGAAATAACGATTCCGATTGGCAAGATTTCAAGAAAAGGTATTTTGGCACAAATCTGTTGAAAATTGTATATTAAGTAGTCAGACACATTAAGAATTTGTGTTGCATATTTTGAAGATATTTGTTTCGACACAACTTTTTTCATTCAAAAGTTTGCCTTCAACCATCGTTAGTGGAGAAACGAAAAAATTGCTCCATCTTGCACTTACACCCTCTTTAACCATTTAATTAGACATTTTTCTAAAAAGCCCGAATGAAAAATGATAGTCTGGGAAATTACTTAAAACCACCTGCTTCTAAAATTCGTCGTTTCAAAATGCAAACGAAGAACAGTAACACTATGCTTCAAAAATGTAAACATGAGCTATTAAACTAATTAACTATTTAAAATTTAAGCATGAATGCATATATCATTTTATTATTGTTGTGTATCTAATTCACTATCGAAATAATTATTAATTAATATCGGCTCCCACAGTTATTACTTGATTTTCATTAATGATAACTTCATTTATTCAGTATAGTAATAAAATAACTTACCATTCCTGTCGGGCTGTCGATATCTGCAAGAGAAAAGAAGTTTGAAGTCAAAATCTTTCGTTTTTATCAGTTTTTAGTTGTTCTTATAGGTTTGCGTTTTTGGGAAAAAAAGGTTGTCATAAGGATTTTTCAAAAAAAAAAAAAAATAACTTAAAAGTAACAATAATATTTTGCATATGATACAATAAGTTTGTATTCAATATCTCTTTTTTGATAATTAAGTCGAAAACCAATTTCTACTAATTTTTGAAAGTTTATATTTCTTATATGGAATGCATAGAAGGAATACCGTTTGGATTTTTCTAAGAACATTTTCTTAAGCTAACAACAATATTTTGCATAGAATGAAAGAATTTCAAAGTTAATACCTTCATTTATTGTCGAGATATTCAAATCGAACATAAGTTTTTACTAACTTTGTATAGGTACTATTTTTTATTTATAAAAAAAACTGACAGGTGGATTTTTCTAAAAACTTCAGAAAATCTTAAAAATAATATTTTGTATAAAATGAAATAAGCTTGAAAGCAATATTTTTAATTGTTGTTAAGATATTGGAACCAACTTTGAGTAGCACTTATATATATTTTTTGTAGGTTTGTGCCTTCGATTTTTTTTATAAATCATTCATACAAAATATTCGACTTAAAAAACACTTTTTATCCATTTTTTTATTTATAAACAACTTAAACAGTGGAACGAAATCAACTCATATTTATTATGAAAGAAAATCGAAAGATGAGGTGTTTGATACGAAGGGAACTAAAATTTTGGAACTGACTGATGCTTTAGATTGTCACGTTCTGAAGGGAAGCTGTGCAGACGACCGAGGTGGTGAATTTACTTTTATCCGTGGAACTTGGTGTTGTTTTATATCTGAAAACTGTATCTCCCATTTGGATAAATTTGAAGTAGCCGTAAAAACATTATCTGATCACATCCCATTGGATGTCTCGTTTAAGTTAAGAACAGATCGTCAAGAGACAGCGGTTTCGGGAATTTCTTTTCCTCCGAAATTTAATTGGAATGACCACAACAGAGACATTTTTCAGTGCAGTATAAACAGACAGAAGTTCCAGAAAACCCCGACCTAGACACACTCGTAACTTTTATAAAAAATGCAGCTTGTCAAAAAACGTTTGAAAGAAAGGTCATTACAAATAAGCAAAAGTGGTTTGATATAGAAAGTGTTTGGCAGCAAGAAATCTTTCTTTTGCGTACTTAAAGTAACTCAGAAAGTCAGATAACACAAACTTTAAAGTCCTGTATGTATCTGCAAACAAAAAAGTTTTAAAAATGAAATCTCAGAAATATTGAAACAATAAACAAAGCTTAAAACGCAACTTCTTAACACAACAGAAATATCGACCCCAATTCAATATGCAACCCCTTTCATAGTCGTTGAAATTTTTGATGCTCCATTTTGTCTATAAGAATTTGAAGCTGCTATACAAAACCCTTCTTCTTTTCTATAACTTTTTACTGTCAAATTCAACAAAATGTTTGAGACGGTCAACGCTCCCGTGAGTTTTCGATCAGCAATCATCTTTCCCTTGCATTTTGCATAAAAAACGCAACCCTGAAGATCCAACAAACTACAGAGGCATCTCATTTTCAAACACTGCAACAAAGCTTTTTGGTTCAGTATTGTATACTAGATTATCCAATTGGATTGAAAGAAAGCAAATTTTGACTGAGTTTCAAGCAGGGTTCAGAAAAAATCACTCAACAGCCGAAATCTTCAAGAAGAATGGCTAAAGCTGTATGCCTTTTTCATCGACTTTCGGGCAGGGAAGCTCTCTTCTACAAGCTCTTTGAGAAGTAACGTTTCACATATTGCTAAATAAAAACAAAGGAACTGCAATTGTTTTTTACGGAGCGGAAATGTGGGGATAACTGTTGTTCGATGCAGTGGAAAAGTTCCTCCCTTTTTTTTCATAAAAAGCATCTTAAAGCTGCCGAGTACAATACCCAACTGTATAATGCACCTATAAAAACAGTAACAGGCCCCCTTTTCTTAAATACTCTCAAATTACACTTTAATTAAGTGTCAAGAATTTTGGAAATGGGAGAAAAAAGGATTCCGAGGCTTGTGCTAAGTCACATTATTAATTCTAAAGGAGCATGCGTAGGTGAGTGGTATAAAATGGCGAACGATTGCTCAACAACTTTTTCAATATCAACTGAAGATAACCCTTCTTCGCTTAGTTCGAAATTTGATGATTTGTTGATGAAAATCGGAAACAGGATGTACGATCAATTAAATGAGGAAGAGGAATCATCATTATATAGAGCTTACTACAATAAAGTTAACCACTTTTTCGAAAAAAAGACTTACTTCTTAGCCGATCACACCATACTCAAAATCAGTAGGTACAATCTTTAAAGCTAGAGGTGAATTCATCAGCTTCGTCCAGATCTTTCTCTATGGTGTCTTTTTTGTAGAACGTGAAGACGTGTTCCATTTTTGGTAGTTTGTCCAATTCTGAAAAAAATCCCTAAAAGATACTTTGGAATTGATGTACCCTGTTTAGGGGAACCAAAAAATTGATGAATGAGAACGAGGGTGGAAAGTCTTATACCAATATCGTTTGAGAGCCTTACGATACAGAACATGTATAATCAACGAAAGCTTTTAATGTTTACAAAATTACATATATGAAAAATTGTTAATTTCATTTTTGAAAACGTTATATTAGGTTTTTCTTAAGAATTTTTATTATAAAAATTAAAATATAAATGCCAGTCTGGTAGACGGCCATTGGCCAAACCATTTAAAGACTTAAGATAAACTTACAAATAATAAGTTTGTCATAAAATACTTTAAAGACATTTTTATTATTAAATTTGAAACATTTAATTTGTTTAAAAAACAATATTTAGTACTCTTTTAAAAATCCAAACAAAATTTGTTTGACATTTTTTATCATCAAATATTATTTAAACTACATATATAAGAGCTTGTAGAGAAATTATTATTATTATTATTGAAATCCTGAGAAAATTTAAAAACAAAACAATGGTTTTGGAGCAATACAAAAATATATTTTAAAATTTAAGAGAAAATTTTATTAAAATATATCGGTTCGTTTTTGGGCAAGTTCGAATTTTCGATTTTTGACCAACAAATTTTTATGGGGGTTACTGTTGCTTTGGTTCTTAAAAATATAAATGGGCTTAAACCAAAATTTCCAAAAATGAAAACAATCGACCGAGTTAAGGCTGTAGGGGTTTTTATTCGTTGATTTCAATAACGCGGACTTTCTTTAAAAAACTGCAGCTTCAATATAATTATGTTGACAACACCGTTAAGTTGTGTAAATAGTATAATTTGTACCAATCAAAAACATAAAGCTCATTAGCTGCATAGATTTAACAAAAAAAGCTGTATATCTACTTGTCATTTAAAAATTTAATATTTAATTTTAAAGTTAATTTAAAAATTAACTCGAAACTGGGAAAATCTTCTGCTAGAAGATTCGTTAGTGGAGGGACACCGCAAGGTGATGTTCTATCCCCTCTCCTCTGGAACCTGGTGCTAAATGAAATCCTAACTAGTCTGGATGCGAAGGGTTTCAGAGTGATTGCCTATGCAGATGACGTTGCTATAGCGGTTTCAGGAAAGCATCTTAACACCCTAAAAGAATTCTTAAAAAATTCGTTAGACAAACTAATACTTTGGGCTGATCAGTGTGGACAGGGTGTTAATCCACACAAAACCGAATTAGTCCTTTTTTCGAGGAAATACAAAATTCCATTTGTTAACCCTCCCTATATTAAAGGAATCCAATTAAAGTTCCCAGACAAGGCTAAGTACCTGTGTCTGGATACCCCACTCTACCTAACACCTCTTGATATACTTAGTAAAGAAATAGATGCAAGCTCTGCTATTCGCTTCAAAGCTTCATCGCAGTGGGTTAACAACAACATTGGCCACTCCGTAATTCTTAAGTATTTAAAATGAATTCCAAAGCTCACAGACTACACCAACAACTGCAATTCGACAGAAACTTAAAGATGTCTATACCTTCCATATCTTTCTGGGAAGATGTGGCATTCCGTGAAGACGAGTCAGCCCACTTTTACACAGATGCATCAAAAAACAAATGAAGGGGTTGGCGGAGGTGTATACTCTAAAACGATTGAAATTAAGTCTCTCCTTCCGCCTTCCCAATCATTGTGGCGTGTTCCAGGCGAAATTTTTGGCGATAAAAGAAGTCTTTCCTGGCTTAAAGAAAACGTTATATCAACATCTGATATCCATATTGTCTCAGATAGCCAGTCCGCTATCAAATCTCTGGACTCTGTCTTTACAAACTTTATAACAGTCTATTACTGTTGATCATCTCTAATGGTTTAATATTCACCTTTGCTGGGTGCCGGCCCATAAAGACATTCCTGCAAACTGTAAGGTAGATGAACTCGCCAGGAATGGTACAGTACAGTACAACCCATTCTTTTACGTTTGGTAAATGCTGTCATATCAATTGCTACATGTAAACTATTCCTAATCAAGGACGCTATGAAGAAGGCACACACCAGGTATGAACATATAAGCTCGATAATCGGTGTCATGAGCGGGCACTGTCTAATAGGAAAGCGCTAGGGCTAGGCGTATTCTCAAATGGCTTTTGCAGAAGCTGTATGAATGAGGAAGAGGAGGAAACAGTTCTTCACCTCCTCTGTACGTACATATGTACATGCCCTGCTCTAGCTAAAAAGCGCAAGAATAATCTAGGAGAATTCTTCTATATTTATATAAACGTTCTCAATCATATTAACACAATCAGCCTCTCACGTTTCATAAGGAAATCAAACTGGTTCCATTGAGCTAAGAAGAAAGTCTCAAGATTCATTTGGTATCACAATTTTTAAAAAAGAGAAATTAATTTAATATAACTGAACTTCACGTGTATTGATTTTTTAAATATTTATCTGAGCCCTTGAGCATTTTTTCTTAGAAATCAATTTTTCTTAAAAAGAAATATCGATACAAAAAAGTTACAAAGTGTTCCTTTCTGAGAAAACACTAAAAAATGAATTTTCCTTTTATTTTTTGTGTTGACTTTTAATTTCTTTTTTCGATAATGGTCCTAAATTATTCAATTAAAACTTTTAAATTTAAAAAAAAATATAACCATATTCTCATGCCAAATAAAAAAAGAAAACTTTTACAGGACCTCTCTCTATGGAATAACACAATAATTAAACTCATCATAATAAATTTATTTAAACTTCGAACTCATGGGTTTGGGTCCTTTTCCAACTGTTAAAACAATTTTATTCTCAAACCGTTTTATTTTGTAAGGTTCATTGAGTTTCAATTTTGTTTTTAAAAAATTAAATGTATAAAGGTAGGTATTGAACCTATAACCTGCTTCTAAATAAAATATGGGTAATTTTATTCTGCGTCATATAATTTTATTATCTGCAGGTCTAGGTATACCTTTCTCTACACTGAATCGATGCCACAAAAGAAAAAAGAACAAAACATATTTAATTGATTTAAAAATTCTCCAAAGGGAGAATTTTAAATCATTAGCCTTTGGTCCTTTTAACCTTGTTGCTTTTTTTTAAATATTTTTAAATGGACTTTTCTATTAAGAGATGGCCAGTTTAGGATGTTCTTAAGTGTATTTGCTTGAGAGTTTCTCATTTGATCTAATTCTAAATTTTAAAGGAAACAGAAAACATACACAAACACACCTCACTTAAGGGATGTTTCGGGTATAGGTTTACAAAAAAAAAAACAAAAATCTAAATCTCTTGGGTATATCACAAATAATTTGCAGCTGTTGTGGCCTGATTTATCACCATTATAAGAACTTTAAAACAAATTCCCATTTTGCTCATTTATCTTTGGCAGAGGAGTTGGGTCGGTCGGTCGGTCGTCGTCAGGCCCTGCTGTTATGTGAGTGTGTGTAAAGTCTAAACTAAAACATTAGCCATCAATTTTCCAAAGGACCTCCACAAACCATTGAACCATAAGAAATATAGAAGGGGATGGTTGGCTGAGGGCTGAGGCATGAGCTGAGATGGGATCCTCTCATCCTCTGGGATGGAGAGGAAAAGGCCGCAGACGGAACGTTTAGACCATTTAAATTGAGGACAATCAGTGAAGATTCCTTTTTGTCATTTTATTAAATTTGAAAACCGAATGAACACTTCCGAGTCGCATCATTATCATGGCGGGTGATAAAGAAAAAAGACTCATAATTTGTTGTTGCTGAAAACGACAAAGTTTGAAATATTATTCCACATAAAAATTTGACGGCCCGGTTGTGTTGAAAAGAAAAAGAAAAATGAAAATGATTCTTTCGAAGCCCTCAAACAAACAGGCTTTCGACAAAATATATAGGAAAAAAGGGGTTTTTGTGTTATAAATCACTTTGTCTAAGAGAAGAATAAATTGAAAAATTAGTCTGAAAATGGAGCAAAGCTTTTTCAATTTTAACACAAGATTCGACTTCAATTTATCAAAACTTCTTCTTCACGTTATCTGTACTCGTAGTTACATATTCCTATTGTGAAATATATTCCCACAAATTGCAATCAATATCAAGGTTAAATTTTACGTGTCAATTTTTGGCATGGATGTGGAAAAAGATTGGTAAGGGTATTCTCGCAGGTATCGAAGGTGTAGGGCTATAATGCTCTGACACTTATTATGACGCTTGGCAGGTGAAATAAACTGCACTGCACCTTTTTTTTTTGATTTTATGCTAAGGATATAGATAAAGTTGGTTTATCCTCGTTCGTAGATATCCGCCCGCCATTTCCCTTTTAGAAGTCCTTCTTCTGGGGTGATTGATGGAAAGTGCTTAAATTGAACATAAATCCGAAAATAAATGAAGAAAAAAAGCAGAACATTTTTTGAGGTTAGCTTTGGTTTTTCTTTTTCTAGGGATAAGTCGGACTTGATAAAGATTTGTTTTGTTATCGTAGTATGATCGGGGCAAGTGATGAGGATAAAAATACAAAAAAAAAGAAACAAATCAATGAACTGTGAGA
Source organism: Eupeodes latifasciatus (assembly GCA_920104205.1). NCBI lineage: Eukaryota > Metazoa > Arthropoda > Insecta > Diptera > Syrphidae > Eupeodes > Eupeodes latifasciatus. Next base: position 146,194,304 of record OV049924.1, read on the forward strand.
GACTAATAAAACAAAATTGGATAAAAAGAAGGGTGTTCCCTTTTGGGGAATAAACTTAACGAATGTTTTGCGGTTCTTGATGTATTTTGTGTTACAAGCAAAAAGCAAGTACTTATTCTGTGATTGGAAATTCTATTTTTCTTATAAGATGTTTTTGTGTTGGTAAGTACCTACATTAAATGGAATGAGTTTGGTGTATTTACACTAAGTCATTGATTTAGGGTATAGAGAGTCATTTTGTTTTGGCCATTTTTCTTTGGTGAGAACTTTAGATCGTATTGGAGATTGAAAAGAAAATTTATAAATGTAGGAAGCTTAAACAGCTTTAGAGAAAAACCCGTTTACTTGACACTGTATTTCGAACATTCATATATAGGGTTTTTAAATTGGTGCGGGTAGATTTTTGCGCCCCGTCGATGCCATTTTGTTTTGGTGACATCTGTCAAATATTTTGTTTATTATTTAGTTGTTTATGCCAAATCATTATGGCAAGTTACACGATTGAGCAGCACGTTCAAATGATAAAACTTTATTATCAAAATGAGTGTTCGCTAACGCAAACGTTGAGCGCATTGCGATCACACAGAAAAAAAAAGTTGTCATATTAACAATCGTCGATAGTACACCTGAAATTTGGCCAAATTGTCGCATTGACTACCAAAATAGTTAATATGACAACCTAATTTTTTGAAATTGACTACTGGATAGTCAATAGAACAATTTTCGATTGTCAATTTTGGGTAGTCAATATGACAACAGAAGTAGTCAATAGAACAACTTCGGTAGTCAATATGACAATTTAGTTGTCATATTGACTACCGAAATTGACTATCGAGGATTGTTACATTGACTACCCAGTTTTCAACAAAAATTGTCATATTGACTACCCCAGTTGTCCTATTGACTACCGCAGTTGTCATATTGACTACCGTGGTTGTCATCTTGACTACCAAAATTGACTATCGACAATTGTTATATTGACTACCGCAGTTGTCCTATTGACTACCGCAGTTGTCATATTGACTACCGCAATTGTCCTATTGACTACCGCAGTTGTCATATTGACTACCAAAATTGACTATCGAGAATTGTTATATTCACTACCACAGTTGTCCTATTGACTACTGCAGTTGTCATATTGACTATCGCAGTTGTCATATTGACTACCGCAGTTGTCATATTGACTACTGCAGTTGTCATATTGACTACTGCAGTTGTCATATTGAATACCCCAGTTTTCATTTTGACTACCGCAGTTGTCATATTGACTACCATAGTTGTCATATTGACTACCGCAGTTGTCATATTGACTACTGCAGTTGTCATATTGACTACCGCAGTTGTTATATTGACTACCGCAGTTGTCATATTGACTACCATAGCTGTCGTGTTGACTACCGCAGTTGTCATATTGACTGCTGCAGTTGTCATATTGACTACCGCAGTTGTCGTATTGAATACCGCAGTTGTCATATTGACAACCGCAGTTGTCGTATTGACTATCGCAGTTGTCATATTGACAACCGTAGTTTCAATTTCTTTCAACCAAAGTTGTCATATTGACTACCGCAGTTGTATATTAGTCAATATGACAACCGAAGTTTCAAATTCCTTCAACCAAAGTTGTCATATTGACTACTACAGTTGTCATATTGACTACCAAATTGTAAAAAAAATTCGGATCCCAAAATTGACAAGCGAAAATAGTTCTATTGACTATCGCTGTTATCGGCTGAAAATTGACTACCAAATAGTCATATTGACTACCAAAATAGTCAATAGGATGACTTTTTTCGTTCTGTGCATTTTACGGTAGACGTGGTCACAGTCGACTCTTTAACGTTTGTTGGTCGCCAAATTTGACACCGGTTAAGTAAACAATCAGCAAACACCCGTACGTTCAAGGAACGCAATATCGGCCGAGAACAAAATTGCCGTATATGGGACGACAACAACCCACGCGAGGTTCACTAGGTGATAATTGATAATGCATTCTCAAAAAGTTACCGTTTGGTGTGGATTTTGGGCCGGGCGGCGTAATTGGTTCGTACTTTTTTGAAAACGACGTTAGTGAGGCGGTCACCGTCAACAGCGAGCGCTACATAACGATGTAACTTATTTGTTATGGCCCAAATTGAACCATATGGACCTAGACGACATGTGGTTCCAGCAGGACCGCGCTACGTGCCACACAGCAAACGCCACGACATCGACGCACAACTTATACCCGCCCTTATTGAAAAACCCTATAAAATCGACTTCCTACAAAAAATACCAAGTGAACATTTTTAGCGGGTACCAATTGGGATCTCATCATCTTTCTTTCTCTTTCTTTTTATTTACTTTAGCTCATTTAACATTTAAATTTTTTACTTAGAATCGATTTAAGTATAAATTAATTAATTACAAAAAAAAAAATAACTTATTTGTGCATTCCTTTTGTTAAGCAACATAAAATACGACTTATTTTTTAATTTGTTTTTATTAACGGGAAAAAACACAATCTTGACCAATTAAAAATCATGCTGAGGAAAAACTCTAATATAAATGAAAATTGGTACAGACTTTAAGTACATCATTGTTAACTTTTAAAAGTTTCCAAAAATACAATGTGAGCACATAAAGTTATTGAAGTCTTATAATAAAGATTAGGCTATTAAAAATCTTAAATAAAAAATCATTAAGGAAGTGGAAATATAGAAAAATGCAAACAAAAATAATTTTTTGAAATGGTCACATTTTTTAGTATGTTGAGGTTTTGACCAATTTTGATAAAGAAGAATATTTTTCGAATTAGTACCACTAAATTTAAACAAAATACGTGACTTTGTAGAAGTAAATATGGCGTAAAACAGTTATTCACACAAAATTTCTATTAAAGCAACAATTAAGGAGTTTTATGGGAAAAAAACGAAATTTTTGAAATTTCGACAATTTCGTAAAAAATCCTCGTTGGCGTTGAAAATTTAAATAAAAAAAAATGGATATTTAAACTTTTTTTAGTAACAAAAATTATAATTTGTGATAGAAAAACAATAAAACTAGAATTCTTACCTGAAGCGCTCTTAGATTAAAAGTTGCGTTTAGGCAAAATATCGATATTGGCGGCATTTGATTTTTTTTTTGAGACCGCTATAACTTCTAAACGCTTCCTCGTAAAAATAAAAGTTAATTTTTGTTTTGTAGCAATCATGATTATATCATGATCTCAAAAGTCTTGCTGTAAACTTTTTTGAAAAAGAGGCTGGGATGCGACCCACACTGATAACTTCCCATTTTTGTCTTGCTTAAAAGTGTGTAGGTTTTCGTGTTTTGTTAATAAAATTGTCAGTTGAATTATTCTTAAAAATTTTAAAATTACCAACAATATTTTGCATGTAATGAAATAGTTTGATTTCAAAATCTATTTTTGTAAACGAGATTTTTAGTTTTTTACCAATTTTAGTAGCATTTCCTAAAAGTTTTTATTTCTAATATAAACAAATACAAATTGGATGAATTAAATTAATTTGAAGTTAATGTCTTCTATTATTCACGAGACCTAACTTCAATTTTTACCAATTTTGCGTACTATTTTTTGAGAAAGCCTAGTTTGAAGCCAATATTTTTAATTTTTGCAAAGATATTTGAGTCGAAAGTAAATGTTTACCAACTTTTTTCATATTTTTTTTAGCTTTTTTATTTTTTGTTAAAAAAAAACTGTCAATTCGATTTTTCTCAAAATGTTAATGAATATTGAAAACAATATTTCTTATGAGACAAAATTAGTTTACTGCCATAATCTCAAATTTTTAAAAAGATATTTTAGTCTAAAATCAATGTTTACCAACTTTTAGTAATTTTTTTTTAGGATTATATTTTATAAAAGAAACTGTCAATTCGTTTTTTCTCAAAATTTTACCAGATGTAAAAAACGTTATTCTTCGTTGCATAGAATTAATTTGGAGACAAAATCATTTTTTTTTCGTAAAATATTCGAGGTGAAAAATATTTTTTTTAGTTTTTTTTGATTTATTTGAAGTCGATATCTCTACTGGTTCTTGAGCTATGGACGATGAAAAAAACTTCGCGAACGTCTCTCTAAAAATGTCTTTTTTCGACTCTAGGACCCTTGAGACGTCAAGAAATGTCAAAATTTTGAATTCGAGAAATTGGACCGATTACAATAACTTCCTATTCCTATGGGAAGTTAAAAACGGACATTTTCGACACAAAACCTTATACCTTAATGACTTCTTATGCTCACATGTGATTAATTTTTCAGTTGTTAATAACGATGCACTCAGTGTCTGTAAAAATGTTCTTCGATATGAAACTTATTCCGAGGCTAAATCTCTGTGTTTTTACTAGACTATCAAATATTTAAGGCTCTTCAAAACTACAAATAAAAAACAAGAAAAGGGAAATAGTACTCCCACAAATCAAAACTACCCTTACATATGCAAGAGACTTATTTTTAATGTTTTTGATTTATTTCTCGTATAAGGTTGTAGTGATGGGCGCAATGAATATTTAAGAACTTATGTCGAAAACAATAACAGCTACGCAATATGGTCGCTTGGTGCCCCAAATGTAATTTCATATTTATTTTTAGATATAAACCAGGCCAGAGAGACAGTGGAGGAAGAGAAAGAAATTTTGTTAAGACTCAAGGGAATAGCACTTAATAAAAATCAGAACTAACTTAAGTTTCAAGTTTAATAAAAGTATGAAGTTCGCTCAATAATTGCTTACGTTCGATTTATGAGGATCTGCACTCTAAACTTTCAATTTGTCAAATTTCAACAGTTAGGATCAAAATAAAAAATCAAATTGATTTAAGGGCAAAAACTCTCTTAAACTTGTAAACGAAATATAAATAAATTTAAGAGCTTTCCAAGGTCATGGAAACGCTGATAAATTATCAGCTTAAGAAATATCTCGAAGACCGAAAGCTTCTTAATGACCGGCAGTACGGCTTTCGCAGCAATAGGTCCACTGGTGATCTCATGGTTCATCTCACCGAACAGTGGAGCAAATCTTTACATCGCTTTGGAGAAAGTAAGATTATTGCACTTGATATTTCAAAAGCATTTGATAGGGTTTGGCATCAGGCCCTCTTATCGAAAATGCGTGCTTTCGGTTTTCACGAATCCCTGCTTCATTGGATTAGTAATTACCTTTCGGATCGTTCAATACAAGTAGTATTGGATGGGTTCAAGTCTGAAAACCACAAAATAAATGCTGGTGTGCCCCAGGGCTCTGTTCTATCTCCAACACTCTTTCTCATTTTTATTAATGATCTCCTGTCTGCAACTTCTAATCCAATACATTGTTTCGCTGACGATAGTACTCTTAGCTTTTCATATTCGTTTTCAGACTCACATCCCTCTTCTTCGGATGTGGAACTGCAACGACAAAATATGATAAGTTCATTAAATTCCGACCTAAACAGCATTCTACAATGGGGATTAAAAAACCGCGTGGAATTTAATGCTTCGAAAACGCAATGCTGTCTTGTATCGTTAAAGCGAGATATACCCCAATTGCCATTATCCATGGATGGCACTTGCATCGGGGAGACTGAACATCTCGATATTCTCGGTATGTGTATCACCAACCACCTTTTGTGGAACGAACACATACGCGATGTCGCCAAAAATGCCGCAAGATGTTTGGGTTTTCTAAGGCGATGCAAGAAGTTTTTCTCCCCCTCTGATCTGGCTGTTATTTACAAGACTTATATACGTCCAAAGCTTGAGTATAACTCCCATCTCTGGGCTGGTGCTCCTGCAACTTACTTAAGCCTCTTGGATAGTATTGAACGTAGAGCATTTAAATTGATAGATGACAATATCATCATAAGTTCATTTACTACGCTTGAACATCGTCGTAAGGTCTCTTGTCTGACTCTTTTTTACCGTTACTTTAACGGCTTATGCTCTAGTGAAATAGCCAGTTGCATTCCTCCCCTTAAACAGTTCAACCGTAATACTCGCGCTTCTAGGAATGCTCATCAGTATACCCTCGAGCCCAACTTCGGCCGTACTGTCAAATACAGAGATTCGTTCTTTAGCCGTACTACGCGAATGTGGAATGCCTTACCACACTCTGTCTTTCCTAGTCATTGCAATATTCAGGAATTCAAAACCAATGTGCACCGACATATCCTTTTAAACCCTCTCTCCTCTTCCTAGTGCTCACACTGTGCATCTGCATAATAAGGATAGTAATATCCCCTTGAGTGTTTGCTTATTATAAAAAAAAAAAAAAAAAAAAAAAAAAAGAGCTGGAGGCTCTCTTTCAATTATTATTTCATTTATGAAAAGATCCATCTTCAGTTATTATGTACATTTACATTGAGGGTGATCAGTCATGTTCTATTATAATGTACATATGCACATACATATGTATGTATGTATAAATAAATATCATAAGAAAACAAAATACCAAATTGAAATTATAGCAAATATTTATAAAGATACAAATTTAGCTCTGGAGGGTGGTGGTGGATGGTTGGGTTTACCAACCTAACCTATAACTAAGTTATGGTAGATGGGTGACAAAAACAAACAAACAAAATGATTTATGAGACGTTAAATTATTTCAGCACGTATTAGAGGTTCATAAAAATGTTCCTTTATTGTGATGACACTGTTAACCCAAGTTGAGGAAAAAGTAGGTAAACCTCCTGCCATGCGATGTCATAAAAATAACTCAATCCTTATGCAAAGGGAAAACCATTGACATCTAAAGTTTTTTTTTTTTTTAATTTTAGAAATATAATGTTTGAGTTTGTCACTTTTCTTCTTCTTCAAAAACAAAAACAAGAATAAGAAAACATAGTAGTTATTTGTGTATTTATGAAGTGAAAATGGAAATCACAATCAATAGGAAAATGTATAGGAGTATATTGAGTTCAAACACCTTTAGAGGACAAAATTTTGCCATGATTTATGACTATTTTTATGCAATCGTTTTTATTTTTTGTAAAAATTGTGATTTCCGGTGAGAAGATTGTTTACCTTCAGTGAAAATACGTAGGTGCATTTTCTGTCTTTTAAGACGTTTGAGAATAATTGTCACGTGATGGATAAACTGTTTACGTACGAATTTATTTGTAAAATCACAAATTCATTTTAAGTGGATGTTTTTATTTTCTTGTGAATTTTCATTGGAAATATTTTCTAAAGAAATAACTAAGAATGCCAATTATTGGCAGAAAATTAAATCGATTTAGGTAATATTTTCTCAAGGGAAAAATGAAAGTTGAAGTGCGTGTATGAATGCCATATATTTATATTAGTGTGGAACTATTTTTTCAAAACAGCATGACAAGACGATTGGAAGTTGAATTTAATAGCGGAACACCACACGCGTGCAGAACTGAGTTCTCGTAAGTCTCACTCTTTGTCGATTGTGAGGGCGTATTGTTAAGCTATTCGACAAGCCTCTTTTATATTAGTAAAGTTAAAAAGGTAATACTCATACCTAAAGAATTATTTAATCAAGAGATGAGAATTGAGAAACAACCTTTAGAACCTAAAAAAAGAAGGTAAGATTAGGACTAACAAAGAGGATTTTATGTTCGAAATGTTGACAGAAAATTCGAAGAACAAAATCAAACTCAGGCTAGGAACAATATTTCAATATTTCGGTCAACTGTGGGTGTTACAGGGCCATGTCACTCATGTTTATTAAAGCCGATTCCACTTTTAGTTCTTTAGAGAAAGCTTACCTTTTTGCTAGGCAGTTTGCCGTAAGTTCAACGCTTCCAGTGAGTGCTATGCCTTTGCCTGTACTTGAATGCGTTAGTGATTCAATTGAATCAATTTTTGTTTGCACTCGTACTTGCGACGATAGTCTTAAGAGATCTCAACATACATGAATCCGCTGGTCCAGATGGTACACCGCTATTGTTCTGAAGCGATGTTCTTCAACACTGGAAAAACAACTGCTGAAGCATTTTCATCCATCCTACTCCTCATAACCATCCCCAAAAAAAGGTGAATCCTTATCAACCTTTTATTATCGACCGATTGGAAAGAAATATCTCGAAGATCGGGAGCTCATTAAAGACCGAAAGTACGGTCCACTGGTGAGCTAGTGGTCCACCTCATCGAACAGTAAAGCAAATCTTTTCATCGTTGTCGACAAAATCATATTATTGCACTTCACATTTCAAAAGCAATTGATAGAGTTTGGCATCAGGCTTATCGAAAATGCTTGCTTTCGGTTTTCTTTGAATCACTACTTCGTTGAATTAGTACTTACTTTTCTAATCCTTCAATACAAGAAGTATTGAATGGGTTCAAGTTGCTGCAAACCAAAAAATAAATGCTGGTGTGCCCTAGGGCTCTGTTCTGTCTCCAACACTCTTTCTAATTTTTATTAATGATCTCCTCTATGCAATTTCTAAATAACCTGTTTCTGTGGAAATATTACCCTTAGCTTTTTTTATGAACTGCAACAATAAAATATGATAAGCTCATTCCGACCTAAACAGCATTGTACAGTGTGAAATAAGAAACCACGTTTAATTTAATGCTTTGAAAACCCAATGCTGTCTTGTATCGTTAAAGTGATATTCTCGGTATTTGTATCACAAAACACCTCTTGTAGAATGATCACATGGGTTTCCTAAGGCAATGCAAGAAGTTTTTCTCGTCTTCTGGGCTGGCTGTGATCTATAAGACTTATATCCAAAGCTTGAGTATAAACCCCATTTCTAGGTTGGTGCTCCTGCAACTTCCTAAAACCGCTTAGATAATATTTAACGTAGAGCATTTGAATAGATTGGGTTAATTCATGGGTTCATTTACGACTCTTGAACATCGTCCTAAAGTTTCTTGTCTCACCCTTATGCATTCATCTTCTTCTCAAACAGTTCATCCATTAAACTCGCGCTTCTAGGAATGTTCAAAAGTATACCCTCGAACCCAACTTCTGTCGTACTGTCAAGTACAGAGATTTGTTCTTTAGCCGTACTACTTTAATGTGAAACGCTTTACCATACTCTGTCTTTCCCACTTTCCCAGTCATTGCAATATTCAAGAACTCAAAACCAATGTGCACCGACAACTAGTTTCAAACCATCTCTCCTCTTTCTGATGCTCACACTTTTCCTTGCATAATAAGGGTAGTAATTTCAGCTTGAGTCTGGGCTTATTATAAAAAAAAATCCCAACATTATTTGTCTAGAAAGCGGTCAACAATCCAGAAATAATTTAAGCACTTAAGGCCGATATAATCTTAGGAATATTTGAGCTAAAACTCGAAATTATCTACAAAGTTTTGAAATATTTGAGTGACTGAATTCGCTACAGTGAAGCTGGCTTTGGCAGTAACTTAAAGACGTTATGTTCAATTATTAATGGAGATGTTTTTTCTTACTAATAAAGCCATAATATATAAGAAAATTTAATTTGGTTTATTCTACTACAGTTTTTAAAAGAAATAAAATTTCATTCGATACCAATAAAGCGATGAATTCAAGACATGTTTCGATTTGGAACCTCATTTTTTCAAGAATATTTAATTTGGCCCAATAGATGGGACTTTTTTAATCTAGTATATCTGTTAAGTTGATATATCTGGGCAGAACCTAAGTGGGAACTCGGAACAAATAGCTTAGCAACGAATGCTTTAGCTTATGCCTCCAATAAAATAAATTTTGTCTTTGATGTCTGCAGGCGAACTTTATTTTTTTGTAAATTACTATCGTATTTCCTAAGTCGAATGAAGAAAATCGGTCAAACAATTCAGCCCCAGTTATCAGTTAATTTTCTCTAGGTAAGTGAGTACTTTGAATGCTCATTGCTATTGGTTCTCTTGTGGCCCTTTTTTAAGAATGTATCTTTTTTGGAATCAACTTCTCTACAACATATCTATCATTCTCGTCATCTTATTTGACATATTTAAATTCGGATTCGAAATAATCGTTTTCAGTTCGAAATATTTTGTTATTCAAAACCAATCTACAGATGGAAGCAGAGAGATATGTACATACCTACATATTGAATTTCTCATTTCGGATATATTTACCTACACATTCTCAAATAATCATCATCATCACAGTAAATTGGATGCGGATTAGCATCTAAATGGCTCATATTCTAAAAAGTTATAAAGTTTGCTTCTCTGGTGCTGGTGCGGTATACAATAATTTTTAATACCTCCCATATTGATAGTATAGTTATTGTGGTCTTATGTTGTATAAATGCTAATTTTAACTTTTTGGACAAAAGTTCCTCTATATTACGTACCTTTTGGATTTGTTTCCCAAAATAGCATCAGGGGATGCACAGAACAGCACGCAGGAGTCAATGTGAATGCTTCTAACAATTCCATATTCTAAAATTTTTTAGACACAGAAATATATGTATGTATGTATATGCAAATAGCAAGCAAGTAATTTTTATATTTATATTTTTGAATACAAAAAAGCTTAAGAACCTACCTACTAATACAAAACAAAATACATTTGCATAGAAAAACTTGTAGAAAATTTGAATATTTCATAAGATCACCAATCTATGTTAAGTTAACAAGTCTATGTTAGGTATACGAGTATAGGCTATAAGATGTTTTATGTGCGGATTTATTATGATTTGATTAGGTTTCTTTCTAGACCATTGACCCTTTAATAATGTGAGATAAGTGTGCGTTTATATTTTTATCGTTCTAATCTTTTTAAGACATTTTGTCTTTTGACCTAACCATTTTTTGAGTTGAAGGTCGACTCTAAAGAACCTGTTTAAAGTTTAGTAGTTAAGTAATCCACGAAGCAATATATTTTTTTTTTGTTTTTTGTTTTTTTACGGCTTAGAGTTCAAGAAATGAAATAAAATTTGTATTTTTATGTTAATTCCTTCAACATACGTTTATGAGTCTGCACTTTACCTTTTTTGTTTGTTTGAAATATAGAAGAAAATATTTCTTAAGATTTAAAGTAAGTATAAAAAGATTCTGAACCATTTCAAGTTAATAGTTGATCGAATCAATCATTATTATTTTTGGAGTATGTAGTACCCGTGGCGTGATGGTTAGTGCGTTGGACTGCCGGCTTGACCCCAGAGTGAAGGTAATTTGCTACATGGCCCTCATACGGCCGATGATCGTTTATGGTTGTCCTGTGTGGTTCAGCATTGCCCCTTCCCAGATGGAGAAGTTTCGGGTGTTCGAGCGACAGTGTTTACGACGCTGTACTGGCTTATATCGAACAGCCAAATCTTCTTACGTGCATTACTATTCCAACGAGGTCCTATACAACGGGGCTAGAATCAACAGAATTGTCAATTTCCTGATAAAACTCGTTCGAAGTCACATTGCAAGAGCTATTTCTTCCACCAACAATTTAATTTTCGGGGCGTTCTATCCGAACGACGAGTTTTTTGAAAGTGCACGCTTGAGCGGCTTCATTCCACCAGAGGCATTCCTCTTTTTAGATAGATGCGGTCTGATACAGGATAGATTGGCAGTTCCGCTAATCTACCACGTCAGACGACGAACCGTGGATAGGCGACTCCTGTACAATCGGGACGTGATGGCACAAGGCGGAGCAGAGCTCCTTCGGTTCAGTAGGGCTGTGTCCAAACGGGACCGAACTGATAGGGTGAAGCAGGAGAACCAGTTTTGGGGGCTTCAATCGGCACTTGATTGTGGGTAGTCGGGATGGGGTTTTAAGCCTTGGCCGGCTTACATACTTGTTTTATAGTTTTAGGGTTTAGTTTTAAGTAGAATAGGAATAGTGGCACAAAAAAAAATACAAAAAAAAAATAAAAAAAATAAAAAAAAAATAAAAAAAAATAAAAAAAACATGAAATAAAAAAAAAATAAATTAAAAAAAAAAGAAAACAAAATATGAAAAAACAATAAACGTTAGATAGTTAGATTTGCTGCTGTGGTTGTTCTATGTTTTAAGTAGTTTATAGGTAGAATAGGTAGTTTAAGTTAGCTTTAAGTTTTATATTAAGGACCATATTTTAAGTAGTTTTTAAGTAAAAATAAAAAAGGGTATTGATATTAGTTTTTTTTTATTTTCTAATAAATACAAAAATAAATAAAATGCAATTGAAGTTAAATAGATCTTAGGGTCGAAAGGCATTAGCATTAAGTATTATTGTTTAACTTAGAGTGTCCGTACGGGACCAGTAAGTTTGTTGTAAGTTATGGTTAATTAGGCTAGTTTTATGAATTTTTGTCTAGCTTTAAGATTGAATTAATAAAAATAAATTTAAAAAAAAAAGAAAAAAAGTTGGACTGCCATGCCAGAGGTCTTGGGTTCAATCCCTGCCTATGCCATCTAAAATTTTTTTTCACGGGTACTACCTCTTGCGAGAAATTGACAAATTCTCCAAGAGTAATTCTTGTCATGAAAAGTGCTTTCACAAATAAGCCGTTCGGATTCGGGTTTAAACTGTTAATCCTCTCCATTTCTGACAACATTACTCGTACACAGGAATGGTTGACAATTGTAAGTCACTAGGCCTTATTTCTCAAAGAACTGTTGCACCACCTAATTTATTTTTGGAGAAGTAAAAGAATTATAACGAACAATGTCTGCATAGAAGAGGTCTCTACTGTTTATTTTCTATTTGTATAATGTGTAACGATAACTAATTTAAATGATTAATCTACATAGAATTGAAATTGATAAATTAAATTACAGTTTATATTGAAATTTAACGAAACTAAACTGAAAATACCAACCAAAGTTTGATATTTAAAAAAAAACTTAACGAACCTTTCAATGTACGCTTAAACTAAATCTTTAAATATTAAAAAATATTGAAAAGATAAAACATTCAAATCATTTAAATTGCAACTTACAAAACAAATTACGAGTATCATTGCGTTAAATTTTCACCATAGCTTTAATTGCTTGGGCTTGGTTTATATCAAGAATGAGGCATTTTTTCTCCTTGTTAAGTTTTTTTAACCAATAAAGTATTGGAAATTGTTGTTGTTAAATCGAACAAATAAATCAAGAACTCTTTTTCGGTTATTATTATGGTAGATATGTGTTTCTCAAGTAGAAATATATTGTAGATCAAAAATCTCATCGTTTGCCTTAACATGTTTTAAATATATTTCTTAAGCAATCTTATAAGTTCAGCTGTAAGTCAATATCAATGGTTGACAATGTTTTGTTCCTAGCAATCAAATTGCACTTTATAAATAGGTTTTGATAGTCTTAATTTTTGAGATATTGCTTTTTTAGGCTATCTAAATTCATAAAGGAGCCTTTTTCGATTAAATTCGTGATGGTTTTCCAAATTTATAATGTCTTCTTTGATATTCAGTTGAAATTCTTTTAGTATTTCATAAAATATTCGAAAAAAAACTAAATAAGCTTAGATATTTCATAACGCTAAACCATTTTTGCTAAAACTGTTTTCAACAGAAGTATGAAAAACGGGTTGAAGGTAATTTCTTATTTTTGTCGTCTAAGCAATTCTTTAATATCAAGTTACAGATATTTTTGAAACTTGAGTAGATAGTTATATGTTGAGTTTTAACTAAGCCTTAAAAACGCAATTAATTCGTATTTTGAAAAGTTGCAAAGTAAATCTTAGATTGTATTGTATTGTACTAAGGTCAAATATGCATTGAAATAAATTGGTGAATCAATATCTATCAACACATTCAGCTAAATAAGGACATCCTCCTTGAAAAACAAATTGCGAGGCTATGTCTGAATAATTTTGTGCCCAGCTAATGGTGTAAGAAAGAAATACATCAATGGTAATATTCTGCACTTGATGAACTACTCCGCAGACGGTTGCTTTGCTTATTCCGTGCATAGATGCAACACTGTGATACTGGGCTCCATTTCTAGCCCAAAAAGTTGTTACAAGGGACTTAAACACATATTAATTTTGCTATTAATTCGATGTAGTACCCGTAGCATGATGGTTAGTGCATTGAACTGTCATGCAAGGGGTCTTGGGTTCAATCCCTGCCTGTGCCATCTAACTTTTTTCACGGGTACTGCCTCTTGCGAGGAATTGACAAATCTTCCAAGAGTAATTCTTGTCATGAAAAGTGCTTTCTCAAATTAGATGTTCGGATTCGGCATATAAACTGTAGGTCCCTTCCATCTCTGACAACATTACACGCACACAGGAATGGTTGAGAGTTGTAAGTCACTAGGCCCTGGTTCTTCATGAACTATTGCGCCACCTAATTTATTTATTAATTCGATGTTACTTTTCGTTAATCGAAAACTCACTTTTGTCGGCATTTCCGATATACAAGTTAATTCTTAGTTTTACTATTCTTTGGTCACTTTGGTCACAGCTTTTCAAAAGTAACGTTTTTTGCTATAAACTGTCAAATTCAATTGAAAGATGGCTACAATTTCTCTACGAAATCAGACATTTTTGAAATTGTGATGACCTTAAAATTCAACATTCATATTCTTTGGTAAATTCGTCAAAATAAAAATAGCCTATGCCTTCTTCATTTTCAAAACGATTCATATATTTTTTTATTAGTTTTCGACAACTTTTAAAACCAACTCTTATTTGCAAATAAATTTCTCTTTGCAAATTACTGAAATGTTTCTCAAAATTCTTAATATAATTTGCAAAATTCATTGCTTGGTGCAACAAAATGACCAAATACTCTCCAAAAAAAAACTTTCCAGACTTTTCAGTTGAAAGTTTGATATTTACGAAAATGTATCTCTTAACTTTAGCACAACGCATACAAATTGTCAAAACCTACTTCAAAAATGGTGATTCTGCCACAGCTACACTACGCAAGTAATTGGCAAAATTGTGAAGAAATTTGAAGAGACTGGATTGGTTACAGAAATTGTGAGGCGGAGGTGTGATTGGACCTTACTTCTTCGAAAACGACGATGGAACGACTGTCACCGTCAATTCGGAACGCTATAGCCATATGATAACCGACTTTTAAACGACCTGTTTTGAAGAATTCGACTTGAAGGATATGTGGTTTCAACAAGACGGTGCCACTTGCCACACAACTCGAGCGAATATGGCTTTATTGCAAGAGACATTTCTTGGCAGCGTTATTTCTCGTCGTGGCGATATCAACTGGCCACAAAGATCATGCTATTTGACACCGCTTTACTTTTTTTGTGGGACTACTTAAGACCGTGTTTAGGCATATAAACCTTTAACTCTTGAACACTCAAAAACTAACATTCGTCAACTTGTGGCTGAAATACCAATATGTGTCAAAAAGTGGTCGAAAATTACCTCAAAAGAATCGATGCTTGCAACAATTCACGTGGAGGTAATTTAAATCATGTAGTGTTTTAAAAATAATGTCAAAACGTTCAAACCTTATAATAAAAAAGAAATATCATGAAAACCAATATTTTATATGTGTTTTATTTACATTTACTTTTGAAACCACAAAATGGATAACCCTGTTCTTACCAAATGACTTTGTTAAGTCCTACTCCAAGTTTAAATATGTTCTTTATTATTAAAATAGACGATTTCACGTCTTTCTAAGGTAATTTAATTTTAAAAAAAGAGGCTGGGACGCGATCCACACTGATAAATTCCCTCCCGTCTATCGATTTGTCTTGCTTAAAAGGTTTGTAGGTTTTCGTGTTTTGTCAAAAAAGTTGTAGATTTTTTTTTTTATGAAAAAACCGACTGTTGGATTTTTATAAAAAAATTACTGAATGTCGCAAACAATATTTTCTGTGTAATAAAATTACTTTGAAGCCAATTTTTAAATGTTTGAAAAGATGTTTGAGTCCAAGGTAAATTTTTACCAAGTTTTAGTATTTCCTTTATAGTTTTTTTTTTTTGTAAGAAAACTATCAATTTGATTTTTCTCAAAATTTTAACGAATGTTGAAAACAATATTTCTTATAAGACAAAATTAGTTTGGAGACATAACCTCATACTTTTGAAAAGATATTTGAGTCGAAAATCAATTTTTTAACAACTTTTAGTAATGTGTTTTTTAGGTTTTTATTTTTTGTAAAAAACTGTCAATTCGATTTTTCTCAAAATTTTACCGAGTGTTGAAAGCAATATTTTTGATAAAATAAAATTAATTTGAAGCTAATATATTTAATTGTTGAAAAGATATTTGAGTCTAAAAGCAATTTTTATCAACTTTTAGTAATGTTTTTTTTTTTAGGTTTTTACTTTTAATAAAAGAAACAATCAATTCATTTTTTCTCAAAATTTTACCAGATGTCAAAAACGTTATTCTTCGTGGCACAAAATTATTTTTGCAATAAAATCATTTTTTGTTCGTAAAGTTTTCGAGGTGACAAATATTTTTATTTCAGTATTTTCCGATTTATAAAAAAAACTATTAATTGGATTTTTTTTCCAAAAATATGTATGTATATGTAGTAGTTTGGTATTATGTTACAATATATAATTTAAAACTTAAATACTTATTCAGTAGAAAGATATTAATATAGCATATCAAATCTCTGTGTGTAGCTTACCAAATGTATATCTAAATACCGAAAATAAAAATCTATCTATCTAATTTAAAACTTAATTTAAGTCTCTAGCATTATTGGGTTAACCAAAATTTTCACTTTTTTTTAAATTGCTACGGTAAAAAAACCACCCACTCAATTTTTGTAGAGTCCTTTCTGCAGCTTTCTGCATTATTATATGTATAATAAAATTTATTTGAAGTCGATATCTCAGCTATGGACGACGAAAAAAACTTCGCGAACGTAAGAACATACTTACACACGTACGCACGGACATCTATCTAAAAATGTTTTATACAGACTCTAGGGGCCTTGAAACGTCGAGAAATGTCAAAATTTTCAATTTGACAAATCGACAATCGACAACCGATTACTTTAACTTCCTATGGGAAGTTAATAACGATGTCTAATTTCTTCAAATATTAAATTATAATTTACAATTTGTTTTAAGTATGAAAACTTCTCCTTCAATTAATCCTTAACATATGTTAACACAAAACAATCATACAAATTTAAGTAGAAGAATTTATAGTAGCAGTTATATTCTTCGTTATCGAAATAACCTTTCCTCCACAAATGGTTCACTATATATCATAAATGGTACAATAAACGGGGCCAACTGAAATAAGCTTCAAAAAACACCACACAAAGGTATATATACTAAAGAAAAAATAAACTAGAAGTACTTTCATCCTTAATGTTCAACATTCCATCTTCAAGAAAAAACATTTGAAAACAAGGTATATAAGCTTCACCAAACGACACAAATTAATCAGATAACATACAAGAATGAACTTGAGTATTTTATGCTCTCTTATTGTGGGCTTTGCTATAGCAAAAAAGCATAAAGCTGTTCTAAAAAGACAAGTCGATGGACTTACACTTAATATGTCAAAAATAAAAAATAGCTATTGTATTTTTAAAAGAACAAGAACATAACATTAAACAACTAAAAAAAAGCTACTTACTTTTAAGTTCTACACGAAGTTTTAATGTTTTGATCTTAAACAAAAAGCAACTACCAGAAAGAACAACAAAAATCCTTAAACAACATTCTTCACAATTTGACTTTCTCCTTGAGGAATACATTTTTTTCTTCATAATGGACACAAAATTGCAAACAAATTTCTCTAAGGACATTTTTGCATTTCCTTGGAGTAAATGGAATTTAATGCACATTACAGGACACCCAGGATGTTGATGGAGATGAAAATGAATATATTTTGAAGGCTATACTCGTATAGCCTATGGGTAGATATTTATAATTCGTCAATAGCAAGAAAGTGTCTAGTAAATATTTTTGCAGAAAACAGGACATTCAATTTAAACTATGAAATGTATGTATTTGAAATTTACCTTTACTCTACTTATACCTTTAACTATATGTATGTCAAAAAGTCAAATACAAAAATAAGGATAATTAAAAATAACGCTCCAGACGAAGAATATGAAGAAATGCAAATTAATGAACTCAATTTTAAAGCCTTGTATTAAATTTGTTTTAACTTTATTCGATAAACAAAATAAGCAAGAAAAAAAACTATTTGAACAATTTAATCCTTATTTAAGTAGGTCATAGCTTTAAGCTGATTACAAAAAAGGTACAAAAATGGGATGGGAAATACAAAAAGTTTCTTTTTAAATATTTGTCTTTATAGATAAAACTAAAAGTACTTACAACTACCTAACTACAAATAATATTCTATTCAATGAAAAGTACACTTAAATATATTTGTTTTGCTAAAGTTTCTGTGTATTATGTAGGTTCTAATAATACGAGAAAAGTGTGGGCTAGTAATTAACATTAATGAATAAAGTTTCTTGTTTTCCTAAAAATGTTTTGGGAGAGAGAAGATCATTTAAATGAATGGTTTTTGGCACAAACGAGGACAAATACATTAGCAATGTTTAGAAAGTTCAAAAGTACCTTTTTTGAAGATAATGTTGTATAAAGTTGTACAAATATGTGTTATTATTGTTATGACATTTTATTGATTATGTAGATCTTACTTAATTGGTCGACCTTGAATATTATATACAAAACAATTAATTAAATGAAAATATTAAGAAAACATTGTTGGACACATTTAAAATATAACTTTCAAAGAAAAACTCACTCGGGCGCTGTTAGTAATTCAAATACCTACTTCAAAGTATTTTATGTCACACACTTATTGTTTTGTTTAAATTTGAAGATAAGGTGTTTTTAATATCTTTGAATTTAAAGAAAACACAACAACATGTTTGTGAGGTATGATTGAACTGTTGCATCCTTGAAAGTCCTATCAATGTCATGTATTCAATATCCTAAATATAACATTTCCTATGACTCTGACTTACCACATGTTTGTGACTCTTAGATAAGCTAATGTCAGTATAAAAGAGTTTCTCTACCCAATATTAATACAACAAATTTTAATATTTTTGTTTTAACTCACCAATGCTCATTTAATTCATTTATACACTAAATAAAAAAACAGCAGGTCCTATGTGACTGTCGTCTGGTATTTCATAAAAAATGCCTCTAAAATTCTTAATACGCTGCCTTTGAGATGCATATACCAAGAGTTTCTACAAAACGAGTCAAATAAGAAAATGAACCACATTCTAGAAATATTTGTGTAAAAATACGATTGTTTTATCTGAAACATCGGCATTAAATATGCCGATCTACAGTCATATAATTGAATCTGGAAAATTTCTCATAAAGCGATTTTTAATTTAATTATTATTTATTTTGTCTTTTTATAGTAAGCGAATACTCAAGGGGATATTACTTACTGCCCTTATTACCTCAGACACAGTGTAGGTATAAGACAAAGAACAGAGGGTTTAAAAGGAGGTGTCGTTGCTCATTGGTTGTAAATTCCTGAAAACTGCAATGACTGGCAAGGACAGATTGTAGTAAGACATTCCACATTCGCTTAGTACGGTTTAGGAATGAAAATCTGAACTTGACAATATGGCCGAAATTGGGCTGGAGGGTATATTGATGGACATTCTTAGAAGCGCGATTATTACGGTTCAACTGTTTAGAGGGGGAATGCTATTGCTCTTGAGCATACACCCTTAAAATAACGGTAAAAAAGGGTTAGACAAGACACTTTACGACGATGTTCAAAGCGACGTAATTGAATCAATGATGATATTATCACCAATAAATTTAAATGCTCTGAGGTTTGAGAAAGTTTCAGGAGAACCAGCCCCAGAGATAGGAGTTATAATAAAGCTTTAGAAGTGTAATAGCCTTGTAGAAAAAAACTAGATTAGAGGGGAGAAGTGGTTCCACAAGAAGTGGTTGTTGATGCACATACCGAGATCACCGAGAGTTCAATCTGATTGATACAATTGCCATCCATGGATAAAGGCAAGTATTAGGTTTTCGAAGCATTAAATTCCATACAGTTTTTTATTTCCCATCGTACAATGCTATTTAGGTCGGAATTTAATGAGCTTGTCTTTGCAGTTCCACATACGAAGAAGAGGGATGTGATTCTGAAAACGAATATAAAAAGCTAAGAGTACAATAGGCGCCGAAACAATGTATTGAATTGAAAGTCATTCAGGAGATCATTAATAAAAATAAGAAAGAATGTTGGAAACAGTACAGGCACTCCAGCATTTATTTTGTATTTTTCAGACTTGAAACCATTCAATGCTCCTTGTATTGAACTATCCAAAAGGTGTTTTCTAATCCAATGAATAAGGATTTCATGAAGACCGAAATCACGCATTTTCGGTTAGAGAGTTAGTTGCCAAACCCTATTAAATGCTTTAAAATATCCAGCGCAATTATCTTACTTTCTCCATAACGATGCGTAAAGATTTGCTCCACTGTTCGCTGAGATGAAGCATGAGATCAACAGTTGCCTTGAAAGCCGTATTGCCCGTCGCGTCGTTAAGAAACTTTTGATCTTCGAAGTATTTCTTGAGCTGACACATAATCATTGTTTGAATGGCCTACGAAAATAGGGACGTATTAGAGGGTAAGGACTATTCGCCCTTTTTTAGGTATGGGCTAGACAAATGCTTTTTTCCATCTACTCCCAACGAGACCTAAGGAGTAGGTTATATGAAGAAGCTTACGCAGTAGTTGTGCCAGCGTTAAAGAACACCTTTTCAGAAGAAAAGCGTGGATGAGATCTCTTAGGACTCTCGTCACAGTAAGAGTGCGAAAAATGATTGATCCCATAGAGTAACTATAGCTCTCAAGTACAGGGGGAATCATAGCACTCATTGCACACTTTACTTAAGCAAATCAATTTTTAAATATTGATCTTAATATGGATTTATTTTTACAAATGTTTCTTTTTAAAATACATACAATTTTATTGATCATATAAAAGTGGACCAAAACAAAATATCAAGAAACCAAACTCGTAAAACTTTACCCTTAAAAAGCATGTGTTAACCTTGATAAAAAGGCAAATGACTTTATATTCCGTTAAAATTGTATCATGCCTTATGGCATAACTGGTAAAAAAAGTTAATTGTTTAAGATTTGCATCAAACTGTGTATTATGGTGGCTTTTGAAGCACCCATTAAAATTAATTTTAGAAACAATTTTAAGAATATTCATAGAAGTATTTTATTTACCTGTTTATAAAAGAGTATGTATGTATGTATTTCATTTGTATGTTAAATTTAATGCAAATGAGATGTAAAACACATTTAAGACAATTTTATTTTATCTCAAAAGAAGATAGAAAACATCTATCTATGTTTTTATGTGTGTATCTTTCTTATCTACTTTGTTTAACAGAACCTAATTATACAATTTATTTAACAGCCTTAATTGACATGAATCTTAATGACAAAAGTGCGTCAACTTTTTCAGTAAAGATCATCAAAACATCCACCTCTACTCCGCTCCGCTTCGAAACCAACAAATCGTGAAAACTCACTTAACGCTTTGAATGCCATTTTGAAGAATTTTTGTTCGTGTCAAATATAAAATTGCGTATCAAAGTTAATGTCCCTTGTAACACAATCCTAATGTGCCCAATGTTTTTTTTTTTTTTTATTTTTATTTTTTGAAAGGTGACATTTAACCTGATTTTTTTTCGAACAAACCTTTCCTAATTTAAATATGAAACAATTTTAAAACTTACAAGAGAAAGGAGCAACAACAAAATATAACGTAGGCATCCAGGAAACGTGTCTCTTTGACGCATATATAACAAGGACAGGTAAAAGGTAGATTTAATCTTGGTAGATGGCATGACATAGAGACATATCCTTGAGGAGTTTACATATTACATTCATACTTATGTATGTATGTTGTATAAATGTAATTTCAAAGGAACTTCCGTTTTCTTTTATGGTTCCTTAGACAAGAATATGTATATATACGCTAGAGACCTTGTCACCGTGTTATCTTTTCTCCTTATTGTTGATGGTTTACTGGCATAAATAGTGAAGTTGTTTTTTTGTTCTTTATTAAGAAAAGAAAGACCCTTTTAATTTTGTGCATGCTTTTTTTTCATAACTTTTAATAAACCCGTGTTTTTTTTTGGGTCTTGGGTCTATCATATTTTTATTTTTTAAATAATATAAAGTGTAAAGTGTCTAAGGCCTCGACTTGTTATATTTTTATTTGCATTCTGCGTCTTAGTTTTTATTTGAAATCCCTCTGAGAGCTTTAAAAAAAATCACTTTTTATTTTATACTTTTTGCTTTGTTTCTTTACAGATTTAAAAAATGGATTAATTTTGTGTCATCTCTATTTTAAGGTAAGCTGACGGAAGTAATTTTATTTTGTTTTATTTATGAACAGTAGTAAAAGAAAAACATACATACTTTTAGTAGCAGAGCTTAAAATTTCTGTATTCTTCTTCCCTAACCAATCTTTTTGGATTTTATTTAAAGACAAAAAAGAGGCTGGGATGCGACCCACACTGATAACTTCCCATCCCGTCTATCGATTTGTCTTGCTTAAAAGTTTGTCTAAATGTATCAATTCTTGCCAAATTTGCGTTCTATTTTTTGTAGATTTTATTTTTTTTATGAAAAAACGGACTGTTGGATTTTTATAAAAAAATTACTGAATATAAAAAACAATATTTTCTGTGAAATAAAATAAGTTTGAAGCCAATATTTTTAATTTTTGAAAAGCTCTTTGAGCCGAAAATCAATTTTTACCAACTTTTATTAATTTTTTTGTTTAGGTTTTTATTTTTTGTAAAAAAACTGTCAGTTCGATTTTTCTCAAAATTTTTCCTAATGTTGAAAACAATATTTCTTATAAGTTAAAATTAGTTAGAAGCCATAATCTCAAATTTTTGAAAAGATATTTAAGTCGAAAATCAATTTTTACCAACTTTTGTTAAATTTTTTTTTTCGGTTTTTAATTTTTTGTAAAAAAAACTGTCAATTCTATTTTTTTCAAAATTTTACTGAATGTTGAAAAGAACATTTTTTGAAAGATAAAAGTAGTTTAAAGCCAATATCTCAAAGTCTTGAAAAGATATTTGAGTCAAAACTCAATTTTTACCAATTTTTTTTTTATTTTTTTTAGGTTATTATTTTTTGTAAAAAAACTGTCAATTCGATTTTTCTCAAAATTTTATCAGATGTCAAAAACATTATTCTTCATTGCACAAAATTGTTTTGGAAATGAAATCATATTTTAGTCGTAAAATTTTCGAAGTGACAAATTTTTTTTTTCATTTTTTTTTATTTATAAAAAAAACCGTTAAATGAATTTTTTTCCAAAAATATAATTGTTTTGTATCACGTTACAATATATAATATAAAATTTAATTCAAGTCTCTAGCGTCATTGGTTCATGAGATATTTAGGGTTAACCAAAATTTTCACCTTTTTTTTAAACTGCTATGGTAAAAAAACCACCCACGCAATTTTCTTGAGAGCCCTTTCTGCATCTTTCTGCCTTATTATCTGTATAACAAAATTTATTTGAAGTCGATATCTCTTCTGGTTCTTGAGCTATGGACGGCGAAAAAAACGTCGCGAACGTATTGACGTACACACGCACGCACAGACATCTTTCTAAAAATCTTTTATTTCGACTCTAGGGACCTTGAAACGTCGAGAAATGTCAAAATTTTCAATTTGTCAAATCGGACCCATTACAATAACTTCCTATGGGAAGTTAATATGAACTTATTTAACGAGGTTAGGTTATACTTCATTGTCCATAGTCATTTTGAATATCAAGGTGTGTGTCACCGTCTTGTTGAAACCACATATTCTCAAAATCGTATTCTTCAATAGCACGCAAAAACAAGTCCGTTATCATATGACCATAACGCTCCGAATCGATGGTGACAGTCGTTCCATCGTCGTTTTCGAAGAAATAAAGTCCAATCACACTTCCGGACCAAAGAGCGCACCAAACAGTGACTTTTTGTGGATGTAATGGCCTTTCTTCAGTTACTTGAGGATTTAAATCAGAGCTACCCGATCTAACGCATGGACTTTCCTATTGAAATGACAAAGTTATACATTTTTTAGCCTCATTAAAATAATATGATACCTATGCAAATAAACGTTTTTTTAAATCTAGTACAAATTTTAGAAAAATTGAAAGTTCGACTTATACGATAAGATCTTTGCCCTGACAATAAAACTTATTCATAATGGACTTTCTTAACCGTGCTCGTTTGAAAAAAAACTTTAAGCACGTTGAAAAGAGTCAAAACGTGGATAAGTTCAAATAGGATCGAAAATGGTTTGAATTGTGTAATTGAATAATATCAAAATCATATTATTGGTAGAACACGTTGGACAATAGTTGAAAAAATTTATGTTGAAAAAGTGACAGGTTTCCCTAAAACAAATTACTTTTAGAAAAGATGCGCCAATTTTGTTTACAAGGCCGAGTTACTATAAATTCACGAAAATTAATAGCACACACAGTTTATCATTTGGAATTTATGCGTACAGTTAATTAACCAGTACCATAGTTTGTGTCAGTTTTTTAGAGTTATTAAACTTAGAATACAAATCAGTTAACCCCTTAAGACATTTTCTTCTAAATTAATAATTTCTCTGCCGTTTTTACTTCATGCAAAGCTCTCTCATCAAAATTGGAGGTAATTTCAAACGAATTAGTTTTAATAGCTGCTACATCATCAAAATTTAAATCCAATGTCATATTACGTCTTTCCGTCATTCGCATTCAGGCTACATACCACCTACTATACGGTCTTGAATAGTTTTAAGAACTACTTTTTTAACCAACCAAAATTCATCCATCATCCGAACTTCCGCTTGAAGCTTAAGAGTTTTCATAAACAGAGGAGAGATCCCCGTTTCCCGCATGACATCGTAATTCGGAGTCCGATACGCAAAGAAAACTCCACCAGAAAGGAAATCTATGAGGCCATCAAAAAAAAGTTAGAACTCAGAGTACACCCCTGTCTTACTCCTAAAGTGGTGACAAGACAATCCGATGGCTTAGTTCCGTTTCACACTGCAGTCCGTGTATTTCTGAAAAAAATTTCCACCACATATCCTTATTTCAGTGACATTCCAGGACTATGGAATCGAAGTTTTTTACCTTGCAACAAAAAGCTTTCTGCTATACTTTTCAGGACAAAAATGGTGTCTATAATTGTATAGCCACTCCGAAAACCTGCTTAAAACTCTTAGTAAGCTATTTGAAGAAATCCACTCTGTAAGACGCTTGTAAAAGACCGTCTTGAAAATCGTATACGAGGCATTTAGAGAAACAGTATTCCGCTCCAATTTTCGTATAAGTCGTCCAATGAAGATCCTTTTTATGAATTGGGCAGATAACTGTATGAAAAAACTCAGCCAGGTATAGCTCACCATCCAATACTTTATTAAAAACCACAGCTAGGTTTAACTAAAAGTGTTCTGTCACCAGCTGATTTGCCTTCCTTAAGAGATTTTAAGGCTAGTTCAGTATGCTTCGTAGTGATTATTTCATCAAGGCTGTCGTTGGTGAATCCAGGAACTGCTAAACACTATATTGCTACAGAAGTGGTCGGATTAAGTAGCTCGTTAAAGTTATCACGCAGTGCAATGTGTTTATTCTGAGCTTGGTGATAATTATTCGGTTTTTATACTATTTAGTTCCCCCTGCGCCATAATGTCCAGAATTCTGATGAACTTTTACACAGGGCTAGCCTGGAAGCTTGTTGCTCACCGTATGCTTTCTTTTTCCTTTTACACAGGAAGTACAGGACGTACAAGGGTCCTATTCGATTTGACATAATTACTTCTAAACCAATTTTGTTTAGAGTATCTGAACAACCTCAGCCAGGCAAATAATGTTTTGCGCACTTTTTGACACTCCTCGCCCAACCATGGTTTTCCTTCTTGCTTATAAACACCTCTCACACTAGATATTTGCTGATACGAAGTTCTTATCATTTGTTCAAGTGATTTAAAGTCTAAGTAAGTATTTCTTTGAAGAATTGAGTCAAGAAGACGTCTATAAGTTTCCGCCTTATCATAATTTCATTTCATTCTAGGATGTAAACTTATTGTCATAGTGTCATCATTAGACTGATCATCTGTTTGAAAAGTGACACTTAATAGTAGATGGTCGAAAGAGGATACTAGTTTAACC
The DNA here is from genome assembly GCA_920104205.1 of Eupeodes latifasciatus. Lineage (NCBI taxonomy): Eukaryota > Metazoa > Arthropoda > Insecta > Diptera > Syrphidae > Eupeodes > Eupeodes latifasciatus. The sequence goes on from OV049924.1 coordinate 146,220,296, forward strand.
TTGAGATCATTAAAAAATTGTTTCCAGTCTTTTTCTCTATATAAAAGTAGAGATCACAAGCAAATTGTTCGCAAATTTGAGCATTTTCATGCGACTTAAAAGTACCATTTCAAAAAAAAATAGAACATACAATTCCGTAAATTCCAATCGGAAGCCCAAGGTCCTTTAGGGGCAGTCGACTGGCAAATTTAATAAAGTGGCCATACACATATGATAGGGCTTCATCAGGTTCATGAATTTTCTGATTTTCTTCTATATGTTTATATACCATAATATGTTCATTGGCGCCTTATTTAATAGGATTATTGCTACATATAAGTTCTAGATATACTAAATGTTGTATATACCAACCTATACAAAGACTTTAGATGTATGTATGTACGTACATTGATAAAAATGTAAACAAACTGAATTGAGTTGGTTTTTGTGTTACAGTAGGTGTATCTGTAGGTATGTATATTCCACTCAATCCCTAAAACTATAGGTGCTATAAACACACAACATACGAGTAGACACAAAATCACTATTAGAATTACAACTTTTGCTGATGATGCTGCTTTACTCAACAAAAATCAACAACAACAACATCTAGTCAAAATATAAACACAAACATAACGAGAACTACACAATTTAATGTGTTTTGGGTCATCATCATTGCAGCTCTTGGCTATAGCAGCTATATAGGTAGTAGGCCTAGGTCTACCTAACCTAAGCTAAAGCTAAAAGCTAAGTGCGGGATTTTCAGGGCCGCGCATAAATTACTTTTCGTATAGGTAGCCTCTATTTTTACGCAACAATGCCTTTCAGTACAAGTACATAATACAAATGAATGAGATAATTAGTTAAAACAACCAGAAACTTAGTAGGCACAGTATCGTACACCCACCACAGTACACCATCACCCCACAAGGCTTGAAGTTTAAAGGTAAAAGGTGGGTTTCTAGGTTTTTCAATCGCTTTTAATAGGGCTAAAGTAATATCGCATTTAAATGGTGGAGAAGGAGGATGATGATGATGATGTTGTTGGTGGTGCTGGTGGTGGTTCATTGAAACGCCTAGCCTCTAATCCAAGGCAGATTATTCAATTTAAAGCTTCTTTTCAAGTGTTTAGGTGAATCGTGCTTGAGTATACTATAGCAAGCTAATTGGATGTGAGGTTTAAGTTTTTTTTGTTGTAATTGAGGCCTTGCAAAAGGGAATTATTTTGTGACATTTTTGCTTTTCCTTTTGAAGTGATGGCCGACAGGAAATCATAGTATACTTGAGGCTAGGCATAAATTTCGATTTTGCTAGTTTTTGTGATTTAGGGTATAAACCTTTCGTGACTACCAATGGCTTTCAGGTGTTAACAATAATTAAAGAAAGGCTTTTCGTCACATCAAAAAAGCCCTGATAAGATTCAGAAATCAAGTGAAAAAAGCAAAACTCTTCTCGGTTTGGTTAAAATCGAAAAAATGTTAGCCTTCCTCGTCTCGGTCTTTTGGTTTCGCTCGTGAATGGTTTAATTTGCTATATTATCTTATCTGGTCTCGTTTAGTCTAGGTTTCATTCCGTAAATAGTTTTTAGTTTTAAACATAATTTTAAGTTCCAAACATCATCCAAAAGATATGTATATGGCCTTTCAGAGTTAAGCTTACAAAACAAATTTTTAAACCCATATATTGGGCGGTGTGAATAAAAACGAGTAGGAAAAGTAAATACTTGAACATATCAAAATAACAAGTAAACGCCAAAATTGAAGTGAATAAAACAAGTATTTACTCTTACTCGCGAGTAAATACTTGAGAGTCTAGTAAAACCTGGAAAAATGCCAATTTTGGTGTGAATAAACGCAAGTAAATACTTCTATAGCAAGTAAATATTTGTCTATTCGCAAGTCAGCTCGACCCCAGACTTGTAGTACACGAAAGATGGCTGCATTTATGAACCTGTGTGGTGTGAAACGTTATAGAGACCGGCGTGATATAAGTCCCGATCTATCTAAGGAACTATAACGGTTTGAGAGCGAAAACGTAGATTTTCTTACTTCTCACTTTCTTGATGAAAACACTGATGCAAGGGGTGGAGGATTAACTGCACGGAAAAAGATGGAAATTTTTCTGAGATACGTTAGTGATCCAGGATTCCAAAGTGGTGTTGCCAATGACATGGGAGTTGAAAGAAGTACCGTCAGCAGAACATTTTCAAGTGTATTGGATAAAATAGTGTCGAAGTCTGAAAATTGGATTAAATTTCCACGCTCTATTGAAGATATGGATCAGGCCAATGCAGATTGGGCTTCCAAATTTCGCATTCCGACTGTCATTGGTGCTATAATTTGCACTCACGTGCATATTATGAAACCTTTAGAATTCGGCGACGAGTATGTGAACAGAAAAGGAAACACAACAATAAACATTCAGATGACTTGTGACGCTAATGAAAAAATTACAAGTGTGGACGCTCAATGGCCAGGGAGTGTACAGGATGGCAGGATTTGGCGAGTGAGTGGAATTCAGGACGTGGTGCGCCGCCGATATGATGGTGATGTTTGTCTCCTTGATGATAGCGGATATGGAATTACACCGTGGTTACTGACTCCTTTTGACGAACCAAGAAATGCTCGTGAGCGGAATTAAAATTCGTCCCATGCTCAGGAAAGAGTAATTATTGAACGAGTTTTTGGCCAGATGAAACGTCAACAACAGGAAATGATGCGTAATCTGTGTGGCGATACAAGTATGTACTTGCCTTTTTTGTGAATTCAGTTGTCTCGCGAGTAAATACTTGCTAGTATACCCTCGGGTTGACGAGTACACGGTCACAAGTAAACTCGACGCTTTATTCACATCGGTTTACTTGGAGTTTAAATACTCGTTACACTTTACTCGTCCTACTCGTTTTTATTCACACCGCCCATTAAAAAAATTGTTTGGGTTTATTTCACGATTTTTGTCCTCATACCCCAAAATGACGAACTAAATTTTTAAACCTCTCCTTATTTTGTTTTTCTTGTTCTTTTTGATATCAGTAAAACAGTTTTCAGAGCTTACCTAGAAAAGTTTAAGTATTTTTTATTTAAAGGATTTTGGAATGTTTTCTGTACCTGATTTTTTAAAATTATTTTGTCTACTAATGTCCCATACAAAAAGACCCGAATGCATTGATTTTTTGACTTCTTCTTATAATTTATACGAGTTTTTACTTCCGGAACTACAATGTGGAAAGTATTGCATTCGTAAAAAATTTCGAACTCGAGATTTTAATCAAACATGAAATAACTACATATGTTAGAGAAGTCGAAAAAAATGTGTCGAAAATTTGAATTTTTATAAGCTGTAAGAAACTGCATACTAAACATTTTTTTAAACTAAAATTGACAAAAAATTATATGTAAAAAAAGGTTTTTTAATTCAATACATTTTTGAAGACAAACTTAATTTATTGGTATATTTTTAAATTTTAAAGTTTTAAAATAAAAGTTCAATTTGTAAGCAGAGTCCTTGGATACAGGAGCAAGTTCGTGCGATTTAGTCGTGCACTTTATTTTTCATAACTGTGCTATTATTGAAATGACTATTATCATAAATAAGAATCGTCCAAATTGGTTGACATTATTTTGAGTTTTTACGAAATTAACGAAGGGTTATTAATTTTTTTCTACAGGGGAAGAATATTTTAAAAAATTAACTTCAGTCAATCTGTTTTTAAAAGTATTAATACACTTATCAAAATTGTGTATAGTCTTATCTCAGAGACAAATTAAAAGTTGACTCTGTGGAACTAAATAAACAATTAAAAAATACATTCAATATGAAATGTATGTGCTGAAGCTAATATACCGAAAAGATTTACGACACTGGCGAGAGTCCCTGTCCTTAACAAAGATTAGAGAATCCTCAGCGGAGCACTAGCCATTACGCTAGGCTTGTCCGAGGTTCTCATAGACAGTGACGTCGGAATAATGGGTTGGGACTGCAAACTAGAGAATAATCATTTTGGTCTAAGCCTTGACCGAAGTACACTTATAAGAAGCAGATGGTGGAATAAACGGGGGGAAGGAAGAAGGTATTTCGGGACTTAAAAAATACGAGATGGTCCTGTATTCGACGTACTAATTGTACTCGGGAATTCTTTCCCTTAATGAACGGATTGGTACTTAAACTGGTTAAATTCAAAAGACGAATGTGTGTTGAAATTTCACCTCGCTATATAAAATATTCTGTGAAAAGTCACTGTGAATTGAAGGCTTTGTAACAATACGGTCCAATGAATTGGCTTATCTTCACTCCAAAAACAGCTCTTTTCTTGTTTGCCAAAATTTGGCGTTGTGGTAGGTCGGCTTCACTTTTAAATTCTTCCGCACAATTTTTCACGTAGTGAAGTAATAGAGAACCAATTGCTTCGAACGGTTCCGAAACCATAATTCACCATAATCACTAACACTGGCCGGTAGAGCTGCGATATTTTCCTCAGTTCGCACTCTACTTAAGCCTGTTGGTGGTTTAATGCCCAACAATGTGAAATTGATGCAAAATTTAGTCCAAAGAGCCCGAATAACTCCTCAGAAGGTTGATTAAACTGACGATAAAATGGAAGAAGTGACTGATGAACTTTCTGAACAGATCACGCATTTTGATAATAAGATTCAATAATTTGCAAGCGGTGTTCGTTTATAAAACGATTCATGGTTGAATTATAGAAAGCGTGCAATGATATGTTCTATGTTATAAAGGGTTTTCCATGTTGCGGTTCCAAAAGCATAGGGCTGGAATTCGACATCTTTTAAACTAAATTGTTAAACCAATTTTTTTTCAGTTCAAAATCATAAACCGATCGCTTAACGATCGCACAATGCATACAAATTGTTTAAACCTGCTACAAAATGGTGATTCTGCCACAGATTATGTAGATATTGTAAGCCCTGTGCATCATCGTTGCTCTCGTGCGAATATGGCTTTATTGCAAGAAACTCGTCCTGGCGATATCAACTGGCCACCAATATCATACGATTTGACACCGCTGGACTTTTTTTTTGTGGGGCTTCGCGATAGACCGTGTTTATGCTGATAAACCTTTAAGTCTGGAGTACTTAAAAACCAACATTCGTCAAGTTATGGCTGATATACCGCCCAATATGTGTCAAAAAGTGGTCGAAAATTACCTCAAAAGAATCAATGCTTCCAACAATTCGTGTGGTAGTCATTTAAATGATGTAGTCTTTCACATATAATGCCAAGGTTCAAACTTTATAATAAAAAAGAAATATCATGAAAAAAATGTTTTCCATCTGTTTTATTAACGTTTAGTTTTGAAACCACAAAATGGATAACCCTGTATGTCTTGCAATGCTTTTGGCTTCTCTTCACTCTAACTATGGCAGTTACGATCGTTCAAATATCCTTTCAACTAGAAATGAGCTTTTTCACTGAACACAATTTTTCGATAAAAAAGTAGATTTTCGGCAAACTTATCAAAAACCCATTCACCAAAAATTCAGCGTTATTAGAACGGCCAGAAATTGATATTTTTCGGTCACCACTAACACGGGCTGATAAAGCTGCGATATTTTTCTCAGTTCACACTCTACGCGCACAATGTAAATTTGGTGCAAATCTTACTAACAATAGCCCAAATAGCCGACTCAGTAGCTTGACCATAAAATTGTTGTTGTTTTTAGAACAATTATGTTCAACATTCACCTTCTCTGGGTGCCGGGCCATAGAGACATTCCAGGAAATTGCAAAGCTGACGAACTTGCAAAAAGCGGAACAACTTTACCTCTGCTGGCTCATAATGCTAACATAGGTATCCCTCTAGCTACATGTAAACTTATGCTAAAGCAAGATACCATAGAGAAAACAAACCTCAGGTGGAATAACACCACCACCTGTGTCGCAACAAAACTAATTTGGCCTATTCTTAGCGCCAGGCGCTCAAAACAATTAATCTCTCTGAGTAGATTGCACATTAGCTACGTTATAGGTGTCCTGACTGGGCACTGCTTAATAGGAAGGCATGCTATTCGACTTGGAGCCCCTGCAAATGATTTTTGTAGGAGTTGCATGGACGAAGAAGAAGAGGAGACAATCTCTCATCTTCTGTGCACAGGCCCTGCCTTATCAGTTATCATACAGACGTAGAATCCACCTTGGAGACTACTACTTTAACGATACCAGCGATCTAAAAAATTCAGACATTACTAGTCTCCTACGCTTTATTCGAAGCTCCAATTGGTTCAACGAGTTAAGCTGATTAACTGATCCATGTGGTATCACAATGGACCATACTTTGGTCTAAGTGTGTTGGATGTCCCAACCAACAGCCACTTTCACCTAACCTAACCTAACCTAGAACAATTCATGGTTAAATTAGGCCAAACTGAAGATGTTTGACTGTAACACAAATAACGAAACGTATATGAGCTGTCAAAGCCAGTGTTTCCAAACAGAAAATAGCAACAAAAAAAAACACCCATTATAACATGCACAACAGCTTTTCAAACGTATTTTTTAAAATGCACATTCATTGTCTTATTAAAATTTAAAGATAAAAAGCGTTTAATGATAAGTTCTATATTAAACTATATAAAACTCAGTCCCCTTGTTTTTGTGCTAAAAAAAGGCTTTATAATTTATAATATAGAACAAACATTCACATTTGTCAAAACGTCAGAGAATACTGAAAAGTTTGTTCTTTATTCTAAATTTGTGAATTTAAAGCTTCCAAGGAAACGAAATTTTCCTACAAAATTTTCTGCTACACTTTTTTTTTAGTGCAGTATATCAAATTGAATAATGAAAATAAAAGAAAAACTTAAGATAGTTTCTTTTTTGTTAAAAATAAAACTTTTTCAAGAAAAGTGCATTGATGCAAAAAAAACAAACTTTTTTATAGTTTGTCCAAGTTGAAAATTGAAAATGACTAAAATGTGAATATCCTTGTAGGTAACGTGAAGCCAGAAATAGGGCACCAGATGTCTATTGGTTTTTCGTTTTTCTTTTCTAGCATCTCCCCTTTAATTATTTCCTTTTTGACAAGAATAAAAAACTTTAAAATTATATCAAAACTTACACAACATACAAAAAAACAACACGACATTTCAACTTAGGAAGAATGAAGAAAATTTAACTTTAAATAAACTGACTCTCAAATCATACTTCAGGACATTTAAATCGATCTCGTTTTGATTTCTTTTGAAATGGAAATTCTATTTCCATGTTATATGAAATGTATGTACATACAGACATATGACTCTAAATGTCATTTAAGATTCAAAACCTTGCCTGACTGACACATCTGTCAACTATAGAATGTATTTGTATATTGTATAGAAATGTCACTTAAAGTATGTTGTTTTGGAATTATGTAAATACCACATTATTTGAAATTGACATTTTGAGAAAATTGGTTTGTCCTTCAAATTCAATTTATAAATCTTCATTTTTCCACTGATGATTTTTTAAAATGATTTCAAAAACTGAATTTGACAGATGTACACAAATTGAATATAAACCATAAATAGAAATGCTTTTAAATAATTAAATTTTAATTTGATTTAAATAGTGAATCCATCGCTTTCATTATTATTCAGCAAATTAATGACGAAGAGCCTATTTCAGGTAGATTTCCGAGAACAATTGAAATCAAAAACTTATGCATGTACATATACTTAGACTATGCATTCATTGATTATTTTATGTCAATAAAAGAGGATGAAGAGGGGGTTAAAAATATGTATCTTTTTGTTGTGGAAATGAAAACAGAAATAATTAACAGAAGTGGCAGGCTAAAGAATAATGTCCTTGTTATTTGTTTGACAAATCAAAACCATAACCACAATATATGCCTCCTAACCAAAGGAAGTTCTTTTGTGACATAAAATGTTTTTGTTATTGTTCTTCTTTATATGCACAGTAGGTATAGTTAGGTTTAGGTTTCAGACTTCTATAGTCAGTCAATGGAGTTACTAAACAAATAAAAAAGTCTGGTCTGTTGACTCCCTTAATCAGATCCAGATTAAATGATTTGGTTGAGCAATTTACCTTGAAAACCTTTAACGAGAATAAAATAAAAAGTTTTATAATAATACAAAAAGGTACATTGTAGTATGTACCACCTACCTCACCTCACACACTTCATCTCGATATAAATCTAGAGAATAAATTATTCAGAAATACGCCAGAGTCAAAGTGACTGGTAGTGGGCGGTTTGATTATAAAAGTCTAAAAACTAAACAACTGAAAGCATAAACAAATCAAAAGTTAAAAAAACAGCACAAAAGTAAAAGTAAGGTATGATGTTGGTGGTATACTTAGATATTGTTGCAGTATATAGAATTTATATCAAAACAGAATACAGAATTAAATAAACTTTAATCCGATTGACATTCGTATCTCATATATAGATACTTAGGTTATATAGGTTGGTTTGGTAGGATGCTTGTTTTGTTTTATTTTGCTGTCTATTTGTTTATTTTATAATTCCAAGTAAATTGTATGTATTTAGTTCAGCAGTCAGTATACGGGGCTCATTGGATTTTGTTGATAATGTATTCTTTTTTATGGCAAGCACGTGATAATTATGGGAACAATGTAAATGTTAAGTATTTTGAATTTTAAAAATATTAGAAACATTTCTTAACATTTAATAGCTTATCCAGATTAGTTTAAGTTTTAGATTTTATATATGTATACATTTATTATATTAATAAGAATTGTTAACGTTAGTATTTAACAAATTATAATAAATAAACAGGTGTTGTTTTTTTTTTAGGAACAAGATTTTGGCATAATTTCAACAGTTTTACCATACGATACTAAATATTAGTTTTTATTTAGCACAAGCACTTTAAATCTTAAAAATTTGTTTTATTGTTTAATCAAGCCTAACTTAACAGTACTGGTGTCATTGCTACTCATCAAAAACGGTTAAGGGGACAGTCCCCTCAAGGGCCCGACGAAAAAGCGGTATTTTCTGTAATTTGTTTCGTTCCGAAAGAAACATCGGAGACATAAAAACTTTAAAATATATTGTTGTCATATTTTAAACTTTATTAACAAAACAAAAAACATCCGAGTAGTCCTTGTTTTCATCTAAAAGCAAACAATGAAAACTTCAAAATTCGAAAATTTAGAAAAAAAAATATGATTTAAAAAAAATGCGTTTTTAAAATTACTTGTTGATAAAAAAAATAGTAAAAATCGTAATTTTTTTAAAATCCCTAGAGTAGAAGTTCATACTAAATAAAAAAACTTTGGTTTAAGAAAATAAAATGTTAAAAATTGTATAGCTATCTTTTCCGCAAAGTGTAAGAAAATGATTCACTAGTAAGCTCTGAAAGTTGAACCACTACTTTTCTCACACGAACCCGAATACATATACATACATACTCGTATGTACCTTCAAAAGGATTTTTCAAAAAAACAACAGTGATTCTGAAATTCAAAACGTTTCAAAAAATGCTGATAAGTCTTAACAGACCCATCGTAAACGTTATCTTTATTCAACCTTTGATCTTGCGTGGGAGCCAGGAGGCTCTAACAACATAAGAGACTGGTCTCTTGTCGAGCCAAGGCTTCTTATGTCAAAATGTCAGTTAATCCATTAACTGAAAGCTGGTGGATTCTGTTATCGACATTTTGATACTGATGGACTATTTCCTTTACCTTAATAAACTTCAAAATCATTTACAAAAACTGTTTTCAAGAAATTTTGGTTTGATTGAATCAAAATGATAATAAATGAAGCTCTTGAAATAAGCTTTCAAAAGATGTCATCATCTAATTTTTGGGAACTAGACTCAAACAGAAATAGTTAGGAGTTGTAAGTCATTAGGGATAGTTCGCTACGAGCTGTTGCGCAAGTAATTAATTAATTTATATTGACTCTTGGCGTGAAAGTGCCTTTATTTTGGGATCTATTAGGCTCGTGAGTGAGGAATAGTGTCATTTCAAAGGAAGTTGGAATCTTTCCATATCCTCTGTAAGTCCCATTTTACATTTCTAATTTGTGGTCAACAGATAAATTAAAGTACCCTAATACTTTGGACTTAAAAAATACTTATCTTCCGCTTTTTCAGCGTCCTAACCTCTGCACAATTTCCAAATACAAATATGATAAGCGTTTTTAAGGTAAATAAATTGTATTGCCAATATTTGCAATTAAACATTGATATTATTCATCATTACAAAAAGTTATCAATTAATATATATATTGATCAATATCAATATCAGTTAGTGCTAACATTGATAAAGATTTTAGAACAAAAATCTATCTACGTACACAATAATGCAACCAAAGTTGGGCCCGAAGGTACAGGGTTATCCATTTTGCGGTTTCAAAAGTAAACGCAAATAAAACATAATATATAAAATATTGCTTTTCATGATTTTTCTTTTTTATTATAAAAATTGAATGTTCACATTGTGAGACACTATATCATTTAAATGAACACGACGCGAATTGTTGCAAGCATCGATTCTTTTAATGTAATTTTCGACCACTTTTTGACACATATCGGGCGTTATCTCAGCCATTACTAGACGAATGTTGTTGCTCAAAAGTAAAAGGTTTATCTGAATAAACATGGTCTTTCGCGAAGCCCCACAAAAAAAGTCCAGCGGTGTCAAATGGCATGAGCTTGGTGGTCAGTTGAATCGCCACGACGAGAAATTACGCGACCAGGAAATGTGTCTTGCAATAAAGCCATATTTACTCGAGTTGTGTGGCATGTGGCATCGTCTTGTTGAAACCACATATTTTTCAAGTCGTATTCTTCAATAGCAGGCAAAAAGAGGTGTCGGTTATCATAGAACCATAACGCTTCGTTTTCGAAGAAGTAAGGTGGAATCACATTTCCGAACCAAAGAGCGGCTCTCTTCAATTACTTGAGGATTTTCATAACTCCAAATACGACAATTTTGTTTATTAACATATCCACCGAGTGATAGATGTGCTTTGTTGCTGAAAAACATTTTGTTCAAAAACTCGCCGTCCACCGCCTGCTGTTCGAGCACCCATTCGACGTATCTACGACGAACGTTGTGAATGGTCAGCTGGCTTCAGTTGTTGTGTAAGCTGGACTTTATACGGATGTAGGTGTAGATCCAAATGCAAAATACGCCATAATGTGCCGTAAGACAGTCTTAATTCCTTAGAATGACGAAATACAGTCCTAATGCCTTAGAACGACAAGTAATCGACACATCCGGGTATTCGGCAAACACTTTCACTTACAGCTGCGTAATTTTTAGTGGTACGATGATGGACAGGCCTTACAATATCTGTAACCAATCTAGTCTTTTCAAATTTCTTCACAATTTGGCCAATTGCTTGCGTAGTTGGACGATTATGTAAACCATAATCTCCTCTTAAAGCACGATATATGTGGCTGTGGCAGAATCGTCATTTTTATAGTAGGTTTTACCAACTTAATAGTTAAACGATCCATTTTCGTAAATGTCAGACTTTCAGCTAAAAAAAGGAAAATTATTTTAATACCTTAGTTTGACAGATGTCGAATTGCAGCCCTATAATTTTGAAACCGCAAAATAGATAACCCGTTGCTTATTTTTAAGTACTCATTCGTTTCTTTTAACGTTTAAATTTAAACACTATTATTTCAAGTTATTGTTTTCGCAGAAAGTGTCCAAACTTTAAATATTTGTTTTATTATTATTATTGAGACATTTTTTGATTGATATTCTACATTTATACTCTATACTAATATTATAAATGTGAAAGTAACTCTGTCTGTCTGTCTGTTACTCAATCATGCCAAAACTACTGAACCAATTTGCATGAAATTTGATATGGAGATATTTTGATACCCGAGAAAGGACATAGGCTACTTTTTACCCCGGGAAAATGACGCATTCCCATGGGAAAATTTAGGTGGGCCGATCGCTTTTACGCCTAAACTACTGAACAGATTTAAATGAAATTTTGTAAGGAGATAGTTTGAGACTTAAGAAAGAACATGAGTTACCTTTGACCTCGGGAAAACAACGCATTCCCATGGGAAAAATTACTTTCCGGGGATCGCTTTCACTCCTAAATTACCAAAGATTTGAATAATATTTGGATTAAATTGGTATTACGGGAAAACAACGCATTCCCTACACTTATGAAATAAGACGCAAACTGTGGCTCCCACCAAGTTCCACAAATAATAATTTTTAACCTAAACTTTGCTATGCTCAACCTTGCGTCGCCAAACAAGAGCCATGTATTGTATGTATGTAGGTAAAGGGTGTCCCAAAATTAACGCAAGATTTGAATTTGCCGCTATTTGTGCAGTGAAGTGTTGGCAACCCTGAAAAAAAGCAATTTGACAGCTAACAGTATAGGGTTATTAAAAATGGAGCGTTACACGAGAGAACAACGTGTCTTCATTATTAAAGAATATTTCAAAAATAGTGAAAGCTTGGCGGCTGCAGTTCGAAAATTTCATACAAAATATGGTCGGAATAGTGTTTTAACTTCGTCAACTGTGAAGAGATTAATTGAAAAATTCATTTGGGGTTCGGAGAACCCACATGTGATTGTCGAAAAACAAATGCATCCACAACGCGTGACTGTATGGTGTGGATTTTGGGCTGGAGGCATAATTGGGCCATATTTCTTTAAAAATGATGCTGGTCAAGCAGTGACTATTACTGGTGCTCGATATCGCGACATGATTACACAGTTCTTTCTGCCAAAATTGGATGATATTGATGTGTCCAATATGTGGTTTCAACAAGACGGTGCCACATGTCATACAGCCCGTGAAACAATTCAATTACTGCATGAGACATTTCCAGGTCGTGTACTCTCTCGTTTCGGTGATCAAAATTGTGTGATTTAACACCATTAGACTTCTTTTTATGGGGTTATTTGAAATCACAAGTCTATGTCAACAAGCCCACAACCACCCGTGCATTAAAGGAGGAGATTCAACGCTGCATCAACGAAATTCAGCCACATTTATGCAGAATGGTCATGGAAAATTTCAACAAAAGAGTGCGCATGTGCATGCAAAGCCGTGGAGGCCATTTGTCCGATGTGTTATTCCATACATAACCCTATCCTATGTACTTTACGAGTCAATAAAAATATAACTATCAAAAGACTAAAAACGGCGTTTTCTATTTAATTCAAATCTTGCGTTAATTTTGGGACACCCTTTACAACAAATAATTCACTGGGTCTGTCCTCTACTCCTGATAATTCTGTTTCGGCTGTGAAGCGGTCGAGTGCGCGGGTGGGGGGTCGCACGCGGTAGACGAGGCTGGTGGCGGTGGCGGTAGTGCGGCGCGGGGGGAGGACATCACTGAGTGGGTCGACCCGAACGGGCACACACGTGAGGGTACACGCCGTTGTCTTACAGAGAAATCCTGCAAATATTTTATTTGTGGTGTAAATTTAATTGTTTCTTTAATACTTATAATGAATTACTCGGTTCGTCTTTGATCATTTAATTTACCAGAAGTAGGTAGGTAGTTTTAAGTTACTTTCTTTAATTCTTCTTCTTAAAATGTATTAACCTAACCTAACTTATGACCATCACACTTAGTATGACCTCATCTCATCTTGGCACAATTCAAACATACGTAAAAAAGAGTACAGCTCAGGTTTTTTCATACTACTATCCAAAAAAACTATCTAATGCGGACGAAGTCGCGGGTAAAGCTAGTTACCTATATTGGGAAAACGTGTATTTTTACGATAAATAAATAAATATTTATTTCACAGTAAAAAGAAAACTATGCCAATAACAATGTAAAATGATATTACCCAAATGATAATTTGGAATTTCCTTTTCCTTCCTTTATGAAATTTTCCAAAACCAATTTGAATATTTGCCAATCGATAACTTCACGAATTCCATCTCAAAGGTCTCGAATGAAATGTGAAGCAACGGCATGGAGTTTATCTTCAACGTGGCCCCAAAAAAGGCTTAAGATGTTAAATAACAAGATCTTGATTGTTAATTGTGATCACCTATTTGAAAAATAACACAGCTAGAAGCCCTTGTAGCTATTAGCTTTTAAGTATTGTTTTGTACATTTACATATGTATACTTCAATAAATAATAATAATAATAATAATAAAAACACATTCGAACAACTTTACTCGTTATACTAGTTGCTTTAACGGTAGTTTCAGCATTTTTCCAGTAAATTTCAACAAGTTCCATTTTTAAAAATGGCAAATTTTGTGAAATGTCAAAATATTACAGCTTCAAAAATAATAGCTGCGCAAATATCGAGTTCCCCTCTTATTACCTTATACAAACTTCTTACAAGGTGGGTTGACATATCGATACCTTCCCGTAAGAATGTATCAAGCGACATTTTTAAAATTGCTCAGGAAACAAAAAAAACGTCTCATTTAGTTATTTTTTTGTGTATTGTAATGGAAGGAACAGTTTTGGAGAGGAATTTTTAGAATACAAAACTTGACATCATTGCAAAACCGAAATTTTAATCAGATAAGAATTTTATGTCGCTTAGTACATTTTCGTGGTCAAGACATTGGTACTTGATACAATGGTAAATGGCGCTTAAGACATTGTTATGGTCACAAAAAATAAAGGTTTGAAATAAATTGTGTCGTTTAATTCATTTTTTATTTTTTTCTCATTAACAGTAAAATAAATAAAAATCTATATAAAAAGTAACATAACATTGTTTTCAAAACAAAAATTCAAAAAGGACACTTTAGGATTACTGATCAAAAATATAATGCAAGATTTGAATTAAATAGAAAACGCCGTTTTTAGTCTTTTGATAGTTATATTTTTATTGACTCGTAAAGTACATAGGATAGGGTTATGTATGAAATAACACATCGGACAAATGGCCTCCACGGCTTTGCATGCACATGCGCACTCTTTTGTTGAAATTTTCCATGACCATTCTGCATAAATGTGGCTGAATTTCGTTGATGCAGCGTTGAATCTCCTCCTTTAATGCACGGGTGGTTGTGGGCTTGTTGACATAGACTTGTGATTTCAAATAACCCCATAAAAAGAAGTCTAATGGTGTTAAATCACACAATTTTGATCACCGAAACGAGAGAGTACACGACCTGGAAATGTCTCATGCAGTAATTGAATTGTTTCACGGGCTGTATGACATGTGGCACCGTCTTGTTGAAACCACATATTGGACACATCAATATCATCCAATTTTGGCAGAAAGAACTGTGTAATCATGTCGCGATATCGAGCACCAGTAACAGTCACTGCTTGACCAGCATCATTTTCAAAAAAATATGGCCCAATTATGCCTCCAGCCCAAAATCCACACCACACAGTCACGCGTTGTGGATGCATTTGTTTTTCGACAATCACATGTGGGTTCTCCGAACCCCAAATGCGGCAATTTTGGCGATTGACAAAGCCATCAAGATGAAAATGTGCTTCATCGCTTAGGATGATTTTGCTCGAAAAATCAGGGTCCATTTGTTGATGTTCAATAATCCATTCAACGAACTCTCTTCTCTGTCCATGGTCATTAGGCTTCAATTGTTGTGTTAATTGAATTTTGTAAGCATGAAGACACAGATCTTTGGTGAGTATACGCTGTAGAGAGGTTCTTGAAATTTGCAATTCTTGTCCACGACGTCGAATTGAGGTTCCTGGATTGTCAGCAACACTCTCACGCACTGCTTCGACATTCACATTTGAACGGCTTGTTTTTGGACGACCAGTGTGTTTGGCGTCTCCAACGGATCCAGTCTCCATGAATTTTTCAATTAATCTCTTCACAGTTGACGAAGTTAATTTTGGGACACACTTTACATACAAATCTATATAAAAAGCAACATAAATTAATTTTAAGGATAAAAACGAAAATTTTAAGATTATTGATTATAATTTTTATTTTCAGACAAATCGTCTTCTTCGTCTGTCTCAGCTAATTCGTCTTGTTTCTCATCGACTGTACTTATTATATCCTCGCATTCTTGTATGTATCGTTCAGGAATAAACTTTCTTTTAAGCAGACTCTCTAAATCCTTTTGTTTCGAGCCTGATATTGACAGTTTGAAAGAATATAGAATGTCGGGTTTATTGAATTCTTCAAGGCATTTCAGTAGCCTACTTCATAGAAAAATATTCAAAATCAAAGAAAACCATATCTGGAGTGTTATAAACGACAAAAATGGAGTAAGTTCCATTTAGAAGAGTGTGCTAAGCGACAATTTCCGTTAAACTATGCGACATCTAACAAAACTTTTTTGTGGACGTTTGGTTGCTTAAGACAATAAGGTTTTTAAAAATGTCGCTTAGCATAATTTCACTGGCGGATAATACAAATTTCAGGGAGCAATATTATTCCAGTGAGAAAACTTGGCGGTTGCTACAATTTTATTTCCTCTTTAGTTTGTTTCGTATACATGATAGGGCAGAAACCCAGGCCGAAATGTGGCGCTTAACTTCTAGTATAGTTCCACATTAAAAGTCATTTTCGAAAAAAGTGCAGCTTAGGTTAGGTTAGGTTAAAGTGGCTGTTGGTTTGGGACGACCAACACACTTAGACCAAAGTATGGTCCGTTGTGATACCACATGGATCAATTAATCAGCTTAACTCGTTGAACCAATTGGAGCTTCGAATGAAGCGTAGGAGACAACTAATGTCTGAATTTTTTAGATCGCTGGTATCGTTAAAGTAGTAGTCTCCAAGGTGGATTCTACGTCTTTGTGATAAGGCAGGGCATGTGCACAGAAGATGAGAGATTGTCTCCTCTTCTTCTTCGTCCATGCAACTCCTACAAAAATCATTTGCAGGGGCTCCAAGTCGAATAGCATGCCTTCCTATTAAGCAGTGCCCAGTCAGGACACCTATAACGTAGCTAATGTGCAATCTACTCAGAGAGATTAATTGTTTTGAGCGCTTGGTGCTAAGATTAGGCCAAATTCGTTTAGTCGAAACTAAAAAAAAAGTGCAGCTTAATACTTAATATTTTTGTTCAAATGTTTTTACTTTATAATCAATTCCCAAAAAAAACATTTAATACCCTATAGTCAATTTTCAATTGATATTAGATATTATAAACAAAAATATCTCTGCAATCTTCTGTGTCTCTGTTTATGTACGAAAATACATTTAGACAAGAAACAAGTTTTGCTCCATGGAGTTGCAGTATTGAAAATTGACAAAACAAAATCATCCCTTAGGTATATCAACAATGAACATTAACCAAAATACATGTTCATATGTTTGTAATATTTTCCCTATCTCATAGTAGGTACTCGGAAAATCATGTACTTTTATACAACAATGTTACACAAATATCCTTGTTGATATCTCTATATTTTTGTTTGTTTTGTTTTTTAAGAGAGAGAAAAACAAAATGATGCTTTTGAGTGTGTTGACATATTTTCACCCTATGGGGGTGTATTCTACATATGTACATGTGTAGGGTAAGTATGTAGGTTTATATTTTGTCTGTGTTTTCTCTTGTCATATTGTCAAATGATATTGTCAAAATTGTATTTTTTTAAGGTTATTACTATGTCTGTAAAATGTACATATGTAAGTACAGAAAAAAAAACTCATATAAAATTAATAACGTTAAATTTTTTGTCAAAGAGGAAGAGGCAAATATTTACTGATGGTATACGTCATTATATTTTTAGAACAATGATAAAAGGTTATGCAAAGAGAATTTTTGTTTTTTAATGAAATTGCCATCTCATTTTTGTTTTTTATAGGCTACTGATGGAATTCTATTTTTAAAAAAATGTAATTTACATTTTATAGCGAAAAAAGCTATACCTATTTAAAAACGGTGGTTGTTTGGATAAAAGAATATATTTTATATCGTGGGTTGACAATTTCGCGGAATCGGGGGAAAATTGTAAATTTTTCTATAGAAGTGACGAAAAACCACAATATGTATATGTATACATAATACATAGATATTAACCTACAATCTGTCAATTTCAGCTCGTTTGCTTCCAATCATGTTAATTATTTTTGAAATTAGAAAAATTGAAATTTTAAAAACTATAATAAGTCAAAATTACCTCAGCAAATAAATTGTTAATATAGAAGAAGGGAGATGTTTTTCTACCCTAACTCTTAAGCCAAATTATGTACTGTTGTCAAGTACGGACGGAGTATCTTTTTTAGCTAGACTATACGAATATTGCCCGTGGCATGATGGTTAGTGCGTTAGACTGTTATGCTAGAGGTCTTGGGTTCGATCCATGCCTTTGCAGGGTACTGCCTCTTGCGAGGAATTGACAAATTCTTCGGATTCGGCTTAAAACTGTAGGTCTTCTCCATTCCTGACAACATTACTCGCACACAAGAATGGTTGAGAGTCGTAAGTCACTAGACCGTAGTTCTCAACGGACTGTTGTGCTCCCTAATTTATTATTTTTTTATACGAATATTGAAACGTGCAAACATTTGAAATAAAAATACCTCGGTACATCGTTTTTCTATCCTCATTTCCTAATTATAAATCATCAATTATTAATCCGACCAATAAGGAAGCTTTTATGATTAGACACTTTTGGTTCTTCGAGCAGACTTCCCATGCTAGGGACAGATAACAGACTAATGCTGGGCGGAGAGTTCGGCCCATGTAAGCATTCGGGTCAGGGTTGTGGGTTCATTCATTCCGGGATTGATCATAGTTTCGCTTAGAGAATGACAATGAGATATATTTTGGGGCTGAAATATTCATTCATTGTATCGGATGCACAATTTAGAGGATATGACCATAGACAATTGACTGTTGGGTATCATTGAAATTTTGTATTCATTCAAAAAAGTATTAATGCCATTTTGTATGAAACATAAAATGTCTAAAATTTTATCCACAGTTTCTCTAACTGGTGGACATCTAAAATATCTAGTATTTCATTACTCTGGCATAAAAATAGGGTTGGACTTCATTGACGGCCTGCGTTATGTTTGGCTTTAAGGCCAGCTGTGGCATTCATATCTTCATGTTAGAGTAAAAGGAAGCTATTAATCATCTATTTAAAGCACTCGTCCTTGTGATGAATGCCATGGCTAACGTCATCGTACTCAAAAAAAATACAACACGACATGGTCCCATAAAAAAATCGCTAAGAATGATTTTGTAATAAAATTTTAAGTCAGGTTGCCAATTCTGTCGAGCTGATTTAGGGAAAACTTGGAAGTTCGTTGCCTAGCCTATGGTCCCTTAACTTCAGTTCCTTGGAAAGTTAAATATTGTATATGTGTAGGGCCAAAACAGAATGCACATTCGTTAAGTTGTGGCTTAAGAGTTCTTGTAAGCTTCTACTTTTGGTTTTCTTGTAAGCCTTATGTGCCCGCGTAGTAAAAGAAAAAGAAAATTTCGCAAAGAGATATTCCAAGTATAAGTTAGTTGGTAAGCTTTCTAAAATCGAAAGAAACAAAGAGTAACCAAAAGTAACACACTCTGTTAAAATGATGAAGCACGGTTTTTCTAGGTTCACTCCCGCTACTCTCAGTGTTTGCCCTCGCGCCTAATTATAGTTTAGAGAAACTAACTATAATGGGGAATTGAAGGCTTTTGAATTTGAATGGTAAATCTGTAGAAACTATCGAACGGCGCAGGTTAAGATATTAGTGACACGAAGTCTTGTACCGTTACATGATCGGAGAGTGTCGATGTTTCCCATAAGCATAACTATCACGTCTAATGTCAATTACAGCTAGGGCACACCACACCATACAGCTCAAGTGAGTTAAAAAACTCTACTGGGTATGAAGTGTTCTGTTCTGAGTCCATGAAAGTGTCTATTGTCAAATACTCCCTATTATCCCTAATTTATTTTTAAAACAACATCGTTTTTTGAAGCTAGAATCGCTACTTGGCAGAAAAATTGATCATCTTGTATGTTATTTTTTAAATCAGGGTAAACACTTTTAATATTCAGAATTACTATTTAATAAATTACAAAAATCTTCCCTTAGCGACATATTGCTTTCGGCATCGGTTTTCAAACGCCCATATCTAATTTTTAATAGTATTTCAGCATAGTTTCATGCTTTAATGTCATTTTAAAGAACGCCTAATGATGGGCAACAATGGTATTTCCAAAAGATCACCACCTAATAATATGCTACTAATTATTGTTTAAAATAAGGAATATAATTGAATATCTTATTATAAATGTTAACGGGTGATCTGCTCGAATCAGCTGAGAATGAAATAATTTACCGAGGTAAAAAGAAGCTTAAAACACTCCCCACCATCTTAACTACCTCCGAACAAAAAAATCATGTGATTATATTGCTATGTTGTGACGTAAAGGACGGAAAAACAAACGAACATTTTTCCTATTTATAATATTGGTATTAATGATATATTATTGGTATTTATGGTATGGTATGTAGTACCCGTGGCATGATGGTTAGTGCGTTGGAATGTCATGCCAGAGGTCTTGGGTTCGATTCCTGCCTACACCATCTTAAGTATTTTATCACGTGTACTGCCTCTTGCGAGGAATTGTAAAATCCTCCAAGAGTAATTCTTGCCATGAAAAAGTGCTTTCTCAAATTAGCCGTTCGGATTCGGCTTAAAACTGTAGGTCCCCTTTATCCCTGACAACAGTACTCCTACACAGGAATGGTTGAGAGTTGTAAGTCACTAGGCCCTAGTTCTCAACGGATTGTTGCGCCACCCAATTTATTTATTTATATTAATGGTATGGCTAAAAATTCAGCTTTATATTAAAGATAAGAGTTTGCCTCTATGTTTTAAAAATGATTTCGGTAAAGAATTCCAGCCAAGGAGAACAGTTTTTGAACACGTTTTGAAGCAATTGAGCCGTTTTGTCAGCAATAATGCTCCTAATATTCCTATTCGTTTTTGACTTATCTGCGTGTAGGCAACCTACTACACATAACTCCAAATAAAATAGTCCATCAATGTTAAATCGCAAGTTCTTTGAGGCCACAGCACAGGTTCACGACAAGAGTTAATACAGGATCTTTCTGTAAAATCTTCCATATAGTGGATGGGCACAGCTTCAATTGTTGCGTGCAATGTCAGATGAACTCGTTTGGGTCTTCTTCGATATTCTGCTCCACAGCAGCAGCGTGCTTTGGTGTGCATTATACGGCGGCATTATATAGGATGGACATTATCCACTACAGTAAACTCGGAGTGAAACCGACTCTCCTTCGTAATTTCGGTAATAAATTTGCACGATGTTCAGGAGTGTGATAGCTGTCAAAAAGACCTAAAATGTATTGCCAGATTAAAAGCCACATGTCTAAAAAAAACACCCGTTAGAACGATAGATACTTATATTAAAAAGGAGATACAAAATCACTTGAAATTTTGTCCAGTTCAAAAGTTAATATTGTTTTTAAGAATTCTACTGATATAGTCCTCCAGTAAAAATGAGGTTACAATATTTTTCGTTTCTATTTTTAGAACATTTCTATTAACCTCATAATATTTGAACCCTCCTGTGTTCGTATATGTATATACTTCCTGAAAGCATATCTCACCCACACAGGAACATAAATATTTTTGGCTTGAAATCAAGTTCATTACATTCTTTTCGATGTTCTTTTCGCCATTTTGATTTCATAGCCAAAAATAGAAAAGTTATTACTCTTGAAAGTATAAATCTCGAAATTATTATATTTACACAACAAAAATATAATAACCCCAAGTGAATACCCTATATTTTCTTTCTGCTGCTGCTGTTGCTGTTGCTGTTGATCAACACCATCATCCCCAAAAGCTCAATCAAATAAGACCGGAAATTGTTTTTTCTTCTAATATTTAGATGAATGATGGAAAACAATGTGTTTCGTTCTTTCGTCCTTTTAGTTTAGTTGAATAAAATAAAAGTGCACTTTGTCCGTGTGTTCAGTTCATGTTCATGTTCATTCGATGTTTCTCCTTTCTCATTCTTTGCCATTTTTAACAATGATCTGCACAATTATGGTAGTTAAAATTTATATTTCAATGCAAGATGTCTATTTTCTTTTGTTTATTTACAACTTTCTTTCTTTGTCGCAATTAGATTGTTCACTTTATTTATTTATATTTTATGTTCAAGTTCTTTCAGTTCAAAATGTTTCTCTATGTTTTTCATTCTCTCTTAATTGTGAAATAAATGTGTGTATCATTTCTGTTCTCGATTCCAGCCTCTTTTTAGACTTTTGTTGTCGTAATGGGCAGCAACAATGATGCTGGCTTCCACAGCATAAACGAAAAAAACAAATTTTTATTAAATACTCTCTGTAAAAATCATAATGGTTTGCATATTTGCCACATTAACGCACAGAGCCTTGTTAACAAATTTGATGAATTTAAAATGATATTTGAAGATAGCTTAGTTGATATTATTTGCGTGTCTGAGACCTGGTTTTACCCGTCCTTGAGTAGTAGTCTTTTTTTGTTAAATGGATTTAAAAAACCTTACAGAGCTGATCGAACTCACTCTGGTGGAGGGGGAGTCGCGATATTTGTGAAAAACTATATCCGGTCAAGTCATGTTAAGTGTTCTGATGGTACCCAGGCATGTGATTATTATTTTATTGATATACTCGACGGCGACAATAAATGCAGTATCGGTACTATATATATGCCACCTAGAGTTGCAAGTTCCGGTCTAATAACACCGATAATAGAAGAAATGTGTTATCGAGTACCAAAATTAATCATTTGCGGAGATTTAAATACTAATCTCCTTCAACCCTCCTCTAATTGTTTTAAGACTTCAATGAATTCTTTGGGACTCTCTTTTGTGAATAATATTGAACCAACACATTTTAAGCCTGACTGTGTCCCTTCCCTTCTTGATGTTTTCCTTGTAAGCGATGTTAGTCTTGTTAAATGTTCTAGTCAGTTATCCGTCCCAGTGTTTTCATATCATGATCTGGTTTTTGCAACTTTTGATTTATATCTTGAAAACGAATCTCCGCAATACTTCGAGTATCGTGATTTTCGTAACATAAATGTCGAATCTTTATTTAGTGATTGCTCATCTATTGACTTGTACTCAATTTTTGCAACATCAAACGTTGATTATCAAATTGAATGTCTTACTGTTGCAATTACTTATCTTTTTAATAAACACGTTCCCATTAAAACTCGTCAAATTAGATCGCGTAGTTGTCCCTGGCTTTCTCTTGAGATCATTAATGCTATGAAAACAAGAGACGTTTCATACCGACGTTGGAAACGATTTGGTTGCCTAGAAATGCTTCGGCAATTCAAAACATCTCGGAACCTTGTAACTAAATTAATAAAATCAGCTAAATACAATTTTTATAACAACAGGTTCAACTCAAATCGTTCCTCTAAGTATTTTTGGAAAGAAGTCAAGAGTATTGGTTTAAGAGGAGATTCTTCTATTTCCGATGACAACATTGATTTAGAGGAGTTAAATAAAAAGTTCTCTACTCCCCGAACCCAATTCCCAACTGGGCAATCTGGTGTTTCGGAAAACGATAGAGTCGATGCTTTTTCTGTTTGTTCAGTAGATGAATATCAAGTAGGTAAAGCAATATTTTCTATTAAATCCAAATCGACTGGACTTGACAACATACACCCAGACTTTTTAAAAATCCTTCTTCCTTTCATACTTCCTCACATAACCCACATTTTCAACACCATCATAATGACCTCCACCTATCCCACCTCCTGGAAAAAATCTAAAGTTATACCCATCCCTAAACGAGGAAAGAAAATGGAATACAGACCAATAGCTATCCTTCCTTTTTTATCTAAGGCTTTTGAAACTATCTTAAGTAACCAAATCAAAAATTATATTGAAGATACACGTCTTCTCAACCCTCTCCAATCGGGATTTAGATCTGGACACAGCTGCATCTCAGCCCTTTTAAAAGTTTCTGAAGATATAAGACAAGATTTAGACTATAATTATACAACTGTGATAACCCTACTTGACTTCTCCAAAGCATTTGATTGCGTTAACTCTAGCCTTCTCTGTGATAAACTGACGACTTATTTCAATTTTTCTGACACAACCAAAAATCTTATTTATTCGTACTTGACTAATCGCATGCAAGCCGTATCGTGTAACGGTAAAATGTCTTCTTTTCTTCCTGTCAATATAGGTGTTCCTCAAGGATCTATCCTTGGTCCTTTACTGTTCTCTATGTTTATTAATGATTTGCCATCTGTTTTATCTTACTGCCAGTTTCACATCTACGCTGATGATGTACAATTATATATAAGCTTTCCTATCGGTATGATTGAAGATGCGATAGAAAAAATGAACATTGATTTATGCTCAATATTCGATTGGTCAAATCGGAATGAACTTGTACTTAATCCAGAAAAAACAAAAGCTATTCCAATATGTAAAAATAAACCCCACCTTGAAAATTTTCCACCTCTTTACTTAAACGCCTGCCAAATCGAATATGTCACAAATGCTAAAAACCTAGGTATAACTTTCAACAGTAGGCTAACGTGGGACACCCATATCGATACTGTTATCTCCAAAATTTATGCTTCACTCCGAGGACTATCCGTTACTAGATCAATTCTGCCTACTCAAGTTAAATTAAAGCTAGTTAAATCACTTATCATACCAATAGTAACGTATGGGTGTGAGATATTTGCAGATCCTGACTCCAACTCGCTTCGTAAGCTAAAGGTAGCATTCAATGCCATCGCTCGGTTTGTTTTCAACCTCCGAAGATACGATCACGTTTCGTCTCAGGCTCGTCAACTTTTAAATTGCAACTTGGAAGCTTTTTTTAAATATCGGTGTTGTTTGCTTCTCTTCAAAATAATTTTGAACAAGACTCCAAATTATTTGTTTAATAAGCTTGATTTTTGCTCTTCAAATCGTTTTACCTTGTTGCGCTCCCCCAGGTTTACCTGTTTGACATCACGGAGGCAATTTTTCGTTTATGCTGTCAGACTGTGGAATAATCTTCCCAGTCACATGAGGTCTGGAATCGAACATAGAAGGTTTCATCAACTTTGTTTTGAATATTTCTCAAATTTGAACTGAGGTAACTTTTTTGTAATTACGTAACTTTTTTGTAATTATTGTAATTTCTTCTTCTTGCGACTTTAGTTTTTAATTTTATTTTTAATTGATTGTTATTTAATAAATTATTAATAGTTTGCTACAATTGTTTTAAATATAGTGTTTGCATACTTGCATTGTTCTTAATAAATATTGTATTATATCCTGTACTATTTATAAGTCAATCTTGATGTACAGCTGTTTTTTTTAATCAATAAATATCAAATATAAATATCAAATTTTGGATCATTTCCAATTTAATATCGATAGTGCTTCACTCGAATCAACTCAACTCGACTCAAGGACTTCTTTGCACACTTCAAATCTCCAATAGCAAATGAAATATAGAACCGGAACAACGGAACCATCCAATTTAGGAATCTTTTTTCTTTGTTCGTGATGGTACCACAAACAGCATCAGAATAGAGAGAGAGGGAGAGAAAGGACGAATTTATTAATTCTATTAACAATTTTAAGGATTTGCATTCTTGTTTTTCTATTATTGGTAAGAACATTGTTAAACTATCTAATTTATAAACAGTTTTAAGGACTCTAAATGCCAAAAATAACAACAACAACTCATTTATATAAAAAGAAGAATGTTTCTCAAAGCCGTGATGAAAAGACGAGATAAAGGATAAAAGTGTTTTCACAAACACAAAATGCCAAGAATAAAGGAATATCCATATCCATAGCCGTAACTATATCCGTATCTGTATCCTTTTGTTGTAGATACCTAAACCTAGTTATAAGCTCCATGATACCGTTAAAATGGCAAAATCAGAGCTACTCTATTCTTCTATGCAAGGTATAAACAGTTATATATTTATACATAAACATCTAAACTATGTATAGGATGAAGAGAATTGTTGAAGCTTTTTAACAGGATTACTTAGGAAATAAGTCCTTAGCTTGGCACGACGACGACGACGAAAACGACGCCAACGATGGCAGGCACGATAGGTATTGTAGAAATGGCAAAACGGATTTGTTGAACAAAATTCAACAGGAGCTCGATTACCTCGACTAAATTATACAACTCCGGAGGGTTATTTATTTGAAGGGAAGGTTTTTATAGGGTACCGCTTGTTAAAGTTTGCCAATTAACTCTAACACAAAGGTAGCTACAGGTATAACTACTTTGGGTATGGGATAAAGTGGGTATATCGCCGCGCCGTTCTAACCAAATGAACCGACAAAGCTATAAATATCATTATTTAATTTATGAATTAAAATTTCGACAATATGCTCGCACTTAAGGAGTAATTTTTGTTTGTGTGTGTATTTATTTTTATATATTTCTGTATTTCGTTCGAGGTTGAAGGCTAAGTGATGGTACACAGGTGGTGGTGGTGGTGCTAGTGGCGCCATCTGTATACATAACTCACCCCGTTTTGCTTGGCGAGAATAAGTTTTTGTGAACTTTTATTCTTGATGGGGCCACCAAATAGAGCTTCCAACCAAAAGAAAGAAAATTAACAACAAATTTTTGAGTGAATCATTTATAAATAAGAAACTTAATAGCTATACGTATACTTAAGCAGAATGTTTAGAATTTATTCAAACAGGAAGGGGTTTATTAGGTATATTATTTAATAATTACTTTTGGGCATGAATTGGTAGGTACAGGGGATGTCAAATGAACACGCAGTCGAAATTCACTCGAGACCTTTTGTTAACGACACAGTTTAGCTTGAAGGCATTTATTTTTATTTTTTTTTTCATTTGTACCTTGGGTAACATTTTTCTTAATTGACTTTAAATTTTGTTATTCAAAGAAACTTATAATATAACACATACATTTTGAATTTTAATAAGACTTATAGGAAGTATATTTTGATAAGCACATTAATAGACAGGAACAAGAGGCATATGTTTGCCTTTATATGTGACCTGAAGGCTTTCGAGGTATCATTTCTTTTGAAAGTGAAAAATCCCTTAATGTATATTTCTTTGATTTGATATTTCTTATTTCTCTGCGAATTTGTTTGATATTTTTTTAGAAACTCAAATAGAAAGAAATAAGCTTGAAAGTATGAATTTTCTTAGAAAATATAGAAATTGATTAAAGTGATTACTTGGAAATTTGAGAAATTCAAAAGGAACAGAATGTGAGAAATTGAAAAGGAACAGAAGTCATTAGCTAAAATGTAAACCTTATATATTTTGTATGCAAATGCAAATAGCATTCAAGGACAATCATGTATTGTTTTAAAGTACATAGATTCACAGTGTCTTTTTTCTATCTAATTGAAATCCTTAAGAGACTTTTGATAAAAGTCGATAGTGAGTGAGTGAGTGTGAACTAATTTCATACCAATCTATGAAAGCTTCACTTTAGGGGAAGTTTTTAGTTGCAATACTTTTCCATAGCTTTGAGCCTTTCTCTTCTTAACACTGTCTAGAACAGTTCAGACGGGCTCCATTTTGGACTAAGGATGACCTGGGGCGTTTATTATTCCAGGAAGGACTTAATGTTTTATTTTTTTTTAGAAAAAGTTCAGCATTTGTTTTCTTGTTACAACCCCATATTTTGATAAACTAATTTCAAACAAATCTTAGTACTTGCCTGTTAAACATTTATCCGTTTTCGATAGAGAAGTCAGAATTTGTTCATATTGATCATTATACATTCTTACAAGTTTAACTCTTCCCTTTTAATTTTGATGTGCTCTTTCCATTTAAGCTTTGCATCCAAAGAAATTCCAAGGTATTTGGCAGCATTGAAGTACGGTACTTTAAAAAAATTGTCCAAGCGTTTTGCAATGTTTGTACAGCCTTCGAAACGGATCTATCTGGCACCAATATTGCAGTATGATAGCGTTGGTATCCACTAGAATATCCCTTTTATATAAAAGATACAAGGTTGATCCTAGGACAATTCCTTGTGGTACACCTAATTCTGCTTTCTTTCGTTCCGAATAATTTTGGTCGTACTGAACTCTAAAAAATCGGTTCATAACATATGATTTTAGTATTTTGTAGTACAGTGTGGTAGGGTTTCTATGCAGTTTGTACTCAAGTCCAAATGCCAAACCTTGCCAAAGACTTAAGCAACGTCTAAGGCTATATAACTGATCATACTTGTTTTTTTTTTCAAGTGCATTTTCAACCACATCCGTAATTCAATTTACTTTGTCTATAGTGGAATGCCTTCTTTCTAATATTATTTTGTTGAGCCTTTGTAGCAGGAATTTTTCGAAAACTTTTGCCATGATTGATATAACATTGGTACATATTTTGGTTAAGGCCCTTTGTTTAATAAAGGGTGTCCCAAAATTAACGCAAGATTTTAATTAAATAGAAAACGCCGTTTTTAGTCTTTTGATATAGTTATATTTTTTTATTGACTCGTAAAGTACATAGGATAGGGTTATGTATGGAATAACACATCGGACAAATGGCCTCCACGGCTTTGCATGCACATGCGCACTCTTTTGTTGAAATTTTCCATGACCATTCTGCATAAATGTGGCTGAATTTCGTTGATGCAGCGTTGAATCTCCTCCTTTAATGCACGGGTGGTTCTGGGCTTGTTGACATAGACTTGTGATTTCAAATAACCCCATAAAAAGAAGTCTAATGGTGTTAAATCACACGATCTAGGAGGCCAATTTTGATCACCGAAACGAGAGAGTACACGACCTGGAAATGTCTCATGCAGTAATTGAATTGTTTCACGGGCTGTATGACATGTGGCACCGTCTTGTTGAAACCACATATTGGACACATCAATATCATCCAATTATGGCAGAAAGAACTGTGTAATCATGTCGCGATATCGAGCACCAGTAACAGTCAATGCTTGACCGGCATCATTTTCAAAAAAAATATGGCCCAATTATGCCTCCAGCCCAAAATCCACACCATACAGTCACGCGTTGTGGATGCATTTGTTTTTCGACAATCACATGTGGGTTCTCCGAACCCCAAAGGCGGCAATTTTGGCGATTGACAAAGCCATCAAGATGAAAATGTGCTTCATCGCTTAGGATGATTTTGCTCGAAAAATCATCAGAACTGCAGCCGCCAAGCTTTCACTATTTTTGAAATATTCTTTAATAATGAAGACGCGTTGTTTTATCGTGTAACGCTCCATTTTTAATAACCCTATACTGTTAGCTGTCAAATTGCTTTTTTTTCAGGGTTGCCAACACTTCACTGCACAAATGGCGGCAAATTCAAATCTTGCGTTAATTTTGGGACACCCTTTATAAATTGGAGTTTTTTGGAGGCTATCGAGGACATTTCTTTCAAAACTTGAACAGTAATAAGTAATTTTGTATTAGATAACTTATTTTCACACATGCATAGTACATCTACATCACTTTCGTCGTACTTATCAACATACTGTAAGGCATCTGTAGCTGTAAATCAAGGGAATTTAAAAACCACGAAATGTCGTCCTGATATAATCGACATCTTTGTTTTTAGCTGCTCGTTCACTCAATTTATTAGGGTTCCTTAATTGTTTTTCCATGTTTTTAAAAAGACGTGAAATATGTCTCCTCTTTTGAGTCGAGGAAGTAACTGAAATTCGTTAGTTGAATGAATGTCGAATATTTAAATAGTGCTTTGAAAATACATACAATTGTATTTTGACCTTGTTGCAAAATACCATCATATTACTTTTTAATCGGTGTTAATATTGACATGCCCCACAAAACGATATGATAAGGCATACGTGTAGTGCTTCAGAAACAGTGGATTGGAGGAATAATTAGAAGATACTGACAAAAAACATTAAGAGGATCTTTTAAAGTTCTGACCTTCAATGACTTTTTCTGCTCTATGAAAAATTTATACCAAAAGATCAATTTACATATACTTATGTAGAATGTATTTTATTTTAATCCAACAAATTTTATCAAAATGATCGGACCTCATAACGACTGTAAAACAAATCATTTTTTGACAGCACCTATAACCAAATGATATCTTTAAATCATTGTTCAGATTATCCAAATCTTTCAAGCTTTTCGTATTATAGCGAGCCAAAGGCAATCTGTACACATTTAAATAAAGATGAACTGCTGAAACACAAATATACCTTTATTTACAGGAGAGTAAAATGTTTCCACGGGAGAGCCCATTTCCGCAATTATGCCCATTAAATTATTGTTCAACTTTTTGGGACTTGTTTTTAGCTAAATTTGATATTAAAGCCTTGAATAAAGTTTAAAAAGATAACAGCTTCATTTAGTTAAGTTAGCATTAGAAAATCTTCTTAAAATAATAAGAATTTTAATTCACAGAATTAAAACTGAATCTATTTTCCAAAACTAACCTCGATAAAACTTATCGAAAAAACACTTAAGTTCCAAAGCCTTTTTATGGCACTTTATAAACAGATTTTCCAAAAGCACAATGTTATAAAAGCCTGTTTAGTGTTCTCTTTTTATCATTAAACAATTTGTATAGGTATACAGGAATTTCTTTGAAGAAAATAAAAAATACTTTTAATTAGAACTAACCGAATATAGTTAAAAAATGTTGGGAAAACTCTACAGCTAGTAAAGTTTTAGGCACATGCTGCACATTCAAAGGAATTTTTGTTCTCTAATTATCTGTTATATTCTTATTTATATCTAAGTTCGACTTTTTTCGATAGAAAGAAAAACTAATTGCAGCAAAGAAATTCCCATCACTTAGGAAATCAATGTTTTGCAGATTGTGGAAATATTTATATCATATTTCACCAAGAACGATTATGCCAGGCGATCGATGAATTTCTTTTCAGCCGAATCGATCAAATTTGCCTCGCCATTAGCAGTTGGCTCGATCTGAGCTAAAGCGAGAGTATACGCCCAAGTGCACCGCCCGAACATAACTAACTACAATATGATTTAACTTTACTAAACATGCTTTAACAATAAAATTTTTCTACAAGATTTGTACCACTGTTCAGTGGTTATATAAGTTATTTATATTGACCTTATCCATACCAAATTTCAAGACAAATATGAATCAATTTATTTTTATTTATTAAATACGTTAAATGCTAACGTTAAGATTACAATATTTACTTAAATTTAAGCCTAGTACGCTGCTGATGCGAAACGAAATTTCCCATACAAAAATGACATGACGAAATCATAAACGAAAAATTTCGCTGTGCTTTTCGTTTTTCAGTACGCTGCTGAACGACGAAATGTTCCATTTTAGTGGATAGTTGTACTAGATTTCTTTGTACAATTCTCCACTATTTTCGTTCTCAATTTAATTGCCCAGCATATTAATTGCTTGCGAAATTTTGACGTTTAATTTTTTTATTGAAGCCTAGTACGCAGCTGAAGTGAAACGAATTTTTTCTGCGGTCTCCAAGTGCAGAGCGAAATGAAAACGAAAACCACAGCGGAAGAATATTTGTGGAGAGTTCTGTCTGGAAGTTGAATTTCACTGCTTGTCTTCATCACTTCTTGCACATCACCAATAACATCCTGAGTTTCCGATTCAGAAATGTTGGAACACATTAGACAAATCCATTTTATTTTAAATTTTAAATCAAATATAAATCAAAGTCAAAACACCGAAAGTCACGAGTAAACAATTTTTTTTTCAATAAAAAAATTAAACGTCAAAATTTCGCAAGCAATTAATGTGCTGGGCAATTAAATTGAGAACGGAAAGAGTGGAGAATTGTACTAAGAAATCTAGTACAGCTATCCACTAAAATGTCACATTTCGTCGTTCATCAGCGTACTGAAAAACGAAAAGCACAGCGAAATTTTTCGTTTATGATTTCGTCATGTCATTTTTGTATGGGAATTTTCGTTTCGCATCAGCAGCGTACTAGGCTTGAAAAAAAAATTGTTTACTCGTGACTTTCGGTGTTTTGACTTTGATTTATATTTGATTTAAAATTTAAAATAAAATGGATTTGTCTAATGTGTTCCAACATTTCTGAATCGGAAACTCAGGATGTTATTGGTGATGTGCAAGAAGTGGTGAAGACAAGCAGTGAAATTCAACTTCCAGACAGAACTCTCCACAAATATTTTTCTGCTGTGGTTTTCGTTTTCATTTCGCTCTGCACTTGGAGACCGCCGAAAAAATTCGTTTCGCATCAGCGTACTAGGCTTTAGACTTAAAACTAACATAATTTCAACTACTTATAGGAAAACAAATTAAATTTAAAGCTTAGAGATTTGAGATTGTCATTTGTAGAGTCAATGAGTTTAGAGCATATTTGTTAAATGTACTGATAAATTGTTTAAGTGGATTGTTAGCGCCATAGTTCGATCTAATTAAATAGTTCTTAGAGGTATTTTTCTTTCTAAGCTAACCTGCCTAATTAACTTCCCATAGGAATTAATTGTAATCGGTCCGATTTGTCAAATTGAAAATGTTGACATTTATCGACGTTTCAAGGTCCCTAGAGTCGAAATAAAAGATTCTTAGAGAGATGTCTGATGATAATTATGCAGAAGGATGCAGAAAGGACTCTCAAAAAATTTAATGGGTGGTTTTTTTACCATAGCAATTTAAAAAAAAAAGGTGACAATTTTTGTTTACCCAAAATATCTTACTAACCAATAAGGCTAGAGACTTGAATTAAATTTTAAATTACATGTATATTGTAACGTGATAAAAATAAATAAATATATTTTTGGAAAAAATCTAATATCTAATAATAAAAAAAATATTTGTCACCTCGAATATTTTACGAACAAAACATGATTTATCTCCAAAATAATTGTATGCAATGAGAAATAACGTTTTCGATATCAGGTTAAATTTTAAGGAAAATCGAATTCACAGTTTTTTTTACAAAAAAAAAAAACCTCAAGAAACATTACTAAAAGTTGGTAAAAATTCATATCCGACTAAAATATCTTTTTAAAAATTTAAGATTATGGCTTCAAACTATTTTTTTCTTAAAAGAAATAATGTTTTCAACATTCCGTAAAATTTTATTTTGAGAAAAATCGAATTTACAAAAAATAAAAAAGCTAAAAAAAATTAAAAAAGTTGGTAAAAATTAATTTTTGACTTAAATATCTTTTCAAAAATTTGAGATTATGGCTTTAAACTTGTTTTTTCTTATAAAAAATACTGTTTTAAACTGTCGGTGAAATTTTGAGAAAAATCGAATTTATAGTTTTTTTTATAAAGAATAAAAATGTGAAAAACATTACTAAAAGTTGATAAAAATTAATTTTCGACTCAAATATCTTTTCAAAAATTAAGATTATGGCTTTAAACTAATTTTGTCTTATTAAAAATACTGTTTTAAACATTCAGTAGAATTTTGCGATTTTGAGAAAAATCGAATTGACAGTTTTTTATAAAAAACAAAAACTAAAAACAATACTAAAACTTGGTAAAAATTTACTTTCGTCTAAAATATCTTTTCAAAAATAAAAAAAATATTTGCTTCAAACTAAATTAATCTCAAAGAAAATATTGTTTCAACATTCAGTAATTTTTTCATAAAAATCCAACAGTCCATTTTTTCATAAAAAAATAAAATCTACAAAAAAGTAGTACGCAAATTTGGTAAAAATTGATGTTCGGTTCTCGATATCTCGTGAACAATAGAAGATATTGACTTCAAATTAATTTCATTCATCCAATTTGTATTTGTTTCTATAAGAAATAAAAACTTTTAAGAAATGCTTCTAAAATTGGTAAAAATTGGTTTTCGACAAAAAATCTCGTTAACAAAAATAGATTTCGAAATTAAACTATTTCACTAATTTTTTTTTAGAATAATTCAACTGACAACTTTTTTAACAAAACACGAAAACCTACAATTCTTTTAAGCAAGACAAATCGACAGACGGGATGGGTTGTTATCGGTGTGGGTCGCATCCCAGCTTCTTTTTTTTTTTTTAAAGCCATGGTGCGCTAATTGTTAAAGTTCCTAATTGGCATAGTTGGATAGTATCTAATAAATAATCAAATAATTGAATAAAAAGACCTACAATCACTGAAAAGATTCAAAAATTAGCTTTATCCTTTAACTTTTGATCTTAAATAATTTCAAGACCCCACAATAAACATAGATGTCTACCTATACCCATTTACATTTATTTTTAACATTATATCCATCAATTTAAGTCAACACCATATGACATTCATATTTCACAGTTTGCTAACACAAACAAACATCAAGAAGAATTCAAGAATTTTTAATCGTTATTTAGTGTGGGGGCTTCAAGAACAAAAAAAAAACGAAAAAATCCCTCAAAAAGTTAGTCCTTACATTTTTGTTATACAAGGCCTTATTGTCTATAACCTGTAGCCTACTCTTCTGATGTTTTCTTGAAAAACTTCTTAAGGATGTTTTCAATTTTTATTTTGTTCTGTTATATACATATGTATTTTCTTGTCACTAAAAGCTCACGTGTTTTGTTGTTGTTTTTTTTGTTTCCTTAAAAAACATCTTCAACCATGGCCAAGTCATTTAAATATCACTCACTCAATTTTATCCTCATCTTCACAATAACGACTCGAAAGAAAAAAGCAAACTGAAACTGGGTAAATAGGAGGGTGGTGGTATACTTCATAAGGATTTGTAAAATATTTTTATGTTTTTTTTTGTTTAAAGATAAAAGAATATGTAAAGCGTGAGCAATAAAGAATAAGAAGAAAAAGGAAAGACAAAAATATAATAACAAGTTGTCAGCTTATATGAGCAGCTATACATAAGCTTACACTCGAAGCAAGCTGCGCTACACATATGAGAATAAGGATACTCATTTATCATCACTGTACTGAGCAAGGATGCTGGCGTTGACGTTGGTGGCGGGAGCAAGTCGGATGAGACAAAAAAATGGTGCGGTATAAGGATATACTTTTTGTTGTTCATCTCGAGCTCGACACGTTAATGTGGTGCATCATCAGCCAGTGATGCTGTTTGTTAAGGTTGGAATACAAATTTCGGTCATATTTATTTTTAAATAAATTTACTCGGGTATCCGGATCCGGATTTTCAGAATTTTGTCTTTAATATTCATCCATTGTCCTCGACAGAAGCTGGGTTTTCACATATAACCACACATGTTTGTTGTTTGCCCCCCATCGACCGAAGATATTGTATAGCCATTGTGTCGTCGTCGTCGTCGACGATGTTGTCCTTCAGAATAAGAATATCATCATCGCCTGATGGTTGTGATGGCGGCGGGAAATTCTTGTGGGTGTATGTCGGGATAGAAATATTTCACATGCCATACCTACCTAATACCTCTTATGGTTATGGAGGAAGGGATGTTTTTTCCTTGCAGTTCACCTTGCTACACCCTGTGGTGCCTGAGAAATGCCTATACACAAATGTGACGTCAAAGTCTTATATACTCACATTTTATTAGGTGCTGAATGAGAAACTATATTCGTATGTATGTATGTATAAAGTTAGGTAATGTTCATACACTAAGATGATAAAATTCACATTATCTAAGGAAACTTGTCTCGTTGTCTTCCTTCCTTTTTATTTTTCTTTGTGATTTAAATTCAGATTCTAAACGTTTGTTCTTCGTTGTTAACGTGTGCTTCACTCGTCCGTCGTCGTGGTGTTGTTCCTTCTGTCAGTGTGGTTTTGTTTCAAGGCGAAGGACATTTTGTGGTTGATTGTATTTGTGCGTCTGTATGAATGTGTGTTTGTTTTTTGTGAGGTCTTATTGCATGTTTCTTGGCATTGGCAGTAGCATTAGAAGGCACCAGTAGCATAGAAGAAGAAGACTTGATCCAAGGCATCAAAGGAATAATGATTATGTAAAAAAAAACATGAATATACCAAATACATATGTATGTATAGTACGATAGCAACGAAAGATAAGTTGAGTGTGTCAGAAATTACTATGCACATCAACATTATTGCCACATACCACACACACCAACACTATTCTCTATATATGATGTTAAACTCTTTCCTTTTGAGCACGAAATTGGTGGCACTAAACTAACTCTGAAAGACCTCTGGAGCTATGGCCAGGAATAAATGATTATTATGTATATGGTTATATAGTACCACTCTTCTTCTCTTTGTATGGTAAAGGAGGCACTTGAAAGTTTGATTATTACTTAACTACCTACGAGTATGTTAGGAACTTGGTTATTGGGGATGTTGTTAGCATACTAAATAGGACTTTACTCTTTACTGATAAGATCATCAGTAAAGAGATTCATTGAAAAGTTTAGTCTTTGAGTGATGTAAATTGTACAATGTAGCTTCAAATATAAATTGCATATTTGCATCATGTTTTCACGCCTTATAGATTGGTACTAACTTTCCTTTACATTTTATGTGCATACTTACAGTTGCCGAGAGCATACTATGTACATAATACGTTTATTAAGTTTGAGGACATTTTTCTCAAAACTGGCAAGGTCGAATAAAAAATGGCTGACTTTTATTAGAGGTTTATTTAAATATGGGCTCTTATGCAATAAGACCATCTTAAAAGTGAATTTCTGTAGAAAAAACATAATTATTTTGTATATTACTTAAAAATACAAAGCCAAATAAAAAAAGACCCACACTGATAACTTACCCTACCGTCTGTCGATTTATTTTGTTTAAAAGTTTGTAGGTTTTCTTGTTTTGTCAAAAACGTTGTCAGTTGAATTATTCTTAAAAATTTAAAAATTACCAACAATATTTTGCATATAATGAAATAGTTTGATTTCGAAATCTATTTTTGTTAACGAGATTTTTAGTCGAAAACCAATTTTTACCAATTTTAGTAGCATTTCTTAAAAGTTTTCATTTCTTATATAAACAAATACAAATTAGATGAATGAAACTAATTTAAAGCCAATATCTTCTCTTTTTCACGAGATATCGAGAACTGAACATCAATTTTTACCAATTTTGCGTGCTATTTTTTGTAGATTTTAATTTTGTATGGAAAAATGGACTGTTGGATTTTTATAAAAAAAATTACTAAATGTCGAAAACAATGTTTATTATAAGAAAAAATTAGTTTGAAGCCAATATCTCAAATTTTTAAAAAGATATTTGAGTCGAAAATCAATTTTTTACAAACTTTTATTAATTTTTTTTTTGCTTTTTTATTTTTTGTAAAAAAAAACTGCCAATTCGATTTATCTCAACATTTTACTGAATGTTGACAACAATATTTCTAAAAGATAAAATAAGTTTAAAGCCAATACCTTAAAGTTTTAAAAAGATATTTAAGTCGAAAATCAATTTTTACCAACTTTGAGTAATGTTTTTTTTTAGGTTTTTATTTTTTATAAAAAAACTGTTAATTTGATTTTTGATTTACCAAATGTTAAAAACGTTATTCTTCGTTGCACAAAATTGTTTTGGAGATAAAATCATTTTTTGTTCATAAAATTTTCGAGGTGACAAATATTTTGTATTCAGTTTTTTTGAGTTATAAAAAACCGTTAATCGTATCGCGTCACAATATATAATACAAAATTTAATTCAAGTCTCTAGTTGGTTCGTAAGTTATTTAGGGTTAACTAAAATTTTTACCATTTTTTAAATTGCTTTGCTAAAAAACACCCACTCAATTTGTGAGTCCTTTCTGCATCTTTCTGCATTATTATCTATATAACAAAATTTATTTGAAGTCGATATCTCTACTGGTTCTTGAGCTAAGGACGACGAAAAAAACGTCGCGAACGTACGGATGTATAGACGTACGAACGTACGTACACACGCACAGACGTCTCTTTAAAAATCTTTTATTTCGACGTCGAGAAATGTCAAAATTTGCAATTTGACAAATCGGACCCATTACAATAACTTCCTATGGGAAGTTAATATAAGTTTTTAACCTTTCTCTCTTTGTCTCTTTCTCATTTTTTCTGTGTCAAATATTTAAAATCCCTTCACAAACTTGTGGTGGAAATTCTTACCCTTTCAAAATATTTTTTTCAGGGGAAATAAAGTACAAATAAAAAATATATATAAATAAAGAAAAAAAAATTAAAAACACATTTCTCAAAAATCCAAAATAATTAAAAAATAATAATAAAATAATAGAATTTCGAATTAATTATTTATTTTCAGGTTTATACAAAAAAAAAAATGTTGAATACGAGTCATAAAAAACTTGTTCGAATTTTCAAAAGTTACAATTCATCAGTACACTTATTTTTAAAAATATTGATTTTTTAAAGAAAAAATTAATAATTGAAATTCCAAGTTCAAGTTTTTCAAAGTCAGAAACTCATATTTTTTGAATTTGTTCAACACATTTTTGTTTTAGTAAATTAGCAAAATTTTGCATTGCAATTCATTATTTTGAATTAGTTTAATTTAAAATCAGTTTTTTAAAATAAGCTTTCGATTTTGAAAGATGGACAAAAACGTTCATTGGTTGGGCGGCTACAATCTCAAGAAATTTCGATCGAGTCTCTTACAACCTCTTAAGAAGTCCTTTTCTGCATGCATCAAGCATTATAAACCACAGTGGCAACATTGTCTTGCAGCCATCAAAGATGCCGCCTCCACAGCAACGCAGAACAACAATATCACCTATACTCGACGAAGTGAAGATAGCTACAACTCTTCTGAAGTCCAACAAAACTGACGGCATAGCTGCTGAGTTATTCAAAGCAGCAACAGGTAATGACTTAACAAGGAGTGTCTACTAACTTATGTTCAAAATATGGTCAAAAGAAAACATGCCGTTCGTCAACAACCTGATAGGTCCATTTCAGTGTGGCTTCAAACCTGGAAAGTCCACCATTGACCATTTTTTCACTTAAGGCAGATCTTGGACAAAATAAAAAAACTTCAAATCGATATCAACAACCTCTTTATTGGATTTTAAGGCTGCGTACGACAGCATCTAAAGAGAGGAACCCTACAATTTGGAAAATATCTCAGCGATGCTTTTAATGTCAAAAAAAGGTTTTAGACACTGTCATGCGACTTCTTCAATATCGTTATGAAAAGAATTGTATAATATTCAATTGTCTACACTTGAGACACAATCTTCCAAAAGTCCGTTCCATTACTTGGATACGCCGACGATGACAAAACTTCACCAACGACGGCTATAACTTTGAAGTAGTTAAAGACTTTGATTACCTAGGTATTACTATGACTTCAGACAACAGCACCAGCGGCGGCGGTGAAATCAAACGGGGAATTACTCTAGCAAATATACTAATATAGTCCTACCTCGAACAACTAAAGTCAACCTCTATAAGACACTTAACTATTCTAGTCGATGTCAACGAAACTAAGTAAGATGCTTTTACTAACACTGTACTCGTGTTGCCATTGCTGTTAACAGTGCCTCCTACCTCATTTTCAAAGAACAAAAGCACAATAATGCTATAATATTATCATCACGCTAATCATAAGTAAAATTAGTGTTTGCTAATGCATGATGGAAGTTTGGTCAAAATTTAGTCGTATTATTAGCCAGAATTTAGATCTTTGATTTTATATAATATTTCGAATATTTCGAACGTCATATTTTCATAGTGAACTAGTTTTCAGTCGACTACAGACAAAATATTCAAATGTCCCTACAACTTTTTCCAATCGAATTAGGGAAAATTAACTCGTTAGTTTTCGACTTTAAGGGACCCTGGGCTTTCTTCTGTGGCTAAGACTGTAATTTTGCGCCAAACTTTAGGTACGATTAAGAAAAACATAAAAACTTTAAATGGTTTATAAATTAGTTAATCATTAACTATTTTCTTTTTAAGTTTATAATATAAAAAATCATTTAATAACTTTATGCAGAAATACTCCTTAGTTATAATTTCTCGAAATTTTACGAAACTACAAACATAAGACAGATTTATGCAAATTAGAATTATTTCCTGTATTAAATTAATGAATTAGATATGAACATACCATATTAATTGAATTAAAGCGATTTCCGATAAAATAACATTTTACATTTTATTTTATCACTGAATTAATTAAAAAATGCATCGGAAATGAATAAATCGCGAAAATAAATTCAAATATTTATATTTATTTGTATTATCTACTTTAACCACAAAACCAATAGTTATTACCTTAATATACCTTCGCTCTATAAATGTATTTATTTGAATCATTATGGTTTGGACGTTTATCCTAAAATATAAATTTATTAGCTTTTTGGTTATCGCATAGCCATCAGGCATTGCACTGTTTGCGATTTAAGTTTTTTTGTTGGTATAAATCCATTGGTGATAATTTTTGGCAACGTTATACAATTCCATTCGTGAAGTCATAAATTTAATAATTGCAATTTCTTAAATCTCTTGATTTATCATACATTCAGTTTTTATAACTTTATCCTGATTTGAACATTAAAAAAAAAATATAAAACCCCATCAATCTTTTTTCAGCTCAATTATCACCACCTTATAAAACGAGTAAGTAGGTAGAAATATTATGACACGTGTCAGAATCGTATAAAAGTAATAATTCATCTCCAATTTATTTCACCAAATATAATAAAAATAAAAACAAAAACAGGAAGCACTTTATAAAATTCGAAGTGTGGTGAGGATATATAAATCTTTATTTCCGGTTTATTCCTCATTAATTATGTACAAAATCCTTATTTCTTTTCATCATTCAATTTATTGATTTTTTTTTGTATTCCTACAATTTTTTGAGTGGTGAACCAAAAAAGAAGAAGGGTAAACCAAGGCTGAAATTATATTCAAGTAATTCTCTGTCAACAGAGCGTCAAGATTCAATTTCAGGTGGCAAGAGGCCCAGCCAATGGTAATTGGTATTGATCCTTATTTTATTTCTTTTTACATTAAATAACCGCAAGGGAATTATTATTACTTTTTCTGGTGAAATCGTGACTCACGGTGCTTAAAATAAGAGGACGAATTGGGTAAAAAATTTGAGAGTTAATTAATTAATATCATGGGATTTTGAGACTGGTGTATTTAGTTTGTATGCTCTGAATACGAGAGAGGAGCTTATTTTCATGCCCACGGAAATCATTATCTCAATATTGCTGTAGCATGATGTGAATTAATTTAGGGTTGTGAATTTGTGAAATTGACGATTTCTTGTACCAAAAGAAATTATACTTATCGCCCAAAAAGCATCCAAAAAAATTTAATTTTGTTGTTTCAGACTTTTATACAAAAAATAGGTCCCCTTTATTCAGTTAAGTGCTAA
Organism: Eupeodes latifasciatus; assembly: GCA_920104205.1. Taxonomy (NCBI): domain Eukaryota; kingdom Metazoa; phylum Arthropoda; class Insecta; order Diptera; family Syrphidae; genus Eupeodes; species Eupeodes latifasciatus. The sequence continues at coordinate 146,261,339 of OV049924.1, forward strand.
TCATTTCAAAAATGTTGGATTAACGTTTCCCTTAAATTTATCAAATTCTATAAAATTCTAACAGACCTAAAAATTCAATTTCAATTAAATTGACTTTAGATACCTTTTAAGTCCAAGGAAGCAGCGATTTGAAGAATTATTTTCCGTTTAATTTCAGCGCTGGCGTCTTTGTTTGAAGTTATAGCTGTGCTTGTGTATACAAAGTCCTTAACTACCTTAAAGTTATAGCTGTTCATGGTGACGTTTGTCCCAGACGTCGTCGGTGGTCGTACATTGTACTTTCTCAATGACATCATATACCTCATTGACCAGTTTAATGTTGAAGTTTGAGTTTCGCACAATTCTTTCTAGAAAGATGTTAAAGAAGTCGCATGACAGTGCATCGCCTTGCGTAGAACCTTTTTGGCATCAAAAGTATTGGTGAGATCTAATCCCACCTAGGTATAGAGCATAGTGCATTCTCTATCGTCGTTCTGACAAGTTTGAGACAAATGCCAAAACTAAAGATTACTCTATAACTTTCATATCTATAGATTCTGTCGTAGGCGGCCTTGAAATCGATGAAGCTTTACCGTAATGTGAATATTTGGTCAATGGTGGACTTTCCTTTTCGTCTGAAGACACACTGATATGCATCTATCAGGTTATTGACGAACGGCTTCAGAGTTTTACGTAATACGGCAGAAAGAATCTTATTGGTGATTTTCAGATTGCGCACTTTAGAGGGTATTGGGGAACCTATGCTGAGATTGCACTTTGCTTTTTTCCAACCATATTTCAAATTAGTTGGTACATAATCCTTGCTAAGCTAGCGTTTGCTGCTTCAATCAACAATGCCATCAGATTTGTTGGACTTAAGATGAGATATATGTAGCTTCATCTTTACTTCGTCAAGATCGGATAGGTAGGATTGTTGTTCTGCGTCACTTAAGTTTAATGGTGCAGCGGAATTCGATTCGTTATCGCCGTTTAATAATTTGGAGATCGTCAGATCGTCTTTACAGGCTTCAATCCTTGGCTGATACCCTTGGGAGGTTTACATTGTGGTAAAATCTACGAAACTCATTCCTGTTATGCCATCTCTCTATTTCCTCCATTGCATGCTTCTCATGCTCTATTTTTTTTTCCTTTTGAGAAGCCGGTGTTTCTCTCCCCTCTTAGAGTGTTCTTAATATCATTTAATTAAACTCATTCTATTTTTCATAGACCCAACTTGATACTGACATTTTTCTCCGAAGATTCGCTTTGTAAAACAAAACTTACATATGTATGTGCCTCCCTCCCTTAAATTTTTCGTTTAATCAAATGGTTTCAAATAAAATTCGGGTCAAAATACTGAGAATACCACTCAGAAACAAAAATGTTGTTTCTCAGAAATCAATGTTGTTTTTATTACAATATATTTAAGGGTTATTATCAAGTTGAAAACGCAATCTTAGGCATATATTTGTATAGTCAACATTCCATAGTATGTCAAAGCATATGACTTTCCCCAAATTCTTCTACCCAAAAGGAGTAACATTTATGTATTATGCTGTCACCGTCAAGTTTAAACATTGCTTCATTTTTCAATACATTCCGAATAATTAATAACGGATGTTGTTTTTAAAAGTGTGGTTTTCAATTAGGCAATGAATTTTCCGGAGTTGGTCTCTTTGACAGCTGTCACTTGAATTATGCTCAGATTGTTTTTTCATTTTGTAGTATATAGACTTATTCCTAAGCAACGTTTGCTAATTGTGCAAATTTATTACTAAAATAATGGGTCGGTTCGAACGACGACGCAAGGAAACAGTTCATTATCTAGCGTCAAAGGCCTCCAAGGCAGCGTTACCATTTTTCAAAGAAAAGTGGAAGTAGATTTTAGGAAAAAAGTGAAGTAGATTGAGAAAAATGGAAGTAGATTTAAAAAATTAACTTTTTCATATTATTCTACATATTTTTAAATTACATTATTTCAATAAAAAAAAAACTAAAATTATTTAAGTACATCAACAAACCTTTTATATTTGTTTTTGGACAACTTGAAAATATCTTTTCATATTGAAAACAAAAAATCAAATCCAAAACAACACTAGAGCACAACTTAACACAAATAACATTAACAAACAGAAAAGAAATAAAATGCACGACTGGTTCGCTAATGAACTGAACTCGCTAATGTATCCAAAAAAGTCTGTTTAATGTTATTTCTGTATTTTAAGAATTAAAACGTACCTGCAAAAAAGTTTGTTTTCAAAAATGTAAATGCCATTTGATTTCTCAAGAAAACCTTAATTTTTTTAATTTGTATTTGATAATCGTTTTTGAATTTTAGTTTAAAAATATTGTTGGTATATATGTAGTTTTGAACTTATTATTAGACGTCTTGCATTTCAATTATTTGAAAGATATCAGATTTCGAAAAAAAATATTTGTTTTTAAATTAAAATTAAAAAAAACAAAATAACGGTTTTAACTGGGGTACCCTTCTGAAGCAATACAAAAATATTTTTTTATATTGAAAGAAGCCAAACTAAGAACACAAATTTTAGCAAGAATTTAAAAAAAATCTATCGGTTTGTTTTCGGAAAAATTCGAATAATCGATTTTTGACCGTACAAATTTGTATTGGGACTACTGATATTTTTAGTTTGAAAAAAAACAGGAAAGACATACAGACAAACTGACAAAATGGGGGACCCACTTTTTCCTACCTCTACCATCGTAATGTCATGTTTGATTAAAATCTCGAATTCGAATTTGTTAACGAATGCAAAACTTGCCATACTGGTCCTATATGTCGAAAGTAAAAATGACAAAAGGGTTAAACTAGAATACATTAGATAAAACGGAACCTCACCGCAAATGCAAATACTCAAGCGATTTTGAATTCTCTAGAAAATTTTGAGACTACATACAAGAGTGATAAGGCGAAAAAAGGAGTAGATTCAGCCAATTTTTATTTAAATTGAAGTATATATGTAGGTAGAAATACAGATCTTAAAAATGAAGTAGATTTCAAGATTTTGATGATGGTGCGAAGTAGGAAGTAGATTTTTAAATTATTTGAAAAAAAAAGAAGTAGATCTACTTCAATTGAAGTAAAGTGGTAACGCTGCTCCAAGGTCGTGCGATTATGAAAATAACGTAGATAAGCTCGATATAATTAACACCTTGGAAGGAAATATTCGGCGCGTTATTGGTGATATACGTCATCAAATTATAAGCAATTTATTTGTTCGTGAAACCAACTCGTCTAAAAGACACTCTTTTATAGTAAGAAAAGACTTGATGACGTTTAACAATAATTCTTTAACTCGTATTTTAAGTTATTAAAACATTGAGTAAGGAAAAATCTGTCACAGATGTGACCTAATTTCCTAAGAAATGCGTCTGTATACAAATTAATCAAAATATAAGGTGTTATCATCCTATTTTTCTCTACATAATCTGCTCAAGCATCTGAGCTTTGTAAGTTGGTTAAAATCTTTTATTTAAGTACATAAAAAGGAGGTCTTGCTGTCAATTTCAAAAAAGTGTCTTAAAATTCTTCCAAGAATTTCAAATTATTTGTTTTTTTTTTAGTAACACTCAAGAAGTCATCTTGAATACAAAAAGTATCACTCCACAAATAATTGGTATAATTTTCAGGTCTAGTTAACACATTAGACTTTCTTCCGTTTTTCACACGCCTTATTTTTCCTTGACTGATGACAAGTAAGTCAATATTTTTCTTTCATTTTTCTCGCTTTCCATTTACCTTTTCTTTTCTTTGGAAAGAAGCATGAAAAAAACGACAAAATAAACCCTTAAGCTTATCCATTCATATACCATTCTCATTCACTCACCTGTGTATAGAAATGTTTACTTGTAGGTATATTCGTTTCCTTTGCTACAATATTGTACCTATATTTCTTCTACATATATATTGCTGCCTTGCCAACCTTGCCATCTATATAAATTCTCAAGACGAGATCTGGATAATGCTGGTTGCTATATGTGGAAGGAATGTTTCAATTTTCAAAGGCTTCGATGAGGATATACATATGTATCTACATAACTACTTTGATTCTGGAGGATTCGATTCTCTCTATTTGTTCACAAAAATAAAAAAGAATCCAAAACAGAGTGATGATTTTTATGGTTTCTTTTTCTACACCCACCACCTACCACCAGCCACCTATCAGCTACCGCACAATATTCTCGTTAAATTGGGTGTAGAATGAAAAACATATCTTCGAACTCAGTTTGAATGCAAAATCATATTGGGGTTTGGTATGAGAAAAATTCAATTGAAGGGTCTATATAACAATACACTACACTCCCGTTTTCCCCCTTCTGCCGACTGTCTTCCCCTATAATCTGTTTCAAAACATCGTTCTTGAAATGAAATATTCATAAATTGTGGAGTCACTGATACGTTAAAATACTCTAAAGAACAAAAAAAGAAAACATTTCAAAATTGTATTGAATTTAAACTTTAAGAAGAATTTCTAGAGGTGAGGTGATTAGTTTGGCGAAAGGCTTGAACATTTAACTAAAGCTGACTAACATTTTTGTTAATTTAAAAAGAGACAAGTTGGCAGAAAAATATCTCCTCAAAAAAAATTAAATGTGATAAAAATCAGTTTCTTAATTTTGGATAAGAACAGCTTATCAGCTTATTCCAGAAAGATTTCTCAAAAGGCATGGAATTGTAAGGATTTGGTCATTAAAGCCTGAAATAAAAATAAATATTTAACGAAATGATTCGATTGAAACGACGCGACGTTTTCTTGGGATATGTTCATTTTACACTTTCTGATACTACACACGATACTAGTTAAGCATATTCCAGGAAGGATAAGTAAATCATTTGAGGATCGTTAATCCTGATGCTGAGTTGGCCTTGAGTTTCACAAAAAGGCCCCATGAAGTCAGTGCCTGATAGTGTAGTGTATTGAACATTAGTGAAAAAACACTTAACTAACATGTGCAGTGCACAAACTTTGTGTGAGGAGTTTCTTCAGGCATTTGAAACAATATAGATAATGTGTTGCTTGTCTCCATGTTTGCTATATTATGTATTTTTATGTTTATTTTTTAAAATAAAAACGATTATAGTTTTCTTAAAAATTAACAATTTATTAAAACTTTATGTTACAAACAATTTTTAATATAAATAAAACTAGCGACGCGTTTCAGAACTCATGTTTGATCATCGGGCTACTGTTTACTCAAATTACAAAATTTGAAACAAACTTTTAAGGTCTGTAAAAAAGTAAGGGACATAAATGGCTGCCTTGGAGAATGCAAGAGGTAGCTAGAAAAAAACTTAAGGTTTTAGACATTAAACGAATACAAGATTACCTGTCAGGTCTTCAGGCATTTGAAACAAACTTTTAAGATCTTTAAAATAGTAAGGGACCTAAATGGCTGCCTTGGAGAATGCAAGAGGTAGCTAGAAAAAAACTTAAGATTTTAGATATCAAACGAATACAAGAATTACTGTCAGGTCGGTCTATGACCTGTTTAAATAATAAATTTAGTACTTAGTTTGCTGTAGGTTTTGGTATATTAAGATCAGAGACCTTTCTAACTATTCAATTAAATTGTGAACTGGTGAGCACAGGTTTCCGTTTTGTCTCCAACTCTCTTCCAATCCATTAAACTAATATTTGTTTGTAGTGCCATATCCTTATCCTTTCGATGGATGATATGCTTATTAAATTTAAATCTTCCCAGAATTGTGTAATGGAAAATATCAACCAGGTAGAATTTAATTAAATATTCGGGATGTGTGTATTAAAAACACCTCTTATGGAATGATCATGTATTCAAAATTTCAAAAAGTGCTGCTAGGTGCTTAGGATTTTAAAATTCAAAGCACTTAAAAGCCAAGAGGGTCTTTGATCAGTTGGAAACTAAGTCTTAGGTTATGTTAGGTACTTGTAAATGGGCTGATTGTTGGTCTTCTTACCATCACACTTAGATGTAGATCCATTGTGATAGCTTAAGTGGAAACCTCTAATAAAAGTCCCATGACAGAGCCTTTCATAGGAATGGGTGTAGTTTCTGTAAGCTGTGGCCCGAAATTGTTTGTAGATATCAGTCGGCTCATTCATTTGGTGAGGAGAGCTCAATATACCCGTTACTTGGACATATTCCTATACTTTTCCACCTTCCCAAGGTAGACCATTCCCTTCGCAAGACCAGTAGGAGCAATTGCACCATGGAGCACCTGATCTGTGTATTTGGAAAGATAGTGGTTGGTGTATGCACCAGTTAAGTCGTGTTGGCTTATAAGTGCTGAGATGATGTAAACAGCAGATACGTCAAAGACTGGCTGTCACCGTCCCATTGTACACATGCAAAATCAGCTATTTTGTTCATTACTATCAATGTCTTCCTGTACCATTATTTGACGTTTGGTTAAAGGAGCGATCCTTCCTGTTGGTAGGCTGGATAGATAGGTGTTAACGAGTTCCATTTTCCAATCCATTTTGTAGCTTTGGCAAAGCGCAACGATTATGCTTGGAATGGCACAGAGTTCATTCAGGTCATTGAAGAAATGTCTTCCGAGAAACAGAAATGTCTTACTTTCATCGAAAATAATTTGTCGTCATACCTGAAAACAATTTTTTCGATGAAACTAAGACTGACTTTAATTAAAAAATAGTATTCAGCGCAATGAGGCCAAATTACCGAATTCGAGACGATATTCAATTTAAGATCATCGATCTATATTTCTTCGGTGGCCTGGTCACCAAGCTTACGATAAAAGAACCTACATATATTGAAGTATTTCAGCAAAACATAACCTTTGTCATCTGTCAATTTCAGCATAATTTATACGTCCAAAGAAGAAGCGGAAGTTTTTAAATATAAAAAATAGGAAGATCACAATGAAAGACCCTGTATAAAAACAAAATTCAAAAGAGGCTGGGTTCGCGACCCACACTGTTAACTTTCCATCCAGTCTGTCGATTTGTCTTGCTTAAGAGTTTGTAGGTTTTCGTGTTTTGTTAAAAAAGTTGTCAGTTGAATTATTTTTAAAAATTTCAAAATTACCAATAATATTTTGCATATACCTAATGAAATACTTTGATTTCGAAATATATTTTAGTTAACGAGATTTTTTGTCGAAAACCAATATTTACCAATTTTAGTAGCATTTCTTAAAAGTTTTTATTTCTTGTATTAAGAAATACAAATTGGATGAATTAGAAATTGTTTGAAGTCAATATCTTCTATTATTCACGAGATTTCGAGAACCGAACATCAATTTTTACCAAATTTGCGTACTATTTTTTGTATTTTTTTTTTGAAAAAAACGGACTGTTGGATTTTTATAAAAAATTTACTGAATGTCAAAAACAATATTTTCTGTGTAATAAAATTACTTTGAAGCCAATATTTTTAATTTTTGAAAAGATATTTAAGTCGAAAGTAATTTTTTACCAAGTTTTAGTATTGTTTTTTTTTAGTTTTTATTTTTTGTAAAAAAAACTGTCAATTCGATTTTTCTCAAAAATGTATCGAATGTTGGAAACAAAATTTTTCATAAAATAAAATTAATTTGAAGCCTATATCTCAAATTTTTGAAAAGTTATTTGAGTCGAAAATCAATTTTTACCAACTTTTATTAATTTGTTTTTAGGTTTTTAATTTTTTTTTTTTTTTTTTTTTTTGTAAAAAAGCTGTCAATTCGATTTTTCTTCAAAACATTACTGAATGTTGAAATTAATACTTTTTAAAAGATAAAATTAGTTTAAAGCCAATACATTTCTATAAAAATCTTTTATTTCTACTCTAAGGACCTTGAAACGTCAAGAAATGTCAAAATTTTCAATTTGAAAAATCGTCCCGATTACAATAACTTCTTATAGGAAGTAAAAAATTCCCAAAAACTCAAAATTACAGAAAACTTTATCACTTGTTTTTAAACCCTAAAAATGTATTATTTTTTAAAAAATATAACTAATTCTTTGAGTGGTAAAATTTACCAAACACAAAACAACAACAACAAAATACAAAACTCATTTTATGCTTCAAAGAACCATAGAAATAGTGTAGAAGATGTATATTCTATGATATTTATTTGAAAGACTATACACATTACGTACCCTCACCCATTGCCCATGTAATGGTTTACTTATCCTGGCCTTTACCTTAGCCTTTACACCTTATATCCTTACCTATGGTATGTTGAACAATCTTGACCCAATAATATTACTTTAGTCTCAGATCAAGCATAAATAAAAGGTTCTCTCCATTGAATATTTACACATGATTTCATGTTTTATGTGTGTGTGTGTGTGTAGGTAAGTGTATAAGTAAGTATGTATGAATAAGGTGGCGGCAGTCATGAGTCTTGAGTGTATGGTTGTGGCATAGCATGGCATTTCATTGGTACAGAGAAAAGCATGAAGCAAGCAAAAGTTGAAAAATCCTTTTACTTTTTCTCCCTGAAAGTTTCTATAGAAGTGTGGAATGGTGGTGTTAATCAAGCGGAAGTTGGTTGGGTTTTTCGGTCTAAATAGAAGTTGGAAAAAAACATCATAAAATATAAAAACAAGACCTTAACCGACACACACACAAACACAAACTCAAACTCACTAAACTTAACTTACACACAAGCCAACCGAACGAACGAAGCAACGGAGGAGCAAGCGTATGATTTAATCATTTTCTCGTGGTTTGCTTGCGTCGAAAATCATGGCAAAAGGTTTTACCTTACCTCAGGAAAAATAAAACAGGAAGAAAAAGAAAACTTTTTTGTTTTTGATTTTATCTCGCACATCTCTTCTTGAATCTTGACTACTTGAATGACTTCTGCATGAAATTTTAAAATGATTTTTCCACGATTTTATATTCAATGATGGATGCGGTTGTAAACCTTGAGTGTTTTTTGTATGTTTTTAGGTTGTTTTTGGTTTTGAGTTTTAAGCTTTGGTAGTTTTAAGACAGATATACATCCATCGAAAAGAACAATGTGAAGAACAATTTATTGGATGATTTTTAGGGTTTCCTCTACCCGGTGCGTCTCTTGAGGTTTCTCTTTCAGATTTATTTATATGATAGTAGAGAATTTGTTCACCTAAAAAGGATCAAATAGACGTGTCTGCGTCTATACAAGTTATGAATTTTAACCACATTTAGATGTGTCAAAACTTTTCTTTAAACTCCCAAATATATTCAGATAAATTGATATATACGAAGTGACATTTTTGGGACACTTAAAGTGTCTGACACTTTATACAGAAGATATATACACTTAAGCCAAAGGGATCTAGACGTAATGTAAATATGTACATATATTTATAGGATGAAATCATTTTGAAGATAAAAAGTATGTCTACCCACATGTGGCACAAGTATGTCGATGGAGTTTATAAGCTGCCATAATATGAGCTGTCAATGGTGTCTAAAAAATGTCTTTTTTACTTTTATTCTAATAACAAAAATATTTGACTTCACTGAATAAGATTTCAAAATAATAAGAATAAAGCTTATGTTTCCTTGGATCTTTTTTAGCTTCATAATATTTCCCTATCCTATAGTATATTATATGATATGATATCTTCGGGAATGATTTTTGTTGTTTTTATTGGAATAACAAATTTTATACGAATAACTTTCCAAGTTGTGAAGCACCATGTTAGGAATTCTTTTTTCAATTTTTCCTAACTACCACATATATTTTAGGATGGTTCTATTTATATATGGAAATAGAACATGTTTTAGCAACAAAAGAGCGAATTTATTTTATGAGCTTAAGTTCTTAAACGATGCAAACGCTAAATTAAATGATTCTTAATTAAGGTGTAATTAATTAATCTTAAACAATATAAAGAAATTCATAAAAGTATTGACTATGAGTATGGTGGTATCGCAGTATCATTAAATTAATTAAGTTTTCCAAGCCGTAAAGGCTTGTTTTTTGGCATAACAACGGTCCTTCATGGTTCCATTCTTTATGTATGCATTTTCTTTTCGGCGATAATGTGTCCTTTTTGCAAGCTGAGATGAAAGTGAACCTCGATGGAAAAGATGATTGTTCGCATTGAATTGTTGTCCAATTTAAGCAGTAGAAAAAGACCTATTCTGAGGAAACAGCAAGAAATTTAGAAAAGAGCACAAATGCATCTGTTTTCTAGAAACAAGTTTAGCATTAATGGAACTTTGTGTGAGCACTTCAAAACATTGTTGGATCCTCTTAGTTCTCAGAAACGTACGTAGTAATAGGAAATCTTAAAGATGGCAAAGCACACAGTTTTGATCGCATTCTGGGAGAATTATATAAGTATGGTTCCGTAGAGCTCATACAAACTGTAGCAACCCTGCACAATGATGTTTTGGAGAGATTCGTTGTCCCGCGAGAGTTTTAGAAGGCATTGATATTTGTGATACACAAGAAGGGCGATTGAACTGATCCGAACAACTATAAGGGAATCTCCTTTATGTGGCTTATAACATCACCACGCCATACTAGTATCAACCATACAAATCTGCTAGAAGAATTTTAAGCTGGATTTAGAGCAGGATACGCAATAGTAGGCTACAGATTTGTACTACGCAATGTAACTGAACCATCTTTATCGCAACGGAAGAAACTGTATGCGTTCTTTGTCGCTTTTACGGCCGCTGTTATAGATAGAAAGTCGTTTTGACATTGCAAAGGAATGTCACTTTGATTTGGAAAAATTATAGATAACCTTCAAGAAGAGACGTGGGCAGCAGTCTGGGATGGTTAAATTCTGTCTGAATAATTTGAAACTAAGATGGGAGTGAGACAAGGATGTTCTCTAAGTCCTTTGCTGTTTGCACTATTCATTGACTGATGATCAATCGATTATGTGAATGCTGTGCCAGATGGAACTTACTTGTGAACCAAGAGAAATCATAAATCATGAACTTCACCAAAGAGAAAGGCAGACTACGAGCAAGCAAGAATTTTCACTATAATAATGAAGTTGTCAACTAGTAAGCACTTAGCAGTTATCTTTACAAGTAATTTAAAAATAGAGAAACACTTTAATACGAAGCTTACTTACTTAAGGTGGCGCTACAGTCCTATGTGAACTAGGTCCTCACCCAACAAACTTCTCCATCTAGTTCGGTCCCTAGTAAGATGTCTCCAGTTTCGAGCTCTAAGTTGGGTGAGGTCACTTTCCACTTGTGCGCGCCACCTGATCCGCGGTCTTCCTCTACTGCGCTGTCCTGTGGGTGTGGATTCGAAGACTTTCCGGGCCGGAGCATTGGTTTCCATGTGTTCTACGTGACCCAGCCATCTTAGTCGTTGGACTTTTACCCTTCTGGCTAAGTCTACGTCGCTGTACAACCCGTACAGCTCGTTGTTCTATCTTCTCCTCCACTCCCCTTCTATGCATACGGGAACGTAGATCACACGAAGAACTTTCCTCTCGAAACGACCCAAGGTGTTTTTGTCCGCTTTTGTCATAGTCCATGCTTCTGCATAGTATAGCAGGACGGGGATGATGAGGGTCTTTTATAGTGATACTACTATATTGCTTTCTTTGCCCAAAGAAACAGCAGTTAGCAAGAGTTATTCTTCGTTTGATCTCAGCGCTGGTGTTGTTTTCTGCGTTCATAGGGGAGCCTAGGTAGAAGAAGTCCTTAAATACCTCAAATGTACGTCTGTCGATGGTGACGTTTTGACCGAGACGTGGGTGTTATAAGTCCTTTCCTTACGACAGCATGTACTTTGTTTTGCCCTCATTAACAGCTAAACCCATTTTTGCTGCCTCTGCCTCAATACTCACAAAAGACCTATTGACATCATGCTGAGTTCTTCCAATTATGTCAATGTCATCAGCATATGCTAGTAATTGGACACACTTTTGAAAGATAGTGCCCATTTGATCGACTGTGAACTTTCCTGGTCTAAAACCACACTGATAAGGGGCCTATCAAGTTGTTGACGATGGCCTATAGACGTTCACATATTACGGCAGAGAAGATTTTGTAAGCCATGTTAAGTAGACTGATGCCTCTATAGTTGATGCGGTTTAGAGGGACTCCTTTTTCCAGAATCAATAATACGACAAATACGAAGCTGGTAAAGGCAAAAACTGTTATAAACTCAACCTGGAAGAAGTGTTTCTTCAACAAATGTCTAAATCACAGTACCTACTAAGTTAAAAGCTTTCGAATCCGTTGCAGAATCACTCATGCTTTACGCAGCTCAGGTTTGGGGAGGTCAACAGAATGATGAAGTTGGAAAAACTGTTACGCTTCTACTTAAAACGCATATTCAAACTATTGTCAAACACTTCAAACTATGCGTTGAACCTATAGAGATTGACTGGATTATCATCTTAGTTTACTAAGCTCAAACATTTGAGGCAGATTACGTTATCGAAAACATTGAGAAGAAAGAAGGTCGTGTGTCTTTAATTGGTTAAAGGCAATCGACCCTTTTTTTTCTCCTCAGACTAATGCGTTAAATGTTGACTTTCAGAGATCAAAGCCGAGTTAAAGTTCGTAAATTAAATCTTTCAGTCTATCTCACGGACTTTGCGTACAAATTTTTCAAATCTTTTTTTTTCAAGAAATGCTACACACTAAACAATGATTCAATATTTGTGAACGTTGCATGGGCCAATAGTAAACGACTTATTACTGAATTTTTGTCAAGATTTGAAGCGAAAAAGAGAAGCAGCTTGTGTCAAAATAACCTTTATTTTAAAAACAAAACAATTTTTGATGGCCTTAAGTCTCTCCAAATTATTTCTAAATTTTTATAACATACTAATTCTAATTAAAATATTGAAAAAAGACTATTTGAAAAAAAGACTATTAGAGCCTTTTATCTTTAAAAAAATATATTTCGTTGCTTTGTCTGTTGTCTTTTAGATTATAGGTACAGTAAACAAAAACCAAGTGAAATAAGACCAACTTTCAAAAATTGGCCTTACTGAAATTTTTGAACGTTGTCCTTATTTCACTTGGCCTTATATCGGGTGATTTTTTAAGAGCTTGAGAACTTTTTTTAAAAAAAAAACGCATAAAATTTGCAAAATCTCATCGATTCTTTATTTGAAACGTTAGATTGGTCCATGACATTTACTTTTTAAAGATAATTTCATTTAAATGTTGACCGCGGCTGCGTCTTAGGTGGTCCATTCGGAAAGTCCAATTTTGGGTAACTTTTTCGAGCATTTCGGCCGGAATAGCCCGAATTTCTTCGGAAATGTTGTCTTCCAAAGCTGGAATAGTTGCTGTCTTATTTGTGTAGACTTTAGACTTGACGTAGCCCCACAAAAAATAGTCTAAAGGCGTCAAATCGCATGATCTTTGTGGCCAACTTACCGGTCCATTCCTTGAGATGAATTGTTCTCCGAAGTTTTCCCTCAAAATGGCCATAGAATCGCGAGCTGTGTGGCATGTAGCGCCATCTTGTTGAAACCACATGTCAACCAAGTTCAGTTCTTCCATTTTTGGCAACAAAAAGTTAGTTAGCATTGAACGATAGCGATCGCCATTCACCGTAACGTTGCGTCCAACAGCATCTTTGAAAAAATACGGTCCAATGATTCCACCAGCGTACAAACCACACCAAACAGTGCATTTTTCGGGATGCATGGGCAGTTCTTGAACGGCTTCTGGTTGCTCTTCACTCCAAATGCGGCAATTTTGCTTATTTACGTAGCCATTCAACCAGAAATGAGCCTCATCGCTGAACAAAATTTGTCGATAAAAAAGCGCGAAACACATTTCGAACCGAACACTGATTTTGGTAATAAAATTCAATGATTTGCAAGCGTTGCTCGTTAGTAAGTCTATTCATGATAAAATGTCAAAGCATACTGAGCATCTTTCTCTTTGACACCATGTCTGAAATCCCGCGTGATCTGTCAAATACTAATGCATGAAAATCCTAACCTCAAAAAAATCACAAATTATCTGTTGTAAAATTAACAAACCGAAACGCGAATTTATTAAATTATGATATAGGTTTGCGGAACAATGATCCGCAAATTCAACAAAACAAAACACGAAAACAATAAGAAAACGAAATGATTTAAATAATTCTCGATAGGTAGCCGGCGCGCATGAGTGGATACCTACTTCTTATTGAAAACAATTACAAATGTCAAATTCCAAAAAGGGTTTGTTTGTTAATTTTACCAACGACAAGAAAAACAGTGCTGTCACCCAGTAGCTCAGTTAGGGGTAGGTTTGGGAGAAGGTAGATTTTATTAATCGAACTCGATTAATAAAATCGAATTGAATTATAAAATCAATAAAAGATACTAAACAGGGGCAAAAAAATAATAATGACAATGGGCGCCAGGAAGTATTCTGGTACTTACCATCACCAATAAAAAAAAATAATAAAAAAAGAGCGGAAATTTTCTTCCCAATTAAAATTAAATTGAAGAATGATTTTTCACCTAAAAAGGTTTAGGTATCTTATTTTATTTTAGATCTGGGAAACCTTTATAAATATAGGGAGAAAACCCAGATTTTTTTTTCAAAATTTCGTACAATTAAAAGTGACACAAACACAAAGAACAAACAATAAAAGAAAACAATTGGTTGTGCAACAAAGGTCACCTTGGGAAAGTTCCCGAAGAACAAAAGAATTTTACGGTCGCGGGTCCCGCAATCTCGGGAGACAAAGGAAACGACCGAAAGTCTAGCGGGTTAAATTTTTGGCTCTTTATAGCCAACCACAAATAACAAGAAAATATAAAAACCACAAAACTCACTCGAAAGAAAAAAAAAAACTACTTAGCTTTTCTTTTTTTGGTTACAAAAGTCGGTCCTGCCTCTTCCTTATCCTCTCTTTTAAACAACGCCTTCCTCACAAATTTTGTTTGGTTTATCTAATTTTAATTTAATTATCACCCAACAAAAACTAACACGATTTTTCTTCTTTTTTGTTTCTCTACAAACATTTTTCACTAATTTTCCTTTTTGCACGACCTCACTCTCCTTCGCTTCTCTAAAAAGTGCCATGTTCATGGCGAACTTCCCTCATCCAAGAGGCCACGACAAGTATGCCATCCTACTCTGACCTTTTGTTATGATCTGGTTTTCTCTTTCGGTCTAACTGCGGAACCCGGCTTTTTTCGCTGGGGTGCATGCCGATTCCAAAAACCAGCCAAACCTTTGTGGTCTCTTTCACCTTAGTGATTTGAACACCAACCTTTGCTTAATGGACGAGTTCAGTTCTTATCCGTCGAATCCAATTGGTCTAAAAAAAGTAAACGAAAAATTATTGAAAGTTCGCTGATCAAATCCCCCAGCCCAAACCGGCCCACTTTAATAACTTGAGGAAAGCGTTTCTGTAATTAGGAACCTTGGCATTTCTCAACCAAGATTGAGAGGCAGGGTCCGATAGTTCGCAATTTAGACTCTAAACCCTTAGACTTCCGTGGAGACCATTTTAGGGAAAGGGAAAACCTGACCTTCCTTAGTATTCCGACACTTTAGGTTGGGCATTAAGCCATACTAATTGTAGGGTGGTGTGCAAATTAGAGAAAGGATGCACACTATTCGTTGAACATTGGTAAACTCTTCATGTTTTTGTTCTTGGGTGGGCCACCTGTCGCACACTCAATAAGGCTGTCTTCGTGACTCATCCGTCACACAATTATGCATTTTTTGACCGCCCGTCACAAATTTTAAAAGTAACTTAGAATGTGGACCTTCTGTCACACAACTCCGCATTACAAATGAAAGACCTATTTTGTTTGCTTTTCCAAAATACAATAAGAGCAGGACACTGACTGACTGAACTCTTAAAATATTTTGGAGCCGCAACGACGAAACGAAGGTTAAAAAAGGAAAAAGGATATGCGATAGGCTAGTGAAACTTGTTATGGTAAATTTTACCGCAACATATCATCCCACCGAAAAACACGCGTCATTGTTGTATTTTATTTAAAAATGAAATATAATGAAGAATGGTCACTTGGGCGTATAGGCTTTTTTTTCTAAATCATATAAATGTCTAGTTTTTAAGGACACTTACAAAAAGTTACGAAGTTACGAGTGTAGGTTGTATCTCAGCTTAATTTTTTAATATTTATGTTTTCATACGATGTATCAACTGTGCATATACATATTTAGTCACATGTATAATGATTTATGCAAATTTTACATGACCTGATTTCTGTGCCACCTGTAATGTAAACAAAATTTCAAGAAAATCAAAGGATCTTACACATGGAATGCACAGTGCATATTGTAAATTATGTAGGTATATGTGTAAATATGTACAATAATTTGTAAAGTGATTTTTGCTATTGTTATTTAGAATCAATTTTCATCTCTTAAATATATATGTATACATACCTTCACAAGTAAGATATGCTTCCATGCATGAATCTATTTCTATACCTTACCTACATACATACCTCATCATCATACAACAACTGCATTCCAAAGGACGACAACGAATTCCTTGAAAGGAAAGGAACATTTCGATGAAAGCGATACGAAATTCCTAGCGCATTCGATATCGAAACCTGATGCAACTGTATTGTTGGGGAATATTCCGATTACCATACCTAAATTTCCAACTGAATGAACTTTTCCATCATTGAAATTGATTTTATATTTTTAAATTGAAAGATCAAATGCACAAATAAGTTCTTAAAATGTACATATATTTTTCTTCTTTTGCACAAACAATAAAAAAGTTTCTTTTGGCTTAGAATTTTGTTTATTTTCTCATAAACATTTTGATAGTTCAAAAACTTTGTTTTTTTCTTTGTGATTTAACAATACTTGGAGCAAAATTAATCAAAAAGTAAAAGTTCTATTTTGTAGACTCAATGTACAGGATGAAATTCTTAAAAAAAGAAAAAAAAATGTGTACTCTATTTGAGACAATTTCACAAGAAGCAATTAACTAATGTTTCAAAAGAATTCATGATTTTGATTTTTTAGAAAAATGCCAAAGAAAAGGAGTTACACAAAATATGAAGGAGCAGTTTAAAGGGACCATTGTCTCGTCCAGTATACATTTATGTATTGTGTCGTGACCTTAAATCTTGATGTTTTAATCAGTAAGAGTTCTACTAACAAGTTACTCTTCAATTAACTGGAAATCTTATTTTTTCATCTAAAGAATTTCTTAAAAACAATATGTGTACATCAAATACGTATGTTCTAGACAAATAAAGTCCAAACAGTTTCTTTTTCTTCTAAGCTGGGTCGATGAAGTAAAAAGTTAGGTTTTCCTTTATTAGAAGAGCATCTAAGTTAAGGTTAAAAATGTGCCCTACAATCGTAAAACTCAAAAGGCCGTAATGGCTTTTACATTTTTTTTTTTTCGAAAGTTTAAGGTCATCTCAAAATTTATCTACAAACGTTTATTTCGAAGATTTTAGTATTTTTTAAGTTGAATAGAATTTGTCAGATTAAACAATACGATGCTTTTATGTATCTACCCAAAAAATGCATTTATAGTTGGTATATTGACATTT
This sequence comes from Eupeodes latifasciatus, assembly GCA_920104205.1. Classification (NCBI taxonomy): domain Eukaryota; kingdom Metazoa; phylum Arthropoda; class Insecta; order Diptera; family Syrphidae; genus Eupeodes; species Eupeodes latifasciatus. The sequence goes on from OV049924.1 coordinate 146,278,765, forward strand.
TTAGAATGTTGCAAATTGAATCGTATTTGCAGGATAAGAAACAAAAACTAAACGAAATTATTCTTTTATTAAATGCAAATGGTATTTTGTTTTAATTTAGTTTTAATTTTTAATAATTGAGAAAGAAAGAAAAGATATGTAGTTGTTTTGTAAAATAGTTAAAGAAATAGAAGGTTTAGCTGAAAAATCAACTTTAAAAATATATTTAAAAGAGAAAAGGTTATAAAAAGGAGCTCAAGGCATCCCAGAGAATTTAGTTTAATCAGTGTGAACTCTCTCATGCATTTTAGTCGGCTTTAAATGTTTATTTATTTTTGTTTAGATGAAAGTTATTGGTTAACTTATGGTACATTCTTATATAGGGTGTCCCAAAATTAACGCAAGATTTCTTGCGTTAATTTTGGGACACCCTTTATAAAGACAAGTATTTTTTTAAACACTTAATCAATCCAAAAAGGTTACCATTTAATGAGATTTCGTTTCTAAATAAATATGTATATCAACTTGTTTGAAATTAACGCAAGATTTCTTGCGTTAATTTTGGGACACCCAAATTTAACGCAAGAAATCTTGCGTTAATTTTGGGACACCCTATAAAAGCAAAAATGTTTTAAGCTTATATAAAATTCATTATATTTCTTCTGGTTTTCTTTCCGCAATGTTATACCTAACAACAACCCTCTCAAAAATATTCTGTCAGTCAGGATTAAAATAAATACAAGAAATATTTGACAAATCAGGGGTAGTTCCGATGTAAATTCTCAGTTGATAATTAAGATTTTGTAAACTTGAAGAAGTCGAGGGCTTTTTCATGTGATTTCTTAAACTCGAAGTTTTGTGACCGTATTACAGTTGCACACCAAGGTCCTAAGATTTTATAAATAAAGAATTATTTTCTTCTGGAGCAAATGTTTAACAAATGATTTAAAGGTTTTAAGGTGGAATTTGTGAAGTTTTCGATACTATATGAGCTACAAATTTGCGACGATGATACAAAACTTAATGAAAACGGTATGGTGCTACACCTACTCACCGTGCATGCTATTTGCCTTATATTTTTTTTCATTGTTAATAACACATCATATTCTTAACAATAAAATAAATAACCATCAATTTCTCTCAAAAAATAGTCATAATTTTAAAATATAAAATTGAAATCTCTTATTGGAACAAATATTTAAATAAAGTTAAGTTAATGAAGAATTCAATATGAATTGAAGTACATACCAATTTATAATTTTTAAGAAAAAACTAACCAATTTTTTCTTCTTCTTTTTTTCAGATTATATTAACAACACTAGGTAAGTAACAGAAAATGCAATATCAATAAATATATTAGCTAGTCAAATATAAAAACAGCTAAAAGAAGTTCAATGAACTTTAATTTCTGAAGTGAATCATGGTCTTTTGGGAGTTCTTTTTAAAACATTTTTGTTTCATCACAAATCGCTTTAAAAAATTAAATTTATTAAATTATCCTTATCCCACCCTATAATACCCTCATTTAAAAACATACTTCTACAATCTACAACCAATTTTCCTAAATTACCTTGTTCGTTTTTTATGTTGTTGTTGTTTCTTATTAGGGTAAAATTTTAAAGAAAAACACTAACAATGTGTTTTTTCTTCTTCCTTAATGGGTTTTCAAAAAAAAAAAGAAACATTTATTTCGTATTTTTTTAAACTTTTTTGGTCGTTTCTTCAAGAAGGAGGCCTGAAACATATAATTTTTACACGTCAGCTATTTTACTTTTGATAAGATCTCCTATAAAAAGGTGTCTTCAACTTTACCATACCTGCTTCACGAAAATAAAATACACATCCCGATTTTGTGTGTTTTGTTTCCCTCTTTTTCAAAAGTAGGTATTTGCATATCCTCAAAAACACCCAACAAAATACTTATAGACTCTTCTAAAAATTGTTGATTTTTGTCGTCTTTTCCAACAGTGAATATTTTCTTTTTCCTTTATTCAATATTTACCTACACAATAAATTATAATTCAATTTCCAACAAGAAGGAATTTCGATTGATCTGTGTTGTGTGTATTGTTACAAGGTTTTAACATAGGAAATTAACCTCGATATCTTGCTTCGTATACTTCTTCAAATCCATCGCCCCACAAGTCGTAAATGTTGTAAAGAAAACATACATATCGATAGATTTTGCGTCTTTCGTAATAGCTAGGTATTCGTTTTTATGATCATGTTGTTAAAGTTATAAGAAGTTAACATTGAATGGCCTTAGGGGAAAAAAGTTATAATAATTAACACGTACTTTTGGGATTAACCCTGCTCAATACCATACCCTAAGTATAGATCCAATCCAAACCCCTACCTATACACACAATACCATTAAATCCCGAATCAAATGTTGTGATATAAGTTTCACTCCTATAGAACTTCATATAACTAATTCAAATCTTCTTCCTGCCTCCTCCTATGAAAACGGATGTGATAATTGTCGAACATGGAGGTAATTTTTCCACTTGGTTGAAACATATTTTGCCTCTTTGATGAGAATCATTGTTACATGTACCATAAAATACAAACACACATACATAGGTACATCGACATAGGTTTGCCGTTATTGTAATTGTCACCCTTTTGGCAATGATTTTGGATATAATGTGATTACTTCCGGCATTAAGCTTAAAAATAAAACCGAATGGCATAATATAGTTTCTTGGAAACGTTTTCCAATAAAGTTTTGCACAAACGAGAGTATAAATCTAAATGCTAATGGCGATGGGGTCTGTCAGAAAATGAGATTTTTAATTGGAAATAGTTTTGCATGTGAACTTATTGTGACTTAAAGAGAAAATTGTTTTAGAAAAAGAAGAAAAAAGAAGCGGACCAAGACGATTTCCTTGAGGAACCCCAGATAAAATTTGTTATATTTTCTAGAGGATACATTTTCATCCAAAATGTTTAAATTTCCACCACCTAATTATTTAATTTAATAGCTCCTTAGTTTGATCTGCTAAAAATAGTTTTAAGGAGTAATTGTCTTCTTAAGCTAGACTGACTCTAATTAAAATTCAATTGACAAATGATAGAAGGCAGTGCAATCGTTCCATTCAATTAAGCAGCTATAAATACTATCTCTGACCAGAAAAAGATAGGAGATTTATAATATAGAAGCTTTAAGTGTATGGGGGTAATAAAAGTATATAAAGCCAGGGAAAAAATACGAAAACAAAATCTTAGAAATCTACTTTAAATTCTTTCTATTCTATCAATAAGGACGGAATAATAACAAAGCCAGAATTGGTGTGACAAAAGAAAAATAAAGAATTTTAATAACATAACATCACAGAACTGAAGGGAAAATCTTTTGACGAAACCAAGTGTTTTGTTAGATTTTTTAATAATCTTCTTCTTGCTCTTTACAGTCCTTGATAGACTTGATGAATTCGAAACATTTTAGCATCATCTGCAAATTAAAAAAAAATTATTCAAAACAGAAGACTAATCATTAATAAATAAAAATAAACAGCAATGTACCTAGGTGACTCCCTTGAGGCACACCAGAACTGAATTTAAATTGACATTACGCTATAATATCTATGTTTGAGATATGTCGGAATCACCATAACAAAACGGTCTTTAAGTCCAGTTTTAATTTATTTATTAAAAAGGATTTCATGACTTAATTTGTCAAATGTCTTGCTAGAGTCTGTAAAGATGCAATAGACTTGAGAGTGTTTTTCAAATGAATTCAAACAAAAAGTAGAGGTTTATAATAAATAAGTAATTGTAGATTTTTTTTTCACAAGTCCTTGTTCATTTTCATATACAACAGAAGGTCAAATAAAAAAATTGTACCAGATACAAGTTATTCATACAATTAAGGAATAACAGACAATTTCGCTATAGGACGAAAAACCGTAACTTAAATTTTAGGTATAATTCCCAAGATCTGAGAACTTAGAACATTTCAGAAGCTCGTTGAAAAGAAGAAACAATAGATAGGAAACATAAGACATAAATTTTTTGATGGTATTCCATCAGAACCAGGACTGCCACATTCTTCGAGCCTAAAAGTATTGTCAGGTATTGAGGTCTCAGGAATCAAACAAATTGATCATCTTACATCGACTGTATCATTGTGTGTTAGGAGAAATAAATAAATAAATAAAAATGACGAAAAACCTTCAAATTCAGTCTTAAAATAATCATGTTCTAAATTGACTCTGGAAGATGGCTTGAACAATTTTGAAGGGTCATACTAGCGGGATATCTATCGAATTTACGTTTACTATTAACGTATCTCCAAAACAAATCGTAGTTAATTTTTGAATCACACTCAGACTCAGTATTCGAAATGAATTGAGAGTATAAAAAGATTTAATAGGAAACAAAGTCATGTTCCAGTTCTTTGTAAACTCTAACCCCTACGCGAATCGTTTAGCATTATGAGAATAAGTTTATGAAATAAGTTTAAACAAGCTTGAAATACCTGTAACAGCGGGAAATATTTGAAGAATTACATTTTTACATGACCAGAAATGACGGCAAAAAATACAAAAATGTCCCAAAGGTAATAAAAGTTTCTGGTCATTTTATCGATTCTACGCTGGCTGGTTCGAAATAACACTCCCTATGTAAGCTCGATTGATAAAACTAATTTATGAAAGTTGCTGTTAATTTGATGTTGCCAATGAGTGAAGTTACTCCTCTTGTACTTGAGAGCGTAAGCGATATTATGGGACTTGTGTAGTTGCAATAGTACTAAACGACCTTGACACAAGCAAATCCACTGGCCTTGATTACTTTTCCAGCAATTTTTAGTGAACAGGTACTCGTCAAAGTTGGTAACACCACTGTGTAAGCTTTTTATCTGTCCTACTCTGCAGGTCTCTTTCCGACTGGATGGAAAACAACATTTTTCCAGTCTGTAACTAAAAAAAGGGAAGTCCTCCTCTCTCTGTTACTATCGTCCAGTTGCACTCACGTCCCATTTTCAAAAGGTCATGGAAACGCTGATCAAGTTTGAGCTTATGAAATATCTTGAAGAACAAAAGCTTCTAAATGGCAGTTATTTCGCTTTCGTAGCAATAGATCCACTGGTGATCTCATGGTTTGTCTCACCGAACAGTGGAAATCTTAACACATGAATATTTTCTGTGTTGAGTTAGAAAATACCTTTAGGACCATTCAATTCGAGTTGTATTGGACAGGCTAAGAATTAACGCTGGTGTGCCCCAGGGCTCCGTTTTTTCTCCGACATTCTTCCTTATTTTTTTAAATGATCTTTTGTCTGAAACTTCTTACCCACTAAATTCTTTCGCTGATAGCAGTACCCTCAGCATTTCATATTCGTTTTTAAATTCTCATCCTTGTCCTTCGGATGTGGACTACCAACGGAAGCGTATGATAAGTTTAATTGATTTTGATGCTGACAGAATGGAGAATTAAAAACCATGCAGAATTTAATGCCTCGAAAAATCAATGCTTTTTACTGTCGCTAAAGAGCAACCTTCCCTTAATTCCTTTATCCATTAGTGTCACTTGTATCGAGGAAACTGAAAAGCTTTCTGTTTAAGGTATGTGCATCACAATCCATCTCTTGAAGAGTGATCACATATTTGAAATCGATGCAAGAAGACTTTTACCCCTTCTGATCTGGCTATAATTTATAAGGATTTTATTCGTCCGGAACTCGAGTATAATAACGTACTTGATTCCTTTGAAAACAGAGCTTTAAAATGAAAGGCGATCGTTTTCTTACTGAGACAAACAAACAATATACGTACTTCTAAGACTGCCTATCAGTTTACCCTTGAGCCCGATTTCGGACGCACTGTTATGTACAAGGATTCTTTTCTTAAACGCACTACACGAATGTACAATGTTTTAACAGACTCAGCATTTCTAACTAATTGCAATGTGGGACATTGAAAACCAATGTGTTATTGGATTTCATGTGAATTGGCTTCTTTCCAAATTCGATATGGGCCTTATTACTGAAGATGCTTTTTACATACATTTTAGGTTTAATTTCCAAATGCTCCAGACTCCATCAGAGTTTTAACCTTCAATCCATGAGTCAGTTGAATTTTGTTGGTGTGAACCAGCGTACTCAAATAGTCCTTTCTGTAGATTATACGCTTATGAATAGAACAACCTTTTTGAAAAACAAAATCATTTCATCATTTGCACGAAGACAGCTTTATTCTTCTATGGTGATTTGGTAAAAGGAATGGAACAAATGACAGCAAATTTTACGGAATGGCTGTCTGTCAACTGTCAATGATCAAAAGGTCCTTTACATAGGTATGATATTTTTCAGACTAATAAGCCTTCTCAAATCGCATAAAAGTTTTCTTTGTCCACTCTGTTTTTGTTTGCTTTGTAGTTTTTCTCATTGTTAGTGAAAGAATGATAAATTAGTGTCAACATTTTATACCTCTGCTAATCCTTGACAAAGAATTCTCTTTTCTGTTCTCTGGAATTGCGTTATCGTGTGTCTATGTCTATGTATCTACGTATACATAAAGCCCTCCTACGATGACATAAGATTGGACGGTTTATACTCATTCGTACAGGTGCCCCCATCATTATTATCATCATCATCATCATTTCTTTTTTTTCTTCTTGTTCTTCTTTTATGCGGGACAATAATAAAGTGCAACTGAATAGCGCAATTGCTCACCTTTTCCTTTAAGGCCACAAAAATCACCATATGTACTGTACATAGTACATAAACTGCATCCTCTTCCACATTGTCGTACACATGCAGCACAACAATAATATTGTCCGTTAATAGATATAATCCTTTGGGCTCTAGACACACGCTTCTATTGACACCATTATAATCCCTCTATCAGTAAAAGAAACAACTACAACAACAACAACAGAATGATCTACGACCAGCATGAGAATGAATTATTAACCCGCGGTTTAATGGGAATAAATTTAATCCTGTCAACATAATTCAAAGTAAAAGCAATCAGCGCCAGTGTGAGTACCTATAGGCCAGCAGCTAGCAGCCAGCATCAGGGTCCGCTAGCAGCCGCCACCACCATCCAGCCTTATCGAAGGCCCTGCAGGAAGATGGAAATACCATAGAGATTCGATTCTTGAATTGACGTATAGTAACTTCTGGATAAAGCAAATAAAAGCTTTATTGCTATAAAACCTTTACGGAAATTGATTCCTAATGACTTTGGTTAGGTATTTTTCTTTATTTACCTTAAAAGTTGAATTCCCATAGGAAAGAATTTAATTTTAATTTATGTCCCGAGAATCAGGTGTGTCCTGCAAGTTAGATGAGAAAATCTCTGCTTTGCCCGTGTTTTAAAAGAAAATGAAAACATCGCAAAGAGACATTTCAGGACCAAGTACACATAAGTTAGTTGGTAAGCTTCCCACAATTAAACGAAATGAAGAGGAAGCAGAAGTAACGCTGTCTATTCTTAAAGTGATGAAACACAGCTTTTTTAGGTTCGCCTTCGGTACATTTAGTGTTTGCCCTTGTGCCTTTGTAGTTTACGTAGTTTAAATAAATTTAATGGAGAATTGGAGCCTTTGGAATGGGAATAATAAATCTATAGGAATTATTAGGATTCGAGGAAAAATTACATTTTCGTCCTTTTGAACGCCGCCACCGGTTAAGATATTAGCACTAATAATGTTTCGCCCAAGTTTTGTGACAAATATCTTGTAAAACACCTAATGGTAGGCAACGATGATAGGTCCAAAAGCCAGTAGCACCTAATGATATTCTACTAATTAGTGTTCTGAAAAAAGAATATATTGAATATTTAATTAAAAATGTTTCCGGCGGATATGATCGAATGAGCTGTGAATGAGATACTTAACCACTGTAATATTCTTCAACCTCATAACTACCTCCACACAAAAATGCATGTCACAATATTGCTCCGTTGCGACGTGAAGAACGTACAAACAAACAAACAAACAAGCAAACATACTGATTTTCCCATTTATAATATTAGTAGGTGTAGAAGTATAGATAACTAGGCGTTTAAAAAGTATGTAGAATTTTGTATAAATCCAGTTGTCATAATTTTTCTGTGATTCTTTATTTATATTTGGCTTAAAATTTCAATTTTATATTTTTATTTTATTTTTGTTTTTGAACTAAGGACAAAACACGTTCGGTAAATAAGCGTCATGTTTTCATTTTTATTTTTATTTATTTAAAACTTTTTGTTTCTTTTTTTGCTATGAGTGTTGTGCATCCATATAAAAATGCATGAAATAAAAAAATATTCTTGTAGCAAAAACGTATGTATGTATATTTAAGGTTGTTGGTCATTTCTACTAAAATTTTATTTCAACAGTGAATACATTTTTCATTTTTTGTGTTAATAAAATTGACGGAAGTTGAGTGGTAATTGAAAATGTTACCAAAAACATAGTTGGTTGCGGATGATGTGGGATTTTTTTGGAAAACAATTTTTGATATTAAGCTTTTGGAGTTTATAAGGTTAATGGAGTTTGAGGAAACAATTTTCCGATATTTTGTGATATTTTACTTTTTTTAAATATTTATTATTAATTCCTATGGTAGATTGATTTTTTTTTCTGATAAAATTGGTTGGTGAAATTGACTGAAATTAAGGTGCTTACCTGTTGAAATCTACTTAAATATTAAAATAGTTTCTTACGTTTACTGAAGGACGAAGTTGAATGAAAGAATGGAAACACTATTAAGTATACATACAAATTTGAAATAATCTTCCACAGGTATGTCCAACAATACAAAAAAGATAAAAGATGAAAGTTCCGAAGTTGCAAGGGAAGTCAATACATTTCTACTTAATAAATGTGTTTTTGAGTTTATTTTCAGGATAAGTAAACAATGGTTTAATTCACAGTGTAGGAGCTGAGCTTATAAGTGTTCAATATTTAGTATCCAAATTTTGTTTGATATATCTACAAGGTGGTCATATTTGTTTGTTCGTTTCTCTCCTTTGGCAGTATTGCAAGAGATCGTTATGCATTTACTAAAATTTTCAGTCCCCAGATATGGAGATACCCTTGGGCTAGAAAATCCTCAAGATGATGTGAAAACATCTATTTAAGATCGTTTGCAGCTTTCTTGTGACAATTGGAGCGGAAAATTCAAAGCTCGGTCTTTTGGCTTAAAGAGTTGTTTGTCTAAAGAGCTCTACAGAGCAATGTCTAATTTTGGCGTCCTGTCAAACTTATTCGTTTGTGCAGAATGACGATGGAGAATGCACGCTGTTCTATCAAGGTCGGGAAAGATCTCACCGATGCATTTGATGTCAAAAAAGGTTTTAGTCAAGGCGGTGAACTGTCTTGCGACTTCTTCAACATCATTCTGAAAAGAATTGTGCGAAACTCAACGGTCAACACTAGAGGCACAATCTACCGAGCCGGCCGGAGACGCATGTTGGTTGAGACTCAGGTCCGCCCAGAACTGTAGTGTCACCTTAAGTAAGTAAGTAAGTTGTTTCTCCATATTTTGAATAGTACTCCGAATGCACACTCTGCTTTTCTAAACGGCCAGTTCAGTTCCACTGCCCTCCCATGAACTTAGGAATCTTCTATCATCTTTACCGATTGTCCAAAAATATTGATTTCGATTGAAAAGGAAGTTCCAAGGCTCCTCATTATTTTTATTTTTGTCCACGATTTCTTCTTCTCTCTTCACCTTTGTTGTCATTTGATAGAGTTCCATGATCCTTTGAGAGAGTAAACATGTGTACATCGTTCGCGAAGTGCAGATGTTTTAGGCAAGATTAAGGAGAGTCTATTGAATTTCCCTATTTCCATTCGACAAAGCTGTTTATAGTTCGTCACTTATTGAAAAGTATTGGTGAGAGTATACCGAATAATTTGGATCCACCATAAGTATTGCCCTGATAATAGGAATCAATATATCCGGGATGTCCCTCCTACGCAAATCAAGCCAAATAAATTCTCTATTCGAAATTTTGAAAATTCAATTAAATTAGATGCTTATTTAAATAATTACTAAGGACCGGTTAGACAAAGAGAATAAGTAACTTGGTATAGTCGATAAAATTCGTTTACATTTGATGGAATATTTCTCGTACAAGTTAGGTTAGGTTAGGTTAGGTTAGGTTAGGTTAGGTTAGGTTAGGTTAGGTTAGGTTAGGTTAGGTTAGGTTAGGTTAGGTTAGGTTAGGTTAGGTTAGGTTAGGTTAGGTTAGGTTAGGTTAGGTTAGGTTAGGTTAGGTTAGGTTAGGTTAGGTTAGGTTAGGTTAGGTTAGGTTAGGTTAGGTTAGGTTAGGTTAGGTTAGGTTAGGTTAGGTTAGGTTAGGTTAGGTTAGGTTAGGTTAGGTTAGGTTAGGTTAGGTTAGGTTAGGTTAGGTTAGGTTAGGTTAAAGTGGCTGCGGATTCAGAATCCACGCACTTAGGCCAAAGGCAAAGGCCCATTGTGATACCACATGAATCAAGAGAATTACTTCTTACTCGAACCATTTTGAGCTTTTTATAAAGCAAAGAAGATATTTGATATCCTTTTTAGCTAGTTCACTGGGATTATCAAAAGAGTAGTCTCCCAGATGAAGTTTGCGTCTTAGTGAAAGAGCAGGGCAAGTGCAGAGAAGGTGAGAGATTGCTTCCTCTTCTTCCTCGTCCATACAGCTCCTGCAGAAGTCATTTGAGGCTACACCAAGTCGTATTGCGTGTCCCGTAAGGACACCTATTAGGGAGCTAATATGAAGTCTGCTTTGAGATAACAAGTCTTTAGAGCGCTTTAGGTCCAGTGAAGGCCATATGAGTTTAGTGGCTGCGCATGTTGGTAAATTATGCCACCTAGAGTTTGTTATCGCAAAAGCTGTTTCTTTTAGCAGAAGTTTACATGTAGCTATCGGTAAACCTATCTTCTCCCTTTCAGGTGAAATAGGTATGACGGTTCCATTTTTAGCGAGTTCATCGGCTCTACAATTTCCTGTGATGTCTTTATGGCCCGGCACCCAACAGAGGTGAATGTTAAATTGCTCTCGTACAAGTACTTTTGGAAAATTTAGGAAATTAATAATTTTTCTATGGAGCTTGGGCCCATGGGCAGGGAGCGTGTACTTTTTTATATGAGATGGGTATCAAACTTTCAAATACCTGGTGTTTTTTTTTATAGAGGTATAAAACTTTATGTTGGGTGACATTTTGGTGTTTGATGTACAAATCTGTCTGTCAGTATGCACTTCTTTAAAAACTATGCTGGATAGAATGTTACAGTCAATGGTGACTGTACGCTATAATTACTGTCTTTTTCGTTCATCAGCAGGACCATACTAGCAAGAGCAGTTCAGGTTTAAATAAGACGGCACAACATGCCACACAGCTCGTTCCACAATTGATATATTGAAGCAAACATTTGGTGGCCACATAGTTTTAAATCAAGTTACGGACCAGTGAAATGGCCTCCAATTTCATGGGATTTAACGTCACTTGACTATTTTTAATAGGGATATGTGAAGTCACTAGTCTACGCCCGAAACTATTGACCAATTGGAGGACAATAATCACCTCGTTATTGTCGATATACAGCCATAAATATTGGAATAAATCATCTAAAATTGACCCTTTGGATTAAACTATATTCGAGCCAGCAGTGGCGGTCATTTACCAGAAATTATATTTAAATTATAACGTAGGTCAGGAGTTGATTTGAGTCAGAGATGTAACTATGCAATTTTGGTAGGTTTATTAATACTCATTTAAGGACAAATATTTTTTTCTAAATAAGGTTGCTACTGTAGCCAGGAGGAACTTCTTCAATATATTCGTATCCTTTCATACAAAGTTATAATAGTCTCAACCATTTAGATGTTTCTTATTGTAATCGGTCTGATTTGTCGAATTGAAAATGTAGATATTTTTGGACGTTTCAAGTTTTAGAGAATGTAAGTCAAAGACTTTTAGAGAGATGTCTGTATGTGTTTGCTTAAATACCTTCGTACGTTCCACGTGAACATTTTGGTCGACCCCAAATGCCTTACGAACAAATAACGCTAGCGACTTCAATTCAATTTTATATTATAAAATATAACGTGATATTAAAGCATTAGTTTCAAAAAAAATTAATAATTTTATATAAATTTTGTTGTAAATGTAAAAAAAGCTTCTAAAATTGTCAAAAATCAGTTTTATACTAACAGTCTTAACAAAAACGGTTTTTGAAAGCAAACTTATTTTATCATACGCAAAATATGGTTGTTAACTACTAGTTAATTTTTACGAAACAATTTTTTTTTATAAACACGAAAACCTATAAAAATAACTAAAAATTAATAAGAAATGGTTTCCCACCAAAGTATTATATGAACAAAGAAGGCTCTTTTTATAAAAAAAAAACAGTGTGTACGATTTCTATAAATTAAAAGCTTAATTGAAAATTGTAATATTTTACCTTTAAATAAAACGCATAGATACAAAGAAATAACAATCAAGATCCAAAAGAAGAACTTGTTTAACTAATTTCCATGGAAATCAAAATTTATAGGGTTATCCAAAGTAAACGTATGTAAATAAAACACATTATGTATGTATACATAAAATATTCGTTTTCATGATATTTCTTTTTATTATAAATTTTGAACGTTGACATTATGATGACCATTATTTAAATAACCACCACGCGAATTGTTGCAAGCTTCGATTCTTTTGAGGTAATTTTCGACTACTTTTTGACACATATTGGGCGATATCTCAGCCATAACTTGACGAGTGTTTGTATTTAAGTGCTCAAGAGTTAAAGGTTTATCTTAACATAAACACGGTGTTTCGCGTAGCCCCACAAAGAAAAGTCCAGCTGTGTCAAATCGCATGATCTTGGTGGCCAGTTGATATCGCTACGACGAGAAATCCAGCGGTCAAGAAATGTGTCTTGCAATAACGTCATATTCGCCCAAGTTGTGTTGCATGTGGCACCATCTGATTGAAACCACATTTACTCCAAGTCGTATTATTCAATAGCAGTCAAACAAAAGTCGGTTCTCATATGACCATAACGCTCCGAATTGACGGTGACAGTCGTTCAATTGTGGTTTTCTAAAAAGTATGGTCCAATCAAATCTCTGGAACAAAGAGCGCGCCAAACAGTGACTTTTTGTGGATGTAATGCCTCTCTTCAATTACTTGAAGATTCTCAGAACCCCAAAATACCCCTACTTCCTGAGAACGACGAGGAGTCGACACATTCGGGTCTTCTGCAACACTTTACAGCACTTACAGCAGCGATATTTTCAGTGGTACGAGTAAAACGATGATGCAACCAATCCAGTCTCTTCAAATTTCACAATTTTGCCAATTGCTTGCATAGTCCAACTATGTAAACCATAATCTCATCTTGAAGCACGATATGTCGATATGTGGCTTTGGCAGAATCACCATTTTTGTAGTAGGTTTTAACAGTGATTGTGCGTTGTGCGATGGTTAAATAATTGATTTTCGTAAATTTCAGACTTTTAACTGAAAAAAAAAAATTGGTTCAACAACTTAGTTTGACAGATGTCGAATTCTAGACCCATAGTTTTGAAACCGCAAAATACTCGTAAATAGCCCGTTACAGCTTTTAGCTTACAAATTAAATTTAAAAACACAGGTAAAATCCCACAAGAACCTAAATGCTCTTGACGAACTGATTAAGTAGAAAATAAAAAATATAAAGCCAAAAAATACTTTATTAAACCTTTTTTTTTCATTCAACGACAAAACTCTAAATTTTAATTAAAATATCACAAAAAGCCACGGATTTTAATACAAACAAAAAACTCCACATAATGATGGTACAAATTTTACTAAAATAATTCTCCTCGTAAATTTTGTTCCAACAAAAAACGTGGCAAAGAATATTATTTTCCCTGAACTTTTTTTATTAATCAACGAAATACAAAATAAAACAATAAAAAGAAGTTGAAGGTCATAAACAAAACCTGTTGAAATCACTTTATCTTCTTCTCTGAAAGGTAGGTAAGGTATAGAGTATAAGTTACTAGAGTGATAAAAAACAAATTTACTACCGCAATTCAAAGATTAATATACGAAAAAATGAAAAAGAGGGAAGAAACCCTCGCACCTTTTTTAATAAAATTCCTTACAAAATAAGGAAACTCAAATATCCTGTGCGCTTTCAAGAACCATTCAAACCAAATTACACTAATTGAAAAACAGAAAAGAAGCAGCATCAACCAATTATTTCGGCCAAAATATCTCTCAGACAAATTGTTTGTATATTTTTATAATTTAATTTTATCCTTCAACAAAATTAAGAAGAAATGACCACTGTCATTTAAGGTCACTGATAAAGGTAAGCAAAATATTTTTGCAAATAATTTCATTTTGATTGAATCTTTGAATTCTGTCCTGGCCCGTCCTGACCCACGTCAAACGACAGACAACATTTTTATTTGCTTGTAATGCATCAGCGTCATGCTTCAAATCAAAAAACAGTCAAGGTCATAACCACAACAACAACAACAAACAAAAAGTAATCATTCACACCCCAAATGTGATTTTCTTGTGTATCTCATCTAAAAAGGATTGCGAGAGCAGAAATAAGTGGGATTCCAGACCACATACCACCAAAAGAAGGATACAGAAAAAAGGATGGAAAAAACACCAATCGAATGTCATACAGTTGGCTGGATTTGAAGTGCAAAAGGATCCTCTTTTTTTTGGTAAATTCCTTTTGAACGAAAATTTGCTCCCCCAAATTGAAGTTGGAAAATGTTCTTTCTATGGAGCGGAAAGCTTCTAAAACGGATTCACCCCCTCTTTATTTTTTGTTAGGAAAATTATCAAAAAAAAAGCTAAAAGACTCGAAAGCAGATACACAAATGCCTCTATTTTATATGCATCTATAAAGTCCACAGTGAATATAGCTTTGGTTTTTGTTTGTATATAGAATCAGTTCTCGAAATCCACGACGAGATATCTATTCATTTTCTTTTGTTAATATGGAACTTTTTTTAGTTTTTATATTTTCCACATTTCCAATTGTATAGAGAGTTTTCCAGTGAAAAGAGGAATTATTATTCAACCTAACCACCATCATGGCCAAAGTAGAGATAATGAGTCCTATATGCATCTTTTTCTGAATTAATCTAAAAGGACGAGCATTCGTTGTTGGTGTGTGTGTGTAGAGGAGGAAGGGGAGATATTATATTTTTGTTTTTAGAAATAAAAATAGGTTAGAGTACATTTAAAGCCGCAATTAGTAAATGAAGAACGGAGTGAAACGAAACGAACCAACAATCATAATTATTTGTTGTTTTGTTATTATGATGATGATTAAATGCGGGTTAAAGGATGAACAAAAATATTAGTGTGATTATCCTTGTTTAATGATTTATGAAACTAAGTTAAAATGGGTATTGAATAGGGAGAAATAATTCTACAAGAAAAAATATGGTTTTAATTATTTTTCTTTTTGTAGAAAAATCTTTAAAAATGATAAATGCTTGTTTGCTTGTTTTTTGTTTGGCCGTCCTTCACGTCACAGCGGAGCAATATTATAACATGATTTTTTATGTGGAGGTAGTTACAAAGATGGAGAGTGTCTTAAGCTACTTTTTACAGAGGTAGATCCACCGGTTAGACTTAAAATTAGATATTCGATGGATTCTTTTTTTAGAACACTCGGTAGTAGCGTATCATTAAGTGATGCCTGTCTTTGGTTTCTTTTAATGATATTTAAACTCGAAACTATTCTGAATCAATATTAAAAATAGGAGATGAGAGGGCAATGACTTCATGACTTTAACAATAGACAGCCGCAGCGTTTCTTTTGGTTCCTCTAAAATATCTACGAAAGTTTTGTATTTCTATGGGTGGTCTTTCGAAGTCATTCGTTAAATTATCTGAAACTTCGAAAAACCATTCAGAAACAAATCTCAAGATGTCGAATCGCACAAAATATGACGTCAACGTAGCCAATACCATGCATTTCAATTACTCGAATAGAATTTATATTGTGTCGTGAGATGTGTGGTGTAAGCCGAACCATAGGCTCGTCATGATTAAAACACATGTTTTTGGTGTCCAGCCTTTGTTATCTAATCCTTACTTAAAGCAGTCGTAATTCATAGATTGCAGCATTTTCGGTTGATTTTGATGACTTGGCCATATTCGTCTTCCATAACTTCACAAATTCCATCTACAAAGTCTTGAATCAATTGTGAAGCATTGTCAGATCATAACTTGCAAGTAGTAAAGAAAAAAAGTCTAAAGGTGATAAAATACAAGATCACCTTAATATAAATATTAATGGTCGATAACTGGAGCAATCTCTATGACTTGACGTCAGTATTGGTAAGAACAAAAAGTAGGAGTGTTATAACTTCAATATTGAGCTGCATAAACAATTTTTAACTTATCCTACCGCTTCGTCACCTAATGCTAATGTATTTCAAAATCAAGAAGTAAATCGTTCTTCTTGATTTTGAGTTTGCAATTGATCTAGAAAGTTTGATGTTGGTTAAAACAAAAGCAGTCGGGGCTGATGACATTTTTGTAAAAGACATACTTTTACTTCTTTTGATTTAACGCAAAACATTGTAAGTAAGCCACAATTGTTCCAATTGGTCTAATATACACATACATACAGCTTTTTTTTCTAAGGCAAGGTATTTGAAAGCATTATGCAATAAGTCAATTAAATACTTTATCTTAATAGATATACCTTTTAGTACCTTTTCAATCTGATTTCCGTTTACAACAAACCTGTATTACAGGCCTTATTTTTGGAACGGAAGATATATGTAAGGCAGATATTTAATGACGATAAAGCAATTTTTTTGGTTTAGCTGGATTTCTCAAAAACCCTCTACACAATTTTCAAATACTTCAAAGACTAAATGCTTAGTTTTTTCTAAAAAAAACTTGATCTCGCATATTTCCCTTGCTTATTTCTTTAAAACACTGCTTTAGACCTTGTAGAAACTGTTTATGATGTCAGAGTGATCTTCAACAGGTATTTAACTTGGGAAAATCATATAATTTCAATTGTTGGTAAAGTTAACGGAACCCATTAGCACCTAAACATATGTTACTAATTAGTGTTCTTAAACAAAATTGAATATCTAATTATAACTGTTACCGGCAGTTCTGCTCAAATAAGCTGGGAATGAGATACTTTATCATGGTAAAAAAATAACTTAAAACAACTCTTAAGCTTGTAACTACTTCCTCACCAAAAATAATGTGATAATATTTCTCATTTGCGACGTGGAGCACAGGCAAACACTCAAACAAACAAACGAATAAACTAAGTTTGCCATTCGTATAGATTAAAGAAAAAAATTTAATTTTGCACCCTTTATCGATTATTCGTTAAATATTCAGTTTTGCCGCTTTCAAATTCTTATTTTCAATTTATGTTTTATTATTTAAATTATAATATACTTATTTATTTTGGCTTTGTGAATTATTATATTAGTTTTTGTATCCAAAATTCACTTTAAAGCTATCACAATAAAGAAGATATTGTATCTCAATGACGGACGTGTAAAGTCCATCGAAGAAATAAACTGAACTAAATTTAGTAAAAGTGTGAAAGCTAATATGTATAATTAACTTTAAATATTCAATTGATATTAATTATATTGATTGTATATAATTTCAATAAGCTGCTATCCTGGAGCCCTCGTGTCATTACTCTGATTAAGATGCTATTTCTTCTACCTACATACATAAAATTTCCTTTAATTTGTCTTTATTTTTCAATTTGAAAAACTTCAAATGAATTAATAATATGATCTGAGATGAAAGGCAATAAATAAATAAATTTTGTGTTTCAATTAATCATTTCCCTTTAAAAGTCTACCTTTTCATTTTCAATATTAAATCACAAAAAGAAAATGTATAACAAGAATTATATTTTTAGTGTAGGTTTGTATAAGTAAAAGAGCATCTTGTTTGAACTCACTTAAAAGATTTTCAGGAAACATAAATGAATATGGTATGTTCCTATGAAATTCAAGTTTAATCAACGTACGAGTATAGAATATAAAAATAGACTATTGAGTTTGATGCAATCATAAAACTCTAATTGAAATTGAATCAACATGATATCGATGGATTCTATAAATGAATATCGTTTTGGTCATATATCTGTATTTGATATCGATATGGGTTTCTTTTTTTTTTTTCAATTTCTCAACTATGTTTCAATTATTGGAAATTGGACTAAGCGAACGAAGAAAGATTTGATTAGAGAAAGAGCTATGTGTCTATCATGACTTGAGCATCGTACTTAAAAAGTCTTTTCCTTTACAATATAGCTTTGTCAGATTTTTAGTACCAAGTTCTATTAATTTGTTCAATTGTTGCTTATGAAATAAAAATACTAATAAAGATAAAGAAAATCCAAAATGTAAACAGACCAAACTGCAGGCCTGTAACAGAGTGCATTCTTTTATAACGTCAATATAAAGATTGCATTCTTTAAATTCATGTAAAGATTGACTTTAATCTTTGGGTGTGTGACATCGAATGTGGGTGCATGGCACCAAAAATTGGTCTGCGAGGTGTATGGGCCACTTAAGAATATTTTTTTTGTAAAATTTCACTTACGATTGCAAAAGAATGCAGACATGAAGTGAATGCAAAGAATGCATAAAGTCTCAAATGATTGCAATCAATTGAATGTAGTCAAATAATTGGAGGAAAATTATTGCAGTCTTTTTCAGGTCAAATGGTTGAGCCCGATGATGGATAAATCAAATTTCCGAAACGGGTCGAACATTAAATTACATAAAATTATTGTTTACAAAATATTTAATGTTGTGGTAAAATGCTTGAATAAAAAAACCTTAAGGTTTAAAATTAAACAATTATTTATTTTAGTTATATCTTCGATTTATTTTAATCTTTAAATACAAAATGATAGGTGATTACAAAATTTGAAGTCCCAATCATTAGGTGAAATTAGTTTGAAGTCCTAATCATTAGGTGAAATTAATGATGCAATCTTTAGTTTAAAAATTTTGTATAATGATTGCATTCCCTAAAGATTGTATTCTTTTGCAAACCTGCCAAATTGATGACAGTTCAAGTTAGAATCCCACTTTTTGGAATGTTTAACCAACATACCTTCTTTATCGAAATCATAGAGCAGTTTTCTGGTTATATATATATAATACTAGCTGACCCGGCTACGCCTTGCTGTGGCTAACGTTTTTTTATCATATTACATTATTGTAAAATATTTAAGGAGAACAGTAGGAGAACATCAGACATGGATACCACCATGTTTTTTTACACAGATGCCATTTGTAAAAAAAACTTTGCGACCTTTACGGCTGATTTTCTACTACCGTTATATCTTATTACAATGAAATTATTATTTACGAACGAAGGCGGAAACATTAAAGCTGTTATAAACATTTAATGGTTAGGGATTTGAAGGGGAAGAACTTTGAACACAATTAATCAAAATGTTCGTACAGTTAATGTAAAGCATAAATAATTTAAAATGTATAGGATCCGCCAAATAACTTTTTTTTGAAAATGCTATAAAAACATCGAGTGTAGCTTCGGCTGTGTGGCACGTAACGCCGCTGTCCTGTTGAAGCCAAATGTTGCCAATATCCTCTTCCTCCTTTTGTGAACAAAAATTCGTTCAACATAGCCCGATAACGATCGCAGTTGACTGTAACGGCCACTCCTGGCTCCTTGCCTCTGGACCAAAAGCCGCACCAAACAGTGACTCGTCTTGAGTGTATCGGCTTTTCAATGTATGCGTGCGGTTTTTCTATGCCCCAAATGCGACAATTTTGCTTGTTTACATATCCGCCAAGATCAAAATGAGCTTCATCTGAAAAGATAATTTTTTGGCAAAATCGGCATCTTCTTTAAGCGTTGATCAAGCGTATACACAACCATATTCGTTCAGCGGAAGGATAAAACTAATTATCTGTTAAATCAGACATGAGCTAGGTGTTACCATTCACGAAATAAGCACTAGTTGAAAAAAAAGAACGTTAGATGGCGGACCCTATATTATTATTTTTATTCTAGTTTGTAACAAATGATTGTATTATAAAGTTTTTAGTAAATAACATGTCACAGTCAGTCAGTATTTTTTTGAATTATAAATACTTTTAATTTCAATTTAATTTAGCACTAATCGGTACACAATATTTTTTGTTAACCTGTCTTTCGACGGTTTTCCTACACATGATAAAAACATGGATTTTCCAAATCTAAACCACAAATGGACATTGTCGGACCTTGAGACTTATTTATAGATATGGCTACACGAATTCGAAACTGTAATTATCGGAAAGGTATGGTAGAATCTGACGGTATCATTGAAATCCCTGGCAACAGGACAATTTCAACATTTTTGGCTGCCAAAATAGCCCGATGACTGAGCCAGTTATGATGCAAGTAATTACTCTGCAGATCTGGAAAAATACTCTGAATCAATAATTAATTTTTTGTCCTGAACAACAGTGCAGAAATTGTCTGGCAGTTTAATGCATTGCGTATTTGGTTGAATTATTGTATTATATTCACCATAAATTGAAAAAGTAAAATTCACGCGTTTACTACAAAATAGATTCAACCTATACTTTAGTATCAGCAACATGTTATTAAATTGTAGCTTATATGACACTTTTGAAAGTTTGACATAGCGCCATCTTACTTGAATACTTACTCAAACGAGCCAACAGATGTTGCAATTGTTTGGAGCTAACAAATAATTGTGACTTTCAAATAATAGACAAATAATGTACTGTAAAATAATATTCCGATCATAAATTGAGATGTAAGCTATCTTATCTTTCAAGTTAGATCTTTCAAGTTAGTAGAAATTTAATTGAAATCGGTTAAGTAGTTAAGGAGTCCATATTAATAAAATAATTAAATAAAATAAATAATTTTGCAATTTATGCTTCGTTTGTATAGTAAGCTATAAAACGTCCTACTCATCTTTATCCTTATTATTTCCGTTCGTAAAGTTAACCTTTAGAAGTGACCAACTTTTGTGTATTATTGAAATTTTTCAAAACATTTGTTTTTGTCACCGAATTCGAAAAACTTACGAACTAAGGAAAATAACTTTTTGGACTATTCAACTGATGGTTCAGTAAGAAAGGAAAATATGCAAAATGACAAAAATAAAATTTTAAAGTAAAAACTTGAAAAAACAGAATTTGTATTTGAGAATTTAAGTTGAAGATATTGTAAGTTCTAACAGTCGAACATGATGGTTAGTGTGTTGGACTGTCATGCGAGAGGTCTTGGGTTTGATCCCTGCCTGTGCCACCTTAAGTTTTTTCACGGGTACTGCCTCTTGCGAGGAATTGACAAATTCTCCAAGAATAATTCTTGTCATGAAAAGTGCTTCCTCAAACTAGGTGTTCGGTTTCGACATATAAACTGTAGGTCCCTCCATCCCTGCAATTACTCGCACACAGGAATGGTTGAGAGTTGTAAGTCACTAGGCCCTGGTTTTCTACGGACTGTTGCGCCACCTAATTTATTTATTTATTTATTACAGTCGAATAATATCGCTCTTAAGCAGGGTGAAAAAAATCAAAGCTAAAAACAATTTAACCAAACTTAAACTTAAATCAACTTATGAAGAAATTTACTTTATTAATTTTATAAACATATTCATCGAGTCTATTCAAAATTTGTTTAATTTTCGAATAGCTTTATGAGTCTGTTCACAATTCGACAAATTTTCCACTACAAGTTTAATTGATCTCATTAAGTAAATGAAAGTTAATAATTGAATATTTTTTCTGTAATGAGAATTTGTTCATTAATTTATTTATTATATTTTATTGAAATAAATTAATAAACTTATGAAGAAATTACTAGAAATCTTCGTAATTAAACATTTGTTCATAGTTTCAGTGAATATTTCTCAATAATTTAAGAGAAAACATTAATTTAACGACCTCAAGAATAAAAATAAGAAGATAAATTAATTATTAAAAAATCCTTAACAAAAGACAAATAAAAAAGAGACAAATATTAAAATCCTTTTGGTTGCAAAGTGTTTACGCGTCTATTTGGTACACAGATATACATACGTAGTTCAAAATGTCCTGGATAGCGGATGGATAAAGGATAAGACTCTAAGAAATAAAACAAACGAAGATACAGCATAAAGTGAAATAGTGAATCCTTCAACGGATGACTTAGTATAGAAATGACAAAAGGTTTAACCCGCACACTAACATCAGCTCATACAATAATCATCTTCATCATCTATATCGTTTCTTATTGTCGGGGTGTTGGTTGTCGGTTATCGTTGTCGGTCCTTGTTACGTGCGTTGGCGTTGGCGTTGGTGGAGCGTCGGCGGCGGCGGCGGCGTTCCCCCCATCGACCGTCGTTGTCGTTTGCGTTAGTTATTGGTTTCTCGGCGGCGCGGCGGCCGGCGGAGTGGCGCGACGGGTGGTGGTTGTCAGTGTTGCACTAAAAAATGTTCCACCAGAATCTCCATGAATTGAAAGAAAAAATAGAATAGGAAGCAATCCACCAGCGCTAACAATTGATTTCCTCTCTTTATCCTTCAGGCCATCACACACTATAGAATATGTAGTGTAGGTATACATAGCTATAGATGTGTTCGTAGTTATTTCTTTGTGTAGGTAGATGATGTGGCGTTATACTTATATGGGTGGCTTGTGAATTCACTCTTCTCGTTTTAATATTTTTTCTCGCTTGAAGGTTGAAGCTCTTTGCTCAGTAGGTAGGTAGGTATAAACGTATAAGTATGCACGAGTATGTTTCTCTGCTGCAATGCTGCAATGAATGCTCATATACCATACATAGATATGCAATTTAAAGTATTGCTACATCTCTACAATTGTATGTAGACTTTTATTTTATAATGGTTGCCACCAAGGTTAACAATTTTTTCACAAAGACAGGGTGTTTCAAAAAAAAGAAACAAATATAATGGAGAACATGCAATTTCACAGCTGCAGCTCACAGTTGCATTTTCATTTGCATTTTACCTTTTATCAACATAATTATCTTTGTCCAATAAAGTTCACTGGAATATCTTCAACATCCACTTCCCATTTTCGTGAGCTATGTAAGATAGATGGGTCTTATTGTTTTTTTTACGAATCTGTTGAAAAACACCCTTTGCACCTACATAGTTAAACAATACAAAAAAAATACAAAAATACAAAAATTGGAATACGATTTGATTACAACAATGCCACTTTTCCTTTATACGACTTGATGTCTTTTGCAGTTCGACACAACTACCATAGATGTATTTTTGGTTTACATAGCGAACAGAGCCTAAGCTATAGGGACCTTGTATATATAAACGTACTCGTAAATCGTGCACACAATACACTGCATGCAGTGTACAGTTCTGTGCACCAAAAGACCAAACAATGGAAGGCTAGAATACTGACTGTGTCTGTGCGGAGGAGCGTCTATGTTGTCTCCATTAAGCGTTTCGTTTCTAGATTTCGCTTGCATCATTCACTAAGGGGAATCTCCTAACTCCCTCATCTCATATGTTTTGTAATTCAATCAGGGAACGACACTGAAGAGGAAATTAGATCCCACAGTGTACGAACTATCATAAGCGTACGAACAAAACAACCCATAAAAGGGAAAACTTGCCTCTGTCTCGCTTGTTCTTTTCTTGTTTTTGTATTTTTCCCATTTTTGTTGTTGTTGTTTTATTTCTCAGGGCCAATGGATGGGAGTTAGGCTAACTTCTGTCTGTGGAATTTTATTTATTTTTTTCCAAGAATCAGCTCAAGTTCCGCACAGAGAATTATATATTGTGTGTGTGGGAAAATTCTTCAACATAGAACATGTGGAACGTTATCCGTTCTCGTGGGGACGAACGGACGGACGGATAAGAGAGATACAACGATACAAGGCTGGCAGTGCCTGAAGATGGCTTGGCCCAAGCATAGCCTAGCCATTATGGTGTCAGTTCTTCTTCTTCATCGTCTAATAATAAGTGAACAGAATCAAGCCTGGGCAAAAATTTCGCTGTAGGCGCATTAGATCAGAGCAAGCATCAGGGGATAGGCTTCTAGCTTATAAACAAACCGGGTGGTGTCTAAAGGTCATCCAAACATATGTACCTATACCAAGTACAGATATATGTAGCTTTGCAATATCTGGACAAACTTTGCTATTTGTAACGTGGATTCAGTCTTTTTCTTTGTTTTTTTTTTTCGTTTTCATATAGAAAAACAAACTACAAACGACCGATAGAGGGCGAGAAAAGTCAGAGCATATCTCGAATCCATGATGGGGACTTTGGGTTTTAGATACGTAAGTGCAATTACTTGTAATAATCGAGGCCTATCGTGGTAGTGGCTGGCATGGCCTTAATTATCTATGGCCGTGGTTTTTCAACCTCTGTCTTATAACTACCCTGATGGTTGGGCTCTGGCTTTGGCTCTGCCATGCCATGACAATGTTGTGCCCTGGGGAAAAATATTATTTCTATAGGCTATAACTTCAAGGTATACTCGTACTCTACTCGTGCACCATAGGTATATTAAATGCTGTTGTTGTGCTTGATGGTACGTGGTATGGGTATAGGGAAGATAGTTGTGTGTATAGTATGGATGGTATACTTTTAAAAGGATTAGGGTTTATATTTTATTCAGTGCCATTGTCAATGCAAAATTACTCTAGAGCCCCAGGTGTGGGAACAAAAATGTACAATGGTTAAAACAAACGGAAGCAAAAGTCAGGCAACGAAAAGGTTATGGATATAATCATGGGTAAATGTATGTAAGTATGTATGTGAGACCTTTTTAGATATTTAATACAAACACATTCTCACATTTTTTAAAGGTTTAAAGTACAGCAAACATATTTTTTAATGACATTTTATGTATTTAATTACGCTATAAGGTATAGCATGAATTTTAATGGTTTCACTATGACTTTGAATGAACAAATCCATAAAAGCGGAACTTGTTAGATTTAATTGATCTTGAACTATTAAATGTCGCGGAGTGCCCTTAAGTATAAACACAGAATATTAAAAAAAATATTGCACAAATGTTATCATGTTCGTTTCTCTGCTAATTCTACACCTTTAGCTTAATTATACCAGTTTTCGTCATGGAAAATATTTATTTGAAGGGTACACGATGCACTTTGTTGTGTTTACATTAAAGAAAAAAAACAAAATTTGCAGCTCCCAGCACTTTTTAACCTCCAATCTTCGTTATTTGGATGTTATGGTTTTAGCAGGTAAAAGCTGGACTGTTCTTAAATATTTCAATTATAAATTAGGTGACGCAACAGTTGGTCGAGAAGCAGAGCATAGTGACTTTCGACTCTCAACCATTCCTGTGTGCGAGTACTGTTGCCAGGGATGGAGGGGACCTACAGTTTTATGCCGAATCCAAACGGATAATTTGAGAATGCCCTTTATATGACAAGAATTACCTACTCTTGGAGGATTCGTCAATTCCTCGCAAGAGTCAGGGATTGAACCCAAGACCTCTCGCATGACAGTCCTACGCTCTAACCATCACGCCAGGTAAAAGGGTTTTTCAATAAGGGCGGGTAGATGTTGAAATGATATAAAACAAGCCGTGTGTTATGTTTTAACAAAATTATTCTTTAATTTAAAATACGCATGTATCCCATTAAGTGTGGAATATGGCATCCATCAAATGTCCGAGTGGATCCGAGTGGTCCAATTTTCAATGACTCTTCCGTATAGATCCGGCTGAATTTGAGCGATAACCTGTGTTATGTTCACCTTTAGAGCATCGGTCGATTGTGGTTTATTTGCATAGAACTGCGACTTCAAGAAACCTCACAGGAAAAAGTCTAGCGGGGTCAAATCGCATGACCTTAGTGGCTTATTCACATCACCCCTGCGAGAGATAACCTTACCCTCAAATCGTTCATGCAAAATGTCAATCGTGGCGTTTGCTGTGTGTCACGTAGCGCCGCCGAATGCGAATATCTCGCTTAATATGCGTCTAATAGGGTTAAAAGTCGGCAACTAGAGGGCAATTTTTGAACTCCATTATTTCTCGATCTAGACCACCTATAGGGCTCAAATTTCAGGCCGCACAGTGGTCTCAAACATGAATCTAGCGGGTCATTAATCATATCATTTCTAAATGAGGTGTTTTTTTTGTTAAAATCTTACTAAATTACTTAGATTAGTTTGTTCCAAATAAATACTCATTATTATTATACTTACTGTAAATATCCATAGTAATATAGGGTATATGCGAGTAGCTACTAATACAAGGAGAACAACAATGAGTTTTTTAGATTTTTTAATACATTGTTTCAAAAATTCAATTTATTCAGAAGATATGTGATTACAATGTAGGTACATATATACAAGATTAAAGTTTTTAATTACAGTAGGACCGTGGATCAACAGCTTGTGAACCGTCACAGGCATAGGGTACCACTTATACAGAGAAACATACTTCCTCGCAGTTTCTTGGGTAAAGTGTTCAAAGGAATCAAGATTAATTTCATGGTTAGACGAAAGTACACGAAGAACAATATTGAAGCTTTTAATCAGATCTTTATTAACACCAGTAATGTCTGAGGTAACCTCTGAGTTATTAAAAAACCTTCTAGCGGTATTACCATCATTGGTATTACCTCCACCTTTTTTTGGAGTATCAATTAGAAGCCCTGTTCTCACTCGAAATTCGTCAATGATACGTTTTTTCCTGTCCGCAACATTTTTTTTTTCATCTATGGTTCTAGCTTGCCACTTTTCTATGCCTAATCTATAGGAAATATGGAGCAAGCATTCCATGGACCTAATATACCCGTGAAGAGTTGACAAACCCCACGATAAACTTTCCGTATTGTATTCTCGACACAATACACTATCAATTTCGTTCATTTCCAGGCTTCTTGCTCCACAGATATAACATTTTTGGGTGTTCCGGTTACCTGCTAAGGCGTTACAAACCTTCCCATCTACCATAGTGTGAAGGAATTTTGATTTGATGCTTACAGAACGACCCCAAAGATCAACATCAACGTCCACTAATTTATTGATTTGGTCCTGAATATGTTTTATTTCAGAAACGAGTTCCTCCGCAGTTTCTTTTACAAACCGGAAACGGATCGGTCGACATAGCCGTGTTGAAGAAGTTCGAGGATTTTGGCACAGTATGAACTCTTTGTTATCTGTACCCATAGCCTTTAACTGCAGTGGAACAAAAGAAGACACCAAAATAGTGGAGTCCTCAACCACTCCATCGCTACCGACCTGTTTGTAGCGATTGAGACTACCGCAACCGTCACTTCCCCATTTAAATAACATGACAAGATAAGAAAACTCATTTTGATTGACTAATTGAGTCATATTACTATTCAAAGATATTACAAGTCGTTAAAAGACTCAAATCAACAATGTCAATCAATAATGTACCTCCGCCATAGTATCTGTTAAGGTCATATCCGTTGGTTGTGGATAACAACGTTCCTTAGCCTTCATAATTTTTGTATAGGAGGGGTAAATATCATTTTTCCTATTTCAAGAGCACCTATACGCATTTGACAATACTGCATTTTTGATAGTTTCAAAGATACTAGTAGGCTTAGTGCTTTATCGGGAGTATATGAAGTGGTTTTCTGATTAAACGAGTTTCGTTTATAAATTTTTTGTACGGCCTTAGCTTGTTCTGCAGGTTCAAGTATTTTTCCAATCAATTGAGCAGCATCTCTTTTACCTACCTGCCTTAGTTTTGTCTGTGCAGCAAAATATAGTTCTTCAGGTGACCTGTTTTCCATTACCGAAATAATTTTTCTTCTTTTAGCTTTTGATCCGCAATCTAAAAATCGCTTACTTGGGCGCCCTTTGGCCCGAAGCAGTGCACGAGAGCTACAAGATGGAGCATCCTTGTTGGCACAAACAATTTTCCCTTCAAACCATTCCTTGAATTCATCTTTGAGACGAGAATACGATCGATTGCATTGTTTCCAAGCTGCTACGAGAAATGTTGAAATATTTTTATCAATTTCAGTTTTTTGGGCTGATGATGGGTTTTGACTTGCGAACTTAAGCAAAACTATATCAATCAAAAATTTGTTCGACGTTGAGATGTTTGCCAGTGGTAGTTTTTTACATCTTAATTCATCCAGCAGCACCTTCCTCGTCACAAAAAAACACCGATCTGCATGCTTTCTCTATTAATGGTATAACAAAAATTTTGTTGGATCTTTTTGTACAGATTTGTACAGAAAAAGTTACAGCCTAGAGAATAACTGTTTTGTTATTTTTTTTTTGTTACTAGCGAAGAAATTTCCATGGTTTCTATAGGTAAAACATGGTAAATCATAATAAAAAATTAACAAACCTTGTTGACTGTAGTCCATCTTGAAATAATACCAAAAACTTGAATAACTTTTCACAAAAATTAAAAATAAATAGCATCCTACCACCACAATTATTGAAAGAACAATGACTAAATATAATGTTTCCGCATAAAACGGTACTTGTCGCTCTTAGAGTAGACTCTTCTCTCAGAAAATTTAAATCATTTCTTTGTCTCTGACATATTGACAATCACTTTATGTACCTCCAGCCTTGATATAAAATGTATTTTTTTTTTTTGACTTTTGACCCGCTAGATTCGCTTTTGAGCCCACTGTGCGCCGCCGCGCCGTCCTGCTGGAACCACATGTCGTCTAGGTCCCTATGGTTCAAGTTGGACCATAAGAAATTAGTTATCATCGTAATAATTATCACCTGGTGAACCTCGTGTGGGTTGGTGTCGTCCCCTATACGGCAATTTTACTTGTTTACACAGCCATTCATCCAAAAATGCGCCTCATCACTAAAGATGATTTTTTGGCCAAAATTGTGGCCCTCTTCCAAACGTTTCGAAGCCCAGTCATCGAACAAACGTTGTCGTTGTCTATGGTCATGAACTTTGAGCTCCTGGGTCAGTTGGGTCTTGTACGTGTGTAGGTCCAAGTTCCGACGCAAAATTCGCCAAGTTAAAGTCTGCGAAAGGCCGAGTTCTGGCAAACGGCGGGGAATAGACTGCTTCGGATTCTGCTGTACACTTCCAAGGACCGCGGCAATGTTCTCTGCCGATCTTGCATTCCTTGAACGAACGGGTGTTGGCTGATTGTTTACTGAACCGGTCGTCTCAAATTTGGCCACCAAACGTTGAAGAGTCGACTGTGAAGGGCCACCACGTCTGCCGTTAAATAGGTGCAATTCGCGCAACGTTTGCGTTAACGAATACTCATTTTGATAATAAAGTTTTATCATTTGAACGTGTTGTTCAATCGTGTGACTTCCCTTTACTACAAATTATATATTACATATTTCAAAATTGACCTGCTGTGTTAACAAAAAAAAAAAAAACAATTTTTTTAAAAGTTCAATATCAAATCTACCATTTTCTATAATTCTTTTGTTATTTTTGTAGATGTTTGTGCTGTCAATTGATATATTATATCAATTATATTGAAATATTTTGCATATGATAAAATTAGTTTGATTTCAATATCAGTTTTTTTTGAAGAAAACTTTTTTATAGTTACATTTTTAAAATTTCAAAATTTAAGTACAAATTTTAAAACAAAGTTTTTGGATACATGAGAAAGTTTGTGCGACCCAGTTCTGCACTTCATTTCTTTTTCCTTCTGCATCTTTCTGAATTATTATTATATGTATACCAACATTTATTTGAAGTCGATATCTCTACTGGTTCTTGAGATATGGACGACGACGACGACGTACACTCGCACACACAGACATCGCTGTAAAAATCTTTTAGTTAGATTCTATGGAATCGTCAAAATATGTCAAAATATTTAACTCAACAAATCGGATGGACTTAAAATTATCGGAAAATTATTAAACAACCAAAAGATGCAGGGTCTTCTAATTGGCTGCCATGTATTCAGTCTAGATTGCCAAATCACCGTGGACGTAATTATGGTCGAAGAATTTGGGATCATTTCAGTTAATAACCAATCAACAACTGCAAGTCGATGAAAAATTGATCTGATCCAGGAGCGCCCTAGATCATGACATGCATTTAACTGAGTGTGTTCCGGAATTTCTGCACGCGCTACTCAAAGGACATGGTCATATCCCAGTTTGGTAATCAAAACTTAATGACTTCCATTTGTTTCACGTACCCTCTCGAGGATCGCGTATTCTAAACAAGCATGCAAGGTTTGCCAAAACAAGGTTCAATTTTGATATTTAAATAAGCATAATTATAAGAATTGCTTAAGAAAATCTAATGAATATTCTTAAATATTCTTTATTCTTAAAAGGAAGGTATGACATAAACAGTAAAAACCGATATCTGCCGAATGGTCTCCACGGTTACAGTTGCATCACCATATCCTCGTACTTTTTCAGCTGAATGTCGTCGGTAACACCACAAATTCCATCTCTAAGGTCTTGTGTGGGTTGTGGAGCATTCACATAGACTTTATTTTCCACATAGTGTTTAATCACAAGATCTCGTTGGAATTGAAATCACTTCTTCGAAATAACACGTCCAGGAAACTTTTTTTCCATAAATAAGGTTTTTAACAATCATTCTTGGATATTCCTCTTAAACAGGCCGTACTCCGAAAAGGAGCTTCATGAATGAAGATGTTTTTTGAAGAAAATTCGGATAATTTTGATGCATGTAAAAGACCCAATTGGCAAACTTTGTAGTGAATCTTTAAAATTTTAGTGAATTTTTAGTAATTGAGTAGTTAATAATAGTCAAGTGTCAAAGGGTTGCAAAGCTTCAAATGTAACAAGTTTTCAAAAGCGGGTTGTATATTTAAAATAAAACCTCATTTGCTTCTGCAAAATGTAAGCTTTTTTTAATTTAAACGTGCGTAGGTATGAAATTATGAGAATTCATAATCAGAAAGTTTTTCATACAAAACGTGTCATTAAACAATAATACTTCCATCATAATGGAAACCTCAAAAACTAATACTATTTATATTTATCATTTAAAACTCTGCACAAAAATATTCATATATTAAAAATTCCTCATAACCATTTAAATTCGTTTTTAATGAAAAATTTAATGAATTCAATTCAAAAAACTTCACAAAGGTTTGCTTTTCAAAATTCCTCAAGTAATTTCGTGGTTATGATTCTCATAACTTGTCGAAATCATAAAAGCATCTTTTGCTACGAGATACGAGTATATCTCAACTTCATGCATAATAACAGAAAGTTATAGGTACATCCAGACATAAAATTGCACTTCATCTTAATTGGTAGCCTTGAATATTAAAAAAACTGATGTCAGTTGGTGAGATGTTTTTGAAAAGGCGGAGATTAGAGATTCAAACATATAGAACATTTTTTACAAATTAAGTTAACTCCAATCTGTGATCCAATTCGAAAACCACATACCTATTACTCTTTTTGACACAGCTACAATCTACGAGTTTCTGTGTAAAAAGAAAATCTCATCACTAAGCTATAGACGCACTTATGACCATGTGTGCACCATTAATTTGATTTAACTGTTTATTACAAACATACTTCTATATAATATATTATATACCCATCTATCTATGACTTCGTGACCGTTTTAAGTGACGAATACCTATAGGTTCTTATTATCTAACTGTATCATCTCTTTTCCTGGGATATAAAATATATGTAGATAGAGGTTCAACACCTGAACATTATCTCGTCGTATAAATCGCTAGCTAATGGGTTGGGGTACACACGATGAGGATGCCTGTTTGTGGATTACGCCTTTATAGCCTTTGCTTTGGAAGATGTGTGTGATTTTTGACTTGCTTTATAATTACTGTGGAGAAAATAGTTTGTTCTGCATTCGATTAAGTTATGCTCTTTGCTGATTCTTGTCGAAAACGTTTGGATAAAGAGATAAGCTATGAATAAATCCACCACCAGACTTGTTATTATTTATTCAACTTCTTTAGGATTGAATCTATAATAACACTGACTGTTATAAAGTGATAAGTACCTCATAACGCGGATGTTGCTTCAGCTATATAAATAATAACTGACGCGACGACGACGCAACGAAATAAACGTAAGGAAATTAAAGAAAAGATCCATGGAAAGATCATAATAATTCCCACCATGTTAAGTTTACAGTTCTAAAGTATGAACGGTTTTGCTGTATTAGTTTTTGGATATGAAAATGTTAAACGGTGACCTGGAGTTTGGGGCTTTGATTAAGCAACATTACCATAGAGTTCATAAGAAAGATAAGAACAATGACGCCTATACATACGGAAAAAAAGTTCAAGCCCGGGAAAGTTTCAAAATTAAGTCATCTGCAATTTTCCGTTTTAGATTACGGATTGCTTGAATGACATTGGCCTTAAGAACTACTTGAACTGTTTTCGGATTGTCGATATTTTACGGTACAAACCAAAGTGGTCATTTGCGCCACCACTCTGTAAAACCACAGGTCCGGTCGTTAAAATCTATGCCTATAATTTTAGTAAGACGTTAACTTAGATCTGTAACGCCCATCGTTGAGCAAAACGTTGTTTCGGTGAAAAATCCACACTAAATTGTCACCCTCTGTGAATGCATTGGCTTCTCGGAAATAACTTGTTTTACGAGCTTTAGATGTGACAATTTTGTTTACGTCTACAGAAAAATGATTTTTGCCCAAATTCTATTCTAAATTAAAGCTACTTAAATGCATTCCACATTCACGATTTACATTCCTAAAAGCGCGAGTATTATGATTGAACTGCGTAAGGAGACGAATGACACTGGCTACATTTCATAGAACTGTTTACAAATGGTTCAAAACATTATTCGCTTATTCAAATGTGTTACTTTACTCTAATAAATAAACATAAACAAAACACTAATAAAGCGACGAATTGTGACGATTTTCTATACTGTCCAATTTAATAATATTTTTACTGCCACTTCTTAATGGCGGATAGTACGTCTTTTGATAGGTCGACTGGTGATCTCATGGTTCATCTCACCGAACAGTGGAGAAAATCTTTGCATCGTTTTGGAGAAAGCAAGATTATGGCAATTGATATTTCAAAGGCATTTGATAGGGTTGAAAATGCATGCCATCTGTTTTTTTCAACCCCTTCTTCTTTGGATTAGTAATTACCTTTCGGATCGTTCAACATAAGTAGTATTTGATGGGTTTAAGTCTGAGGGCCAAAATATAAACACTGGTGTGCCGCAGGGCTCTGTTATGTCTCCAACACTCTTTCTCATTTGTATTAATGATTTTCTGTCTTTAACTTCCAATCTAATACATTTTTTCGCTGAAGATAGTAATCTTAGCTTTTCATATTCGTTCTCAGACTCACATCCCTCTCCTTCGGATGTGAAACTACAACGAAAAAATATAAAAACCTCATTAAATTCCTAATTAAAAACCGCGTGAAATTGAATGGTTCGGAAACCCAATGTGCTATCATGTATCGTTCAAGCATGATTACCCCCCTTAGCATTAACTATGGATTAAGAACTGAACATCTCTTTTTTTCTCCGTATGTGTGTCACCAATCACCTCCTGTGGAACGATCTCATCGATCGTTTGTCACCAAAAATCCCTAAGATTATGCAAGAAGTTTTGTCCCACTCTGATTTAGCTATTATCTATAAGACGTATGTATATACGTCCCAATCTTAAGTGTGTTTCTGCAACTTTCTTAAGCCTCTCGGATAGTATTGAACGTAGAGCATTTCAATTAATTGGTGAAAATATCGCCTGAATATCGTCGTAAAGTTTCTTGGCTCATTTTTACCGTTACTTTAACAGCCTTTACTGCAGTAAAATAGTTAGCTGCATTCTTCTTCTTAAACAGTTTAACGTAATACTCTCGCTTCTAAGAATGCACATCAGTATATCCTCGAGCTAAACTTCGGTCGTATTGTCAAGCATAGTGATTCGTTCCTTAGCGGTACTACGCGAATGTGGAATTCCTAACTACACTCTGTCTTTCCCATTCATTACAATATTCAAGAATTCTAAACTAATGTGCATCGGCAACTTCTTTTGAACCCTCTCTCCCTTTCCTAATGCTCGTACAGTGTCTCTTCATAATAAGGGTAGTTATATCCCCTTCAGTCTGCGCTTATCATAAAACAAAAACCTATCCATATACCGGTGATATTCAAAACCTTAAAACCACCCCTACCATTTGACCTGTATTGTATAAGTAAAGTATACATCTTACCAACTCAAATATGCACAATCATTTTCTCAACATATCCCAATCAATCAAAATTAAATAACAATCAAACATCCAAATTAGTTTGACAAGTCTTATGCATACCTAAAAAGCTTCTTTTACGAGTATTATCTAACTTTACAAAACATTTTTAAGATTCACATCAAATGTATATTATTCGGACAGACAAAGTAGGATGAGTTACGTCGTTGTTTCGTTGCGTCTCCGCCGCCGCGCCGCCGCCGTCGTCCTCATCCTCATATCAAACCTCATTATTATTCTTCGATGAATTTAATTCAATTTATCACAAATAAGACGAGATCCAACACATGTTTTTTTTTTTTATTCTGGTATTTTTGATTTCAAATCATGATTCATGTCACATAGTCACATAGAAACACACATACATAATAAATGGATGGAAAAGATCAAAGAAAGCCTCTCTCTAACTCATTCACATTCCTATCGAGTAGATGTCCTGTTTCCATTCCATCACCTCACTTTATACAGAATACACGACCTCACATCACTTCACATTCACATCACACAAATTATCATCATGTTCTCATTCCTCCACGCAATCAACCAAAACCGAAAGAAGAAGAAAAAAGGAAAAATTCTTTCAATTCAATTCCCAAAAGTCCAATTTATGTATTTAAAAAGAAAAACAAAAGTGAAAAACTATGTCATCCAATTCGTCGGGTTGTCCTCTTCGACGACTTTTCTTCACGAGTATAAATGTATCCGTATGGATATCTTTGAAATCCAATAAAATCTACCAGATTCATCAATGATTCTATTTTTGTGTTTTGATATCGATGATGATGATGAGTATCTAGATCTAGATAGATAAATGTTTTATAAATCTTTTCAACAACAAAATACAAGGCGCGGAGAGTATATCTAATCTTGGAAATCCACTTCTGGACTTCACTCATAAGTTATTCCTTAAAGCAGTTTTATCTCTTCTATAAAGATCCATAGATTGTTATCCATAGATCCACTCGCTATCATTCTACATTTTGATTCAGAGACGACGACGCACGACGACTATAAGACTATATGACTTGACGACTATCATACGAGTTTGAAACAATATTTTGATCCTGAGGCTATTATAACCGTCATGATGATGACTTGACTTTGGTCTCTATTTCTATGTTTATGTTACATACATATGTATGAATGTCTTCGATAGAATAATATTTACTTTTGTAACTTGATATTGAATAACTTAATCAAAAGACATACACAAAGTTTCTTGTCTTGTTATAAATTTTTCTAAATGTGGGAATGTGGGGATGTGGATGTGGAAAGGATTTTCCCAGGAAAACCGGATATTACTCATACATATTATGGTATACAGTAAGAGAATAAGAAAAAGAGAGATGGGTTGTTATGGGTTCGTTAAGAAGTTTTTGATTAGGTATAGATTTATGTTTTTTAAGATTTTCAAGAATTAGGCAAAGTCGAGTGGTATTTTATAGGCGGTTCTTTGATTACACGCGTATAGAATCCAAATATAGAATGATAGATATTTGGTTTGATTTTCAGCTTCAGTTGGTTTTAAAATTAAGTGCGTCTAAAAACTTAAAGGAAGTTTTTTTTTTTTAATTTGTTTTTTAATATTTATAGAATCAAAAGTAAATTGAAGTTTTGTATAGCATAGATTTGGAATTTTTGGAATGATTTTTGTTTAGAAATGAATAATTATCGTTCTTAGTTTAGATTTGTAAATTGAAGAAAAACCAACTTTCACGGTTCATATTAAATATTTCAATAACCTGATGGAACATTCACAATATATTTTTTTTAAATTAATATATTTTCCTAAAAGAAGTTAAATTGCTTCTGAAATAAAAAAAGTAAGTTTACGCCCTAGTGTACCATTTTGGTTAAATTTCCTCTAAGTAATATGCCAATGAATTTATTTGTTTTAGTATTAAATACATAAGCAGTCTTATTTAATAGAATTCGCTAAACAGGTGAATAGTTATACAGTGCATAGGGATTTATGTAGGCTCTATGTATAACGTTGCAAAAATTCCCATTTATAAAAAATTCTGCTATAAATTTTAGTTATACAATGCTTACATCAAAAAAAGTACCAAAATGGAGCAATCTATTCCATTTATCTGTCTATCAAATCAGCTGTTTCTCATAACAAATGAAATATAAAAAAATAATTCCAATTATTTTTATTATATTCTTGGAGTCGGTAAAACGCGATTTAAATTCTTTAAATCATTAATAAACGAGCTAAACTGGAAAGGCATTATTGTTTTTATTTTAATTTTAAAAATGGAGAGAAATAAAAATGACGTTTAAAAAATAATAATAACAATAATTTCCTTATGTAGGCTCTATTTAACCTCAAAACGCGTTTAGCTTATTATGGGACTACGCAACCTTGCATAAGTTTAATAAATAGCATTTTTGCGTTTAGAGGCATTATAGAGATTACATAACTTTATGTAGGCTCTATACAGCGTTCTTAAATAAGACTGAAGATATATTTCTATCCCTATTATATTTAAATTATTTTTGTTTCGAAGGGACTTCGAGGAACACTTTGCAATATTGGTTGATCGATAGTTTGATGTATACATTACTATTGTATTTTTAAAAATGAAATGTATATGAAACTTTGCTAGACAACAAAAGTTCAAGCCGGCTAGTCTCAAATACTTCACATTTGATTCGATATAAACTTAGTTTTCTAACATCCTCCCCTTCTCTTATTATATTATCTTGATTCTCCATTACTTTCCTGTCCCCCTTCAGTTACTTTTTTTTACGACTTTCATAAGGCAAATTTGCGTAAAATCAATGAACACCTTAACAGAGTTTTCTTTGATTTCAACAACCATAACAGCTGCCATTAGGGGAGAGGCGGGCAACTTAGGACAGTTTTTGCTAAAAGCGCTCTAATTTTATTGAAACACGGTGTATTTTTTCGAATCCTGAAAATTATCGTTGTTTATGGTTTTACCTATTATTATGATACGGTATGCATTTTGTTTGATTCATATTTGTATATGTATATATAAATATTTTAAAAAATTTCTCCAAGTGTCCCAATCTACCCCTTCGGGGAGTCACTTTTGGACAGGCATGGGGCAGTTTTGGACTTGTCTTAAAAAAAGGCATTTAAGTTGTTTATATGTTTTTATTTAACAAAAATAAAGTAACTCGAAACATTTTATCAAATAAAAAATAATTCTACAAAGAACTCTGAGTTTTTAATGTTAACTTATTTGAGACAAAAATCTCCTGAATTTAGAGAAGATGATCCCAAAACGTCCAAATTTTCTTCCTTATATTCTTCGTCCTCTGCGTTTCCGAAATCAGAATCAGATTCAGCGTAGATGACTTCTTCATCCGTGTTTTCTGAACTGGAATCGTTGGTCCTCTTCGTTGTTCGTTTTGGTTTGGTATTGTGCATCCGGTTTATTTTTAATGCCGATTTTGTTAACCTTTTTTGTCTTTCTAGGAAAGCTGCTTCTATTTCATTTTTTTCTCGAGTTTCAGT
Organism: Eupeodes latifasciatus; assembly: GCA_920104205.1. Lineage (NCBI taxonomy): Eukaryota > Metazoa > Arthropoda > Insecta > Diptera > Syrphidae > Eupeodes > Eupeodes latifasciatus. Next base: position 146,316,399 of record OV049924.1, read on the forward strand.
TAGGATGCGTTACCTTCCTTTTTTCCTTCCTCGCGAGCCTTCTTTTCGCGGAGCAGCTTTTGGAAAAGGCTTCACCATTTCTGGAGACAAACTTTCTGCAACTTGACTTGATGTTGGTATTGATGGTTGAGACACTTCTGGGGAATTAAAGATCCTGTTAGTAACTTCATTACAATCGAAGTCTTCATCACTAAAAACATTTCGTGAAAAGGGAAAGATCCCTGTTGCTCTGAAACCTGATGTTGTATGTTGTTTGTGTAATTTGAATGAATTGTTGTTTGCTGGTGTCGCTATTGAAGGTAGGTCATGAATGATAATGGTCTTCCATAGATTGTTGAGTAGCCAATCATTTTGTGAAAGTAATAGTTTCTTTTTAAACGGTCCCATGACTGAAACATCTAACTTGTGGGTGCAGTGGGGTGGAAAAGTGGCTTGTCCTATCGAACCGTTTGGTGCTCCCTTAAGCATATGATCGTCACACCGGTTTCGTCCAAGTTAAAGATGCGGTCTGGTGTGAAAGAAGCTTTTGAAAGTGCTGTTTCTTAATTTTTTTTTTGAAATGCTTCAACGTTATGTTTGTTAAAGCAAGTTGCTCTAGACAAACTAGTATTTTCGGGCTTTCGAAGTGAAAGATTTCGGTGTCTTTTCATAAAAGACTTCTTCCACTCTATGCCTGCAAATTGTTTCTGTTCCCACAGCGGTGGGCACTTATTCAATGCATTTGCATATTGAAAAGCTAGATGTCTTGCTTGTGGATACGTCAGGCCATAATTCATTTTAGAAGACTTTAAAAGGTAAGCTTCTAACATACCTTCTTTTGTCTTGTTGAATACTTGGGCAACAGTATGTTTGGATGAGTACTCTTCACTTTTTAGAGCCTAATTCCGCTTTTCAAACTTAGTCTATACCCCAAAGTGCTTTTTGATATCTCAAAAACTTGTGCAGCTTTCCTCAGTGACATTGTTTTTTCCAACACAAGTTCCATCGCCTTACACAAATCAGACGCATTTCTGATAATTTCTGACCATTTTTCAGAGATATATCTAATAATATAAAACAAAAAAGAGTAATTTCAAACAAATTAATGTATAATAGTATTCAAAAAAATAATTAGGTGGCAGATTAGGACATGTCTAAAACTGCCCCTCGTGCATTGTCCAAAAGTGCCCCGAGAAAGAGAAAAAACTTAAAAGCTTGAAATTTTATAAAGACGTTATAAATTGTTAATTTTCTTTGTCGAATCACATCACAAAATAAATAAGTATAACTTCAAAGCACTTTTCACTTAAAACTTGAACGAAATTTATAAATTAAGTAACAAAAATACAACTGCCTTCCAGAAACACACTTTTGCTATGAAATTTTGTGTGTGCTGGTACCGTTACAATATTAAGCAGATGGTTGTTTGTAATGGTGCTGCCACTTTAATATAATTTTTTGGATAGTAAAAAGTTTTTTTTTTAGTACTTTTTTTGAAGTTGTCCTAAACTGCCCCCGTCCTAAACTAACCCCGTCCTAAACTAACCCCATCCTAAACTGCCGCCCTCTCCCCTTTTTTGTTTTATAGAGAATTATTTAATTCTTTTTCTCTAGCCATAAATTATGACTCTTTTGTTCCTGATTCACCCTACTTTAGTTATTTACAATAATTTTCTCTTTTTTCTCTTCGTATTGTTGGCTCTCATCTTGTCCAAATTAAATTTAATCAACTTTATAACAAATTTAGTCCAGGTCTTGATGGTCTCCCTGCCATTTTTCTAAAAAAAATGCTCTTTCACTCTTTCTTTTCCTCTCTCAAAAATCTTCAGCCTATCCCTCACTCTAAAGGAGATGTTAAAAAGTATAGACCCATTGCCAAGCTTTACCATATACATACTTAAGCTTTTTGATAGTATTTTCTATGAAATGTCAAACTACTACTGGAATTTATGTCTTTCACTCTCTTTGCCTTATCAATGGGTTATGAAGTCGATGTAAGACATTTGACAAATTCTCCCATAGACTTTAGTCTTCAAATTATCCATTCTTGGCTTTAAACCCTCTTTTATAAAATGAATTGCCTCTTATCTTAAATACCGATATTACAGCGTTCGTTTAAGATCTGTCACCTTTCTTATTTACTTTTGGTTTTCCTCAAGGCAGCTACCTACACTCTCTTTGTTCATTCTTACAATCAACGATCTTGAAAGGGTCATAAAGCATTATTCTTTCTCACGATATGCTGATGATACAAATCATGATCTATACAATGATTTTTTCTCCTATTCAACAAGATCTTGATTATTTTTCAGCTTATGTTTTAAAAACTGTTTAGAACTTAATATTGCCAAATACCAATCAATCACTTTTTCCCGTAAACGCTTAACCCATAACAACGGTTAATAACATTAGGGACTACTAGAAGCCAACTCAATATCTGGTTTCGTTTAACGTGGGTCCATATAATTTACTAACACGGTCCTTATGTATATATAACCCCTGTTCGCCCACTCCTCGAATACGAGTCTCAAGGTTGGTTCTCTATCCAAAGTATTCATATTTCCTGAATCGAGAGCATCTAACATCATTTCTTTCGCTTTGCTTCATAGTTTACCTTGGAACAATCCTCTTATTCTTGCTCCATATGTTGACCGCCTGAAACTTCTTGACTTGAACTCGTTCGCACTAAATTACATTTTAATCTCAGTACTCCTTACTTACAATCTTAGGTTAAGTTTAAGTTAGACTTCGAGTTAGCTTATATTAAGACAAATAAATGGGGGTTTGTACCCTTCCCAATTTGAATTAACAACCAAAATTTATTTATATTTATATTATACTTAAAATCATTTTAAATGTAGTTTTGTCGTAAATATGATTTTGAAAGAACTTAAATATTCAAATATTCATTTTTTGTATTTATTTTCATTTTCAGTGTTTCAAAAACTTCCATGCAGCATCAGATGAGTTGACTTTCTTTAAGTCTAACCGAACCTGCTCTCAAATGATATTTCCAATCAAAGACTGAATCCTTGAATCAAATACAAAATTCAAGAACAAAAACCTTATATAATCAATTAAAAATATTATTATAACATGTCCTGTGGTCTGCAGGCAATGTGCAACAATAACAACAATAGTTTACACCTCGCCATGATGGATCAAGATCCAAAAGATCTTCAAACTGCTCAGCTTGTAATAGAAGAGCTGAGAGCAAAATGTCGTTTTCAAGCCGAGCACATTATGAAATGGAAGAAAGCTTATTCTATTCAGGTAAATACATAAAAGGAATTGATTTTTGACAGTCCTTTGACGTTTGATAATAATAATTTTTATTTTTGTAGATCCAACAACACTATCGGTATCAGAAAGAGAAAACCGAACAAATGAATGGACTGACAAGTCAGTTGCTTCTTCTCGAATCTCGACTGAAACGAAAACAAAAACAAATCGCTGGCATCATCTGTCATCGTGAATTGACCATTCTACGTCAACAAAAAATAATTGACACTTTGTCAAGTCGTTTGGTCGATCATGGACTTGACACCCTAGATCCTAGTTACACCGATTTTGATTCTTTGAATGATTCCGATTCCGCTGTCGTACTCGAGGATATCGACTCCGATTGTAATTCATCGTTTTCGATGCGAAGAAAAGGCAGTTGTGGTGATGTGACGGTAGTTCGTTCCATATCGGATGCAATCGAAACGAATATGAATAAATACGGAGGGGCTAGACGTAGCAATTGTTTCCTTCGGCGTCCTGACATTCTCGAGACTGTGTACAGTGTCGAAGAGGATCCCGAACCCCAGCAGACGGATGTGGCCGAAAAGCGTGATAAGTTCAAAAATCGATCTGAAAAGGCAGTTTTAGTAAGTTCGCTCGAAGGCCAGCTGGATGAGGCTAAAGGCCATAACACCAAAGATACGTCGTCATCTGGCATTTCGCCAACGACAGCGACTACTGCTTCAAAATTAAGTCGCAGTGATTCAAGTGATAATTCAATAAATTCAACAGCCACAGCAGCAGGTGGAGGAGCTTCATCCTCGTCTCATGCTGGGTATAATGTAAATGGCGTCAAACAGTCCCAAGTAACGAATTTCAATCGAGTTATGTCAAATCATCGTTCTGTCACAAAACCCAAAGATGTCAAATACAAACGAATCAACAAGGCCAAATCGAAGAGTCTCGAAGAACTTCGGGGCCGTCTCAAACACTGGGTAGAAAGGGGCAGTGTTATGGATCCTACTGGTATTGGCGGTTTGACAGATAATATGCCGCAAACAGCACAGAGCTATGCGTGACACTTGGGGAAACTAATCGAACGGATCCGGCCGTCATCACCATCAACAGCAGCAGCTGTTATTGCCCTAAATCCTACCGGGCGAGGCGTCGTTGATAATAAGAATAGTCGGGGACGATTTAGTTTTTAGTTATGGGTTTATTTTTATTTTTGTGTTATATGTATATGTTTTTGTGTATTATTATTTATAATGTGATCTTAAGATTTTGACTAAAATATAAACAATTAACAAATTAAATAAAAGTTTCCTTAGTAGGTTAGTTTTTAATTTAATTTTTAAAGAATTTGGTGATACAACTTTGTTTTTGTTTTTTAACCTTCTTTTTGAATAAAAGTGTAGATATAATTTTTCTCGTTTTTTAAACTGTTTGTACTTTATTTTTAAAAAACTCTCTCTTCAAGAAACATATCGTCGTGAAAATCAATTATTAAAACTTAAAATTAATTGCGATTATACTATAGTTAGTCTAAAATGGAATATAAAACTTTTTTTTAAATAAAAAATTTGAAATAAAGTTGATGAAAACAAAACACAATAATGAGCATGTAAATAAAGCCATCAAAACAAACAATAAAACATTTTTAAAAATATTAAATTAACACTTTTTATGTGCACTAACTTGAGCCGTATGAATTTGTACAACTTACTGATTAGACCACAAAATAAGAAATACAAAATAATAAACAAAAAAAAAAACAGTTATTATTATTAAAAATAAATATTTTAGAACACAACAAAATATATTCTATTATGTATTAAAATAAAAACAATCAACTAGTGATGCTTTGTACAATTTTTATACAAACAGAAAGAAGAAAGTTTTAAGAAATATGTAAGAAATCTTTTTAAAAGAGTTGCCCTATTTTGCGGTGTTTAAGGGTTCAAAATATTTTGTGTAAATAAAAAGAAAATAATTATAATCATAGCAAAATACACAAAAATAAATAAAATATGTAAAGAAAATTATGTACAGCATTCAAAAGTGTCAAAGTACCTTGAAATATTCCTAATGTAAAATTAAATTTAGAATCAAATATTTATTGTAATTTATACTTTAGATTTACAGACATACGAACAAATAATTCTTTAACACAAAAACTTTGTATCTTCCTGGCAGAAAAAAACAAATATAATATATAATATTTTCAGATCAAATTAATAAAAGTTTTTAAAAATATGGTAAATTAATTTTTAGACCTATTTTATTTGCAATTTTCTTAAGCCCACCATTTTAAAAAAGTTCAACAATTTGAAATACAACACATTTTTGACATGAATTCTTTTTTTTTTCAAAGTTTTAACACTTTAAAAATCTCGTTTCTTAGTATTTATTTGATTTGTTTCACCGTATTTTTTTTTTTGAAGCAATAATGTTTTCACATTTAATTTGTTTATAATTATAATTAAATTAGCTGAGTAAAGCCCATCCAAGCTTTATTACTTACTTACTTAAGGTGGCGCTACAGTCCTGTGTGAACTAGGGCCTCACCCTACAAACTTCTCCATCTAGCTCGGTCCCTAGCTAGATGTCTCCAGTTTCGCGCTCCAAATTGGGTGAGGTCACTTTCCACTTGTGCGCGCCACCTGATCCGCGGTCTTCCTCCAATGCGATGTTCTGTGGGTGTGGATTTGAAGACTTTCCGGGCCGGAGCATTGGTTTCCATGCGCTCTACGTGACCCAGCCATCTTAGTCGTTGGACTTTTGCCCTTCTGGCTAAGTCTACGTCGCTGTACAGCCCGTACAGCTTGTCGTTCCATCTTTTCCTCCACTCCCCTTGTATACATACGGGACCGTAGATCACACGAAGATATTTTCTCTCGAAACAACCCAAGGTGCTTTCATCCGCTTTTGTCATAGTCCATGCTTCTGCACCGTATAGCAGGACGGGGATGATGAGGAGATGAGAAAAAGCTTTGCTACTCAATTGCTTTCTTAGCCCAAGGAAACAGCGGTTAGCAAGTGTTATTCTTCGTTTGATCTCAGCGCTGGTGTTGTTTTCTGCGTTTATAGCGGAGCTTAGGTAGACGAAGTCCTTGACTTCCTCAAAGTTACGTGTGTCGATGGTGACGTTTTGCCCAAGACGTGTCGGTGTTGTAGCCCCTTTCTTAATGACAGCATGTACTTTGTTTTGCCCTCATTAACCGTTAATCCCGTTTTTGCCACCTCTGCCTCAATACTCACAAAAGCTCCATTAACATTACGCCGAGTTCTTCCGATTATGTCAATGTCATCAGCATGCTAGTAATTGGACAGACTTTTGAAAGATAGTGACTCTAGTGTTGCGGTGGGAGCTCTGTACTATTCTTTCAAGGACGATGCTAAAGAAATCGCATGACAGCGCATCACCTTGTCTAAAGCTATTTTTGACTTTGAAGAGTTCTGTTAAGTTGTTTCCAACCTTTATGGAGCAGCGCCAATTCTCCATGTTCATCCTGCACAAACGGACGAGTTTGACAGGGATGCCAGCTCCTCCCTATAGAAGTTGTCATATGCGGCCTTGAAATCAATGAAGAGATGGTGGGTGGCGTTTTGATGTTCTTGGGCTTTTTTTCAGGATCTGCCGTAATTTGAATATTTGATCGACTGTGGACTTTCCTGGTCTAAAACCACACTGATAAGGACCAATCAGGTTGTTGACGATGGGCTTTAGACGTTCACATATTACGGCAGAGAAGATTTTGCAAGCGATCTTAAGTTACTGATGCCTTTATAGTTGGTGCAATTTAGAGGGTCTTCTTTTTTAGAATCGGGCAAACAATATTAAGGTTCCATTCATCGGACATGCTTTCTTCCGACCATATCTTACAGATAAGTTGGTGCATGCTCCTAACCAAATTATCTCCAGCTGCTTTGAAGAGCTTGGAAATAAAGCCATCTGCTCCAGCGGCTTGGTTAGACTTTAACTTTAGATTTTACATTTGTTTTCGAAGAAAAAGTTTAAAGCCGCTATTCTTAACTTAAACGAAGTATTCTATTGTTCGACAAATATTTAGCCCTAAAAAGGTATTTATTTTATGTGCTAAACATATTAAAACAGCAATTGCGGCGGACATTGTTTAAGAAACAATATATTTCAAGCATTTACCACAAATTAGATAAGAACAACACCAGGAACGTCTCCTACACGTATCGTTAGACTTAAGTCCTTAGTTTGCTAACAGCTCTTTCAAGTGAACGCAAAGAATGCATTTAGTCTTAAATGATTGCAATCAATTGATTGCAGTCAAATGATTGGAGAAAAAATGAATGTTGTGTTTTAAAGGTCAAATGATTGGTGATTGCAATATTTTAAGTCCCCATCTTTAAGTGAATTTAATGAATATAATCTTTATATTGAATTCATAAAAGATTGCATTCCCAAAAGATTGCATTCTTTTACAAGCATGGTGACAGTACCTTTTTTGAATTTGTTAGAAAAATAGCACGCTGTTTGGTATTGACAGTCCTGTTGCTGTTTGTATCTGTTTCGCTCATTAAAAGGTCAATCAATGAAGGGATTAAAAACTCAAATTTTCGGTTTTGAAATTCAAGTGTCCCGTTCGCCTAAAATTGGATTGATGAATTTTACAAAAATTTTCTCACGCAACGCATGTTGATATGTATATTTCTATTAAATTAGAATAAAAATTTACTTTAAAGCAACGGGTCCGATAGAAAGTTCTTCAAAAAGTGTTTAAGGTAAGCTTATGTGGTTTTTACTGCATTAGCCCCTTGTAAAATTTAAATGTCAATATTTAACTGAAGGGAACATTTTATTGAACTCAACTAAAAGAAAATTGAACTTGCAAATACAAAGTTATTCTTGTGGGTAAATTGGGAAACTTACTTGATCTCCTAGGCCTACTTTTTCAGATCAAAACGAGCATATCGTTACAAAAAATTGATAACCTAATTTTTATTTAACACTTAACTTAAAGTTTTGATAAATAAAGGCCTCAAATTTTTTGACAAATTTTAACTTCATTAGTTTGAGAGCATCTTGAAAGAGAAATCTATTGATGCTATGAAATAGAATATTCTGCACGTTATTGCTGACAAATGGCCCCAATTGCTGCAAGAGTGGGTGAAAATGCTTCTTCTTGGCTAGTATTTTGGAATTTATTCAATGTAGACGCAGTGGTAATTTGCCCGACAAAATTTTCAAAACATAAAGACGAGCTCTTATCTTTATACAAATTTAGAATCTCTGCCCATAACAATAAATTATATGCATTTTATTTCTTCACACATTTAAAACATCATTCGATGGTATGAATGTTCGTAGTTGGTTTTTTAAAATAAAATTAATTTGGGTAACTTTCATTGAGAAATTATTGTAATTTTGAGAAAACAAAATACGGTCATCTTTCAAAAGAAAAAAGATTTATGAAATATTATATTTAATACAAAATAAAACTCGAGCAAAACTTATTTTTAATTTTCAATACTGTCAGCTGTCATGTGTTTTTTTCTTAATGTTGGCTACACTTTACTACACAAATGGTGATATTATTCAAATATTGCTTTAATTTTGAGACACCTTTACAAAATAATACGAAATATTAAACCTACCTACATACACCTAATCTCACCAGGAAACTATACAGGTTATTGTTCTCTATTGACTTATATAATTATGATACAATCCTTTTAAAACAAATATAAAACACAACAAAGAAACAACAATAAATAGTTTAGCAACATTGTGTACAATCAATTTAAGAACAAAATAAAAAATAATTTATTATCCTCCTTAACAAAACGAAAAAAAAAACACCCTATTCAAATTAAAAAAGGAAAAAATAAATAACTAAATGTATTTTGTTACACCCTCTTTACAGAACTAAAAACGAAAACTTAAAACGAAATTTAATCTAAACAGTAGACTAACTGTATTCCAAAAAACAAAACAAAAATGCATGCACATTCAAACCAATATTAATTTTTGAAATAATAATTAAAATTTAAATTATGGTTTTGTAAATATGTACATCAATTAAATAATGTGTGTGTACAAACAAATAAACGTATTTATAATTTTCACTTAAGAAGAAGAAAATAAAAAACAAACATTAAATTACCTAAAACTAATTTTTGAAATCAGTATGAAATTAATAACTATAGATATTAATTTAAAAATTAAAACAAAAACAAAAATTATAAATAATATTAAACAAAGCGGAAAATTCTGAAACTACTTTTTAGCGAAAAAGGGTAAATTGGCACACAGAAAAAAAATAAACAAAACAAACAAATAATGTAAATAAATGTGTTAAACAATTACACTAAAGCTGAAGTAGATAATTTAAATAAAAATGCAAATTAATAAAAAAAAGTCTAGATAGAAAAATGAGAAAATAAATAAAAAATTGTGTAACCATCATTTCATTTATTTTAAAATCATTATGAAAACTTCATTCTTAAAAAAAAAAACAAAATAAAAAAAAGAAGAATCTCAACTAAAAACAAAAAATAATTAAAAACAAAACAAATAACTATTATTGCTTAAAGCTAATTGTAATTTATAATTTTTATTATGTGTGATGTAAATTTAAAACTGTGAAGTACGAGTATAATGCTGTTGTAATTACAATTAATATTGAGTGAAAATATAAAACATTTTTTTTTTCACTAGCATTTATAAGAATGTACCTATATAAACATTATTAGATATGGAATAAAATAGAAATAAAATAAAACTTTTTAAAATTAGTAAGACTCTATATAAATCTGTAAAAATTAAAAAAGAAAAAATAAATAATTTCTATACTACTTGTAAGCTTTAAACTATAAGAAACAAAAAATGAAAAGTAAATATTTTATTCTGAAAAATAAAATTTATGTGAGACTAAACATACAAATTATAGCTTCGTTTTAAATTGATTTTTGGGCAAACACCTTAAATACAGGGTTTTTCAACAGGGACCCTACAAAAGTAGAGTGACAGGGACCGCAAACAACGCCATATTTCTTGCCCGTCTTTTGACATTTCTCTTCAGTAAGGTTTGCCATTTCATGATGGAAAGATATACGAGCTAATAACAAGTCGAAATTATTAAAATTTACTACCGAAATTCGGAGTCAGTGGCCTCAACGTTAAGAGCACTACGTCCAATTTATGGTTATCATAATCGTCCTAGCAGATCAACAATTGAGCGTCTAATGGAAAAATTTGAGTCCACAGGCACAGTACAATGTTCCCGTACCAGTGAGACAAAGAAGTGTCCGTAGTGTCGAGAATATTGCTGCCGCTGAAGCTTCAGAAAGCACAAATGTATCTCTCACACATAATTCTCAAGCGTTGGGCATCTCTGTGACGTCGTTGTGGCGAATTTTGCGAAAAGATCTTGGCCTACATCGCTTGGCCGCTTGATCACCAGAAGCGTCGTATGTTTGTGAATTGGGCTGAGCAACAACTTGAAAATGATTCGGATTTTCATCGAAAAATCATCTTCAGCGATGAGGCTCATTTCTGTCTGAATAAATAAATAAATAAAAAATAAATTGGGTGTTGCAACAGTCCGTTGAGAACTAGGGCCTAGTGACTTACAACTCTCAACCATTCATGTGTGCGAGTACTGTTGTCAGGGATGGAGGGACCTACAGTTTTTTAAGCCGAATCCGAACGGCAAATTAGGGAAAGCACTTTTCATGACAAGAATTACTCTTGGAGAATTTGTTAATTCCTCGCAAGAGGCAGTACCCGTGAAAAAACTTTAGATGGCATAGGCAGGGATCGAACCCAAGACCTCTGGCATGACAGTCCAATGCACTAACCGTTCAATGATAACCGAATATTTTTGGCCCCAATTGGATGATATGGACTGGAGGACATGTGGTTCCAACAGGACAGCGCCACTCACGAAATGGTCCAGTTGCTTGGCCGCCTCGGTCTGTAGACTATTTCCTGTAGATCTACGTCGAGTCTATGGTCTATGCCAACAAGCCAGCGACGATTGATGAACTTCGTACAAATATCGAACGTGAAATTGCAGTAGTATCGGCCGATTTATGCTTGAAAACCGTCGAAAATTGGGTTCAGCGTCTGGACTTCTGCAAGCGTGCCCGTGGTGGCCATGTAAAAGAAATCGAGTTCCATACATAATGGCATCAAACGTACTTTCACAAGAATAAAGAATTTCATTGATATCCAAAACCCTTTTTGTTTTATTAAAAAAAAAAAACTTTTGTAGCGCTCTTACTGAAAAACCCGATAAGTCGACGTATAATCTAAAAATTCTTTCCTTATTTTTCCATAGTAATTACAAGGTCTTTCAAAAAATTGTTCTTCATTTCGAAATACTAACTTGCAAAGGTTCAATAGGAAATTGGACAATGGACACTTAACTTAACCATTTAGACTCGTCAAATATATCCGAGCCGTAACTTTTATACAAAACTAGCGGCCCGGTACGTGCTTCGCTACGTATAAGGCATACATAGTTATAAAAAAAATGATTATTAAGTTCATTTATTCAAACAAAAAATATTTTAAATTGCTAGCTATTTAAAAGTCCAAATGACCCAAATGATATATTGTTTATATTTTATTTATCAGCAATGAGTAAAAACTAAAAATTATTAAAGAATTTGACACTCTTACAAAGGTGGCTCTATATGGGTATATTTTTTGTTTTTCCATTTTGAGCATGAATAAATAAACAGTGGTATCGACTCTGGAACAGGCAACATAAAGTTGGCCATGTGAAATTGACACCACAAACTTGAAGTGTTTGCTCTTGGACCTTATTGATGGACATCGCAAATGATAAACGCACAGGATACTGTAATCTTTTGAATTCAAATGGCATATCAGTTGGAATCATAGGGATACGCGGTATCAAACACACTTCTCCTTTTGATTTACCAGTTAAGATTGTAGTTCAATCAAATTTGGCAATAACTTTTTCACTGCCAATCTGGTGCCATTACACAGTTTTGGTGGATTAATATTTCGCAATAATATAATCAAAGAACCAATTTTCAGATTCAAGCAATGCGGTGGTATAGCAGCCGGTTCCAATGACTTTAAAAATTCAATTGGATAATTCATTGCCTCATCTTGATTCATAACACTGTCAATTGATTTATATGTCGTGACTACACCTGGCAGTTTCGCTTGAATTTGAAAATAAATGGCATTGATATGAATGTTCTTGGGTGCTAAAATGGCGCGTTCTCTCAACCAATCATGATTTCTGTAATTCTGAAGAATATTCGGAAAAACACACTCAATCAACTCATCTATAGATTGCACAATCGTACAAACATTTTTCGGTAAAGTGATCAATCCATTGGTAGTGTCGATTGGTATTTGGCCATCACCAATTTCTAACAATTGTTTTGAAAACTCATGGGCAGTTGCATCATTATGTAGGTGAATACGCATATTAATGTTCAGTGTCAATTTTCGTACATATTTCCAAAGAACTGATGACTTCAAACAGGCGTTTATTTCATCAGCAGGAGTTGATCGACAAATGACAGGCAATGTTTGACGAAAGTCCCCTGACAGCAATATCAGAGCACCACCAAAAAGCTGTTGATTACCGGGTAAATCTTGCATTGTTCGATTAAATGCTTCTATTGATTTTTTATTCGCCATTGTGCACTCATACCATAAAATAATTGACGTTAATCGCAGAACTTTTGCCATAGCAGAATTTCTCGAAATATTGCAAGTTGGAGTTTCAATCACCTGTACATTTAAAGGCAATTTTAATGCAGAGTGTGCGGTCCGACCACCTTCTAATAATGTAGCTGCAATTCCCGAAGATGCAAGTGCCAATGCAATTTTCTATTCCGATCGAATAGTCGCTAAGATCAATGATACAACGAAAGTTTTGCCTGTACCACCAGGTGCATCCAAGAAATATAATCCACCTGCATTATTGGAAACGGCTTGCATGATTGTGTCATTTACATGTTTTTGTTGAATATTCAATTTGGTGCTTTTACAATTTTGTGATTATCAGATGGCATACGACAAGAGCAATTTTGAACAATTGAACTAATGCGTTATGCTGATGGAAAAACCTTTGAAGCTCACGAATAATTTCTCGTCTTGTATTTGAAACTATTGCACAACGTTGATCCAATTCACGATTTTCATCACCAATAAAATAAATTTGCAAAAATTGATGATCAGCGTCGGGGTATGGCCAAAACGAACCAGCTTGATGATGCATCTGGCCCTAAATCTGTAACATGTATACAATTTTAGGTAGATGTTGAATTAGAATTTGTAAGACTTTATGATTCAGATTTAAAAAAACATGGGACAATCCTGTTGAGGTATTTACCTAAAAAGTCGGCATAAAATTATCTCTAATAATTTTAGTAGCACCAAAATAAGTCATTTGAAATGCCGAATTGTATTGTTGAATATTACTCAAAAACTGCTTCGACGTTTGAGATGTACCAAAAATAAATGAATACAATTGTTCGGGTGGAGTTTCTAATGTTGGCAATCTCACTTTACCATTAGCACAACACATTCCAGGCGTTTCACCTGGAAAGTTAGCCGCATCACAATGTGGACATATTGCGTCCATCATTCCAATGTATCCGTAAACACTATAATCAATCTGACTATTGTAATTAAAAGCAGCACGCAGCATTTCATCCAAAACAGCACGACGTATTATTGATTAAGTACAGGTACAGGGTCAACAGATCTATTCTGTGCAGGACGTTCACGCTGCGATGCATTAGCTTTTGCGAGTTCATCTGTAATCTGAGATCGTCTTAATAATGCCAATTGATTTGCATTACGCGTTCACCGGCCTATGTTTGGTCGTCTTGCTCGTGGCATTTTACCTTCACTCAACAACTCAACAATATTTTGGAAAATATAAACACAAAGCAATAACTCAACAATAGTTTGGAAAATATAAACGCAACAAAGCAATAATTATCGCTGATAAAATGAAATGACATATGATGACATTATATTTGTTTGACAAAACTAACGTTACTTTTTTGGCTTCGATTGTTTTGTCAAAGGTTCAAATTGGCTTTTAAGTATTAGTACAAATTGTTTGTATATGGGAGTATAGAAAGATGTTGATTTTACACTTTTTCAAGATTTTTTTTTAATTTTCTCTACGTACAAACCTTCTCTGGACTTCCACGAATAATTCAAGACCAAAATTAGCCAAATCGGTAAAGGCATTGTTGAGTTATAACATTACAACGAAAAGTGGCATTGATTTTTATATATATAGATAACAACAGAACTCACAGTGATATTGTGAGAAGCTTTCGAAGAGAGCTTTCTTCTCAAATCACCTTTTATGTAAGTCAACCTTGGTCAGAACGAAAGTATTTTACACTTTACAGCGTTATGTCCGCTCTTACAGGAAATCCGGAGAATCTATTTTAACAAAAGTTTCCAATCATTAGATGAATCGAATGTATCAATATTTTGATATAAGGTTGGAAGTCTCTTATAGTATAGGATATGTCTCTCATGCGAAAAAATATGGACACAAGTATTTGAACATGTTTTGAATTGATATGTTATTATATAATCTTTTTATTGTAATGGGTTATCCATTTTTGAAAATTCGACATTTTTGGAATTCGACATTTGTCAAACTATGTTGTTAAACCAATTTGTTTTTGTCAGTTACAAGTCTGACATTTACGAAAATGGATCGCTTAACTATTGCACAATGCATACAAAGATACTGGATTGGCTACAGATATTGTAAGGCCTGGCCATCATCGTTTCGCTCGTACCACTGAAAATATCGCTGCTGTAAGTGAAAGGGTTGCCGAAGGCGCTGCTGGTTATAGCTATCATTGAAAACGATCTGGAAAAATTTTTGAATCGGTACTTGACGGTGTTTCCCTTTGATTAGAAATGAAAAATATATACTGATCAATCGAAAATCACACAAAGAATTTTTTTTGAGGAAAAAAGTGTAATTGCGCATTTATTTTTCTCTAAAAATGTATTTTTCTATTATCCGGATGGAAATTCATTTTACTGAACAGCTGATACTTTTATGTTCAAAGTGAAACGAATCGTTCCACTGATTTGTGTTCCAATTCCACACCATTCCAATGACAGATTTCTGTGCGGGATATTTAATAATCAATCGAACTAGGAGTACGTGTTTTAGATAAAGCCAGTGCCATTACGTTAAGGTTCCAGCCCATTTTCTTTCCACCAAATAACAAAACTGTTTAAATCTGTTATAGTTAAGATAAAGAGTAGAGGTCCTAAATGACTACCCAGGGTAACTCCTTATTTGGCAATGAAAGGGTTGAAGAAAGAAGTTCTGAATTTAATTTGATAAAACCTATTTTGTAGATAAGAAGAAATCCATATTGTAACGTTGGTTGTTGTTACGTTTCCGAAGAGAACACAAAAAAAAATTTTGCGTGAGTGTGTGTGTGTGATGAGCGTGATGCTGAAGCTATAATATGTAAGCGAGTGGAGCGAGTGGATCGACGATGATGATGAGCAGAGCCAAGCGACCAAAGTAATTTTGTTCAGCTTGTCTACTGAAGACGATGAGTGCTGCTGAAGCTATATGCTAGCGAGTGGAGCGAGTGGATCGACGATGATGATGAGCAGAGCCAAGCGACCAAAGTAATTTTGTTCAGCTTGTCTACTGAAGACGATGAGTGCTGCTGAAGCTATATGCTAGTGAGTGGAGCGGCGATGATGAGCAGAGCCAAGCGACCAAAGTAATTTTGTTCAGCTTGTCTACTGAAGCCAGCGTTGAAAAGCAAACTATTGAAAATAAAAGAGCAACTCCAACTATAAGTTGTGTGTTTACCAGTTTATTGAACAGAATGCTTACTTAGTATGATTTGCTTCGCCCTTTTATACAAAAAAAAGGAGAAGCACATTACATTAAAATATTTATGAAAATGTGTTTTCTATTAATAAAATATAGCACTTTTGATGTTTGTATGATAATGAAAAAATGTGCTGATTATTATAAATAATTAATTTATACAATTCAAAATATATATGTTTTATGTCTGTATATCATATGTAAAATATGTATGGTTGTTGTTATATATGATATTTGTGTATTTAAGGCTGAAGGTGGCTGTTACAATATTATAAATTGAGGAGGAAACCCAATTGTCTTCAGCTTCAATGTGATGATATCAAGAGAATGTTGGTTAAAAAGTTTTAAAATAATCAGTCTAAATACAATCGAGCTCTTGACCGTGTTCTAGAGTAACTGAGCAGTTCTGCAAAATTGCAAGTAGATTAGTATAATTGCGAACGTTTTCTTAAAAAACCATGTTGTTGATTACGTATAATATTCTTGCAGTTAAAATTTAAACTATCACAAACAAATTATTCCAAAAGTTTGGGAATACAACACAATTTAGAGATTGGTCTATAATTATTAATGTCAAACTAGTTACCCTTTTTAAAGACTGGTGTAATAAATGCCTTAAAGATTATAAGTAAAATAAATTGGGTGGCGCAACAGTCCGTTGAGAACTAGGGCTTAGTGACTTACTACTCTCACCCATTACTGTTTGCGAGTACTTATGTCAGGGATGGAGGGGGACCTACAGTTTTAAGCCGAATCCGAACGGCTTGTTTAAGATTGCACTTTTCATGACAAGAATTAATCTTGGAGGATTTTTTAATTCTTCGCAAGAGGCAGTTCTCGTACAAACTTTACATGGCACAGGCAGGGATTGAACCCAAGACCTCGGGAATGGAAGTAGAGATTACATTTTTATTTATTTACATTTACATTTTTTTCAAGACAATTGGAGGAATTCCATATGCCTAATTAATGTGAGATTTTTCAAGTCTTGTAGCAAAGCATTTTAAGCTCTTTCGTATAACATGGATGCGAAAAGCTGGAGTATTTGGATATTTTAAGAGGAACGATATCTTTTATCTAAAATTCCAAAATATTGTAAAAGTATGAAGCTGCAACGTCAGCGTTATTTAAAATTGGTATATTCTCAATTATACAAGCAGATAGATGTTAAGAAAGGAGGTTAACATCACCTAAAAGAACAATGTTGCTATTCAAAGTAGCGACGTCCATGTTATTATGAAAAGCAAGAGAGAGTTCAACAAAAGCTGAAGCCGGGCTTTTAAGAGGAATTTAGACGTTTAAAAAAAAATCCATGTCCAAGACAGTGGCGGGCGTTCAGCCATGTTTCAGTGAAAGCTAATAGATCGTATCGAAAATCCTGATAATTATTACAAATCTTTCTCGTTTTGCTGCGAAGCCCTCTTTCATTTTGATAGTAGAGGGAGAAGCAAAAAAATGTTTGAATTTGTGGTTTGATTATTTTTTTGTACCGTATTCTGCCTACAAAGGCTCGTAGATTCTTTTACCAAAGTGTAAGGGGGCCAGTTACCAAAGGACCAGGGCTTACAACTCTCAACCAATGTTGTGTGCAAGTAATTTCAGGAAAGGAGAGGACTTACAGTTTTTATACCGAATCCGAACGCATAATTTTAGAAAGCTATTTTTATGACAAGAATTACTCTTGGAGGATTTGTAAATTTGTCATAAGAGGCAGTACCCGTTTTTATTTAGTATTTTAAAAAATTCCTACTAATTTTATGGAACACAACGTGTCATCGCCTTTTTAGTGGGTCATACTGTCAGTATAAATTTCAAAGATCTTTTTAAAGGTTTTGAGCTGTGGTTCTCAGATTGCTTAGAAGTTATTGTTCACTATTGTTTGAATCGCTTCCAGATGGTTGTCATAACACCAGTTTTTCATGATTACTTAAAAAAAAAAAACAAAGCGGGGTGATATCGCAGATCCGGGGCGACCAATTGACATTGCCAGACGTTTGATAACACGATTTGGGAAATTTATTGATAAGTGACTTGGACTTTATAAGGAAATAATCCTCGATTTTTGTGCAGGATTCTCATCTGACACAGGCTAGAGCTGTTGAGATCAATGCCGATTTGATGTTTGATTCTCGTCTGTAAAACAACATATACCACCCTCAAGTACTTCCTGCACAAACTTGGGTACAGCAAGTGCGGTGAGTGCTTTATTTTGGCCAAAGTTTGTATTATAAATCACACACATAATACATAAGTTTTCAGCATTAGCCAACTTTGTTCAAATGTAAAGCGAATCATTTAATTCTGGGGGAGTATGATACTGACTTCCTGTCAAGATTTTCAGAGGGAAACAGCTGTTAGTCGTCAGTGTCAAAATAACCTATGATTTATCGCATTAACCGGCTACTCTTGAAAAGTTCACATGAAAATGTCTAAGATGTATGTATGTCAAGTCGTTAGATGGAAGCTTTGATTTAAGTTCAAAAAGCATTTATGAATGCTAATTATATACTTTTTTCAACCCCGAATAATTTAACTTAAAAAAACAAGTCAAATGAACCTCCTTATTTTTTGTTTTAAAACTTATAAATCTGTCCTTGTATTTGTTTCTGAAATCCTTCACACAATCAATTCTTAAAAATAACCTCACTTTATTTTATTGATTGGCACAATATTTTAAATGTTAAATATTCACAACCAAGGACGAAAGTATAGTTAGTGTTATATAATTAGTGTGACTTTATTTCCAGGACATGAGTTGCTAATGCAATTTTCTTGTTTTTATTTTCGTATCGTATTTTTTTTTTACTTTCTCTTAAAATAAAAGTGTCACTTTGGCACATTTTTGATTTCGACATTTCACCACTGCACCATAACCCCACCCAACCTCTCTCTCTATATCTTACACTATCAACTGAACGTAATTCCCTTTTGGGGTCTGCTAATTAACTTTGCATTCATAGAACTAATTGCTGTTTGCACTTAAAATATAATTTCAGGTGTGTAGGTGTGTGAGTGTAGATTTGCAATAAGGATATAGCGCAATATCCATTCTCAATTTACATTAGTGTCTATAGAATATGCAATAAGCAAATCGATTTATGTTCCAAACTACGGATATATCTGCCATAATAATAAAGATATTCATTTGAACTTGGTGGAATGCAAAATTCAACTCCAATCCACATACACTCCGACTTTGTGTACATATAGTTGTATTTGATGATGCTCTATAATCCTTGCTATTGATGGTAGAATCAAATATTCGACGCATAGCAAATGGTTCGTAGAGTTTAATCCTTGAAAACCAATGTTTCCTGACAACTTAATGCATGGGTAATTATCGCACGAACTTTTGAAAAGAGAGAGTCTTTAACATAAACCAATGGGAATTATAAAGGAAAAAGATTGTGTGATGTTATTTCAAGGATTCAACAATTATATAGTAAAGTGGCATCAACACCAGTAGCACGTACAAATTCAGTCATTATGGGTATTGCGATTAAATAATCCTGCGGGAATTGAGTATACGAGCATGCATTCGGTTTAAAAAGTAGATTAACGGAATGTATACGCAGAACAAGATGTCTTATGACAGATAATAGGACGACGACGAACGCTCTGACATTGAGCACGTGCTTAATGTAGTGATTTTACACAGATTTAAGATGATCTATATTTTTTGAGTAAACATTTATAAGAGTCATTAAATATGAGTGGGTAGACGGTAGAATTGAATGTTAGGAAATTGTAACAGTTGAGGTTTTGAAACCTCATTGACACTTGTTTCTCATATCCTAGGAGAACTTCTTGGCAATACGAGACTGTCAACTGAGGTGTTCTCAACAATTATTTCGGGATCTTTAACTGGTAGGAAACCTTCCTCTATATAGTGAGTTAGACTCCAGTGCTGATATAATCGAAAGTTTAATACAATCTAGGTTAAAAGCATAAGATCTTAACAAGACACCTTGTTTAATATGTGCTACAAAAAGGTTATCAGACTGAAAATGTCAAATTTCTGTTGTTATAAAGCAAACCTAACTAAAGAAAACTGAAAAAAAATTAATCAAACGAGGAAGGCTTGTTACACAAATCATCTGACGCTAATAGTAAAGACGCTAGGGTTCTAAAGAGTTATATTTCAATACTGGTAAAACCACTGTTTAAGCCTTTTTATCTAATCCTACACTATACAAAAAAAATGTATCTAGCCTATACTTAAAAAAAGTCTCCTTGAAAAGAGCGAGGAATACAAGCTCGTTGTCAAATAGCTCCTCGTCCAGCATGAGCAAAATGTTTAAGGCATCCCTAGGACAGGAATGGCGAAGGTCCAATGGCAACTACTGGAGATAAGAATCTTGGAAGAAGTCATTGAGGCAATAGTAGCCCCCGACGCTCTTCGGAAACCTCACGAAAGTCACGAGTTTAAAACAATGACATGCGAAGATAATAAGACTTTTCAATGACTTTAAGAGTTTATCCGTGGAACTGTGGAACTAAGGAACCTTGTCCGAACGCAGATTTGCGTGTTTTGTATATAAAGGAGAACAAAAACCTTAATCAGCCAGTGGGAAAACTCCTGATCAAAGAGCCCATTTTGCCAATAGGTCGGCTAGAGAGATACATTTTATCTATCAACGCCGATCTACCTAGGCAAGAATTGGAAATGATAGGGAAGGAGAATACGAAGGTGATCTTGAGGTTAACTCACAATATCAATAACTTTTCTCCGTAAAATAGAAATTACTGGCAGGGCAAGAAAACAGGTTAGTGAGGCAGTTAGTAAATCTGATGATGAACATTAAAAAAAAAAAAATTTGGTGGCGCAACAGTCCGTTAAGAACTAGGGCCTAGTGACTTACAACTCTCAACCTTTCCTGTGTGCGAGTACTATTGTCAGGGATGGAAGGGACCTACAGTTTAAAGCCGAATCCGAACGGCTTATTTGAGAAAGCACTTTTCATGGCAAGAATTACTCTGGGAGAATTTGTCAATTCCTCGCAAGAGGCAGTACCCGTGAAAAACTTTAGATGGCATAGGCACGAATCGAACCCAAGACCTCTGGCATGACAGTCCAACGCACTAACCATCATGCCACGGGTATTGATGAACATTTAATAAATACAAATTAATCTTCAATGCTGTGAAGCAGCCAGCGACAACCTGGTCTACTTAATGAATAGTAGACTGTATGACGTAGTCCTAATTCAGGAGGCAGTTTTATCTCTTTCCTTTAACAGTTTACAGTAACACGGATCAAACTGTTGTGAATCTGGAACAAGAAAAATAACCATAATTTCTCATAGGCTCCGTGTATAAGCCCGATTATGAAGTGGAAGGACCACAGCAGATCTTACCAATCAGCTTGTAATATATGTATGCCAACTAAAACACAATTGATCTGGTCCTGCGGTGTGATACTAACTCACATTACGTTTAATGGGGTAGTCCTGATATAAACTCCAGGAGTAAGTCACTTTCTTACAATACAGGGAATATACCCACTTTTGTTACCAAAAATCGAAAAGAGGTGCTTGACATTACAATAACCAGTACTTCAGAAACCTGTCTGATAGAACGATGGAGAGTGTTAAAAGAGCAATCATTCTCTGACCACAGGTTAATTGTATTCCTAGTTTCAGGAATGTGGTACCCGTAGCGTGATGGTTAGTGCGTTGGACTGTCATGCAAGGGGTCTTGGGTTCAATCCCTGCCTGTGCCACCTAACTTTTTTCACGGGTACTGCCTCTTGCGAGGAATTGACAAATCCTCCAAGAGTTATTCTTTTCATGAAAAGTGCTTTCTCAAATTAGCCGTTCGGATTCGGCATATAAACTGTAGGTCCCTTCCATCTCTGATAAAATTACTCGCACACAGGAATGGTTGAGAGTTGTAAGTCACTAGGCCCTGGTTCTTCATGGACTGTTGCGCCACCTAATATTTTTTTATAAGTTTCAGGAATATAAATTCTGTGACGAAATAGAATGAACCAATAAGTCAGCGAGACTTAGGAAGATTCTAGCCAAAAATTGTACTCCAATGATGTCGCTAAGAAAACCCAATAGTTAATGGACAGAATCATGTCGGAAAAGTCTAGAACTCTTACTTAATACCAACCACGTTGACAAAGAATCACAGGCGATAACATCATCAATTGCCAGCCCATCAACCTAACCTCTCTCATTATGTCTTTGGCATAATAAAAACCCCTTGAATTATAAATAAGACAAAACCTGGGATGTGACCTACATTGATAACTTTCAATTGGTCTTGGCTAAAAAATTTCAAAATGGTATTTTTTGTAACAGGTTAATTTTTTATTTAAAGAAATCGAAAGATTATGTAATCGAAAATTTAAGTTTAACCTGTTTTCTGTCCAGATATATTCAACAAGTTAAAATAATACGGTATACTATTTTTGGTAGAACTTTGATTTTTGTAAAAAAAAAAGGATTTCCTTGTTAACAAGATATTGAAGTCAAAATTGTATTACTTTGTTTTAGGTTTTTATTTTACAAGGTATTAATATCAAAATTTTGTATAAAATAACTGAAGTCAATATCTTTACTTGTTCTTAAGACTCTTGAGTCGAAAATTAATTTTTAACGAGTTTTAAGTTTGTTTTACAATAGAATGAAATAATGTATGAAGAAATCGGGATATGCGCATAGAAAATCATTCTTTATTAAAAAAAACTGATGATTGATTTTTCTGAAAAAAAAACTTACTTTTTGCTATCAATGTATAGAAGGCAATAATTTTGAAGTCAATGACAGTATTTATTCTACAGATATTCGAGACAATTTTCAGTAGAAATTTGTTAAAGTTTTTATTTTTTTGCAAGAAAACTGTCAGTTCGATATGGTCCAAAGAAATTTACCAGATGTCAAATGCATACAATTAAATTGAGGTGAAAATTTGTTTCTTTGCTTGTTTGATTTAAAAAAAACCGACACTAAGACATTTTTTTAAAAGTCCTTGCTTAAGATTATAATGACCTTGAAACACCGAGAAAAGTCAACATTTTAAATTCAACTTAATGTGGAAAATATACGATTTAAAAATAAATGCTGGTTAAAGCCCACTATGCACTTATTTGGCATAAGCCTTCCCAAGGTTGCCCATGTGTCTTTATTTTTGGATTCCTTGTACCAATTTGTATATACATGTATGTATGTATGTACATATGTATAGGAAAGATCGTCACTCCATTTTAGATTGGGTCGTCGCTCGTGCCGGTCTCTTGTTCTCTGGGCTCCATTTCGTTGTTATTTGTTCTTAAAGTCCTGATATGTGACCTGCCCAGTGCCCAACTCCATTTCAGCCTTTTCTTCTATTGGGGAGGTCTTAATTTTGTACCCGTATTTAAGTATGTTAAGAGTTTTGCTTTCCATTTTGGTCTGACTTATCTTTAGCTGGTCAAGTGGTTTTGCAGCCAAGCTCTATTTTTTTCTTGGTTCTTCTAAAAAGCTTTGATTTTGTCTGATATTTTTTTCTTCGGAAAGTCTTTGTGAAATTTTCGTAGTAGTTTTGATATTTTTTCCTGATTGTCATGTTTATTTTGAAGGTCATAATTCGTGTTTGACTGTTTTAAAGGATGGTTGATCTTTGTCATTATATGTTTGTTATAGGTGATTATTTTTTGTTAAGGAACTATTTTAAGGATATAATAGATTTGTCGATTTCTTTTTAATGTATCTTAATAATTTACATTATTAAGGACAGTTATGTCTTAGATGATTTCAATTCTGTTTGCAAAGATGAGGTCTATTTCGTTTTAAGTCTTTCCATCCGGTATTCCTGCTATCTTTCTATTGCAAGAATGAGTTCCCGAATTTCAAATTCATTTCTCTTAGCCACTTAATGAGTCTCTCACCCTTTTTATTTCCTTATCCACTGGTATGGGATCCTATAGCTGAGTGTTCTTCTTCAGTCAATCTTGTCTCCAAGTATTGCATTAAAATCACCTATTACGTACATTAATACTGTTTTGTTGTTATTGAATGCTTCTTCTAGAATGTGGTTAAACTTTATCATTTCTTCATCATCAGGTACAGTCCAGGACTGACCTGGGTCTCAACCAATATGCGTCTCCTGCTAGCTTAGTCCAGCCCGTAAAGTTGGTCGTTGTTTCTTCTTCTGCACTCTCCATCTATGCAGACTTTTTTTTTTGAAGCATCCTAAGACGTTCTCATCTTTCTTTGACAAGGTCCAATCCTCAGCGCCCTAAATGAGAACTGGGATGATGAGTGTCTTATAAATGATGACTTTAGATGCTAGAGAGAGAACTTTACTGCTCAATATTCGATCATTCAAATATGTGAATATAATATCGGCGTACCTAAGTAATTGGACAGACCTTTCCATGATTGTGACTCTAGTGTTGACGTTCAGTTTTGCATAATTCTTTCCAGAAAGATGTTGAAAAAGTTGCATGACAGTGCATCGCCTTGTTTTAAACCTTTTTTAACATTAAAAGCTTTTTCTGTCGGTGCGTTTACTTTTATTTATATCTAATAGTTATTTTTGTGTTTTGGATTTTAAGCCTTATGCTTATGCCAATAACCAATCTTATTTTACTCTATGATTTACTTTATTAAATTGAATAAAATTTTAGATTTATAATTGCATAGTTTTAATATTGTAAGTTTTGAATTTTAACAAAAAAAAAAAAAAAACTGTAACAAATGTGAAAAACTATAATTTGTATCTTAAATGTTTGAATCATAAAATTAAATTGTAAATATCAATTAATGTAATCTACAAACTTGAGGAAATAAAAGTTTTTACTAATAATAAGATATATGAAAGTTTTTCAAAGACCAACATCGATTTATTTTTCTAAAATTGGTCCCATATAAAGAAGTTTAAACATCAAAGGAAAGTGAAGGGTTCTAAGATCACAGTTTTGAAATTTATCGAAATATTTATTTTGACGCGTTCGATGTCTGAAGCCACACATTAGACTTATTGATAAATTATTTATAATTCTGCTTCTAGAAATCCATTTCTATTTTCAAAAAAGACAAAGTGAACCTCTTCCACATAATCACTTTTATTTTTAGTTTTTAAACCACTCCCATTAGCACTTATTCACAATTTACAAAACTGCATTCACTTTATTACCTATAACCATAGCTTTAGGTGTATATCAATCAATGCCTCTTCTCTCGCCTTAAAGTTGTATTTTTAATGACAACAACCTCAAGCAAGGCCCTTTGTTTCCTTTCATCCATTATTGTGCCAAAATGCCTTCAAAACTCCAAATCTATTTCATTCAACCATTGGAACATATACATAGGTACACTCGTATCTGTAAGCTATGCAGGTATATGTAGCTTACAGGTAATTCCTTGATTTGTGCCATCAGGATTCCTATTTTTAGACTTTAAATGAACCGAGAGTGAATCAATTATTTTTCTTCTTCAATACGAATGCTCGTTCGGTTCGTTTCTCTACTGACCACATTTCGATTTTGATTTTGATTTCGAGATAAATCTCATTTCAGTCAGGCTGCATTCATCATCATCATCATTATTATCATCACCACCTGCGCTGCGTATCCTTATTCATCTTCTTCAGGTGATGAACATGTTCCATCATCTTCCCTTCCAATGTCCGTCATTATAATCCTGAAACATTTAACCATCTATTGTTATGGATAACAATTCGATTCAATCACCATCATCATCACCATCATATAATCAAGAGCCGAAAGTGCATCTAAGAAGAGTAGGTAAGGACTTCAGACAGTATGCGCATCCACCAGTATACCCAATCCTCCTTTATTGGGCATGTTCATCGATGCGGGATGCTCTTTACATTGTTGTAACAAAATAATCGTAAGCCTACATCACAGACAAGGAGTCAATTCCCGTCCCACCTCAAAGCATATAAAGGTGGTGTGAATCGCATCTCAAGGATGCAGAAGAAGAGCATCACCAACACCGATTTCAACTATGAAAATCGAATTCGTTTGCATTAAAACTTCACTTTAGAGATGAAAGTGCCTTCCAACTGCTTCTTTCATATCTTTTTGCAAAGGTTGTTCAATAGTTTAAGACTGCCAACCCCAACACCATGCCCTGCCCTTGAGCTTGAGTGCAACCGGTAACGTGAATTTCCTTTGGCATATATTTTATTGAACTTCCCATTCTCATCATTATTGTTAATTATTTGGGATTAAATCAAAGTGTAGACAATCGATAAAGAAGTTTGAGTCTTGTGTACTTCCAGAGGATGCACATCATGTAGAGATTGTAGATGAAGAGGGTACATACCTTTCCTACACCTGTTTACCTCTATAGATGAGATTTACTATACATATCGGGAGAGTAATTTATGTGAAGATGAATGCATCCAAGATTGAGGGATTAGTTCAGTAATTTCAAGCAAGATAATTGACTGAATCTAATTGATGCAATGTATAGGAAGGTATCCTAGGTATCTCTATGACTAAGGTGATGATAACCAATTTTATGAGGTCTATAAGCGAACTTGAAATTTCAACAACCATCATCATATTATTTAATTTCATAGACAGATTTGATAATTTTCTTATCTTGAGGTGTACTGTTTAAGGAAAAAGATTATGCCTGCATTTTTCAAGTACATCCTGCTTGATAAGAAATAGAATAATTTTTAAACTACTTAATTTAAAAAATAATTCTTTCAAAATTTTTCGAAATCTACAAACGGACAGAATTTTTGTTGGTTTATTACTTTGTATATGAATAGTACTCTTATGAGCAGACACCTTTATTGCGACCACATTCCGCATTATTGGCGTTGGTGTCGCGAAGTGTAGAGATTTACGGGAGCGAAAGGAAATAAGTATTTTCATTCCCATAAGCAGCCTGCAGATAAAGGGAGACAATTAATTTACCAGACAAAATGACAACAAAATTTCCTTCTGTCTATATGATACCATCTTTATAAAGGGTTATTAAGTTTTAGGGACCGATGTTGATTTTAAATAAAACAAAAACTATTTAGAAAATTACGGTCATTTCTTTTCATTATGATAATATTGCTATGGTTCAATTATGTATGGAATAAAATATGGGCCAAATGGCTCCCACGAACTCGGCGGCACACCTCCATCCGATGATGCAAATTTTCGATGACACTGAGGCATAATTGAGGTTCTATGACGTTAATGTGCCGAATTACCTCATCCTTTAGCTGAATATTTGCTGGCTTATCAAAATACACCTTTTTTACATTCAACATCGGCCTTTGAAATTTATCCACCCTTTATTATGTTTTTGTGTACAGAGATGTATTTCACCTTTGTATACAAAGTTTTCACATAAATTATTTTTTATTTAAAATAAAGTTATTCACCAAATGTGGTTGTTGTCTAGAATAATTGAGTTGTCTGTATTTTTATTGCAGATGGCAACACATTTACTTTCGAATACACAAACCTATTGTGCTAAAATATAAGGTTGTGTTTTTTGCTTAGTTTTGACATGCACCATAAGACGAAATTCTATTAAAAAATTCTATGAAAACAGTCTGTTTCGAAAAAAGGTGGCATACAATATTTCTTCATTATTTTTAAAGTTTTATGTTTGAGTTTAACAAATTTAAACGGCATAGTTTTTAGCCATGATAGTGTGGCAATGTTTAGTATTAGTATATTTGTATATATTTATATATTTTAGTATTTTAAAAATATTACCAAAAATTTAATAATGCTTTTAAAATTTGTTTTCAAATGCACGAGCAATCAAAAATTACCCAAATTCTTTTGCCAAGCATGAGATCTCTATTGATGAATATTCTTAGCATCCTCGCATGCTTTATTTTAGAACAACTTTGTGTAGCAAGAACTTTTAAAGAAGAACTTTTCTATCATACATTATTTTAGCAAAAATGTAACCGTTTCTGTAGCGCACGCAGAGAAAAAAATACCCAATTTTGAGACATTTTTTATTGGTGCTTCGCACGTATTAGACTTGGCTTTATGTTATATAGGATATAGCCTTCCTCAATATATGGACCATGTTACACTGGTAGATCTCCCAATTTCATCCACTGTAATTAGACTGTACAATTTTGATATTGTAATAAAATCTTCATTTACATCTTTATTGAATTTTTTTAAATACTGTTCGAGGTGCAAGCATTCTATCTCAAGTTCTTCTGCATTAACATCTCTATGGTATATTTTTGAAAACTGTTCGCAAGAATTTTGCAACTCCACTGAAGTCAAATATTGCAATCGTCAAAAAAAGCCAAACAATGCATTAATTTCTTGATAGCAATTGGATCGTATTTTTAATTGCAAAGTAATAGTGTCAATAATTGGAAAAAAATAATTGGAAAATTGATATTTTAAACTTTTCTTTCCCAATTAGCTGGACGGATGGTGCAGGATCATCAAAATATGTGGCACGCGAACCTCGTACTATTTTTCGTTGCAATAAGTCTTTATAATTAGCATCCGAATTCTGAATTTTGGTACACCCTTAAAATTTATCAAAATTCTCCCTTATATCATTTATGAAAGAACAAAGCAAATTGGCAGCAACGTCAATCGTTATTGTTTCTTTTTGATGGCTCTTGCTGGTTTTATGAATTCTTAATAATATTGTGCTCCAATATTCTGTTAAAATGAGGAACTCCAGTTTTGACATTTTCTTAGACAGGCTTAGCGCTTCGCTTTTTGTGTCTGGAGCTTGCTCTGGATCTCTAGAGATAGATGTCAAGGCTTCAGTAATTTGCTTATAACCATGATGGAGCGCGTTAACTGTATCAGCTCGTGCAGACCATATTGTTTCCGAAAGGCTTTTAAGAACTCTATGTGAACCTAAACATACATTCAATTTATTCCAGCGATGGGTAGAAGCAGAAAAAAAGTTGTATATTTTTTGAACCACTTGAAAGAAACTTGTTGCCTCCTGCACACAACCAGTCACATGAAAGCCTACTAAGTTAATAGAAGTTGCTGTACAAGGTACAAAGGTAGCAAATTCGCACTTCTCCTTTAATCTTGCTTGCAAACCAGAATATTTTTCCGACATATTAGATGCATTATCATAGCTTTGTCCTCTACAATCCTCTATTGAAATATCATGATTTTCCAGAAATGTCAAGATTGTGTCAACCAAATATTCAGATTTATGCTCTTGAATACGCATACATTTTAAGAACCATTGGGAACATTTTTTTTAACATACCGAATTACAAAAGTCAACTGGTCGATATGAGAAAGGTCGGGTGTATTGTCAACACTTATTGAAAAATTTTCATTAGGACTTGTTTTCCCATTATGTATATCAATGAATTCGTTGCAAACATTTGCTGATAAATAGGAAGTATATCCCTTTCCTGAGTTCTCACATTTTTTTAAATGATCTGCGATGAATGAATCATCATGGGACAACTTTGTGTTTGTTTATGGAGTGAGTTGAAAAGTCAACATGTGTGCAGAACTGTAGAGTAGAACGAAAGCAGAGTTGTTAAAATAATGTTGTCTACTAACCTTATTTCGTTTTCTATATAATTCTTGTAAAGATACATTCATATTGAGTTGTTGAATTTGGGGGTCAAATAATTGTGGGGCCTGATCCCTGGCCCACCGGGCCCATGCCTAAAGACGCCACTGGTTGTGCCAAGAGGTACAAAAAGTAATGAAATAAATAAATGCTTGCCTAAAATCGTCGTTTCTGTGGGCTTCTGTAAAACTTTTAAGATTGACCACAAATATGCGCGTACATTTGGGTGGTGATAATAATGCAGCACAATTTTCAAGTACTCTTTTGGATATAGGAAATGAAAATGTTTTAAATAATGATGGTGAAGTACTAATTCTAATATAGAACCAACATTTGAAACAAGCGTCACCGGACAAGACGAATTAATAGCTAATGTTAACCCGCAAGTCTCCCAAATTTCAGAGAAAACGAATGATTGGTTACGCGAAAGAGCGATTTTAGCACCTTAAAACGATTCTGTTATAAGCATAAATAATAAAATTCTTTCAATTTTTCAGGCCCATCAACAAACTTATCTTTCTATTGATAATCTGACTGATCAAGATAATGCTATTGATATCCCAATTGAATTTTTGAATTTATTGAATCCATCAGGACTTCCTCCGCATAAACTGGACTTGAAAATTGTGGCTCCAATAATACTTATGAGGAATTTAAATGCACCGAAATTATGCAATGGTACTAGATTACGGATAGTAACTATGCAATGGAACGTGATTGAAGCTAAAATTTTGTCCGACTCAGCCCAAGGTCAAGTTGTTCCCAGGATACCGATGATTACTAATGTATACCCGTTCGAATTTAAACGAGTACAATTTCCTATAAAGCTTTGTTTTGCTATGTCTATTAATAAGGCACAGAGACAGACACTGAAGGTTGCAGGCCTTGACATCACGAATCCCTGTTTTACCCACGGACAATTTTATGTTGCTTGCTGCCGTGTCAGCTCGGCAAAAAATCTATATGTGTATGCGCCTCACCAAAACAAAAAAAAATATTGTTTACAAAGAAGTATGATAACCTTAATAGCAATATGTACAGAGATAATACATAAATTAATAAATAAAAAAGGTACAATATAAGAAAATAGTAGTTTTTTCATCCTCACCGGGTGAAGCGGGGTAAACCAGCTAGTATTATTATAAGTATTAAATATTATTAACATTGTCGATTCAATGATTATATAAAATTTATTGAATTTACTGATAAATTGATTAAGAGGACTGTTAGCACCACAGTTAGATCTGCTAAAAATAGTTCTGAGGGCTTAATTCTTCTTGAGCTAGCCTGAATCAGATTGAAATTCAATCTACAAAGAATAGATTTAATACACCAGCTATAAAACAGAACTGCAAATACTCGCTGAGACCAGAAATGATGGGAGATTTATCAAGCGAAGCTTTTGAGTGTAGCAGTAAAAGTCTATCAGGCTAGGAAAAAAACGGAAAAAAACGAAAGAATCTTAAAACTATGCGTTAAATACTTTCTATCAATGGTGTCCATACAGACAAGCGTATTCAAAAATTAGCTTTTTCAATCACAAATGTACCTCCCTTTTAAACAAGTAAGCCAAGAGTCATAATAAATAAGTTATCATCCATCAATAATTTTATATGGACTTCTAACCTCGCTGGATGATTTCGAAGTTCAAAGTAGAATTAAGGACCAATAACCCATATCGACTAATTATTGAGTTTTTTCCCTGGCCGACAATTCTATATCACAATGGCCATAATAAAGAGTCTTAGATAACAGGAGTATACATACTTCAGAAAGAATCATTACCCGCAACTCCCAAAAAACACTAGAGTTCTAATTCCATTTAACCAAAATGAAAGAAAAAGATTATTTTTAACTAACCCTCCATATTTTTTAAGCCCAAAACATAAATTCCTTATAGTTTCTTAAGAACTCACATACGAGTAGGTATAGCTAATATTTAAAAAAGAAGACCAAATATAAAAAAGAAAATCATGTCATTTC
This sequence comes from Eupeodes latifasciatus, assembly GCA_920104205.1. Lineage (NCBI taxonomy): Eukaryota > Metazoa > Arthropoda > Insecta > Diptera > Syrphidae > Eupeodes > Eupeodes latifasciatus. Next base: position 146,347,963 of record OV049924.1, read on the forward strand.
TGATGTTATCCCTTGACCAGCAGTACCTTTAGTGTATAGAGCTTTCTAAAACCATCATAACATGGCATTATCTGCATCAAGTCTTGTTAGCCATCAGCAACTATACCTACCATCAGCCACCATCATTCCCGATTTAGACGGACGTTCACTTCACTTTACAAAAAAAAAAAAAAAAAAAAAACAGAAGAATATAGGGTGCAACACCCTCTTCGCACGAAAATTATGTTGTCATGCATCGTTAAGCTGCTTACACCATCCATAGCTAAAGCTAGCTCTAAACTCTTCTGCATTATTTACAGAACCCGAGCCCGAACCCGCGCATTTTTGTATGAACTCGAGCTAGATGATGACGTTCAAATTCAATGAGCTATTCATATTCATTGCCAACCATACTTGCAACTACATGGAAGCTAAACATGAGTTGCAAGCCTATCAACCATATTGTTAAACAGAGATGATGGGTATAGGTACCAGCAAAAAGAGGAGAGTTTGGTTCCGACACCGACCGCACCACAGACTAACCGAACCGGCCATAAGCGATAACCAAAGACTCTCCCTCCTGAGCTAATGGAGCTGGTGGAGCTAGGCAGGCAGGTATACGAAGAAGCACACGTTAAACATGAAAACGTGCGAATCACGGAAATTGTTGCACTTATGCTATATGCTTGGAATTATATTTTTACAACAAGAAACAAGTGCAATGCTATTAATGAACGTCTATTTTATAAGTGGCAAGAGTTTTATTTTTTAATTTTCATTCGGGACACACCACCAACCCACCATCTATTGCGGAAGTGCTGGCTGGCTGACAGAGAGTTTGACATTGTCCCACTGATGTGTGCTTTTTGTCTGAAGACGGGAAGACGCACGACTACAACAACAACAACAGCAACTATTATGACAGTTCGTGCTGACAATGACGGTAATTTGCATTTAAGTCGTTACAAGTTACAAGCTTTTTAGAGTATACAGACGACGCGACGTTTGTTCGATGTTCTGCACCGTTCATCTATCATGCTCCTCGAATTTAATTGTGGCACGAGCGTCAGTAATCTTGGTTTCAGCTGCGGCAGTCTAGAGATGAGATGAATGATGCTTCCATTAAATTTATTCCTCCTCAACGGATCTCCAGACTTTGGAATCAGTGTGTTTTTCGTTTTTGTTTGTTTGTGAAGAGGGAAATCATTTTTCACCCACTAACAACAGTTCAATGTAGATCGTGTTGCACAAGTTGTATGCAAGTTCAAGGTCCATCATCGAGGAGCTAATTAATGACCATCTCACGATGTCGGTTGATTACGTCTTCGGTGGCCTTCTGAAGGCAGTTATAGGATTACGAGTTAAGACTATACAGCGAAGAAGGCAGATGGCGACGACGCTGATGGTGCGGTCGTTGTGGCAGCGCAGCGGCATGCACATTGACGGCGGCGCGGCGGCGGCGACCGACGACTCTAACAGCAGAAAATATGCACTTAGATCGCATACACAGATTTTATAATGCCAGTAATTTATTTGGCAGACAATTAAAGTCCGTCTGTTGCTCTTTAGATATCCCACTAGAGTGCAGCAGGCAAGTCTAGGGTCATCATTGTCTTCGTTGTAATCTCCCATCAGCCCGCTTGATTTGAATAAAAATACGTATCTATGTTGCAACTAAATAGCACAGGTGGTATCTATAGACCAGCAAACCTACCAACGCAACGGAATGAACCAACTTTAGCTTTTGACAGTCCATGCCCCTTCGTCATCGTATAGAGCTGCATTACTACGTGAGCTAAATGTAAATCAAAGACAAAGTGACAGATCAGTCACTCTAGCTTAATACGAATGTGCTCTGCCGCCGCTGACGTGCCGCCATATCCACCACGGCACCACCTTATACCACCGCAAAAGTCCGGTCCGTCTCACCAAGTCGAAGTTTTGTATCATTTTTCGTATTTATTTTTAGAAAACAGAAACAATCATTTTATTTCTATTTGATGGAACGCAACAGGTGGTTTGACATGCGTGGATGACTTTTTGCTATGGTTATAACTTTTGTTCACTCTCACTGATCACGATTAATGCGCAAAGTTGGTTAAAGAGCTAAACTTGCATAGATTAAAAACCTACTGAAATGCGTGATTTTATGCTTTGGAAAAATGTAAATGCTCATACCAGTACCAAGGTAAGGTACATACTTAATGCATTGCGCGTTAAAAAATTGTCTTGTCTTCATTATGCATTTCAAGAGGGTTTGGAGAGTCATAAAAATTGGTCATTCGCTTCGTTAGATAAGTTTCAAATAGATTCGAACAGGAAATGCGCATGATGGACGGCTTATTGTGTAACTGTAAAGTTAAATAAGCTAAGTGTTTCTATAGGTAAGCAAGCATTTTGATAAATCATTTAAAAAAGGTTTACCATAAAAAAGAAGCTTTCAAATTCTTCAGCAAAAGTGTATGATAGTACGAAAAGCAGCAATCTGCAATTATTATGGGCTAGAAATTAATTACTTATCTTCGTGCTCGTCTATATAAAGTACTATTCTTAAAGTTTTTAATCTTTTTAAAGTATGACAAAAGAGCTTCAGCCGTAGCAATTGGTCAGAATTACAATCTTTTGGCAACATAGAAAATTTCCAGTTCAGTAAGCTGCTAATTAGTACTGTGATTTTTTTCGGAATCATAAATAAAAAGTGAAGTAAGGCTAAATTTTAGCAGTTGGTCACGCTGCAATTTGACAAGGGAAATAAGGTCAAATTATTTTAAGAAATAAGACCAACATATTTTTACGTTAAGGGTATCTTAGTAGTGCTGTCCTCCTGCATCACGCCTGCTTGGGCACACTATAGGAATTGGGGTAGATGCGAGCTTGAGTGTATGCAAACCATCTTGTTGAAAATGAAATAAAACCAAATTTCAAGATTTGGCCTTATTTCGCCTTATTTAAGTGTAATAAGGCCAACTGTTGGAAATAGGCTTTATTACACTTTACAAAAGTGAAATAAGGCCAAATCTTGAAATTTGGTTTTATTTTACTTGGCTTTATTTCACGTTAGCATTTTAATCCTCTACAGAAGAATTGTGGAAAAAAGTGCTTCAGATTAGGCAAGAAAAAAATCTAAAGACGCTTTTGGGCTTAAAGTGAATATTTATACCAAAATACTTTTTATTATTAGTCAAGGGAGGGGGGGGTGGTTAGAGTACGATAACTCAGGCGACAAAGTTTAATGACGGATTTGTATTTTTTACTATAGGAGGGGTCTATCTCACCCCGTTTAGTAGGCGGTAGGGGCAACTTACTTAAAAAAATATGTACGTTTAATGGAAAAAAATAATTAAAAAATATTGGTAATACTACAACTAAGTTTTATACATTTTTTTAAAGCCAACACTTTTGTCTATTAGCTTGTTTTTAAATCAAGTCAAAACTATGCATAGTTTTTGAAAAAAAACAGCTAAAAAAAGGTTTAAAGTTTAATTTTTCAAAACTTTCAGATTATTATTTTTGTTTTTAGAATTTTAATTTTTAGAATTCATTGCTCTTATTTGTTTTTAATCAAAAACTGAAAACTAGATGATTTTATGTCTTCTAGTTCTTGAGAAAATTGAAAGTCCCATCATGTCTGATAACCCACTCGAATTTTCTTAAAAACGAACAGATAGATTTTTACCTAATTTTTGAAACTTATTTTAAGGATACAGGACCCAGTTTTGAACTTTATTTATTTTATTACTACAAACTGAACTTTCCTTTAAATACCTGAAACTCGTCTTAAATTCCATCTTTTTTTACGCACATAAAGAGTGCTAAGCTTTCTTGAAGTGTTTTTTCTTTCAAAATTGATTATCTCTTAAATACAATAACTTTTAAGATCATAATAAGTTGAAGAAATCTACTTTTTGAAGGAAATTGGCTTTGGATCCTCTAAAGTTGAGACTCAAGCATGAATTTCAAAAATATAACTGTTTCAATATTAGCAAAAAGGGCACTTTTGTTAAACGAATGACTAATTGGAAAATATAAAAAGAGGCTGGGATGCGACCCACACTGATAACTTATATGTATCAATTTTAACCAAATTTGCGTACTATTTTTTGTAGACTACTGAAAAAACTACTGAATATTTTCTGTGAAATATAATAAGTTTGAAGCCAATATTTGTAATTTTTGAAAAGCTATTTGAGTCGAAAGTAGGTTTTTTTTTTTTTTTTAGGTTTTTATTTTTTGTAAGAAAACTGTCTATTCGATTTTTCTCAAAATTTTTCGTAATGTTGAAAACAATATTTCTTATAAGTTAAAATTAGTTAGAAGCCATTATCTCAAATGTTTGAAAAGATATTTGAGTCGAAAATCAATTTTTACCAACTTTTATTAATTTTTTGTTTAGGTTTTTATTTTTTGTAAAAAAACTGTCAATTCGATTTTTCTCAAAATTTTATCAGATGTCAAAAACATTATTCTTCGTTGCACAAAATTGTTTTTGGAGATGAAATCATATTTTAGTCGTAAAATTTTCGAGGTGACAAATTTTTTTTTCAGTTTTTTTGATTTATAAAAAACCGTTAATTTGATTTCTTTTTTCCAAAAATATAATTGTTTTGTATCACGTTACAATATATAATATAAAATTTAATTCAAGTCTCTAGCGTCATTGGTTCATGAGATATTTAGGTTTAACCAAAATTTTCACCTTTTTTTTAAACTGCTATGGTAAAAAAAACACCTGCGCAGTTTTCTTGAGAGCCCTTTCTGCATCTTTCTGCCTTATTATCTGTATAAAAAAATGTATTTGAAGTCGATGTATCTTCCGGTTCTTGAGCTATGGACGACGAAAAAAACGTCGCGAACGTACGGACATACGGACGTACGAACGTACGTATACACACGCACGCACAGACATCTTTCTAAAAATCTTTTTTTTTTTTCGACTCTAGGGACCTTGAAACGTCGAGAAATGTCAAAATTTTCAATTTGAAAAATCGGACCCATTACAATAACTTCCTATGGGAAGTTAATAACCGTTTTATATTTATTAATTTAATATAAAAACTTTGAACCTCTCGAACACTGAAGTGAGAAGAGATTCTGAAACGTGTAATTTGCCACACTATAGTTTCATCCTAACTCTTTTGTTTACCTTAATTCGTTTATTTTTGATGTTAAGAGAAATTATGAACTTAAATGCACCTTTTTTCTGTTAATTCAAAAAAAGTACGTTTTTCTCTCATCAATTTTCAAGTTTTGTTGACTTCTTTTTGATCAAAATATTTGCAAGTGCAAGAGGTTCACGCATCACCTCTAATCTATTGAATCTCTGAAAGTGGTAGTAATTATAGATTTCCAGAATTTCCTTATATATATTTTTGTAGCGTTCTTCACATTGATAGAAATGGCAACAAGTACAGAATATAATATTTTTGGATAAAAGATACGTTTCAGCACAATTTTTAACATTTCTGCAGGAATGCACCCGAAACCTCTCTAAACTATTATACGTTAGAAAAATTTTGTAATCTTGGAATGCTTTCATATGTAGAGAGTCGACCAAATTAAATAGGTAGCCCAAAGAAATCTTATTACTAAAATTATAAGTTTAGCCCTTTAAAAATATGTAAATGTAAGGTTATTTTAATTTTGTTAGCCTCCTTAATAAAATATTAAAAAACTTATTTGAGAGGTGTACAAAAACTCGTCTTTAAGTGATGTGTGTAATCCCTGGCCCTTATTAAATGTCTGGATCCGCCTTTTTTCATGTTGATATCTTCCCACTTGGTAATAAAAAAAGACAGGAAATTAAGGCAGAAATATTTGTTTGTTTAATGGATAAGAAGAATATTAAATGTCAAAATTAGTCGCCTTAAAAGGATTTTTAACTTCAGTTTGTATAACTTAAAAATGTTGGTTTTAGTATTAAAAATTTAGATTCTTCACCCAAAATAAGAATGTCTTCTTCCTAAGATGAGTTTGCCTCATTTGCTTCGAGTATATCGTTTTATAAAAGGAAGACTTACAAATTATTCATCCAATTGCCAAATTGCCAAATAATCTTAGTATCGGAAACCCCAAATTTTACCCAACATTCTACGAGTATTTGCTGTTTGTGAACCAAAGAACTCACTAATTGAGAAGAATGAGTTTTACTTGTTAAACAATAATTCAATAATATTTGGACTCCAGAATAAGAAAATTGTGAAACTCCAAACTGACAGCTGTCAAATTATTTACTTTTTATGCAGTTGCTAAAATGCTTGAACTATTGTGTAATAGTCATAAGTCTAACTCGTGCAATACAAAACCTTAAGAGTCGATTAAACCTAGAAGTTTAAGTCATTTACTTTTACATAGAAACGTATATAGGTAGGCATGTATAATGTCTGCATCGTATGGTGGTAGCCTTGACTAAGTTTATAAACGGTGACAAAGCCACAATTATTATTTATTGTGTGAGAATTTATGTCTATTTCTATTCTACTAGACAAACACTATACATCACAGCCACCTACACTTACCCCATATTCATAAATTTAATATTTATTAATCCAACTAGAAGCCCTAGAAAATATGCCAACTTGAATTAGTGGTCATATATTTCAAAGCCAATATGTCACATAGAAAATATCAAATTGTATTGTATACTTTGTATACAAACAAATAACATAAAACCACAAAATGTCTTGTTTGACATTTAAGAATTCTGCACTATACCAACTCGTACATCAAGTTCATGCTTCGTGTAAGATAGGAAAAGGTATGCTCACCAGAAATACACATAGTAAAAGGTGTGAAAAACAAAACGTTAAGAAAATAAAAGTAAAAGCTTAATGGAAATCAAGGAACTTGTGGGTGGAAATAAATTGTTAATGCATCAGCCGCATTCACATTCACACGAGAGTGCGTGTACTTAAATGTGGCGTGGATGATGGTGACGGTGATGGTATAGGTGCTCGCACTGTCTCACACTCACACAGGCAGAGGGCAGAATTTTCTTTTAGCCTTGAACGGAAATTGCGAGCGATTTTCTTCATTATGATTTCTTTGAAGGACGTCATCAGTCTGGTCTCTGGTGTTTCGAAAAGTTTTGTTTACCCATGATTTTGTTTTATTGAAAGGTCCATGGTTACACAAGGTATACCATTTATATACCTATAACCTGGACCTATTGACAGCCAAGTCGTTGCCTCGTGTTTCCGTTTCAGTGAATATACAATAATGTCAAACTTTACATGAAGTGCTTATATTAAGGCAATAAGACTTTTTCAAGTAGTTACAAAAGTGTTTATTTATATATTCAAAAAACGTCAAATATTATCTATCTGTAGATGAATTGATACACATTTTAAGGAAAATTACGGCAGAGAAAATATCTTTATTTAGCTGGAATTTTTTTGGAAGTGTCCCAAAATAAATATTTGATCCACACTTGACAAAAGAATGATACTACCAGACAATTGGATAATGTATATTTTATTTTATTTATTTTTCTTTTTCTTTAAATATTTGTACTGAGCTAAAAAGTTAATATAATTTTGGGGAGTGTCAAATTAGCAGAAACATTGCAGATTGAAAAATGGTAAATGATTTATTAAGACACTTTAGAATTTGTCGTATAGTCCTGCTTTAATAATTCGATGAGGTACAAAAAAAGTAGTATTGCTTGTTTCCAATTCATGCTTACTCATGTTATAAAGGGGAAAGGGAAAGTCAGTTTGTTTGTTTGCTTGTTTGTCCGTACTTCACGTCGCAACGGAGCAACATTATGACATGAATTTTTGTTCGGAGGTAGTTACAAGGTTGGAGAGGGTTTTAAGCTACTGTTTACCGTTGTTAAATTTCTCATTCACAGTTCTTTCGAGCAGATCCTACGGTAACACTTATAATTAGATGTTCAGTGCATTCTTTTTTTAGAACACTAAATAGTAGCATATCATTAGGTGCTGATTACTTTTGGGGCTATCATTAGGCGTTTTTTAAAATGACATTAACACACGAGACTGTGCTGAAACGCTATTAAAAATAGGAGATGGGCCGTTAAAAAACTCCAATAAATGTCTAAGCTCACTTTAGCCAACCTCACATAAGCTGCAATTGAAATTGAAAATGCTTCTGCGATGCTTTAGATGACCATCGATTATGTATCGGTTCAAGACTTCGTGTCAAACAACTTGGACGAAACAATTTTAGTGCTTATATCTTGATTGAATGCGTTGGAAACGGTGAAAATGTAATTATTCCCCGAATTCCAATCACTACTAAAGATTTAACAAAAGGTTTCAATTTAACACGAAGTATAGTTTCGCTTTTATTGAAGCGTAAAAGCAAACACTAAAAACTAGAAAAGCCGTGCTTCATCACTCTAGCAATAGACAGCGTTACTTTTGGTTTCTCTTTCTTTCTTTTTACTGTGGAGAGCTTTCTAACTGACTAATGTCAGTGACTTGCCCCTGGAATGTCTCTATTAAATATTTTGATTTTCTTTTCCCAAGTGGGCATGGCCACGGGTTACAGCTAGTTTTTAATAGTTTAAATTTCATAATTCTACATCAGATATATGTTTTCTAATGACTGTTTTAGTAAACGTACAATAGGCAAATGAAATCATTAAATTACAAATTTGAAATCGCTAAGTTAGTAAACTACAATTTAAGTGAAAATTATACAACGTATCTTAGTCTTAGTCTTAGTCTTAGTCTTAGTCTTAGTCTTAGTCTTAGTCTTAGTCTTAGTCTTAGTCTTAGTCTTAGTCTTAGTCTTAGTCTTAGTCTTAGTCTTAGTCTTAGTCTTAGTCTTAGTCTTAGTCTTAGTCTTAGTCTTAGTCTTAGTCTTAGTCTTAGTCTTAGTCTTAGTCTTAGTCTTAGTCTTAGTCTTAGTCTTAGTCTTAGTCTTAGTCTTAGTCTTAGTCTTAGTCTTAGTCTTAGTCTTAGTCTTAGTCTTAGTCTTAGTCTTAGTCTTAGTCTTAGTCTTAGTCTTAGTCTTAGTCTTAGTCTTAGTCTTAGTCTTAGTCTTAGTCTTAGTCTTAGTCTTAGTCTTAGTCTTAGTCTTAGTCTTAGTCTTAGTCTTAGTCTTAGTCTTAGTCTTAGTCTTAGTCTTAGTCTTAGTCTTAGTCTTAGTCTTAGTCTTAGTCTTAGTCTTAGTCTTAGTCTTAGTCTTAGTCTTAGTCTTAGTCTTAGTCTTAGTCTTAGTCTTAGTCTTAGTCTTAGTCTTAGTCTTAGTCTTAGTCTTAGTCTTAGTCTTAGTCTTAGTCTTAGTCTTAGTCTTAGTCTTAGTCTTAGTCTTAGTCTTAGTCTTAGTCTTAGTCTTAGTCTTAGTCTTAGTCTTAGTCTTAGTCTTAGTCTTAGTCTTAGTCTTAGTCTTAGTCTTAGTCTTAGTCTTAGTCTTAGTCTTAGTCTTAGTCTTAGTCTTAGTCTTAGTCTTAGTCTTAGTCTTAGTCTTAGTCTTAGTCTTAGTCTTAGTCTTAGTCTTAGTCTTAGTCTTAGTCTTAGTCTTAGTCTTAGTCTTAGTCTTAGTCTTAGTCTTAGTCTTAGTCTTAGTCTTAGTCTTAGTCTTAGTCTTAGTCTTAGTCTTAGTCTTAGTCTTAGTCTTAGTCTTAGTCTTAGTCTTAGTCTTAGTCTTAGTCTTAGTCTTAGTCTTAGATTAGATTTAGATTAGAAAATAGATTTTATTTCATCATAAGTACATTTTTGAATTCGGTTTACAAATCTTTAAAGACATGGCAAAAGCCGTCTGCCAGATTGACAAGTTTATGATTTCAATAATAAAAATTAATAAATAGGTGCACTAGGTTTACAATACATTTATTCATTTGGTTAAAAATTTAATTAAAACGCTTCTCTTAAGATTTGGTTTCTATATCTTAATGCTGATTTCACAAAGTTGTAAAGAGCCGTCCAATCACGTCCGTTCAGTACATCAATAACTTCATCCTCTTCGTAATTAGCTTTTCCCAAGTGTAGTTTTCTTAATTCTTTAAGTATGGGACAGATGCCTATAAAGTGCATGATGTCTTCACGGGTTTTCAAGTTACACAAGGAGCATGTGATAGGCAAATCCGGCCGGTGGGGTATGTAGTTTAATGGCAGTAACTCTCCTCTCACCTTAAATATGGTTGAGATTTTTTCTGCATCGACATTGCTTCCAAAATAGCTAATCATGCTTAGATCGTGTTCCAGTTTCGAATAGTACCTTCGATAAATTGATGATTGAGCTTCTTCAATAAAGGCTTTATGTAGTTTTTCATCAAGATTCTGGAGTATAATGTAAAGTTCAACTTTCATTTCCTGTATGTTAAATCCCGATAAATTTAATGGACGTCCCGTCCTCTCAGCCAGCTCTTTCCATTTCTGAAAGCATGATGCTTTTTTTGCGATGGCGTGCGTAGCAACTATTTTAGGAAGTCTTGCTTCGTGCATGTTTAACACTTTAAGGACGTAATCAAAATGGAGTTTCAATGTTGTGATGAACAATGGTGGGAGCCCTGTTTCAATGTGTAACATATATGTGGGAGTCGTCCGGGGAAGGTGCAGTACTCTTTTAAGAAAGAACCTGAGAAGCTGTTCAACACTCTCATATTGTAAATATCCCCAAACTTGCGTTGCATAAAACATAACTGATCTCGCTGTTGCCTCAAAGATTTGATATTTGACTCGAAGTCCTATGCTCTTATTTTTCATACAAGTCAGCCAGGTTGTGTTTATGGCAATTTTTGCACTTTTCAGTTTTTCTAGCAAGTGAGTTTTAATACTATTTTGTGGTGTTAGTATTACTCCCAGGTATTTGTAATTATCAACTACTTCCACTGCTTCCCTCTCCAATTTCCAGATATAGTTTCTACTTCGTTGTCTCTTGCCTCTACCAAAAATCATTATTTGGGATTTTCCTCTGTTTACTGTAAGGTTCCACAGTTTACAAAATTCTTCGAGCTTAGTTATCATCGTCTGGAGTTTTATCGGCGTGTCTGCTAACAGCACTATATCATCAGCGTACATCAAAACTTTGATTTTAGTACGACCTACATCAATCCCTCCATTAATATAAGAAACAATATCATTAATAAAAAGGGCGAATAGAAGTGTACTCAGGATACATCCTTGTCTCAAACCTGATGGTGTTGCGAAACTTTCAGACATATTGACTCCATCCCATACCTTCGCTGAACAGTTTTTGTATATTTTTCTTAATGTCCTCAACATTTTAAATGGTAGACCCAGAGCAGAAAGTTTATAGAACATTAAATCTCGATCTACAGTGTCAAATGCGGATTTGAAATCAACGAAGTAGGCATAGATATTTTTGCCTTCCTCACGGTAAATGTCTACAATAGTGCTAAGTGTATAAATTTGATCAACGGTGGAGTAACCTTGACGAAATCCAGCTTGGCATTCACTAAGTATCTGCTGTTCTTCTGCCCAATTACTAAGGCGTCTGTACAACATACTTCCAAATATCTTACGAATTGTATTAAGCAGTGATATCCCTCTGTAATTTTCCACCATGTTCTGATTTCCTTTTTTGTAAACTGGAAGAATAACGGATGATTCAAAGCATGTTGGGACAATGTCGTTTTCATACAAATCGTTTAGGTTCGCTAGCAGATGTTTGGCAAAATCATGACTGCAATACTTATAAAATTCGTGAGGTATAAGATCTTCTCCTGGTGCCTTAGATTCTTTCATTTCTTTTAATACTGATTTCAACTCTGTAGATGTAAACGGTTGATCCATATCTTGATTCTCGATATAATTAACACAGTAATGAAAAGGTAACGTTGATGACTCTACATACAAAAGTGATTGAAAGTGAGTTTTTAAATCGTGGCTAGGAATGTTAATACCAATTTTGAGTTTTGCTCCGTTTACAAATCGAACTGCTTTCCAGAATTCCTTCGTGTTTCGGCTTGCAATGATAGTGTGCACTTTTTCTTCAAAATACTGGGTTTTCTTGTGTAAACAAATCTCCTTAAATCGTTTTTTTTCTTTCGCATACTCTTGTCTAAAATATGGGGTGTTATATCTTCTAAATAGTTTCAGAAAAGAAAAGACTTTTTCTCTAGCTCTAAGACATTCTGCGTCAAACCATTTCTGTTTTGGTTGAATTCTACTAGATTTATCGGATATTTTTGGTGCTGATTTACGTATTACATCTTGCAAGCTTTCTATTGAGACTATTTCGCCTCTTGTCTTCATGGAATCAAGTTCAAGGTCTAATGCATCTTGATACGTTTTTTTGAGATTATTTCGCCACATTAATCTGGGCAATGTTAATTCAGTGAAACCTTGACATATTGACTGTTTATCGTTGTTTATTTTCATAACAACAGAAATTGGCATATGATCCGAAAAACACTTTTCATGAACTTTAAAATCCGATACCTCATAAAGCCAATCATCTGCTACAAAACAATAATCAATTACCGAACACGAGTTTCCTCTTACAAAAGTGAATTCACCCTTTACATCACTTTTAGATCTGCCATTTAGGATCATTAGGTTGAAAGATTCAGCGAAATCAAGCAGTTCTCTTCCTTTTCTATCTGTCTTATTGTCCTTCGATATTCTTTTGGGGGCTAAGGTTAGTAGAGGATGATATCCATTTTCATTGTAGAAGCCTTGTTCACTTCCTATTCTTGCATTTAGATCCCCTATCAAAAGCAATTTCTCATTTTGAATAGTACAGACTAAGTCACTTAGAGAGTTAAAATCATCTTCCCAGTGATTGCAATTTAAGTAAGTTGGTATTATATAGTGCTTACAAATGTTTTCTAATTTTAAGTTAATTATATTATATCCTAGTATCTTTTCAAAATTCAAAAATTCTTTGTAAATTTTCTTAAAACCGTAAATACATCCACCACTTGCTCTTCCATATTTGTTAGTTTTTACCGCTTCCTCCCATACCAAATCATATTCGTTAAAATAACCATTAACTAAATCGTAATTTTCTTTCAATAAAAATGTTTCGAATAATAAAAATATATCAAATGATTTTACATAGTTAAAGAAGTTTAAGAATAATAATTTACTTTTTAATCCATTTATATTATAACTTAAAATATTTAAATTGTAATTACTAAGCGACTGACAGACGGCAAATTCTGTCTTAGTCTTAGTCTTAGTCTTAGTCTTAGTCTTAGTCTTAGTCTTAGTCTTAGTCTTAGTCTTAGTCTTAGTCTTAGTCTTAGTCTTAGTCTTAGTCTTAGTCTTAGTCTTAGTCTTAGTCTTAGTCTTAGTCTTAGTCTTAGTCTTAGTCTTAGTCTTAGTCTTAGTCTTAGTCTTAGTCTTAGTCTTAGTCTTAGTCTTAGTCTTAGTCTTAGTCTTAGTCTTAGTCTTAGTCTTAGTCTTAGTCTTAGTCTTAGTCTTAGTCTTAGTCTTAGTCTTAGTCTTAGTCTTAGTCTTAGTCTTAGTCTTAGTCTTAGTCTTAGTCTTAGTCTTAGTCTTAGTCTTAGTCTTAGTCTTAGTCTTAGTCTTAGTCTTAGTCTTAGTCTTAGTCTTAGTCTTAGTCTTAGTCTTAGTCTTAGTCTTAGTCTTAGTCTTAGTCTTAGTCTTAGTCTTAGTCTTAGTCTTAGTCTTAGTCTTAGTCTTAGTCTTAGTCTTAGTCTTAGTCTTAGTCTTAGTCTTAGTCTTAGTCTTAGTCTTAGTCTTAGTCTTAGTCTTAGTCTTAGTCTTAGTCTTAGTCTTAGTCTTAGTCTTAGTCTTAGTCTTCGTCTTAGTCTTAGTCTTAGTCTTATTCACGAGAAAACCGGAGACAATAAGGACCAAAATCTGAAGGAATCTTATCAATCGTCAAAAAATAAATATATGTAGATAAATGACCTTTGCTCCTTAGATTTCATCACAGTCTTTTATTTCACTTTCAGTTGCCGTTGGCAATAACAATTACAAATATCACTAAAGAAAAGAAAACAGCGACTGCCTCGTGCCTATTGCTACTACATAGTCGCCATCAACGTGACGCACGTCACAATTTAATTTACTGTGAAAAAAGCAAAACATAGTTTCATTCCCCGACATTTAAGGCAATCCAAACAATAAGTTAGTTAGTTGTGCATAGAGTGCAAGTGCATGTCTCTATATTTGGATGGAAATAAATATTTTTAGAAAATTTATGAAGCAAATCAACTTCCCTTTCCCGAACAACACCCGGCACCATGTACGTAACAGCAAACCAGCAACACGTTGCAGTCATTATTAAATTTCCATCCCAGCTTCCGTCTTTCCTTGTCGTCATCGTCTTCAAAAGACTCAAGGGTAGCATAGCAGAATTGTTTTTATAAGTTTGCGTCTCTGTCGGACATCGCACTTGACCGATTGAACAAGATGAGTGTGTAATATTTACGTTGACCTGGATCTTTCAATTGGAAGTCCAGGCGGCCGGCAATGAGCAAATCGATTTCGAGTGACTATATAAATTTTTCTTGATTTGGTTTTGTTCAAATAATTTTATTATTTGAGGAAACAATGTGGAACGTTTTAGATTTGGTAGTTTTTTTTTTTTGAAATAAGGTCGGGGTGGTGCATGCACATTGCACAGTGCACAACAGGCAATGTTAACAGAAGGCTTCTGTAGACGTCACATATTTTGTTTTAGCTAGTTGTGTTTTTCTGGAAACAGAAACAAAGAGGGACGCATACGGAGAAACACATAAGTCAACTTGAAGCATTCATAAATGATTAATGGCGATGTGAATTTTAAAGCATAAATGATTTGGATTGAGACTACCAAATATGTTCTTTTTTTAAATTAAATTCCATAAGGAATATGAGAATTTTTCCATTACATTTTCAAAACTTATGTTTCAAGTTAAGCCTATGTTATGTTGAAATTCACGCGGGTTACGAGTTAACAACTTTTTTTTCAACCAGTTAGCCTTTAAAGCCAGTAAAGTTGTAAAAAGCCAACTCGTAGTTGGATTATTTGCTTGTTTCATTGTATTAAGAAGGTTAAAGCACGTTCATTAATTTTGAAAACTAAATAATATCTAAGTTGAAAATATTTACACCTCAATAACATTTTAGAAAACTTATTCATAATTGTGAGGAACTTAAACATGGCAGTCACCTTTTCACATTTACTTAGAAAAATATTTCGTCGAGTTGAGTTTAAGCAAAGTAAAAATGATGTTTTCCAATCTTTTTAAAACAAAAAAATTAAGGTAATTTCCCCAAGAAAATAATACCTATGAAGAATCAGATCGGTTCGAAATTGGTTTGATATAATTTTGCTTTGAGAACGTCGCGGTCGTTACGCCCGAAGGTGGTATGGAGGTTGAATGTTGACGACCAAAATGTAAACTTATTTTTTAACGTTTCAACTTGGACCACGAATTACCAAATATACATAAATTATATTTGTATGTATGCTTAAAATGTGTATATTTTGCAAATAACAATAAGAACCGTTAATTGGATGTCCTTTGTTGTAGCTGAAATATAAAAATAAACAATTAAACAGACAATGGTAAATTCGTCTCACTAAAGGGGATTATATGGGGATTATGCGTTAATTGCTTGAAGTCCATGACTGTTTTTTGCCATTGAGGTTTTTCATTTGAAATAGTTTTAAGGTCCTTTTTTCTCAGTTATGTGTTGATGACCTAAACTTAGTACTAATAAACAAATTAAGTAAAAGACTTTCAAATCCAATGTATCTTTAAATAAGATCTCTATATGATGATTAGAAAGGTAAAATATGTATAATTTATCACTGCACCAAAATATTGGCTACAAAAATTGGCTTCCGGAAGTTGGCCCAGATTTTTTGGAACAAAGTCAGGAAATTTCTTCATATAAAATTCTAAAACTTCTTAATTTAAAATAAGGAATTTATTTTTATAATTCTTTAAATACAATTCATACTTAAAATCTAAAACTTAAACTAAGCTGTTGAAAAACATTAATTTGCATATTATACTTTTTATATTATCATTTGGTGAATTAATACAAGAGTGAAAACTGCTTAGATTTCAATTAATCGATTTAAGGGGCTATGCACATTGTGCGCCATAGTTTGAACTATTAAAATTAGTATTCAATGGTTTCTGGAGTCTTATATTTGAACGACTAAAACTAAAGTCTAATCTACCAAGATCTGATGGTGATGAAATTTGTCTATTTAATATTCCAACAATAAAACAAAATTGCAAGTAGTTCCTATGATTTGTCAAAGAAGGAAGGTTTATGAAGGAAAGTCATTGTGGTTAAGGCGGTAATATATGAATACCATGGAACCACGGAAAAAATAGTAGACAGAAACACAAAAATCTTTTCTGAATGGCCTTAAAACTTGTGAAGTGTACGGAGTAGTAAGGTGACCATACTGTACAGGCATATTCCAGGACTAGTCTCACAAATGAAACAAAAAGTTGAATGTTTTTGAACAACAACAACAACTTAAAGGTGCTACCACTCATTGTTTTGGCTGGAGATATAGCTATTTCGTGCTTTGCCACTTTTGCACTCATCAGTCTCCTTTTTTGTGGTGCTGAGCTTTAATCCAATTTTATTTGAAAAACTTTATGCACAACATAGGATTCGAACCCACGCATATCAGATTTGCTCAGTCTTAGAAGTCGTGTGCACTACGCACTCCACTACTCTAGACCACTGACGTCACAGGTCGAGATGTGCTAATTGTTTATCAAATGCATTTGAAGCATCAACCTTTTTATAAGCTCCTTTAAGTATGCTGTTTTGTTCCGCCTCCATTTTTCTCCATACCTTATTTGATAGACTAACAATTCGTAGTACGTATCAAAGGGGGAGAGGTTGGAAGATCGGTAACGAACCAGACTAAGTTATTATTGTTATTATTTGTATTGTACTATTCGTACTAGAATGTCAGCTTGTTAGACTTGACCATTCCTTTTTAATTTTATTGAATGTTTTTGAACAACAACAACAACTTAAAGGTGCTACCACTCATTGTTTTGGCTGGAGATATAGCTATTTCGTGCTTTGCCACTTTTGCACTCATCAGTCTCCTTTTTTGTGGTGCTGAGCTTTAATCCAATTTTATTTGAAAAACTTTATGCACAACATAGGATTCGAACCCACGCATATCAGATTTGCTCAGTCTTAGAAGTCGTGTGCACTACGCACTCCACTACTCTAGACCACTGACGTCACAGGTCGAGATGTGCTAATTGTTTATCAAATGCATTTGAAGCATCAACCTTTTTATAAGCTCCTTTAAGTATGCTGTTTTGTTCCGCCTCCATTTTTCTCCATACCTTATTTGATAGACTAACAATTCGTAGTACGTATCAAAGGGGGAGAGGTTGGAAGATCGGTAACGAACCAGACTAAGTTATTATTGTTATTATTTGTATTGTACTATTCGTACTAGAATGTCAGCTTGTTAGACTTGACCATTCCTTTTTAATTTTATTGAATGTTTTTGAACAACAACAACAACTTAAAGGTGCTACCACTCATTGTTTTGGCTGGAGATATAGCTATTTCGTGCTTTGCCACTTTTGCACTCATCAGTCTCCTTTTTTGTGGTGCTGAGCTTTAATCCAATTTTATTTGAAAAACTTTATGCACAACATAGGATTCGAACCCACGCATATCAGATTTGCTCAGTCTTAGAAGTCGTGTGCACTACGCACTCCACTACTCTAGACCACTGACGTCACAGGTCGAGATGTGCTAATTGTTTATCAAATGCATTTGAAGCATCAACCTTTTTATAAGCTCCTTTAAGTATGCTGTTTTGTTCCGCCTCCATTTTTCTCCATACCTTATTTGATAGACTAACAATTCGTAGTACGTATCAAAGGGGGAGAGGTTGGAAGATCGGTAACGAACCAGACTAAGTTATTATTGTTATTATTTGTATTGTACTATTCGTACTAGAATGTCAGCTTGTTAGACTTGACCATTCCTTTTTAATTTTATTGAATGTTTTTGAACAACAACAACAACTTAAAGGTGCTACCACTCATTCAACAACAAAACAGCATACTTAAAGGAGCTTATAAAAAGGTTGATGCTTCAAATGCATTTGATAAACAATTAGCACATCTCGACCTGTGACGTCAGTGGTCTAGAGTAGTGGAGTGCGTAGTGCACACGACTTCTAAGACTGAGCAAATCTGATATGCGTGGGTTCGAATCCTATGTTGTGCATAAAGTTTTTCAAATAAAATTGGATTAAAGCTCAGCACCACAAAAAAGGAGACTGATGAGTGCAAAAGTGGCAAAGCACGAAATAGCTATATCTCCAGCCAAAACAATGAGTGGTAGCACCTTTAAGTTGTTGTTGTTGTTCAAAAACATTCAATAAAATTAAAAAGGAATGGTCAAGTCTAACAAGCTGACATTCTAGTACGAATAGTACAATACAAATAATAACAATAATAACTTAGTCTGGTTCGTTACCGATCTTCCAACCTCTCCCCCTTTGATACGTACTACGAATTGTTAGTCTATCAAATAAGGTATGGAGAAAAATGGAGGCGGAACAAAACAGCATACTTAAAGGAGCTTATAAAAAGGTTGATGCTTCAAATGCATTTGATAAACAATTAGCACATCTCGACCTGTGACGTCAGTGGTCTAGAGTAGTGGAGTGCGTAGTGCACACGACTTCTAAGACTGAGCAAATCTGATATGCGTGGGTTCGAATCCTATGTTGTGCATAAAGTTTTTCAAATAAAATTGGATTAAAGCTCAGCACCACAAAAAAGGAGACTGATGAGTGCAAAAGTGGCAAAGCACGAAATAGCTATATCTCCAGCCAAAACAATGAGTGGTAGCACCTTTAAGTTGTTGTTGTTGTTCAAAAACATTCAATAAAATTAAAAAGGAATGGTCAAGTCTAACAAGCTGACATTCTAGTACGAATAGTACAATACAAATAATAAGAAACAAAAAGTAATTTTAAAACATATTATGGATCACGGAAACAAAGGCGGATCCAGACTTTTCATCAGGAGGGGGTCACACACTTACATACATAGATGAGTTTTTACTCACCGTAGAAACGTGAAACGTAGCTTTTTTTTCAAAAATAAAATATACTTTTCTTGTATTCATTTCTATTTATGGTAAGAACGCTAAACAAATTCAAAAATCCAGAAAATGAGAGAGGATCTGATATGAAGAAATGTCGGGCTTTTTTTGACGTAGTTTTCTCGAACTCAATTTTCGGGAGTCTATTATTACTATCACTATCAGTCTGCTTACTCGTATTTTGATCTTAAAGGAGTCAACAAAACTTAAAAATTTTAGAGAGAAAAATGTTTGGGTCTTGAATTTAAGGAAATAGGTGCATTTAAGTACATAATTTCTCTAAAAAATTGAATTAAAACAAATTAAGGTTAACAAATAAGTTGGGAAGAAACGTTTGTGTGGCACTTACAATTAGCCATTATTTAACAAAAGTGTCACTTTTGCTATTTTTGGGAAATTCGTGTTCTAGAGCATCCAAAGCAAATTCACATCAAAAGTTTATTTAAATTTTTAAGATCTTTTATATTCAACAGAAAACCAATTTTGAAATAAATAAAATGCACGACTTTGTCGCTAGAACTTGCTAAATTTTTTCCAAAAAGTCTTATTAAAAATATTTCCTATATTTTAAGATTTAAAAATGTACCTGAAAAATAAGTTTTTCTTAAAAATTTAAATGCCGTTTTACTTGTCAAAAAATATAGATTAACTTAGTTTTTTCGAAAATCATTTTAAATTTTGTCTTGAAAACGTTGACCCCTTTCTGAGATATCGAGTTTTGTAAACAAAATTAATATTTTTTAAAAATAAAAAAAAAAAAACAAATTTTGATCATAAACAATCATCATCAACTTGATCATTTGATCATCAAAAAGAGCTTGCACAAAAAGAGAAGATTATTGAAATCAGTCCATTAGTTCTTGAGAAAACTTAAAAACAAAATAAAGTTTTTTGAGATGTACTCTTCTGGAGCAATACCAAAATATGTTTTTCTTGTAGAAAGAAGCAAAATTTAGAGAAAGTTTTAGAAAAATCACATGTTTTAACCAACAAATTTGTATGGGAACTGCTGTTATTTTTCGTATTAAAACTTTGACTGCGGCATGGTTTGATCTGAGCAACCCCTCTATGTGGACATTTTTTTTGTCAAAAAGGTTCCTTTAACTCTACTTTGTTTATATCAGTGCTTAATTTTACTAATATTTTTTTTTTAATAAAATGATTTAAATTCATGAAAATCATGAAAATAAAATAAATATGATCCAGCAATTAATGTTCATATATGCGTTTCGCCCCGGTGCAATGGTTTTTTTTTTACTATTAAAAACGATTGTCGCGTAGTCGACGACGTCAGCATCATAGTATGGCGTTTTTCCCGGATGCGGGGTGTGCGGAGGGAGAGGTCAGAAAGTAATAAAATGAAAAAAAAACGCCTTACGTTAATCGGCTGAAAACCTTAATTTCAATCAACAGAATTGTTTGGACTGTAGGAACCAGGAAAGGCAGACAGACGGACGGAATCGGAGTACCCACTTTTTTCGACTTCTCTACCGTCGTTATGTCATATTTGATTAAAAGCCCTAGTTCGAAATTGTTTACTAATGCAAAAATTGCTATAAAGTTCCTTTATGTCGCAAGTAAAAATCACTTCAATATTCACTATTTATGTGTGTCAAAAAAATTTAATAATAAAATTGAAGGCTAGTTTTAGGAATTTAAAGCAACTTAATATAAAATCTCTTATTCAAGGTTTCTTCTTAAGAACCTGAATATTTGCTTTTTTTCTTAGAAACAATTTTTATGAAAATAATTTAAAGCATTACTAAAGTTTTTTTCAAATTCTGAATTGAGTGAAAACAAACATTTTAGTTGTTTTTGACAGAAAAACACTTTTTGGTGAATATCGTTAAATTACTAATAAATCTATAGATGAAATCTTTACTTATACAACTTAACTGTTTAAGCTTTATGGCTCATATGACCCCCCCCCCCCTTGGATCGTCAGTTGGTCAAAAGTTGATGAATTTGTGCTGCGTTTTTGAAATAGGCTGAATTGCCGATTCATATTATGTTCTTGGTCAAGTCCTCATTTAAAAGTAGTACTTTTAGCAACAAAGTTTAAGTAGGTAAAATACAAATGTTGTTTTCATATACAAAAAATAAATAATTAAAAAAATATAATGGGGGTCATATCCATTAACGCAATACGATTAGTTTTGAATTGAAGGGAATTCCTACGAAAAAGCAAACAAATTATCTCACAGGGGGGGGGGGGTCATGACTACTACGACCCCGCCATTGCACGGAAATTAGAACTCTATTTTCTTTTTTAACTATGAAGTTAATATATTCATTAAATGTTAGTTTAGAATCTAAGACAACACCCAACAGAAAATAGAATAAATAAATTTAATTAAAAACGATTGAATTTCATGATTTTACATTTGTCAACGTTTAAAACAAGCCTATTATTATTGCACCATTCCCTGAATAATATTAAGTCTTCTTGCAAGAGAAGACAGTCAGATCCAGATGCAGAGTTGATTTTTTTGAAAATTTTAATGTCATCAGCATATATTATGACAGACGAATTTTGTATGATCGAAACCAAATAATTTATAAATAAAACAAAAAGAATATGACGAAGATGTCTACCCTGGGGGACATCAGAATTCGCAACAAATGAACTTAAACACTCATTACGAAATGTAATAACGTCTATCTTTCAAATATGAGAAGATCCATTCTATGAAATAGTAGTTAAAACATTGATGTGCTAGTTTTGAAAGTAAGGTTTTATGACACAATTTACCAAATCAGTGAAGATACAATCTACTTGTTCACGTTTTTCAAAAACATCTAAACAAAAAGACGTAAAGTGAAACAGATTAGTGATAGTTGGACGCTTTTTGTTGGTTATCACAGATAATTGAACTACAGTGAAAAGAAAGAACGGTACATACGATAGACTCAAACAGTTTAGGTATCACAGACAGTTTAGCAATAGGTTGGCAGTTAATTTTTTCGGTTAAGGACCTTTTTAGTGTACTTGTATCATAAAAGACCTTCAAAAAAAAAGGAAAAAGCGAGTTATTTTAAGACGTGTTAGAAAAAACTCATAACGGGTGTGCTTTAAGTATGCGCAACACATTTCTTTAAAATAGATGATGGTACACCTTCGGTACTAAGACTAAAACATTCCTCAAGTTGTGAATACTATTAAAGACCTTATCTTCACTTATAACGAAATTGATAGAATTTAAGTGGGGAAATTTAAAACAGTGGTTGACGTGTTAGATTTTTGGAAAAAATTTATTAAATGTTGAAAACAATATTTCTTATAACATAAAATAAGTTTGAAGGCAATACTTTTAATTTTTTTTACAATAGTTTCGTATGAGTTAAAAATATGCATTACGTACGACGTTAAAAAGTTGTAAGGTGGTACAAATTTGGGAATAATTGTTAAATAAGTTCAAAAAGATTTTTAAGGAAATGCACCTTTTCGCTACGTAAGGCACTTTTTTTCGACGATTTATTTTTCTCGTGCCTTATTGTAAAGTCTTGTAAATTGTTGATTTTGCTTGTCTATTTAATTTAATTTACATAATACACGCAAAATTACAAAAATGAAAATGAGTGCAAACTTGGTGTTTACTTAAAGCACTATGATTATAGTCCTCACATTAAAGTTTTATATTGAAAGATTTATAATTATAAGAAAAAATCTGTTAATTTGTTAATCAATGACGCTCCCACTTTTTGGTTAGCTTTTAAATTATTAACAAATAATTATTTTTTTTTAGGAAGGAATCAAAAGATATTTCTTTCATTGCAAAGAAACTTTGGCTGTAGTACCATATCATTTTCACAACATTTGCCATAATCGATTCGGATATTTTCGGCTGTATGTCCTTAATAACTTTAAGAATTTAAATTTTTTGATGAAAAAGTAAGTGACATTTTTTCGTTTTTCTGTGTTTTTCTATAAATGATGATTCCTAGCGAAAACTTAAAAGTCACATTGTTGAGAGCAAGTATTTTTCTTGTTTTATTTGTCTATCAACGTTTTCCGAGTTTGGAATGCGAACAAAGTTCTGAAAAAAATACTTTGAGTTCTTATATCTCACAATACCCCCTTCTTCAACGTCCAAAAGCTTCAATTCTATTTTTAATGTCTTGAACTTATTTTGGAGCATTATATATTACGTGGTCCCACAACATCTTGGTGTCCAGTTGTCATATCACCTCTTTAACAATAAACATGGTCAAGAAACCTATTTTGCAAAATTCCGATTGCAGCGTTGCTTATTTGGCACGTACATAGCTCCAACTTGTCCATATAAGCATCTTCTAATTTCGGGCAAAAGAAAGACAATAATGAATCAATCAAAGCACGGGAGAGCAATCCATTCATTGTGGAAATATTATTTTAGATTAATGTACAGTCCAATAACACCGCCATCGTCATCCCAAAAATCTCATCAAGGAATTACTCGTATGCGCATAGAGCGTTTTAGAGAACCTTTCTAGAGTTCTTCGAGACCCAAAAGCTGCTTATCTGCTTATGGGTCTCATCACTACAGATGATTTTCGATGAAAATCAGGATTATTTTTGATAAATTTCAAGGAACCAATCAACGAAAATTCTTTGTTTTAACTCAACTTTAAAATCTGTACAAAACTGAGTCTTTTTTTTAAATAATGGTCGTTGTTATGGCTTTTGTGGGATGTCTAGTTAAAAAGTTCAATTACAAATCGAAAAACCTAGGTTTTCGTCAACACAACGCGCTACTGCACCAATATACTCAGTTGTTCTTAAACGGCGCACGAGGTTTTGATTCTTTACATCACTTACTTCTTCCAATACCTCAAATTTTTCCAATCAGCTTAGGCGAGAAGAAACTTCACAACCGAAAGTGCTTTAGTTTTTCGACAACGACCGCACCATTTTTGAAGTGAATTGTAACAATATAACGCGTATACTATTTTAATAGGTTTTATTTGTTTAATGGCAAAAGATTACAGCTAACCAAAATGAAACCTTTTACTGGAAATCCAAACATTTAGTCGATTTTTGTCAATATTTATGACAGAAAGCAGATAATTTGACATATTCACATAGTTTTACCAGAATTAAATAAATTAAGCTAGGTACACACATAATCCAAGTCGAAGTTTGCATTATTCCATATTCGTCAATTAAGGTTTTTTTTTTTTTTTTTTTATAATAAAATTGATGATTTCCATAACCCCATACCCGACTATGAAGGATATCTTTTAAAACTTAAGCATAAATCTAAATTTCATATGTCATAAGTTTAATTACCAAAGTAAGGCTATTATCCAAGATGACTGGCAATTTTTCTGAAAAGTATGTAATTTTCCTTATTTCAAATCAACACTATTTGAAATTTTCATTTGAAACCTTACATCCTAGACTATTGGGAAATTGTAAAACAGAAACAAAGCACTAGTTACGTGCTTTTTAATCACAATTATTATTAGATATAGCGTTTGTCTAAGTATTCTAGAGATCTCAACAAAAGAAAATTACAAGAAAAAGATAGAAATGTTTTATGGCCCCCTCCTCCTCCACCATAAACATATGAAAATGATAAAAATAAAATTCAGCAATTAAACAATTTTTTGTTTTTCTCTTAAACTTTCTTTTCTTTTCTGATGTTTAAGTAGATTCAACAAGTAGTCATAATTTCTTCCTAATTATGATGCATTAATGCAATGCATATCATGTGGAACGCATCATGGAACGGTTGGATGATGCTTCGTTAAACGAACATCTTGTTCATTAATCAAATGAAAGTGAAGAAAAAAATTCTTCATTTATTTTGTTCTTTGTTCATTTATGGTAAAACGGAATTATATTTAAACAAAACCACTAACAAAGAATAAAGGAAAATCTGATTTATTGCGTTTGAAATTTTCAAAAATTATGTGCTTGATTTAGATGAAATTAAATTTAAGTCGAATGTAATTGTGGATCGTAATTTAATATTAATGCTGTAGTTTATCTTCGTTTTTGTATAATTTTAAGATAAATTTGTATATTTTTATTTGTGTTTACAGGAATGAATTCTTTATAGAGAACCAACAGGTTCCATCGCTAGTCCTGAACTGTTTTTTCTTATTTCAGTTAAATTAAACCTTAATTTAATTTTTTCGGTAAATGAAAACATAATAATAAATTGAATCTAGTGCAATGTCATGTTTTAAATGCTTCGTTGGTCATTGAGTTTCTAGACAGGTCGTGCATCAACTATGTTCGATGTTTGTGGTGGGTCTAGTTATTTTATGTATTTTAAACCAGTAATGAACTTAGTCGCTGATGCCGTGCACACATTTCACCATGAATGACGTGCAATGGTCAGTTAATTTAATTTATGTGGTATTTCTTTGTTTTTTATCTTAATTCTTATATATTTAATTGCTATTTTTATGCATAAAATATATTTTATCCAATGAAAATAGTATACTTAATATGTTTTTGCATCAACGATATCTGTCACAGTGAAAAAGAATAAAGCAACATGCAATCGTTTTCTTCTAGTGATCATCAAAGCAATAAATTCACTCGTATAGTAGTGGGAGATAAAACTAGTTGATAAAATAAGATAAATATTATCATTTTGACAGCCATGAACTATGATATTTTAATCAAGCAATCAATTTAGTTCAAACTTTTTTTGGAAGGCATTTGATAGAGGGTTTAACGGGATTTTCCCATGACTGGGATATACATAGATATGTAGGAAATAGATTTAAGCGATGGCTGGACTCAGACCCCAATATTACAAAACGATTGAAATTACAGATTCAATAGATGGAATATTGTATTTGCATTTATTAATTCATTTTGGTAGGTTTACAATGCTTACAATTATAATTTAAGTAGAAGACGTTAAAGATAAACATAGCATTTATCTCAATTAATTAATATTAATAGGATAAAAATCAGCTAATTATATTATATGAAAAAAAAATTAAGAATAATTTAAAACAAAAATGTATTAATTAAGTGATTTTAGTAGTTACCTGAAAAATAACAACAAAAATATATAATAAAGAATAAAAACATAGTGATCTTCCGAATAACCATATAGTTTTCTATGTAACCCTAATAACAAAACAAATTATGAGACACTCTTTAGCTTAGCTTACAGCTAGAGCTAGTGGCGAATGCTCATCTTGACAAAATTATCGACATAGTTGTGTGCAAGGTAATAGAAATAAATTAGTTTTTTTTTTTTTTTTTTAATTAATTTACTATAGATAATAAGGTTTCAATTTGTACGTGATCGTAACCAAACAGCCATGACCTTACACTTTGTAGGAAAATGGACAATACTCTAAGACTTCTTATTGAGAAAGGCAATTTATTAAAAACTGAAGGTGCTACTACTGTGAAGAATCTGCGAAAGTGAATTTTGTTATAAGAAGGGATAGCTACTAAATTCATAGAATTCACTCTTAAATTGTATCGAGGATTAAATCTTATTAATAGATATCCACTTCTAATAAAAAACACCCTGAAGACTTTGAAATAGTATAGATGTCTTAAAGGAAGAACTTTTAACTCCTGAAATAAATTTAAACTATTATGAAAGCGATTTTTTTTACAAATAATTCTTATTACATGTTTTTGAAGAACAAGAAACTTATTGATTATATTTTTATAAGTCCCTCCCCAACAGGTTATTCCATACTGAATTTTAGAGTGAACAATACCAAAGTAGATCATAACAAGTATTTTTCTCGAGCAGTATAAACCAAGTATATAAAACTGTCTAGAGCAACATAGTAAATAATTTTTTAACGATAATGTATGTTCGGACAAATTCATTTTACTATCAAGTATGACACCAAGGTATTTAAAGGTATTCACAAATTCTACCTGAAAACAATGAGTTGAACAGGGCTCCCTAGAGACAAAACTATTAGATTCATTTACACTGAATTTAAATTTTTGGCAATATGAGGAATGATAAAATATATCGCAATCAACTAAGTTAGAAGATCCTGAGAGACTAAAATACATTAGTTTTGTTTTATTGCTTAATACCATTTTATTAACTGCAAACCAGCGTCTTAAGATATCCAAGTCTGAGTTAATGTCAGAAATTAAATTAACCAGAGAACTGCAACCATATGAAAAGGCCTTATCATCAGCAAATGCTGTAATTTTGCCTTTGAAATTCTGATTGAAAATAGAATTAATAAAGATCATAAAAAGCAAGGGACCCAAAACCGAACTTTGGGGAACACCAATACTAATTTCACACAAACTACTTAAACTACCATTTATTTTTACTAATTGCTTTCTATTGGATAAATAAGAATCTAGCCAATTATAAATAAATCCAGGTATTCCTGCATTTTTTAATTTTCTCAAGAAAATATTATGATCAACTAAATCAAAAGCTTTATTTAAATCAATGAAGAGTGAAGAGGAATGACTTCAGCAATCTTGAGAGCGCTTGGAAAAACACCACCGTACACACTTTTATTGAAAATATGTGAAAGTATACATCCACAATATTGTAAGCAATTTGCTTAAAGATAAAGCTGGAACAATTATCGTTGGTCACAGAACTTGATTTTTTTAGCTTTTGTATGATAAAAAGTAATTCACCAGGCAAAATAGGAACATAAAAAAGACTTTCTGTATTAACATTTATCATTAGTTAAACCTTCAATGAACAAACAGTCATTTCTGTTCCTAAATACCTCAGTAGAGATATTTTCAGCAATAGAAATGAAAAATGTATTAAAACGATTAGCAATTTCAGTAGTATCAGTTATTTGTATGTTTTCATCTTCTATAACTGAAGGCTTTTCTGATTGGTAATTACGATTTAAAAGTTTATTCACAATTTTCCATTCCCCTTTAAATAATAATTTTCCTTACAACTTTTAATTTGTTTTGTTAACTGTTTGCATACTTTCTTGTATTCTGTTTTAAAGTGATTATTATTTGGATATTTCTTACATTTTTTACCAAGTTTGTTTTTAATGCTTACTTTATTCAAAATATATCCTCTCATCCATTCCTTCAGGGGTTTATTCTTACTTTTTTTGATCATATATGTTGTACAACTATCAAGATAATTACCTAATTTTTTTTTATGAATTTATCATAAGCAAGTGAAGGATCACTTTCATTATAGACACTGTCCCAGGATTCAAATCGTAAAAACAAATTGAGTCTAGTAAAATCAATTTTCTTAACTTCACCATTTAATATAGTTACATCTTTGTTAACCACGAAGTCTACGTAATGAAGGCTAGTCATGCAATGATCAGTGATACCTAAATCGGCCAATGAGCTAACTGGTTTAACAACACGAGATAAACTATTCCTGCAGAAAATATGGTCAATACATGTTTTAGAGTTGTCAACAATTCTAGTAGGCACATTTATATAAGAATCTAGACCATAAGAAGCCAAAAACATTAAATAGTTATCCAGGTATTGGGTTTTAGAGAGAAGATCAATATTTATGTCACCCAGAAAAATCAAATTGTTAGTTTTTTCATTCATCAACAGAGTATTAAGTTCCTCAAGAAAGACATCCCTACCACCATCATGAAGCCTATAGACACAAATCAAGCAGTGTTTTTCATTATTAAAATTAAGAGTAACTTTAATTAAATCCGCAGTGACCAAATTATTACTGACAACATCACAATTAATGTATATATTTTTAACAAAAACACCCACATCACCAGCACTATAAGTATTATTACTTGTGGCAAAAAAAGTATACCCAGGAATTATAAAATTACCTTTCTCATTATCAAAGATCCGAATTTCAGTAACAAAAATAAAATCAGGCTTATTTAAACATGATTCAATATGTAGCAATAACAAATCAAAATTGGGGCTATGAAGTTCCACGCAGATATTTGTTGCCTAATTATTATGTTTCTCCTTTATAATTATTTTTTTAACGAACATTTAAAATTTCTGGCAACTAAAAAAAAGGATTTTCTATAATTGCATCTTAATAAATTTAAAAATACAATTGTACAATTTGATACTTCTTTTTATTTCCAGCCTTAGTTTTGTTCTTCGTCGGTCTGTCCAGGGTCTCACTTAAAAAAACTCTCAACACTTTTGAGCAAAAAAAGTCTTAAGAGCTGAGCATTTTATCTTAAGATTCGTATGCCAGCGCTTTTTCAATGGGTTTGAAAACCTTAATTCAAATCCGACTTCAAAATTACTCTATCACGTAAGGATTTCAAAATTCATGAAATAGTTTTTTTGATTAAATGATGATTTTCCAGATCTATAACCGATTTCTTCAATATTCAGTTAAAATATTTATAGTATTGCATAAAATGTCAGGAAAATCTTCCTAAGTTGTTAGATTTCAACAAAAAAAGGCAAAACGGATTGAAAGTAATTTTTGTTATTGTAACAAATCCGTCATCTTAACAATTCCATCATATCAAGTTCTTGAAATATATTAAAAAATAAAAAATACGGATTCGAAATCAGCACTAAAAATTAACTCTAAAACGTATTTTTTAAAACCATGAAAGTATTCAATTCAAGGTATGCTCAATACTTTATATCGAGTCAAGTCAAGGTTTATAACTAATGAGAATTTCCAGACACTAAATAACATACTTAAATAAACTCTAGAAGGCACAATTTGTACAATTCAATTTATTATTAAAGGATATGTGTAGTTTTAGCTTAGCCTTATAAAACTCATTTTTGGTTGTCTTTGGCATTTTGATTCAAAACATCTTAATCCTTTAAAATGTTTTGTTTGTAAGATATCTTTGGTGGAATTATGCGGAAAAGTAGTCTCAACGACAACACTTCCGATAACGCATACAGGCTCATCAATTTTACTGCGGTATGAAATGTTATGGTAAACAGTAGGAATTGGAGTTCCCCAGACCAATCTACCTTAAACCATATTGACCACATTGCGATCAACTTTAAGCAGCCTTCGAAGATGACGGATGACCGAACTTTCCGAAGAGCTGAAATCGACCAAGATAGCATTAAGGTTGATCTAATGTTAAACAGGGAGATAGTGGGAGAATATACAACTGCTACAATCGCAAGAGATCGAAAAATCCTTTTCCCACCACGTCACAAGTAACCTCTCACTAAGTTCTCTGCCAACAACACAATGTATCGAGGACCAGTTTCAACATTGCCAAGATGGAATCAGAGAAGCCGCCTCTAACGTGCTGGGTTTCAAACAGCCACCAACAAGAACCCCTGGTTTGATGTCGAATGTCGGAAGGCAAATGCAGCCAAACAACAGGTATGCAAAGTGGCGCTGCATAGAAGTACGAGAGCTGCTCACGAGCAAAATTCACAAGTAGGTATACATAAACCTAGCACCGAAGGCAGTAAAGACAAAAGTGGAATTATTATAGTAGAACCGCAATCAATGCCGACGATATGAAAGGACGACTTCTGCAGACTGTATAACGGCGATGACGACTGAATTCCGCTCTCAGGCAGTATGATCCATTCAATATAGACGAAGAAAGCCAATAATTCCGTCTTCTCCAATTAGACGAAGTAAACATTACCATTATCTAAACTGAAGTCTAACAAAGCCGCTGAAGCAGATGGCTAAAATGCCGAGTTTTTCAAAACAACATGATATAATTTGGTTAAGATCATGCAATACATTACCTGCAAAATATTGTCGAAAAAAAGCCGACACTCTGAATTCCACCAACTACAGAGGAATCATTCTCCTGAACATCGTCTACAAAATCTTCTCTGCCGTAATATGTGAACGTCTAAAGCCCATCGTCAACAACCAGATAGGTGCTTATGAGTGTGGACCTTTCACATGATAAGTGAAAGTCACATGACGACCGATCTTGGAAAAACCCAAGAATATCAAATTGATACCCATCATCATCGATCATCGATTTTAAGGCCGCATATGAAAGTATCTACAGGATCGAAATTATAGAGCCATGTCTAGTTTTGGTATTCCTGCCATACTCGTCCGTTTGAACAAGGTGACCATAGGGAATCAGCGCTACTTTATAAGGTTTGGAACGAAACGAAACGGGACGAAACGCCAATATACCAAATTTTGATTTACTAAAAGCCGTTAAGCTATTTTGAATTTGAAATTCAATAATCCAATAATAAGTCCAGTGTCTTCTACTTGAATGTACATAGCATATAGAATTTGTATTTAAAAGCTTTCAAACAACTTAAACGAACCATTTTAAGTCAAAACAGGCTTTGAACAAGGTAATGCGCTGTCATGTGATTTCTTTAACATCGTCCTTGAAAGAATAGTGCAGAGCTCGCACATCAACACTAGAGGTACTTTCTTTATAAAGTCTGTCCAATTACATGCATATGCGGATAACATTGAGATAATCGGAAGAACTCAGCGTGATGTCAGTAGGGATTTTGTGAATATTGAGGTAGAAAGGGCAAAAATGGGCTTCACGGTTAATGAGGGCAAAACAAAGCACATGCTGTCATCAAGAAAGGACTGAGGTAGTAATGAACTTTGTCTATATCGAAAATTTACTCTTTCTAACTTCTGTTTCTTTGTTGGATAGTAAAGCCCACTGTCGAGCAATTAAAGTCTCACTATATAAGACCCTTATCATCCCGGCTCTGCTATACGGTGCAGAAGCATGAACTATAAAAAAAACGGATGGGTCGGTTTGATAGAAAAGTTATTCACGTAATCTACGGTCCCATATGCATAGAAGGTGAGTGGAGGAGAAGATGGAACGGCTGTACGGGCTGTACAGAGACGTAGACTTAGCGAGAAAGATAAAAAGTGAGTCCCTAGTTCACACAGGACTATAATGACATGTACGTATGTAAGTGTTATTTGTGTGTCAAATTTGTTAAATCCTTTATGCGAATGCAAAACAAACTACTACTTTATATTTGGAAATTTAAATAACAAAATTCCACAATTTTGTGCAACCCTTGTTCCTGAGTGATCACATTTTCTTGTATGGTTTGAACATTTTTGTTAAACAAAAGAATCATTAAAGAGCAATCACGCCTTTCTTACTTCCTTATATTTATATACCTCGTCAAACTGTTTGTATCCATCCGAACAAAAAGAAAAAAACAAACAAATTGCCCAAAAATATATAATCAAAATAAATAGCAAAAGTTCATTTCAGCCATATCTCGGCATCAACATCATCCTGCTCACGCACACATCATCAGCACCACACATACTTTCTAAATTGGCATCCGGCAACAAAGTGACTACATAAGTATCTACATAATATCTATAGCAATTAATTTTGTCTTTCTTAAATAATTGAAGTTTCATCCTGTTGAAACACAAGACACACTATTAGGTTAGGTATCCTCTTTAAGTTGAACTCTTTATACGAGTATCTATACCCAGCTTCCTATACTTAATACAAAAAAGTATGCAACAAAGAAAACCTTTAATTTTGTTAAAAGCTTCCGATAGCGAAACAACAAATACAACATTGATGATGATGCTTAAATTGTATTGGCTCTTAGTCATCCAAATGAGCATATATTAAGGGCTATGACACCCTTATAGGAAAAAAAGGAAACATAACAGAAACCTCTATATAGTTTGATAAAAACTACTGCAATCGAGTTGGAGAAATTTTATCGATTTTTTTCTCGGAGGCTAACAATCTCATTGCAGAGCCCTTTTTTTCTTGTGTAGGTATCACCATCATCATAAACAGCAGCAAGCTGCTAGGAAAAAAGATGCCTACATAGGATGCTCACAAAAACTATATATGTATGTACCTACACATGACTTCCTGTTGCCGTTAGCTACTCCATCCAGCATGGTCATTCAATGTTGAGTTCAGGGATTTCTCCAATTCAAACAACCACATCAGCCTCATCAACCAAACAACCCAACCCCATCATACCTACCCCAAGCCCAACTGTGTTTTCTTTGTTTTTTATGAGAGTTTGATATGGATTTAGTGAGTGAGGTCGAAGGCCACCCAATGTTCAAACCACCAAAAAAGCTGAAAAAAATAGTCTTAAACTCTCTCTCCCCCTATTGTCAACTGCGCAGGTTCAGTTGTCAAAACTATGACGTCAATTTGAAAGGAGCAACTTAAATATTTTTGCGTACGAAACGCGTTGCAAAAACAAAAACCCGCAGTGTATGATGTCACTGAGAGTATCGGTATACAGTACTCACGTACACGGTCCCGTACCTGCCTACAATACATATTGTGGCGGCATTTGTTTCCGCAATATAGTCATGCACACACAATGCGTAAGTATGACTCCCTCTCCCAGATACATACATATATTTCCATTACCCTATAGTACAACAATAACAGCAACAAATCCTTTAAGCTGTGCGAAAATAAGGAGTCTGAGGTTTTGCTCCGTTCCGGAATGCTATGCCATTACCACCTTATTGTTCTAAGGGATAACCATGCCAAATTGAATTTTTTTTTGTAGGAGCCTTTAATGTTGGTTTGTGCGTATGGAACTTATACAGTACATGTATAATGTAAATACCATAACGATTTTATTAGATTCGATAAAGTGAGGGTCCTTAACCGCGTGAATGTTGTGTTGAATTTGGGTGTTTTTGGGGTGTGGGTTCGACTGGGGAAGAAAGTACAATGTATTTATCACTGCATTATGATGGAGATTGGTCAATTAGAAAAATTAAAAAATTTGAATAAAGATCAATTTAAATAGAAAAAGAGTCAAGTTTGCAAAACGATAATTTGTCGTTAAGTATTTGTTTTTTAGATGAGTAATTTTCAAGTTACGAAACGTGGAAAACATAGAACGACAAGTTCGAAACTGTTACAAAATATCTTACGAGAAATTTGTATTTTTTTTTTTTTTTTTTTTTTTTTTTTCCGCAGGAAGGTGAGAAATCTTCAGAGACACTATAAGCCCGATGCTTATAGTAGTGTCAGATTTTTACTGACTAAAACTCACCTCCCTTATCTTCTATATTATTACTACAACTAAGTCCAGCTTAACAAGTAGTTTTAGCGTCATTTTGTTCGCGTTTTGTCAGGAAGCTCCCCAACGAGAGGACCTGAAGATTCCACAAAATTCGAGTGGAGAGATTAATTTGTTTGCGCTAGATCAGAAGGTCTTGTTCGGTGCAGACGCCGAACGAACGCCTCGCTAACAGAATTTTGGATTAAGTTATTACTATGATTTCTAAGTCGTGATCTTAGCTCTGTATCAAATTTTTTAATTTCGTTTTCTACATATTTTATATTTAAATCTCTATGTAAGTCGCTATTTCTTACATACCATGGAGCATTTACTATTATTTTAAGTACTTTGTTTTGGTATGTTTGCAAAATTTGTATATTTCTTTCGTTGGTACAACCCCAAAGTTGTATACCGTACGTCCAAACTGGTTTCAGTACTTGCTTATAAATAAGAAGCTTGTTATAAACGCTTAGATTGGAATATCTTCCAATAAGCCATGTCAATTCGCGGAGTTTATTTTCGAGTTCATCGCGTTTCTTTTTTACATGAACTTTCCATTTAAGTTTCGCGTCTAGAGTCATGCCTAGATACTTCGCTTCATTAGCGTATGGAATTTGCACAGAATTTATATAAATAGGTAAGTTATATACTTTTTTATACGTAAAATTTGTGTGCGTCGATTTCGTTTCATTAAGAGCAATTCGCCATTTCCTTGTCCAATCTGAAATGCTATTTAATGCCCTTTGAAGCTTAGAGGTTGCCGTTTCTATTGAATCCGATATTGCGAGTACAGCTGTATCATCGGCAAAAGTGCCTAAAGTTGTGCCTTCTGTTTGGGGTATATCTCGGGTATAAAGAACAAACAAAATCGGTCCAAGGACGCTACCCTGGGGAACCCCAGCGTTTATTTCTTTAAACTCCGAATACTCCGTTCCTTGCTTAACTCGAAAAAATCTATTTTCTAGGTACGATTCAAGAATGTTATATATTTGCTCTGGAAAGACTTTTAATTTATATTTTAGCCCGTCATGCCAAACTTTGTCAAAAGCTTGAGAAACGTCAAGAAATGCAGTTGAGCAAATCTTTTTTTCTTCAAATGCTTTTTCAATTTCGTTAGTTATTCGGTAAAACTGATCAATTGTCGAGTGATTATTCCGGAAACCGAATTGGTGGTCGGGAATTAAACGGTTTTCTTCAATAATTGGTAGCATTCGTTTAAGAAGCAATTTTTCAAATATTTTAGATATAATTGGTAAGAGAGAAATTGGTCTATACGATTTTTTCTCATTCGGTGGCTTACCCGGTTTGGGGATCATTATTACTTCGGCGACTTTCCATTGCGTGGGTACGTAAGCAAGTCTTAAAGCAGCGTTAGTGAGCTGTAAGAGCTTAACCATTGCTTTTTTAGGCAACTCTTTGAGGACACGACCGTTAATCAGGTCGTAGCCAGGAGCTTTATTATTTTTCTGCCGTTTTATTTCCTGGACAAGTTCAGTCAAAGTAATATTCCTGATAGAAAAATTGTCCGGCGCTGGTTGGAGCTCTCCGTCATTAGTCAGAAGCTCTTGACCATCGAAAGGTTTGAACGTTTCCTCAAGGTGCTTAGCAAATAAATCCGCCTTTTCCTTATCAGTTTTTGCCCATTCAGAATTATTTTTTCGAATAGGTGCCGACATTATTTGAGGCTTTTTAATACCTTTTATCGTCTTCCAAAGAGAATAATTCGTTTTTTTGTCTGCTGTTAGGCTTTCAAGATAGGCAGAATTCTCGCTGTTTTTAAAATCTCGTAACAAATTTTTAATCTTGTTTGATAAAAAGTTGACGACACTTTTATGCTGAGGAGCACGTGATTGCTGCCATACTTTTCGAGCTTTTCGTTTTTCGCGTATCAATTCTTTTATATCTTCTGGAATTTTTTCTTCGTATTGCCTTGACTTTTTACTACAGATCGGAGTATTATTCCAAGCTGCTTCTTGAACAATATTTATAAATTTTTCTGTTTCATCTTCTAACTCAAACGGAGTTTGCAAAGAGACGTTCAGTATAACTCTATTTTCGCAATCTTCTTTGAATTTATCCCAATTTGTGTTATTATTTGTTAAAATTAGGGGCTTTTCTTTTTCGATTACGTTACTGTTTATTGTTAAGATAACGGCCGAGTGATCCGTAGAAAAATCGAAGTTATCATCTACTGTCATATATTTTCTGTTCATTCCTCTTGCGATGAAAAAGTCAACAAGATCGGGTGTTTTCGCTGTATCGGTTGGCCAATACGTTGGTTTTCCTGATGAGAAAAATTCAACGTTACATTCAATACCCGCTTTGTAGAGTTGTCTACCCTTCGTCGAAATGCAACGTGATCCCCAAAATGAATGTTTCGAATTGAAGTCGCCGCCAATAATAAATTTTGGACCTAAAGCGTTGAAAAGATCTTTAAAATCGTTTTTGTCTATCTTGGACCGAGGAGGACAGTAACTAGACGCAATATTAAAAAATACGTGTCTAACTTTTATGCTAACGGAAGTAACTTGCATTGTATCGAGCTCGATATTTATCTCAAACGAATGATTGATATTTTCTCTGATAAATACGGAAGAACCACCCCTTGCTCTTTCGGATGGATGGCATGCGTGGTAGGTGCAGGGAATTAACTTCACGGGAACTACCTTCACATGGGAACTAACTTCACCACTAGTGGGAATTAATTTCACTTTTTTTTGGTGAAGTTATTTCCCACTGAAGGCGGGAAATAATTTCATCAGAAAATTGTGTGAAGTAACTTCCCACCCACGATTGAAATATCTGGAAAAATATCAAGCGTTGAATTGGTGACGTGAAATAGTACCAAATGAAATAACACCAAATTTCAAATTTGGCCTTATTTCGTTGTTCAAAACGAAATAAAACCAATTTGGCTTTATTTTGATTTATAAAAAGAAATAAGGCCAACAAAATAATGCAAACAACGCCGAATTTTTAAAGTTCACTTTTTTACATACAAAACACGCAAAAATGGTTGATTTATTGTCTAGAATAGCTACTTTTGCTAAAAAGTTTTTTTTGAATTGATAGCACGGCGTACTAACAGCCAGGTATGTAAGGGGGGGCATGCTGCCCACCTGCAACCCCCCTGCTTGGGATCACTATAGGATTTGGGGTGGGTGAGAGTTTGGGTATATGCAAAGAACTTTTGCATTTGAGAACTAAAATCAAAGAAATTCTCAACAAAAAAAAAGCAAGTATGGCTCACAGTTATGAAAGAATCACAACGCATTCGTGTTCGTTGCATATACCCAAACTCGCACCCACCCCAAATCCTATAGTGATCCCAAGCAGGGGGGTTGCAGGGGGGCAGCATGCCCCCCCTTACATACCTAGCTGTTAGTACGCCGTGGTATCAATTCAAAAAAACTTGTTTTAGGCTCCAATTTCAATCGAGCAACAAGTATCTGTCATTTTTCAACTTCAACTTATGTTAACTTCACATGAAAGTGAAATTGATTCCCACAAAAAAGTGAAATTATCTCCCACCTTCAGTGGGAAATAACTTCACCAAAAAAAAGTGAAATTAATTCCCACTAGTGGTGAAGTTAGTTCCCATGTGAAGGTAGTTCCCGTGAAGTTAATTCCCTGCACCTGCGTGGTAAGCCGAATAACCTTTAATACTTAAATTTGAGTCTTTTTTCAAATGAGTTTCAGAGATCAAACAAATATCTATTCTTTCGTTAAGTAGAACCGTTTCTAGTTCTTCGATTTTTGCGGTAAGTCCGTTCGCGTTCCATGTTATTATTTTGAGTTGTTGGGCCAACTGATCTATGTTTACGGTAAATTTGGTGTTTTAAGAGCCGCCGACTCAAATTTGTCCAATTTCTCAAGAATAATTGTGTTAATTCTCCCTTGTTCTTCTAATCGTTCAAGTATAAGGGAAAATACATTTTGAACGGAGTCAGGTTTAATAGTTTTAGGTTTTTCGGGCGCCGTGACTTGAGCGTACGTGTTCGTCTTTTTTGTTTTTATGTTTTCTGAGGGTAAAACGTTTTCATTATTTTTCCCGTCCGTTTTACTCGACGCTTGAGTATTAGTCTTGGTTTTTAATTTTAATTCTTTGTTTTGCTTTGAGGTATTTTTTTTTAGTTTTCTTACTAAATTCTTCGCGCCTCTTTAACATTTCCTTTGCGACCTCACAGCCACGGTAATTTGCTGGATGATTACCTTTGCAATTCGCGCATGTAGCCGGAGTTTCTTTTTTAAGACGGCATACATCAGTCATGTGCTTTCCCGCGCATTTAACGCAAACGGGGTCCTTCTGACAATAAGCTGCTGTATGGTTAAAACCTTGACATCGCTTGCACTGAGGAATAAGGCGTTTGTTCTTTCTTAGTGGTTCGATTTTTACAACAATATTCATTATAGTTTTAATATTATAAACATTGTCTACATTTTCATTTTTATCGAAACTTAGAATAAAAAGCGGAAGAGCGCGTTTTATATAAGCGGTTTCGATTCCTTTTTCTCGCTTCAAAAGATTTGTTGCGTAAAGAATCTTAAATCCTTTGGTTTTTAAGTCCGAAAGGATGTCTTCTTTTGAACAAGAGGGATGAAGTCCTCTAGCTACTACACGTAAAGGTCTTTCTTCTTTAATTGAATAACTATACCATTCAATTTTTTCATCGCTGAGTTTTTTCGACAGTTTTCTATAAGAATCTGAATCATTTACGTTAATTTTCCACGTATTATTGTGAGTGGATGTAGCTTTGAAATTCTTTTGCGCCGTTTCTTTTAGAATAGGAAGAATTTTGTTATAATCCGCTTGACCAACGATGTTTATCGGTGGAGGGAGTTTCTTATTCGCAGAAAACTGATCTTTCCGTGTAGTTTTATTTGGTTTTAGCTGATTTTGAAACTTAGGCGAATGTTCAGCCTTCCGTTTTTTACAAGGTCTACTTTTTTTCAGTTTCCCGAGCAAGTTCATCTTCATCAGTTTCATATTCGTGCCGATCTCGATGTTGTGGACTTAGAGTATTTACTTTCATGTTTTCAGAAGTTTTTAACATCTTGTTCTCTTCACGAAGACTTTCGACTTCTTTTTTAAGCTCTTCGTAGAGTCTTATCATTTCGTTCAGCTTCTTTTGCAGTTCACAATTGTCCTGCTCAAAACTGTTTGTTTTCGGTGAGTCGCTTTTAGTGCCTTTTGGCACAACCGGTGGACTCTTTCTGCCGGTAACTCTCGGTACAGATGGAGGTGATCGAGGGACCTTATGCGCTTTCGCGAAAGGATTTATCAAATGCAATAAATGGCTCTCCCCAGAATCCGTAGAGCCTGCCTCCGAAGAGGATGGATTTGCCAGAGAAACTGGCTTTCCACCTGGGGTAATTAATCTATTTGTTTTTTCCATTGCATATTTTGTATACTTATGTAGTTCTCAGTATACGGAGATTGGATTTTAGTCGCCTTTTACGACAAGCATACCTTACTTCGGGTAAATTCTTAACCCCTACCCGAAGGGGGGAAATTTGTATACAAAAATCATTTATCCAACATCTTTTCAATTGCTTTACATTGTGTGTTAATAAATATGTTGGTTCAATAAATTTAAAAAAAAAAACTCTATTAAAACTTGAACTGTCAAGCTTATTACCAAATAGATATACATATAGTATTAAAAAGGAGAAAAAGTAATGAGTTTAATGGCAGCAACACAGTGCATGAGTTTTATACTAAAGCTGGTGAAAATTAAATTGACTTCAATATAAGCCCACATGTAACGTATTATCTATTTTGGGGTTTCAAAAGTATAGGGCTATAATTCGACATCTGTCAAACTAAGTTATTAAACCGATTTTTGTTTTCAGTTTAAAGTCTGACATTTACGAAAATGGATCGCTTAAATATCGCACATTTTTCACTCGGTAGGTATGTAAATAAACAGAATTGTCGTATTTGGGGTTCTGAGAATCCTCAAGTAATTAAAGAGAGGCCATTACATCCACAAAAAGTCACTGTTTGGTGCGCTCTTTGGTCCGGAGGTGTGATTGGACCTTACTTGACTGTCACCGTCAATTCGGAGCGTTATTATCAAATGATAACCGCCTTTTTTTTTGCCTGCTATTGAAGAATATGTGATTTCAACAAGACGGTGCCACATGCCACACAACTTTCTCTTTCCTTCATTCATCCCTATTCATTTTCCATTTATATTCGATTCTTTTTCCGTTCATCCTCCGTGTATTCTCCATTTACCCTCTATTCATACCGAATTCATCTTTATTCTTCCTTCATTTATCCTCCATTGCAGATAGTATGAACTTTCGAAATTCTTCAAGTCCTCTTGCAGAGTCAATTTCGAACATATTCTCAGATTAATTTGATACTGCCTTTGAAGATTTTTCGTCTGCAAGCGCCTCTTCAATTAGTAGTACCCGTGGCATGATGGTTAGTGCGTTGGACTGTCATGCCAGAGGTCTTGGGTTCGATCTCTGCCTATGCCATCTTAAGTTTTTTTCACGGGTACTGCCTCTTGCGAGGAATTGACAAATTCTCCAAGAGTAATTCTTGTCATGAAAAGTGCTTTCTCAAATTAGCCGTTCGGATTCGGCATATAAACTGTAGGTCCCCTCCATCCCTGCAATTACTCGCACACAGGAATGGTTGAGAGTTGTATATCACTAGGCCCTAGTTCTCCACGGACTGTTGCGCCACCCAATTTAAGCGCCTCTTCAATTAATTCTTCTAAAACACAAGACTACAGTCATCTTACATCAAAACGTTTTTCGATTTCTGAGGCCTCGTATGTCACGTATACAATATTTGCAAGCTTAATGAATTTATTTAATTTATTTATGTTGTAAACGGGTCTCTGAAATGTTCTAAGTTCTTACCTTAGCTTAGCGGATGCATTCAAAAAAACACTAGCAATACAAAATTAAGTCATGAAATTCTTCTCAATAAATTAAGTAAAATTGGACTTAACGGCCGTTTTGTTATGAAGATTTCGTCATATCTTAAAGATAGATATTATAGCGCCATGTTCAGAAGTAAACCTTCGTGCTAATTTGAAATGAAAATTCTGGTGTACCTCAAGGGAGTAACTTCAGTTCATTGCTGTTTATTTTATTTATTAATGATTTGCCTTCTATTTTAAACAATCCAATATCGCTAATCTATGCGTATGGTATGATGTTAACATATTTCGAATTATTAACTCCATCAAGGACTGTTAAGAGTTACAAAAATTATAAATCAATTTTGGGAATGGTGCAATAAAAATCGTTTGATATTAAATATTGACAATATTTTCTGAACTTGGTATTGTACGAGTACTAGACTCAAAATGAAAGTTTACTTAACACTAGATTCCGTCAAAAGATTTTCCAGAAAGTTCCGTGATCCATATGTTATTAAAATTTTGTATAGCTGGTTTATTGAATAGAACGATTTTATGTCCATCTATTCTTTGTCGATTGAATTTCAATCTCAGTCGGGCTAGCTTAAAAACAAATGTTTCCCTAAAATGTTTTAAGCAGATCGTACTATGGCACTAATAGTCATCTTAATTAATCCATCAATAAATTCAACAAATTCTCCATACTCTTTGACTCTACAAATGACAATTTATGTTAGTTTTAAGTTTATATTTTAGTAAATACCCGTGTTTTGTTGGAAAATCTATCCATAGTATAGTAGGATCTTACACGAATAACAAAAACAATATCCATAGTTGATATGAATAACACCGATAAAAGTTAGAGTAGAATCTTACTATGGATGGGTTTTTGACATTTATACGAGTCTCGAATGGATCTTATGTGATTTCGTTCTCAAATGTTGGTACGATTGATATTGCATTTGTATCTCGATGGCTGTGTTCGTTGAGTAGTTGTGCATTTGGAATCATGTGTGTTTTCCATTGGGGAAAAAAATCAATCTATTACTGTTGATATTATTCAGTTTTGTTAGTGAAAATGGACTAACTGGGCTTATTTTGCAAGAGAAAACAATAGAAAAGATATTTATGTTTTGCTATGTTTCTACCAAAGGTTTATCTCAGTTTAGATTTAATAAATCTTTTTGGTGTTTCCACCCCACAAGAAGATTTAAAAATGATTAAGTAAGATAGCACTTTCTAAAATGCAAATGGTATTTCCATGTTTTCTATACTATATTTTTTGTACACAAACATGCAAATAAACAGACCATAATGCATTATCTGTTAAACCAACTCCTCCATACAGGTTTTTCTTCTCAAATT
Organism: Eupeodes latifasciatus; assembly: GCA_920104205.1. Taxonomy (NCBI): domain Eukaryota; kingdom Metazoa; phylum Arthropoda; class Insecta; order Diptera; family Syrphidae; genus Eupeodes; species Eupeodes latifasciatus. Next base: position 146,390,112 of record OV049924.1, read on the forward strand.
TTGACTCGACTCCGATCTCCGACGGGAATCGAGTCAAACTAAGCTCATTTCAACTCGATTCAGGTATATAAAGAATTGAGGCGATCTTCAAGCTCGCTTCAACACCACATGTTAATGTAGTAGTCTACGAACAAACCCCCTCCTTGAAGCAATTGTTAAATGAACTTTTTTTATAGAATCTCAATTTCCAGATATTTTCTTACCATTTCCTTTTGAAAATTGTCCATTTTATTAGTTTTTTTTGCTAAGTTAATTTTAACATTTGATTTTCACAAAACTTTCTCCTATTTTTGTGTTTTTTGTATTATTATTCTGACTGATCTTCTTTCAGTTTTACCAATTTTTAAATACAAAAATCTGGCTACTGCGGATCGTTTTGTTGGCAATTTCTCACTGTACTATATATGGAATACCATAAAAACGCACTTAATATTGTAAGCTTTACGTTAGCATTTAAAGTATTAAGTAAATAAATTCTTCCTCAATTAAATTTTTCATTCCTAATTCGTTCACCTTTTGTTCATTTTGTATTCATCCTAGATTAATTATTTAGTTATCCTGCATTTATCGAATACTCTTTATACGTATGTATCTTCACGTATTCTCATACATATTCAATTATCATTATTTATTCGCAAGCATGCTTAACATAACTGTATTTAGTAAGTATGGTACTAATTTAAATTGAGATAAAACAGAATTTTTTAGTATGTATGTTTTTAAAATGTGAATTAAAATGTTTTATATAAATAAATAAATTAGGTGGCGCAATAGTCCGTTGAGAACTAGGGCCTAGTGACTTACAACTCACGACCATTCCCCTGTGCGAGGACTGTCATCAGGGATGGATTTATATTTATATATTTATATATCAACATATATTTCAAAAACAACAAAAATAATCAGGTGTTCATCTTGTACAGAATTTGACTTGAATGAAATGAAATTTAACTTTTAAAATGATCGTGTTAAATCTGTGTGACTTACGTGACCTAAAAAACTTTTCAGGCATGAGAGGTTTAAGAAAATCTACGATATCTCCCTTGATAATATGATGGCATTCCAGATAGAAGGTACTAGATATACCTACATTTTGAGGTTTTAATATACCCTTCACGATTCAACTGATTCTCTGTCACGCAAATTCATTATACTTGTACCAAGTTACTTAAATATAGAAAATTTCATAATAATCCTAAACTTTAGCTATTAAACTTAATTATTTTTTATCGGAGACTTATTTCAGTGCTTATTATTTCATTGGTTGTATAGCAAAGGACCCATGTCGAACCTATATTCTCTTCTCATGCTCCTTCTCGCCTTTATGACTGAATTTGATTTTTCAAATTATCTTTACTGCGTTGTGAAAAGAATCCTTAGAAAATACTTAAGTAATTTATTAGATGTCCCAGAGGTAGTATAAAGGATCAATGTACTCCGTGTGTCTATTTTTAAGCACACAAACCTTACCCGCAGCGATTTTAGCTGCACGAAACAAGAACTGATGGGTTCAGCTCAAGGTACAAGGACCTCCCCACATCATCACACACAACACATAATTTTCTCTCTCCCCAAAAACCAAAATATGCAGAGGGAATAGGGACTATAGATGGTGATGAAAAGGAATTCTATCTATGTATGAATGTTTTTGTGTGTATTCTCAATTGTAGGTGGGTTAATGTCTTTCTGAATTTATCTAATTTAGTTAAAGAGGCATTAAATGAAAAGGCACGCGCATAATAATTTTATTGCCATAACGTTGTAGGTAAAAGGTCCTTCAAAAAAACGAAATACAAAAATAAGAAATATTAAACCAAATGTGAAATGAAATGTTATATGTAGTTAGATTTAATGTCCTGGTGCATAAGGATATTCTTTTTGTTTTTTACGAGGAAGAAACATTTTGGTTCTTTAAAAATATCAAAGAATGTGGAATGAAGTACAACGTTAGAAGGCGTATAGAAACATGTTAGTTGGTAGGTAATAATATGCGAGAAAGAGTTATGGTTTTTTTTGGGAGGATTGTCTAGGCGTTTGGTAGCAAATACCTTATCTACATATATGTAAAGTTTTCTTGTTAATGTTTCATAATAGTAAATTAGGTCCTACACCTTCATTTAACTCAGTATCAGGACGTGACATTTCTAAGTTTGTGCGGAAGAACAAGATAAGATTTGTTTAACCAATGATGGAGAATTGTTTTCCGAAATTGTAATTTTATGAATGTGGGGTTAAATTAAAGGTTTTGGGGTTTGGAAGAAATACAATAGTATATCAAAAATGCTTGTGTTTAGGATTAAACTAACATGATATTAATTTTCCGCAGTCAATATTTTTTTTAAAAGAACTGTATAAAAAAATATGGAAAAACAAACCATAAACATTGAAGGGATATTTAATGAATTGTGATGTAAGAGCCAGGGTATACAATTTGAAATACGTACCTAAGTCAGATCCTAATCTATAAACTTATTGGAATTTTGCTCTACCAAACATTTCGATTGCTCAACAAGACTCCCTCTTTACAATGAACGAACTTTCAGTACCACTTGGAAAAATGAAAAAGTAATAAGGCTGCTTTTTCAGATGGTATTCCAATTGAATTTTACAAGAATGAACCCCTGAATTTCTTGAACTTATGTTCAAAATGTTGAATAAAATTTATGGAAATTCATTTACTGGCAAACCACAAGGTTGCGTCCTGAGTCTGTTTATATTTAAAATAATTAACCAGAAGGCGTCGCTTTTAGTGATCTACATGTTAACTTCTGATTATGATTTAGTGATTTTTTCCGATAACTCTGCTACGTTACAGATCCAAATAAATAATCTAAAACATTTGTCTCATTTATGGAGCCTTAAAATCAATTAAAACAAATCTAAGATAATGATCTTTTGGGTGCTAGATGGAGCTATTATCGAGGTTGTTAGTGAATTTAAGTACTTAGGCTTTATTATATCCTACAATTTAAGCATTAAGGCTGGTATTTAAGATATACTCGCTGTTGCAAAATCGGCTATAAATACAATACCTATAGTCACAATTCTTCGTAAATAATCTCGTGGACCCAAGATTAAAGTTAAAGGTTTTTGATTCAATAATCAATAGCTGTTTTTGCTACTGAAACAAAGTGTATCGATATCAAATACTGGAAGAAATGGAAGCTTTTCAGTAGTACTTTTGCTAACTTGAAGATGTCAACAACAGGGAAGATTGGATAAATTATTTTTATGACTTTATACCTATAGGATAGATGAACAAATAAAAGAACATATATCGAAAGAGCAAGGGAAATGGCTTCAAAACCTACCTATAATCTTTTAAATCTGGCGCTGGGGAGCACGAATTATTTTAGTGAAAACCTCTTACCCTCAGAAATGAGTTTTATTTTTGTTATTTTAAAAAATAGATTAGCCATCAATCCGATCTGGCCTAGTTTAAATCGAAATGAAAATTTCAGAATGTCATTTAGTGGCAAAAAAGAGACATGCGTCGCAAAGGTCGTGAATAATGTATTTTTCCAGCATTGCCGACCTTTTTTATGCTAGGGTGAGGGGAAGTGAAAAGTTTAATCTTTCTTTCGTCTTCACATCCATAACACAGATTAGATAAGCTGATTCCCATTCTGTTCTTGAGGGTACCCATTAAGTTGTGACTTGTTAGAATACAAATCAATAGAGATAATTGAGTTCTCGAAACCCAACAAGTTTCAAAAGCAAACCATTCGTTGCTTACATTTTTGAAAAAACTTAGGTGAATTTAAAAATTGTTTTGTTCTAGTGGCGTTTAAATGATATGTTGATCTTTTATTCCCGTCAATGTCAATATGTCCTGGGACCCAAGGAAGAGTAACCGTGTTTGATTTCTCTGAGTAAACGTAGCTCCCTACAACAATCTTCTATCAGTTTTTGACTCTGTGATTAGTATTGTTGAAGAAAAGCTCGGAAGCCGCTGCAAAAGTTTTGCTGTTTAGATAAAAAGCAAACATCTTCTCCCCTTTTAGGACCACTCTTATGGACCGATACATGGTGTTATAATGATGATTCTGTTCTATTAGAGCTACTGCTTTAAGATCTATGTAAGGCTTTGGAAAGTATGTAAAAATGTCTATGCCTACATATATTTCTTATGTTTTCCTGGACGTTTTCCATTTCTTACATTGTATTATCTGATAAATATTTCTTGCCACTAGTTTCACAAATAGATCGATTATGAAAATAATTTAGAAGGAGCATTACATCAATCAAAAACTTCAGCAATCTAGGTCACAAAACTTTCCACTATATATGCAAGGTAGAGTTTAATAATTTCTGAGAGAGATGACTAGGCTAGAAAAAAATATAATCACCTTGCTCCGTATACATGGAACACACCTAAAATTCTCATTAAATTTAAACCTAAAAGCAAGCTAGTCATTATTTTTTGTCCTAAAATGTTTTTTTTTTTTAATTCTCATATACAGCCTCTATAACCTCACTTAAAATAAAAAATAAAACATCTAAGACTCATGTTTGTAAATGAGAGAATAAACTTTTACTGCGTAAAAATAATAGAAAGAGGGTTGGCAGTTTTGTGTTGTGTTGCCCTATGTCTTTTCTTTAACAACTAGGACAAGAACACTAACACCAAAAGCATCAACTAAGGTAAAATATGTACTTACGTTACGACGACGACGACGACGACGTTTACAATAGGTGCATAGAGAAAGAGGAGAAAGGTTTTAATTAAAATGGCATCAAGAAAATAAAAAAAAGGAAGTAACTATACCTCTTAACCTCCCTCATAACATAACTAACGATGCTAATCTGATTAGAAGGAAATGCTGATAGAGTGATAGTCGATAAACATATGTATGTATGTATGTACAAGAGGGAGAAAAGCAATAAAAATGTTACCTATATTTATCTTCTGTGGCTCATGTAAAAGTGCCTTTAGACTACAAGACTGACTCATCGATTTTATAAAGAAAACCACAGGAATTTTGTTGGGTCAGATTCCGCTGTTTTGAACATTTTCGAATAGAATTTTTTTCAAGATTTTATAATTTTCTGTAAATACCTAAGTAAATTTAAATTTTCAGCAGTAACTTCTGAAAAGATAGAATAAGAAGAAAATAGCTTTAAATTTTACCTTAAATTAAATGATAAATGTTATCATGGCAATGGGCTTACCTCCTAGAATGAAATCGAAACCTGATAAGGCGGAAGCTTATGACGTCTTCTTGACAAAAATGTTTAAAGACATTTTTACTTAGACTGTGATTCACTTGAACAAATGATACTATCGTCGTACCTTCATTAGAGGAACTAGTTGTTCTGTCATTGACTATTGCTTCATATCTGGAAAATGGAATGATGTCATAAGTAATTTTGAAGTAGGAGTCGAAACGTTTTCAGATCATATGCCGCTTGGAATAGCACTTTCGTGTACAACATCGCAATCTCCAGTCAATACAAGACAGCTTAACCTTGTCCCAAAACTGATTTGGAACGATAGGAACCGAAACGTTTACCAAACAAACTTAAACAAAGAACTGGAGACGCTTGGAAATTTGGATATTCGTGCTGATATAAACACCCTTCTAGAAATGATTAAGAAAGCAAACCCGAAAAACAATCCGCAAAAAAATAAAGCATTAACTAAACAAAAATGGTTTGATGTTGAATGCATGAAAGCAAGGAAATTGTCGTTTAATTACCTCAATCTTTTAAGAACCCACAACCTACAGATTTTTAGAAAATAATATACGGATGCGAATAGGAACTTTAAACGATTATGTTATGCCAAGAGAGTTTCCTTTGAAAATTTAAATATTGCCGTTATAAATAACACCCGCTCATCTTCAGAGTTTTGGAAAGCTGTTAAGCATCTTAATGGAAAAATAAATACCATCGCTCTGGGTTTGCAGGCATCTGATCTTAGAGACTACTTCATCAGCCTTCTCAATCGCGCAACAAATGGTCTTTTGGTGCAATATGCAGCTCCCTCGATCCTTGATGAGTACTTAGATGCCCCTTTTTCGATCCAAGAAGTGAAAGAAGTTGTTGCAAACGCAAAATTAAACAAAGCCCCAGGGGATGACCGAATCCCCTTTGAATTCTTCAAACACGCCACGGAAAAATTTATCTTTCTTTTAACATCCGAATTCAACCGAATTTTCGAAAGTGCCTCTGTTCCGGAAGTTTTTCATAAGTCAATTATTTTTCCGCTTCATAAAAAAGGTAGCTACGAGGACCCAGCAAACTATAGAGGGATTTCTTTTCTTAACACCTGCGCTAAGCTATTTGCTGGACTTATTCACAACAGACTGTCGAAGTGGGTGGAGGACAAGAACATTCTATCGGAATTCCAGGCTGGTTTCAGGAAAAGTTATTCAACCATAGACCATATTTTCTCACTTCTGAACATTGCTGATCTTTATAAAAGGAAGCAGAAGAAATTATACGCTTTCTTTATAGACTTCCGTGCAGCTTTTGACTCTGTCGACCGTCAAGCTCTCTTTTACAAGCTCTCTGTATCAGGTGTGTCAAGTAAAGTTATAAACGTGCTAAGAGCGATGTACGACAACAACTTAGCTTACGTTTGGGATGGCGAGTCTATATCCGAGGAGTTTGCAACAGTAACTGGTCTTAAGCAAGGCTGTATTCTTGGCGCCCTCCTATTTATAATTTTCATAAATGATATTACTGATGAAGTGAGAGGTGGAATCACTGTAGAAGGATTGACTGTTCCAGCCCTTATGTATGCAGATGACATCGTGCTATTCTCCGAAACAGTAGATGGCATGCAGCTGATGATAAACAGGCTTGCGATATATTGCAATCGATGGAATCTGGAAGTTAATTTGCAAAAATCAAAGATGATGATTTTCAGAGGTGGGGGTGGCAGATGTTCAAGAAATGAGCAGTGGAAATATAACGGACATACAATCGACATTGTGCGCGAGTACAAATACCTAGGAGTTTTGGTAACCTCAACCCTGAATATGAGACAACATCTGGAGGGAAAATTGGCGGAGGCCAAGCGCGCAATCTCTTCGTTATGGGAAAGGTGCTTCAGAAACAGGTATGTTGAGCACAGTGCTAAACAAAAGTTGCTCCGCTCTACAGCCCTGTCAATCCTACTCTACGGAACGCAAGTTTGGGGATATTCCTCCTTTGAATCTGTGGAAAAATTCCTAAGATATTTTGTGAAAAGAATACTTCGACTACCAAAAACTACGCCAAACTACATGGTTTACCTAGAAACAGGTACACCACCTTTGATTATGGACACCCTCGCAATACACTTCAACTATATTGTAAAGCTATTTGAAATGGATGGTAATCGGATACCAAAAAAAGTTCTAAGAGCAGCTATCCAAGGAAAAGGATCAATGTTCGAAGAATGGACTAACCTCGCCGAAACATGTGGTACAACCATGAATATATCCTCAAGGGAACAACCGTCAATGCTAAGGAGAAAGTTCAATGAGATCCTCGAAAAGTTTGGAAGCATCTTGTTTGAGAGATATGCATCGGAAGCCAGCTCTTCTCTGTTTAGATGCTACTATAATCGTCTTAACTATAACCTTCAACAGAACTCGTACCTTCTAAATAAGAACTCATTAAATAAAATAAATATTATTTTTAAAGCAAGAGGAGAATTGCTAAGTCTCAACTTTGTACCCCACCGACCAGATCTGCCTTTACTGTGTAGTCTATGTAACTTGAAAGCGCGTGAAGATACATTTCATTTTATTGCAATATGTCCTGTTCTGATTGAAATTCGGTTGAGATACTTCAACAAACGCAACTTGGAAGAAGGAGAAATGCTCAGCATACTCAACGGCGACCAGGGATGGGATGGAATTTACAACTATGTTATCACAGCACTGCGTTATAGAAAAGCTATTATTGAAGAGGATTTTTAATTATATAAAATAGTAAACAAAACAAATTTTAACAATTTCTGTATTTTTTCAATGAATTCATATTATATGTCACTCTGGTAGACGGCCAAAAAGGCCATACCAATTAGGCTTTAGAAATTAATATTATGAAATGTTATTATTCTAAGAAATAAAGAAGTCAATTAAACTTAACTTAAACTATCGTCGTATCAGAAAATATCCAGTGTCAGAGGTGTTTATAAGCATTGTTGGACGAGAAGTGTCAAAAAGTCCGCAAAACAACATTTGCTTTACTGCGATTATTTAGATACTCGAAAAAAATTGGTTTAGAAGTATTTAGGCCAAATCGAATAGGACGTACAAGGCACCTTGTAAAAGGAAAAAGAAAGAATACGGTAAGCAACAATCCTCAAGGCTGTGTAAAAATTGTAAAAATGGGAACTAAATAGTTAAAACCGAATAATTAACACGAAGCTTAGAATAAACACAGTGATCACTTTGAAGAACTAACTAATTCGACCACATCTGCAGCAATATGGCATTATGCAGTTTCTGGGTTTACCAAAGAGATGCTTGATGAAATCATCACTAGGGAAGATATTGAACTAGCTTTAAAAAATCTTAAGGATGTCAAAGAAGCTGGTGCTAATGCTATTGCCCTGGAATTCTATTAATACACTACAGAACACTTCAAATAAAACCTAGCTGTGGTTTTGTATAGTAGTACCCGTGGCATGATGGTTAGTGCGTTTGACTGTCATGCCAGAGGTCTTGGGTTCGATCCCCTCCTATGTCATCTAAAGTTTTTTCACAAATTGACAAAATCTCCAAGAGTAATTCTTGTGATGAAAAGTATTTTCTCAAATTAGCCGTTCGGATTCGGCTTAAAATTGTAGGTCCCCTCCATCCCTAAAAACAGTACTCGCACACAGGAATGGTTTAGAGTTGTAAGTCACTAATCATAATCACTAGTTCTCAACGGATTGTTGCGCCACCCAATTTAGTTATTTATTTGTGGTTTTGCATAAAGAAAATAAGGGTAAGCTATTCCCCGATAAGTTTCGCCACAAAGTTATTTACCCAATTCATAAAAAAGGATCTTTATCGGGGAATATTAGTTCTTCTAAACTCTTCTCATAAAATGTTCACGACGCTCCTTCACAAGCGACTTAATGAGTGGATTGATTCAAATAGATTACTAAAAGAGTTTTAAACAGGCTTTCGGAAAGAAAGTTTATTGTCGCAAGATAAGAAAACTGTATGTGTTTCATTGATTTTAAGGCTTCCTTCGATTCGAATGACCGTGGTGTTTCATTCTATAAACTGTATAGTCTTGGAATGGCACTGCAATCTAGAAGTGTATGGAAGTGTAAACGGATCTGAGCTATCGGATTGGTTTGCAACCACTTGAGGAGTAAGACAAGGGTGTACTCTGAGTTCTAGCTTATTTGATTACTTTCCTGATAGAGTTATATTGGCGGGTGTACATATATAAGCATTACTCTTTGCTGATGATGTTTTTAAATTTGCTTCTCTTCGCAGCAATTTAAGACAGAAGTGGGTGTTATTGCATTTTGAGTCCTTTGCTCTTCTCACTTTTTATTAACGACATTGGAGACAGTGTTCCAGGGGGTGTATATTATGGTGATTTGTTTATTAAGGTGCTTTTATATGCGGATGACCTAGTCATTCTTACTGATAATCCGGTAACTCTACAACTGCAAATTAACAAACTTAACCAGTATTGTAACTCTTGGGATCTTCAAATAAATACTTCAAAGTCGAAAATTATGGTTTTTAGATCTCATAATCAAAATGTCAGAAATTACCGTTCTTGGAACCTTAATGGTGAAAGAATAGAGATAGTTAAAAAATTTAAATACTTAGGTTTTACAATAACACACAATTTAAACATAGGACCCCATATAAAAGATAAAACATCAGTTGCGAAATCGGCCATTAACTGCATTTGGTCAAGTTTTTTTAATAACAAATGTATCGAACCGATGGTAAAATTCAAAGTATTTGATGCAACAATTAAAAGTTCACTCTGTTATGCTAATGAAGTGTATGGTTACGAAGCATGTGAAGACTTTGAAATTATCCAGAGATATTTCTTCAAACGTGTTTTTAAGGTCCCCTTAAACACACCTAACTATGCAATATATGTCGAATCTGGACTACTTCCAATTTTCTTAAAAAACCTTAAGGCAAATGCGGACTATATTGTCAAAGTTTTAAAAAGATGTGATAATAATCTTCAAAGAAAAGTACTCATGATTGCACTTCAGCGTTGTTACTCGCCGTTCAAAGATTGGCAAGAATTGGCTACTAAATATAATACGACCTTGAATCTAGCCTTGAATAACTTTGGTTCATGGAAGGATGAATTCTATGACTGCATCTTAGCAATTGACGAAAAAATATTTCAAAATTCTCTGAACCGTGCTAAAGAGTCCATGTCAAGAACGATATACAGCAAACTGAATCATTGTTTGGCGGAATCTAATTATTTTCGAAAAGAATTCACAGTTAACGAAATGAGTTTATATATATTTAAGATCCGAACTGAAATGCTAGAGCTAAATTACAGACCTCATAGGGGTGATATAAATCATAATTGTAATCTTTGCAACCTTAATCAAATCGAAAACGTTTATCACTTCCTAGCAAGATGTCCAATACTCCAAGAAATTCGACGTTTATATTTTAAGAAAAGCTTTCTTTCTACAGAAGAGAGTTACTCAATTCTAAATGGTGAGTGTGGTTGGAAAGTTCTTACCAGGTTTGTTACTGAAGCTATCGCTTACAGAAATACTTATGTAAATCTTTTTTAGAATCAATCTATTATTTTGTTTTAGCTAAACTAAAAGCCCATCTTTCAGTTAATATTGAATCCCTTAATCTACCATTACTCTTTAATCGATTAAAAGTTGATAAACTTTTTTAAATTTATATACACTAGTTTAAATTTGTTCCTTTTGTTTAAAAAATGTAACTTTTGAAATATGTTTATATTGGTTTCAATTGGATTTGTTTAAAATAAAGTCTTAAACTCAAATGATATTTTTGTTAAAATATGTCTATGTTAACTGGCAAAATTATACTTACATAATGTTAAAATACTCTACACTTTTTCATTTTCAATTCTCTTGATGTGTCTAAAATTTATAAATGTAAATTTTAATGTAATAATTTTAGATATAATCGGCAGACGGCTTTTAAGCCATGCTTGTAAATCTTTTATATTAAAACATTTGTACTTTATATGTTGGAAAAATAAAGATAATAATAATAATAATAATAATAATAATAATAATAATAATAATAATAATAATAATAATAATAATAATAATAATAATAATAATAATAATAATAATAATAATAATAATAATAATAATAATAATAATAAGTATAAATAATAATACATTTGCTTTCTTGCCAGAAGCACTTCAAGTATGATTTTTGAGTCAGTATCGCAGACGATACTTCTGTATGGTGTCCAAGCTTGGGGAAGTAAGAAATTCGATTCGGTTGAAAAACTCCTTATTTATTATGTGAAAAAAAATGTTTCAGCTTCCATCAAGCTGAGATGGTCAGGAATCTCGCCTCTATTTATAAAAACTCTTAAGCTTCAAGCGAACTATTTGCTTAGAGTTCTGATGATGCCCAAATTTCGGTTAGTAAAAAAGTAGTCCTCAAAAGTATTCAAGACCGTAGTAGTTGGTATACAGAGTGGATGACATTGTCGGAAAGATTGAAATTGATATTGGATTTGAATAGTGATAATGTAGCAGCTAGTAAAACTAATTTGTATGAAATTATCTCTAAGTTTGATGAACAGTGTACAGCTGAGTATGAAGTGCAACCGGCTGAGTCATTGCTTAGGTCAACTTATAGCAAACTTTCTCATAAGCTTCCAGGAAATAACTACTGCTGCGATTCAAATAAACTGAGATGATTGTCGATGTTAGAAGCGAAATGCTCAGCTTAAATTTGTATTCCACATAGATCGGATCTACCTTTTGAATGTAGTCTATGCAACTTAAGAGAACGGGAAGATATAATTCGCTTTGTCGGAAAGTGTCCAGTACTAAGTGAAACAAGAAGATGTGTACTTGGAAGCAGGATACTATCAGATGGACAAACCCTACGTAAAAATAATGTATGTATCTATCTACCTAATTAATTTGAGGAATAGACAACAAATGATCCAAGAACACACTAAATGCTCGACTATCATCGAAGATATAAAAAAAGTAATCCAGCCGGAAGTGTTTTCCTTGAAAGCACTATTCTTTTTCTTCAATTACACACCATCTCCCATCACCCACATACACTATAAAGCTATACACAAGACAGTACAATAGAAATCTTCACATCATAAAACAAACAAAATACGGTTCTTTCTTCTAACAAGACTTTACTGTATTCCTTTCCTTTCGTTCTATCACTATTTCATCATCATCGAGAAAAAGGATCCTTAGAAGATGTATACTGTATAGATATGTAGGTATATGTAGAGGTTAAAGTTGTGGGTAATCTAGTGAATGAATCGATGACGGATTTGAAGCCTTTTTTCAGTTACTTAGAAAACGTTATTTGTAAAAGTAAAATGAACATGAAAAAATAGACAAAGTTGTTGGTTGAATGGATTATCAAATGGATTGAGTTACGTTCCTTACGTCTTATGTGAATAAATGTGCGTTTTTTAGTTTGTTGTCTTCTTCCACGCCGCCATCTTATTCGACGAAGATGCCATTTAGTCTAAAAATATGTATGCTCAAAGCTAATATTATGATTTTGTTCCTCTTATAAATGATTCAATTGAATTTCGGATCTATTCAAGTAAAATACGCAACACCAGAGACAAGAAATTCCTCTTTTATTTTCTAAAAAACAACTTTATTTGTATCTGTCGTCGCCTTCGTTGTAAGGGAAATTTTCGGAAAATCAAATTTCGTACCAAAATCAATCTTTTCTACTTTTTTTGGTAACATCGTCTAGAAGGTTCCTTTATACAGGATGCGTCAGAAAAAATTCCATACAAATGTCTTCAGGGCAACTTTCATCAAAACTTATCATGCATATTATGAAGAACCCAAGTTTCTGACGATTTTAAATCATCATAACGAATGCAATATGATATTAGTGAATAATTTCTTCACATTTATGAAATTCGACATACTGATGAAATCAATCATCATATTTATGACTCACCTTTAGTTCATCATATTGACAACTGCATTCCTTATATTTATGAGACTGGAGCGTAATCAACATACTTGTAAATCATTTCATTGCATCAACGAATGCATTCATCATACTTATGAAATGTCTTATCATTCATCATGTTTATGAAATCAATTATCGTATTTATTAAGGATTTAATAATATCATTGACGAGCACATTCATCATATACTTGAATGATTTTTTTTACAAATAAATTATCATATTGATAAATTTGATCATTAATATGATGAATCTATAGTCATTTTAATTCAGAAAAGTTTTTATTTATAAAATTAATCAACATATTTATAAATGCGATCATCAATATTATCTATTCAATCATAATATTAAAGAGTTTTTTTTTCATCATATTGATAAGTATTTCATGACGTTAAAAATTCTTCATAGTATTAATGAATGAATTCATCAAAGTTGTAAGAAAAGTTCTCAATAACATACATCATATTTATGAACGCTGTAGTCAATGTGATGAAAAATTTAAGGAGAAATTTTGTTCATCGTATTAATGAAACAAGTTGATAAATGATTTACGAGATTCATCAGTTAAAACGTTCATCATAATGACGAACTGTTGTTCATCTTAAGGTTCACTCGACTAAAATTGATAATTTTTACTTCATATCGACGACCTTTTTCATCTATATTACCCATTGATTTGGTTCAATGAAGGAAAGTCTATGAAAAATGTGTGTTATCTTTGCGTCTATGTTTGGAAAAATAGATCCGTCATCTGAATGACGTTATTCTTACAGCCCAAAAGGTTTAAAATCAATGTAAATATCAAAAAATTTGCTTCTGTTCTCTTTTCAACGTCAAATTTCTTAAGATCCTTTTTATTTCTCTGACGCACCCTGTAAAAGAGTATAGTTATATATGAAGTTATTTTTAAAATCTAGGGTGTAGGTAGATAACTCGTATATAGAATTTCTCAACAAGACATAAATCTGCCAAAACCATTATCGATTGATGTCTCGTTAAAATTTGATATGTGTGGAGTACATATCTAACCCATAAGTCACGTGGGATAAAGATTTTAACATTTAAAGGGAATCGCTGATTGAAAACAGATTTTCAGGATGAAGCCACATAAAATCAAGAGAAAATATAAAATATTAATGTGGCATTAACAGAAATGAGATTTTCATTAAACACATAAAAAGAAAAGACCCTAAATGTCTTCCCTGGGGAGCTCTTGATATTTAAATAATTATTATTCGGGTATAAGAGATTATGAATTAAACCTGGTATGCATGGTGTCATGATGATATTTTAAAAGAGAAGGCAAAATTCAAGGTTAAGTAGTATAGTCCATCAGATGGTAACTCAAGCACCCAAATTTTAATATTTTCCTTTTTGAAATGACTCAATAATTAGAAACATTGATATAATATTACTTCGGCCGTTCTCAGCTTCCATAAGAATATTATACAAACTTATGAGTTAGTAATGGAAGTAAACCAAGTCCAACAATTATTATAAGAATTAAATCATAATAAATAATTTCTAGAGTTAAAAGAAGAGATAAATGCTGTAACCGTTGAATAGTGAAGGGTTTACCAATAACAGGTTTCAATTTAGAAAGTTATTAGACTATTTTCTTTCGGAATTTAGGAAAAAGCCATTCATTAAAATGTTAACACAAAAAAATTTCAAACAATTTATACAAAAAATATTAGAAATTTTGCATCCTCTGCTTCCAAAAATGAAGAACTTTAAGGTCTTCAAGCGACACCATTCCTCCCGAAAAAGTGAAATTGGTTTTAGGCTGTTGGGACAAGTGAGTAATGTGAAGTATATAAACAGTTTACGTTGATCAATAAGAAATTTCTGCTGTTGCCCGTAGATTTGACGAAAAATCTGGGCAATTCAACCATATATTGCATTAAAACTTAAGTCTTGAGGCTTTAAAGGTTTTATGTAACACATGGACTCAAATTATTATTATTAACCAGCAGTGAGTACGAACATTTGAGGAGATTCAAACCTTTTTTTTTCTGCCACGTGAAAGATAACATCTATGCCAATGCTCCACATTCGGTTCTGGGATGAAGTTATTTAGGACATGCAGCCGCAAATGTGCGAATTGGTGATGTAAAATTTCAGCAAAAGGATATTTGGCAAAAAATGTTGTTTTCCATTGTAAATACAGGGTCCGGTGAGGTTGGGAAGATTTGAACAGGCCGTCAAGTGAGGTGGGGGAAACCGTAATGTTATGAATAAAGTTAGTGTCGACTCGTTGCGAGTTGCCATTACAGTAACCATGGAGCGTTGGTTATTGCGCATGGTAAAATAAATAAATCAGGTGACGCAACAGTCCTTTGAGAACTAGGACCTAGTGATTTACAACTCTCAACCATTCCGGTGTACAAGAATTGCAGCAAAACGACTACGGCAGACGGATGGAGTTAGCAGAAGCAATGTTTGACATCATGACGGATGACACTGTTTTTAAAATGAGCGACAAAAGGAGTTGTTAACAAATAAAACTTCCGTTATTTTGCCTCTGAAAACCCACAAGAACCCCATGAACGACATTTGAAGCCCTAAGTGAGACAATAACGCAATAAATTCTTTAAATGCTCCAGAGGAGTATGAAGAACTTCTCACAACGGGAAAGCGCAGGAGTGTTTTGAAAAAAAATGGACAGTTTTTAAGTGATGTGATTTTTAGTAATTAATATTTTGTTGTTGACAATATCTTTAGAATAAATTGATAAATAAAATTTGTGTTTTGGTGAAGAAATAAGTGTTAAAATCTTCCATACAACCCTGCAGGACCCTGTAACATGGAAATGAAACTTCTTATTGGAAAGCAAAGTAGTTGAAAAAAATCAAAACATTATAACTGGTTTGAAATAGAAAATTTGTAATGAGTTTTTAAAACTGATTTTCGGGATCACCAAAATTTATGTTTTTAAATATTTAAGAAGTGCATAAATATGGACTGGAAGACTTTTTGATAAAAGAAGTTAGAAGGATAGATCAAAAGATTAAATTAAAATTGGACGTGTATTTCATAAACCTTCTGGTTTTGAAACTTCAATTCTTCCTTTTAAGTTAGTAGATGCTTGTAAATTGTTTGACTTTATCTACACTAATATTATAAAGAGGAAAGATTTGTATTTGTGTATGTAACGAATAAACTAAAAAGTACTGGACCGATTTTAATAATTCTTTTTTCATTAGAAAAGCTACATTATCACTGAGTAACATAGGCTATATTTAGTACTAGATTACTATATAAATCTTTAGAAATTCCTATTAAAACCAACCCAAGGTGTACAAAAATTAGCCACAAAATGTCTTTCACCGCATATCCTGCGAAGAGTATTAATGATAGGACAAAAAAAATGTTTTCTAATTTAGTGATTCATGGTCGTTTTAATTAGCATGCCTATAACTTAAATATCTCTACCCGTGCGAAGCCGGGACGGGCCGCTAGTTAGTTATAAGGCCGCTAGTTAGTTCAGTCAGTGACTGAAGAGTCATAATTACAAGACCTACTTTTCGACATCCACAAACCTAAAGATCTCTTTAAATAATTGATGATCAAAAGTGGAAAACTATGATTCAAACATTTCATTAGATAAATATTTTCTCCCCCACTTAAATACTCTGTACACTTTGACTCCCTGTTCAACTTTTCTCTCATAAAACATAGAGCTCCGAAATTCGAAACTTCACAAATGATAAATGCATACAATAAATAACACCACAAATTCCTAGCTACCATTCATGTTCATTAATTTCAATAAAGAAGAAATATATATAGCTCCATGATGCCTCACATAATTATAATCATTTACCAAAAGTTTGATAATAATTTTCTAATATTTTATGATTTTGATGATTCAATGATCTAACGTCATCAAAATTAATTAGTAATTTTTTTCTTGGCCAAGAAGATAAGGCACCATCATCATGGCTTTGAGTAAAAATTATTATTTTTACATTTTATATTAAGAGAAGTATTATTGACCAACTTAGCTTATCATGCTGAGTGAGTTATAATTTATGTACCTTTATTAAGAAGAACAAAGAAATTTTTGGTAGTCAAAATCAATTACTCTTAAAGTCGGATGGTCCAACAACAGATAGCTCTTTAGACAAAGCCGATTTGTCATGGCAAAAATTTAACTCCCACAAAAATACAAATTTACATCAATCCCACTTCTGATTTAATTGCTTCAACTTCCTCTCTCTCTTTCAGTCTCTGATAACCTCTTGCTCTTGGTTCTTAGAATAAATATGTGGAATGTGTAGTCTACATCGAGGAAAGAAATGAAGAAAATTAATCAATTTAAAAATTTTTTTTTAATTTCTTGGGCAAGACGACACAAAAGTCAAGTCAAGAAACAATCAAGTTGTAGACAAGTGACTTCAACTGTTACAACATTCTCCTACTTCCTATATTGCTATATATAGAGATAGAGACTCAAGACAGCTATATAGCACTCGTACTTATATATAGATATAATGAAATGCATGCTTATCAATCGCTTTTCTCTGACAGAAGAAGGCTACAAAGCTTCCATCACAATAAAACCTACTCACGATATAATATTTTTATGGCAGCTTGAGGTCAATGGAACGCACGTCATCTTCCTCCTTCTCAGTCTCGAGAAAAAATACAAAAATCTACAATAGAGAAATTCTAATTTGTTTACAACTATAACTGTTCTTGAATTACAAAGTGGTTGTGGCATATTGATTGTGTCAGGTTTTGTGTATATGGAAGGAAAGCCAGAGAGTCTGGGGTTGGGCCCTGCCCCTGATGGGGTGGTGTGGTATATGGTATATGTGTGGAACCGATTGTGTGTGGTGATAGATTGTCTGGTCTGCCTTCTTGTGGACCATGACCAGACATATAGAAATGTGAAATGCATTTATCGACTTCCCTCGCGTCATTTAATCGTATAGGCTGTTCATGGTAGTCAAGAACTTTTACGACATTGAAGGGAGATTAGGTTTCGGAATTATTTTTAGCTTTTAAGCATTTTGCATCGATCTTTTTTCCTTCGCTCAGGGCCGACCGTACGGTTCGGTTATAGTGTTCTAAAGCTCTTAATCGCCATCAAACAAGGGACACATTCTCGCGTATAAGAACACTCCTCCTTTCCTCTCCCTCATGATGACAGAATAATTCACTTAATTATTTTCATTTATTTATGATGCAAGTCTTGAAATAGCAAAACAACGATGACGGTTCATTAATTCCCTTGTCATTGATGGAAATATGTACATAATGTTTGTGTATAGGTACGTGATGCATCAGGCAGCAAGTTACCAATACACATATCACAAATGATAGCAGGAACCAAAAGGGTTGGGCGCCATTTAACTTACATATGTCTGTATCTACTTACGTTTACGTATACATTGCAGTTAATGTGGGCCTACAAAACAAATAACATAAAACTACAACAGAAAATAAACAAAACATTTTCTTAAACCGCTGACTTGTGTTGCGCGGCGGTTGCGGCGGGGGGCGAGGGCGCTGCTGAATGAATTCGACACGCAATAACCAAAGTTGTCATGTGTATAGTCGTTGTCATTCGTTTCGTCGTATTGTGGTTAAAGCATGACTATGGATGGCACTCTCTTATACGTTCATATTAGTTGTTGTATCAATCAATAATCGTTAATTTTATTATTAATGGCGTGCGGTACAAGCATTTGGCAACATCCTTTAACTCTTGAGAAGCTCATAAGTTAAATGGTATACAACGACAATCATAAAGACGAACGGCAACGATTATTACAAGACTACGGAGGACAACGATAATGACACACGCACACATGGGAATATTCAATCAAATTTACGAGCCACTTGGCTGGTGTTTGGAATGGAATTTTATGATCCACAATAGTTAATTAGTTTCCAGATTTATTGTAAAGGAAAGTTGAAATGTTCAAGGAAGACTCTACGGGCAATGTGTTGTCGGTCGGTTTATGGGATCGTTGACTGTCAAAGTCAAAAATTTAATGAGAAAGAGAAAGTTTTGTAAAAAAAAAATAATAAAAGTTGATTTACTTTGAAGATCCAGAAGTTTGGTAGGGTCTTAAAAAATTAGGACATTTAATGATAACTGCGACAGATGCATTGCTTAAGTTTTTTCGCCTATTCACGGCTCTTCGTCTGACGGGTTAGATAAGGGAAACTGACAATCTATCCTGTATCGGATCGTGGAATCAAGATGCTCAAAATATTCGTCGCACGGGTAAAATGACCCGAATATTAAATTATTGGTCTTGCAATATACTCGTCTGACCTCGAACGAAATTGCCAATTCCGATGAAGCACACAGGACAGCCATTAATGAATATCGGCCGTATGCTTCACTATGGGGTCAAGCCGACTGCTGTGAAACACTAGTTTCGTCAGACTGAAGACTGAAATCACGCTATAAATACGCAACTAGAAGGTCGGCGTACGCAATTGTCTTAGAAAGACTACCTATCAGATAAAAAATAAATAAATTAGGTGGCGCAACAGTCCGTTGAGAACTAGGGCCTAGTGACTTACGACTTACTGTTGTCAGGGATGGAAGGGACCTAGGTCCTAGAGTTTTAAGCCGAATCCGAATGGCTAATTTGAGAAAGCACTTTTCATGAAAAGAATAAGTCTTGGAGAATTTGTCAATTCCTCACAAGAGGCAGTACCCGTGAAAAAAAAAAACTTATATGGCATAGGCAGGGATCGAACCCAAGACCTCTGGCATGACAGTCCAACGCACTTTTTTTTATTAATTTTTATTAATTTAGTCTTAAAACTATCTTAAAGCTAGACAAAAATTCATAAAACTAGCCTAATTAACCCTAATTTACAACTAACTTACTGGTCCCATACGGACACTCTAAGTTAAACAATAATACTTAATTCTAATGCCTTTCGGCCCTAAGATCTATTTAACTTCAATTCAATTTTATTTAATTTTTTATTCATAAGAAAATTAAAAAAAACTAATATCAATATCCTTTTTTATTTTTACTTAAAAACTACTTAAAATTTGGTCCTTAAATATAACTTAAAACTAACTTAAACTACCACAGTCCAACGCACTAACCAGCATGCCACGGGTACTGCCTACCTATCAGATAGCTGTTGTAAATGCTGAAGAGAAACGGCGAATTTACTGTTCCCTGTTTAAGACCATTTTTAATTAGGAATGTTGTGGTAGAAGCTAAATTACCACTTTTGAAACAAACTTTCTACCGTTAAGCATATATAGTTGAGATAAGGACCTAACCATAAAAATATATGACCATACGGTGTCGAAAGCCTTTTACAATTCAACCAGAACATTGGATATCAGAAACGAGCTTATACGCAGCATGACTTGTGTCATGACCCGCCTTGAACCCGAACTGTTTATCCGTAGTTATTGTGTTTTCCACAGCCCACTTAGTCAGAGCCTTATTGATGATTTTCTCTTAAATTTTGCTGATTCTCGAAAGAAAACTTATCGACCGAAGATTTGAAGGGTTAGGGTGTGGCATTCCGCCAGACACGATACACCAAATCGTACACATATTAGTTTTGAAAGAGATCTCAAAGAGCAAAGGTCAGAATGAGTGATGTTGAAGCTTAAAGCTTTTATAGACATAACTTGCGATGCACAACACTAAACAACGATTCAGATAAAACTGAATAGTAAAAGTTCGCACCGATTCCCATGTACACCATACCAATCGAGACACCGACACCGAAAAATCAGCCCACACACGGCACACATTTCTGCCCACCGACAAGTGTGGTGTCTATGAGCCGCTTTAGTACAAAGTTGGATCTATCATCAAGACCTTCTGAGTTTTTGTATTTTTATTGAATTAAAGATGATCTGGAGCTCGATCTTCGTTATTTACAAAGGACTTGGTCCCGTTTGCTCAAAACCCTAAGCAATAACTTTCACGCCATAAAATAATTGAAAAACTTAAAACTAATCATTTTACTCAAGATAAATGACTTGACAGAAGAATTTATAAATTATGAAAAAAGTGCACTGATTAAAGTTCAATTCAAGTCTTTTAATAAATGTCAGTATAACTATTCAAATGACTGCTAAAATAATCTCACAAATTCAAAATAAAATTCTTATAAATACAAGAACAGGCTTTTAGTAACACCTAAACCGAACTTTGGTATACATATGTACATATATGTATGTAATCGTTTTAAATGTTGATGATTTTGAGTTTATTACACATACATATGTATGTATGTATATGTGTGTATTCGTTCTATTAATGGTTTTGACATATTACGCTTTAGGAGGGGTTATGACATTTATATATTTTTAAACCACATTACACCTACCCAAAATGAAAAATGTCACAACGCCTACTAAAATAATGTTTTTTTTTTCAAAGAATCTCTTAACAAAATCTTAAATATAATTTCATGACATTTTTAAGCGATATATTTGTATGTAGATGTTTAGGAAAATACAATTTCAGAGAACTCGCTATAATTAAAATTTTGGACATTTTGTTGCTTAGTAGGGAGCAGCAGTTTTGAGTTTTTAGTATTTTACGTGTTCTGATGGCTGCCGTCCCAAATTTTTAGAAATTGACTAGTTTGCTGTATCCAGGTTCTTAGTGGGTTGAAATGACTTAATGCTTGAAAGAATGATTGCTTCCACTCTGAAGTCTAAATTTCCAATTGATTGTTAACTCGCTGTGAGGAATTTCGTGTTCTCCACCCGATGGCTTCAATGCATAGAGATGTATGGTAAGGATAAGTCGCTCTTAGACAATATTTATCTGCAAACCTGAGTCTAAGAACGCTCGACCACACAACATTGTCCGTTGTTTGCCGTGACAACAACTTTTTTCTTAAGCGAAAAGCAAATACGAGTAGTCGGGGTTGTAATTAAGCTTCTTGATTGTTGTCTGCTGTACCGAATCCTTAGCTTTCGTTGTGCGAGGCTGAGCAGTTGTTGTCTCTTAATTAGTGGCGCTCGTAGGTGTGTTGGATGGTCTCGAATTTTGTTGACTCATGTTCAAAAGCGTGTTGTTTATGTTTATCTGCGCACTTGGTGTAACTTGGTGTGTGATAGGGATTGAAACAGTTCACGCAACATCGTTCCTTCTGCGTTCTGACATCTTCAATCATATCATCATACATATCATCGTATGTAAAAATTGAATGGTTCTTATTGCTCATACCTTGCAGCTGTCGATGTTGGATGTGGCAATTTTAGATACCACCTTGGTTTTATCTTTTTGTTTTTTTCAAGAATATGAGGAATTCTTCCATTGTTGGCAATTCACGAGGGTTTTTGACGAATTGCTCATACAGTAAATGACTTTGCTTTTAAAACTGCCAATGATTCGTGAATAGCCTTTACTTCATAACTTTGCTGTGGCAAACCCAAAATTTCTGAATATAGGGCAATGAGTGGGCTTTTTGTTGCTGGACCGATCTTTGAGGGCTTTCCATGCTATGTATAGTTCTCCTCCGTCAGTTATAATGTCTTAACAGACGTTTGGCCAAAACCTTTCTCTTTAAATATATCATATTTTTGTACCAGTGGTACATCTTGATCATGTTTTATCTTGGTAAAACTGTCATAGAAGGTTTTCCGTTTTAAGTAATCGCTTTCAAACTTTAAAATTGTCGCTTCTGAAAGTTCTACTGGCAGATGGTCAGTCCTTAAACAACTTGAACTTCCCCCCAATTAAGCCCAGTTTTTCAAGACCTTCAATTCAAGTTCTATTATGAGCTTATGCCGAAACCCTACGACATCTTTACTTTTCCCCGAATTGAGTAACGTAGCTTATGTATGTCGTAGCCTTTATGTAGTGCAATATCATCAAATTCCCTATTTTAAGTTTTGAAAAGTACAATTTAAAGAGAAAAAAGACGGGAAAAATCAATGTCACTTAGAAGTTTTGATGATTCTCAAAGCTTCAATTTCAAATTGTTTATACAAACAAAAATTATTATAAACCCCTCTTAAAGCAACATTTCGCCTGGATTTCCATAATTTTTCACAAAAAAAAAAAAAAAAAAAAAAAAAAAAAAATCACTTCAAACATTTCAACAAAAGAAAACTTTGAAAGTGAAAATAAAGTTGTAATTTATTTTCAAAATGTATAGAAACCTATATTTTTACTTTTAGAAAACAGTATAGAAAGTCTGAACCTTAAGAAAAACTACCTACCTATTCATTAAAGACAAGTAGATGCATATATGAAACTATATAGAAAATATTTTCTACTCTCTGTGGTACCAAAACAAACTCAGACAAACTTTTCCCCTAATTCTATCTTTTCCTATACTATAGCTCGTCAGAGAAACTGTACTTAGTTGAAAGGGAAAAGTATCAATATTTTGTATATATGTATGTATGTAGGGACTTATCTATCTATCTAACGACCAAATACAAAACTCCGACAATGAAATGCAATTATAATCCTATATTTTAGCCAAAAAGCGAATTTGGCACTTGTTCCGTAGTCTTCTAGAAAAACTTTATATACTCGTAGAAGGCAAAGGCACAAACAGCCGCCCCTTTGGCTGTAGGACTACGAAACATCTGTTTTATGAAAGTTTATACATTTCAAATAGTATACCTACCTACATACAAGCCCTGCGGTTGCAGATACACACAGTAAGTACACACACATATCCACCCACAAACAAACACATACATACATACTCGTATAATAAAAGGAAACTTTTGAGGAACCATATACGAATTTGTATTAAAAAAAATTGGCTAAAGGCATTGGCACTTGTTTAACTTTTAGCTAAGGGTAAATAAACAAGAAAACAAGAAAAAGAAATAATAACAACAACAACAAAAGTGACACTGAAAATATAGTTGCCTATAGATAATAGGTATGTCCCTAAAATATCTCATATAAGAAAACTCTCAAGGGTCTTATACGATGATGATGTTGATCATGGTAATGGAAATATCACAACTAATATCCTCTATATACGAAGAACGCCTACGAAAAATTAATAAATACATTATTGATAGGTCCACAAGGTTATTTCTACTATAGGCGAAATGCACATATAGTCAGGTAGTTATAAGGTATACCTATTTATGTATCTAGCTTACGAGCTTGATTAATATTAATGACTTCAATTAAAAATCATACAAACTTAAGTGGGTATAGCTACAACCTAGTTATAGCTAGATCCATATATCTTTGATTACACTCTCAGGCTTCATCTGCCATCACTTTTCAGTTTCAGTTCATTTTATTGGCGGCTTTTTCACCTAAATAGAAAAACAACAACAAAATACGCAAGGATGCAGCAGATATAAACTTTATAGTACGAGTATATACATATATATGTATGTATGTATATAGTATAGAGCTCTGTATTCGTATACCGGGCCCGGGTGTAGATATTTGTATACGAAAACAATTTATTTTTATGGATGCAATGCGCATTCTCTATATAGGTAGACCATCATCATCATCAACATCCTTAAAAAACAAGCATCAAAAACATTGAGCATACATATAGGTAGATAGGTAGCATATAGCTTCAAGCCAGACAACCTGCTTCTGCTTCATCTTTACGGGTTGTGTTGTTTAGAGTATAGAGAGAAGACTCTAGAGAGTGAAATTGCATGCCAAAATATTTTTGCTTTATTTGTGTCTATCTCTCGTAAGTTGTATATCCTGGCCTGCCTCCTTGCTTGATGCATACAACTGCGACGACACTGACATCAGGGATGATGATGATGATTATTGAAGACTTGTATTTATGTATGTTGTAGCAGCATCATCATCATCATCACCATCGTTACGATACCATCAAGTGTAGCATCGACATTATGCAGCCTCCAGCAGCACCCTTTTTGGTTGGCATACAAGCGCATCTACATTCTATATACCCACTAGATATGTGTAATTTATAAGCCTCTTACTTCCACCATCTCAAACATCACTTTCGAGAAATAATCCCTCGCAGTTGGATAAATAATTAAAAAAGTGGAATGTAAACAAATCTAATTTTGGTTCGTTCGAAAATTGGGAGGACGAGCGGGGAAAATCATCATTTCAAAAACGTGCAAAGATTTGGATACATATCCCGCCACGTACCTATGTACATATATAGACGTAAAATAAAATCATAACAATTTTTACCACCTTCAATTTCAAATTTCAATCCCCATGGCAATCATCATAAGGTAAGGTATAGAAGACGTATAGTATGTGAGAGACAGCGAGGAAGGAAGAAAAGAAAAAAGAACAAAGATACACCAAAAGGAAAACTGTAACTTAACTACTGCTGGCTGCGTGCTGTAGTTGTGCTCTTGGTCTTTTCTATACGCTGAGCTTTGTGGAGAATAAATTCAGAAAAAGCTTTTTTCCGCACACAAAGAATTTTTGTGGAACGTATTTAAATCTATCATAGTTTTAAAACTATACACAATACACTATTTGAATTAAACAAAAAAAAAAGTTGGACTTAAAGTTACAACTTAGATACTCGAACAATTTTCCTCAAAACTTGTATTCTTCGAAATTGTAAACAGTTTTTCCGGGTCTATGAAATAACTCCCACGAAATAAGTCCCACTTTTAAAAACGAAATAAGTCCCACCAAAAATTGCTATTTGGAAAGTGGGAGTTATTTCGTTTTTAAAAGTGGGAATTATTTCGTCAATTTGTGGGACTTATTTCGTTACGCGTTTTTATTTTAAGTGGGACTTATTTCGTTTTGAGTGGGAATAAATTCGTTTTGTAAAGTGGGAGTTATTTCATACCCCTAAATTTATATTTTGGTGGGATTTATTTCGTTTTAAGTGGGACTTATTTCATTTTCATAATTTTGCATTTTAAGTGAATGCTTAATAATTTTTGCCGTTATTTGTTGCTCTTCACGTTGTTTCTCATTGAATTTCATAATGTTCTTTTTGTTGCTTTTAAAAAAAAATGTATTGTATTGTAGAATATGCTTTCGAAAAGATCCGTTATTTCTTGCTCTTTACGAAATGAATGGTATTGTTTCAAATTTGTTGTTAAGTGTGCTAGTTTACAAGACCTTATCATTATATTGATTAGTTCAGTAAGTGAATTTCAATAGTGAACATGAGTGTGACATACGAAATAATTGCAGGGAAGAATAACAGTAAGCTTCTTAATATTTTTTTTTTTTGAGAAACAATTATATATAGGGTGTGTAAAGTCGCCAGGCAGGCGAGGCGCCTATATCAACAACTTCTTTCAATAAAAGCACCTGTGGGTGGCTCGCTTCGCGGGTTCTCAGGATTTTAACTCCCTTTTTCGGGGTCACACCCGCTCACGCAACTCCGTTGCTCCGCTTAGGGTATGTAAAGTCGCCAGGCAGGCGCCAATATCAACAGCTTTTTTGAATAAAAGGCCATTATGGCTTTATTTCTCACTTTTTTCTTATGCAAAAAGTTTTATATTGGACATTTCGTAAAAGGGACAACCATAATTTTTTGTCCTTATCTCTCATGGTGTTGCAATTTTATTTGCCCGAAAATTACTTTTATGATAAATAAAATCAAACGAAATTAAAACAAACTTAAACAAAACGAATTTAACCACGATAGAAATATAAATAGGTAAATAATGCCGAACTGTCAAATAACAGCGGCGAAGAGGCAAAAATTGCAACAGGCAGCAAATTAAGTGCTGCCACCACGACGAGCTCAGAATGGGGTGGGTTCAGCGAATATAAAATTAATCGACGATTCGATTAATTAAGTTGCGTGAAAATGATTTGATATCACTTGATATCAAAATTATTTATTCAATTAGAAATTGCCACAGGGGCGTTCTTACATTAAGTAAGTAAAAGGGGGCCAGCAATTTTTTCCTGAAATGAAAAAAAAAAGAAACAAGGAAATTGCAAACCTTTTTCTGAAAACACCGAAAATAAAAACACCAACGAAAGAAAATACAACCACTATAAAAAGAAAAGAAACAAATGGATACTTTTTCTGACAATTATATTTATTTTAATATGCCGGAGAAACCTTACACTAGTAGGACTAAAACTCCGGATCTTTTCGAAATTAGATAAAAAAAAATTGTATGGACAATGGACCGTTAAGGTCTTAATTCCCACAAGTAAAATTTTGGGATTCCAACAAAAGAATTACAAAAATAAAACGAGCTAACACCAAAACAAAATTTCTACTTATCTTTTCAAATTTCTCCACTATGATCCCCAACTTGCTCCTTTTTCCCTTTCCTTTCCTTTTCTTTTTTTTTCTAATTTAGTTTCTCTTCCTTATTTTGTTTCACGATACTATTAACCTTTTCTGATTTTTTTCTCAATCTTTTTATTTCACTCGATCTTTGTTTCGAAATCAAAAAAAACTTTCTGTCTGATCACTTTCAATGTTTGGTAAGAATAGACGGCCAGATTCCAAGATCTGTCCTGTCTCTTCCTTTCATCTCCCGCCATTTTAGCTTTCAGCCAATATGGAGTGGCGGATTTCAATCACATCATCAACAGCCAATCGGAGATCGGCTTGTTGATCTCAACTTGTGATGAAATACTCGCGATCCTGCTTACTCGCCTTTTCCTCTCACAGCTAAATGCAAGTCATCCTGGAATTCGAAGCCCGCTGGATTCACTTCCAGGTCACGTCGATTCCAGGAGCTGCATTCAGCCACCCCCACTGACTACTTGATATCGAACAAAGACTAAGAAATTTAAGATTGAGAAAAATCTTTAACTTAACTTTTACTTTAACTTTAAGACAATCGCGCGAAAGGAAAGAAAAACAAACTAGTAACAATTTTGGATCTGTTAACTAAACCCCGAACTAAGTTACCCGAAACTTAACCGTCCATCAGTCCATACAATTTGTTTAGAGTTTTACAAATAATTAATAATTTAATAGTATAAACGTTAAACAAACAAAATTCGCAATGTAAACAAAAGAAATTAAATATGTACAAAATGAATTTTAACCAAAAAATATAAATTTACAATTTTCATAAAACTTTAAGTTGGGCCGTAGGCCATTCTCCCTTTGGAGTGACTTCTCATGAAACTTTACGTATCGACCAGACCGTCCATCTGGTTTGGTTTCACTTCCATGGAAACCATCCTTCTATCGGAATCTGAAACTAAACTTGGTATTATTTTTCCTCACGAAAATGACAGAGAGAACCATGGTCAGAAGGACTATGGCCGTCCCGCTCTCTCTCATCCTCGTGTAGAAGGATTGTGACATTTGTCAAATCGAATATAGTAAATAAAACATCAGTGACAATTGGATGCAAAATGCATCGGTTTTATCAAAAATTAAAATTAAACGTGAAAATTAAAATTAAATGTAAAAAAGAACTTGTTGCGTTTAACGCAACAATGGCTCTCCTTTTTTTGTTACTTTATACTTACTATAATAAAAAAAACTTTAAAGAAATGTGTACAAATAGGTACCGAACTTAACTACTGGAAAAACAATATTAAAAAAAATTGTTGACGTAATTACGTATGTATAAGTGTTTTTTTATATTTTTAGTAGGAAATTGGAATTCGTGTTCCATGTTTTCTAATATCACCATTACAAAATACAACTAATCCCAATGCCTCGTTAAAACTATAATACCGTCTACCATGCACTGGATCTTAAAGCCATTTATAAAGGTCGATAATTTTAATCTGATGGTCCTTCCGAAACGGTTTCCATCTTAATAATAAGAACAATTGATCTGTACTACTTAATCCATTTACGAATCCAAACGTTGTTACTAGTGGGACTTATTTCGTTTATGAAAGTGGGACTTAATTCATTTAAGAAATATATTATTCAAGGGGGAGTTATTTCATTTTGAGTGGGAGTTATTTCATTTCAAGTAAATTTTTAAATCATTTCATTTTGGTGGGACTTATTTCGTTTTCAAAAGTGGGACTTATTTCGTGGGAGTTATTTCATTTTTTTAAGCAATTTTTGGTGGGACTTATTTCGTTTTTAAAAGTGGGACTTATTTCGTGGGAGTTATTTTATAGACCCGTTTTTCCACCTTGCACCAGAGAAACAATATTCAAGTTCTATTTTTCTGGAAAGAAAATTAAGTGCTCTTACAACCAATAGGTATTAGGTACTTCAACTTTAAATAAGCTCTACAAGTCTACACTGAAAAAATGTATAGCTTTATTTCATTTAATTGGGCAGAACAAAATAAAAGAGAGTTTATCATAATCATAAATTAAATTCCTTCCGAATTTGGATATAACGAGTTATCCATATTGGGGTTTAAAAAGTATAGGGCTCGAATTCGAAATCTGTCATACTAAGTTGTTAAATCAATTTTTGTTTCCAGTTGAAAGTCTGAAATTTACGAAAATGGATCGCTTAACTATCGCACAACGCATACAAATTTTCAAAATCTTCTACAAAAATGGTAGTTCTGCCAGAGCCCACATATCGTGCTTTAAGAGCAGATTATGGATTACATAATCGTCCAACTACGCAAGCAATTGGCAAAACTATGAGGAAATTTGAAGAGGCTGGATTGGTTACAGATATTGTAAGGCTAAAGTTTCATTGTTTCGCTCGTACCACTGAAAATATCGTTGCTGTAAGTGAAAGTTTTGAAGAAGACCCGAATGTGTCGATTCCTGGTCGTTCTCAAGAATTAGGACTGTCTTTCGGCACATTATGGCGTATTTTTATTTGGATCTACACCTACATCCATAAAAAGTCCAGCTCACACAACAACTGAAGTCAGCTGACCATTCACAACGTCGCTCGTAGATACGTCGAATAGGTGCTTGATCAAAAGGCGGTGGACGGCGATTTTTCGACGAAGCACATTTCTCACTCGGTGGGTATTTCAATAATCAAAATTGTCGTATTTGGGGTTCTGAGAATGACCAAGTAATTGAAGATAGGCCATTACATCTACAAAAAGTCATTATTTGGTGCGCTCTTTGGTCCGGGTTGTGATTGGACCTTACTTCTTCGAAAACGACGATGGAACGACTGTTACCGTCAATTCGGAGCGTTATGGTCATATTACCTGCTATTAAAAAATACGACTTGAAGAAAATGTGGTTTCAACAAAACGGTGCCACATGCCACACAACTCGAGCGAATATGGCTTTATTGCAAGAGACATTTCCTGGCCGCGTAATTTCTCGTCGTAGCTTCGTCGTGGCGATATCAACTGGTGTCATGCGATTTGACACGGCTGGACTTTTTTTTGTGGGGCTACGTGAAAGACCATGTTTATGCAGATAAACCTTTAACTCTTGAGCACTTAAAAACCAACATTCGTCAAGTTATGGTTGAGATACCGCCCAGTATGTGTCAAAAAGTGGTCGAAAACTACCTCAAAAGAAGCAACAATGGATAACCCTGTATTATAAAATTTTTACGTTTACAAGTAGGTACAAACAAAAAAAGGCTGGAATTGAACATTGATAGCTTTCCATTCGTGTCCGTCTGTCGATTTTTCTAAGACTTAAATACGAGTAAAATATTAATATTAAAAATTTGTCTAAGATACAAATAATTAAGTTAATATCTTAACTATATCTTATAATCTTATAATACTTGAGTCAAATAGCATTTCTTATCAGTTTTTTGTTGTTTTTGTAGATTCTCGTGTTTTTTAAAAAAGTTGTCAATTTTATTTGAAAATACCAAACACTCAATTTTTTTTTTTGAAAGCTCTTTTGATGTTATTATCTTTTAAACAAAATTTAGTTGAAGGTGATATCTCCACTGGTTCTTTAGATAAAGCCGACGAAAAAATGTATCCCGAACTTACGCACTTTTCATTTGGATTCTAAGGACCTTGAAACGTTGATAAAAGTTAAAATTTGTAATTCGACAAATCGGACCGATTACAATTACTTTCTATGAGAAGTTAATAAATTGTTCTAATTATTGAAAATAAAGGGTTGTTAGATTTTAAGGCCCGATGTTGTATATGAACCAAAGCTAAACGTCAGGTTTTTTTCTGCATTTCATTTGGCATATCTCAATTTCAGACAAAATTCAAATTGAACCATGGAAAGATATGCAAATGGACAACGCGTTAAAGTTATTCAGGCTTATAACAAAAATGAGCTTTTAAATCAAAATGCATATCGTGTTTTTCGTGATTTTTCGGTCAAATTAATGGTACAAATGTGAGTACAATCGGAAAAATCGTGAACAAAATTTGAGCAAACCGGGTATGTAGGAGATGTGATAACACATGATAACAAGTTCAAATTGCAGAAAATATATCTGCTGTTTGGTGATAGTGTGGCTGAAGAGCCCACCACCTTAACTTATCGTCCCAACAATTGCACCTCTCAGGATCGTCGTTGATGAACATTATGCATAAAGACTTGCATTTAAACGCTAACAAGGTGCAATTCACTCAAGAACTAAAGCCTCTTGACCGCTTCAAGTGTCGTCGTTGGTATCAAGAAACGGCAACAGTTGATGACGAATTTTCGAAGAAATTCATCTTCAGTAATGAAGTCGAAAACCCGGATTATTTATAAGACTTATAGACCTAGAACCAGCAGCAAATTTTGGGAGTGGAGTGATGAATAAAATTCATGTATATGTACGTGTATGTGCACACACCATTATGTCAAATACAACCGTGGTCGGGGGTGAGCGCTCGAAAATGGTAATTTTTCCGACATGTAAATGAATTTAGGGTTTCACTCCACTCTCAAAATTTGCTGCCGGCTCTTAGACTATAACTTCATAAACACCTAGAAAAAAAAAATAACGGAAACGGTTCTTTCTCTAAAGAAAAAATAACTATGTACTTGACTACTATTGAAGTAAATAATGTAACGTAAATGCTCGTACCGTTTTATTGAAAGGATTCAAATAATTTTTAGTAATGTGTGCCACCTGATTTCTGAATTAGTTTAAATAACCTGTGGTGTATGGATTTATAGAGTGCTGTCAGATAATTGAGCGAAATTTGGGCCCAGGACCGTTTTATGGCTTCAATAATCTCTTCGGGGTGTTGGTATTGTCGTCCTCCTTCGTAGAATTTTCTTGAAGGCCATACCCACACGTTTTCCATAATGTTCAAGTCAAAAGAATATGGGGCCATGGTAATAGGTTCACATTTTATCCCCTGAATCCAGGCTCTTGTTTTCCGTGCTGTATGTATAAGTGCATTATCTTGTTGGAAAGTCCATCGTTATCCACCAAATAATTAAGAAAACTGCGGAATAGAATCGATTTTTAAGTAATTTCAGTCATTTTAGAGCTTTAAAAATTGTGATTGTTCCCCATACCATTACACCACCTCCTTTGCTGTGAATTTTTGTCAACATAAAATTCCTTTCTTAAATCATGGAAATAGCAGCTACATATATCCATCAAGCCCGTCTAAATTATTTTTTTTTTTCGGAAAAGAAGACGGTATGATAAACTCGGTTCCACCTGATGTGATTTGTTACAAAATTAAGGCGTTTGCTCATGCGTGCAGCATTCAATGGTGGTTTTTTCTTGATTTTTTGGTGTTGTACATGGTCCGCCTTCTGTATCACCTGAGCAACAGTCGATCTACTAGCATTTCAACAGCTTCTGATTTTACTAATGGAATTTGAAGCAGCTCCTCTTTTTCTGAAACGATGTGGCTTTCTTGGTTCTTCCTTTGTGGTTTTTTCCATACCACATTCTCTGGGTCCTTGAGGTAGATGTATACAACATTTGAACTTCTTCTAATTTTGCTGGCTATAAAACGGATGGTTTTGCGGAGATCCCGGTAAGTTCAAATTTGGCCTATTTCCTCCTTGGTTAGACCCTTACTTCATGATTCTATCAAATTAATACTCGTACTAAGCACCCAAGCAATCAGAGTATTTTTGTATTTGATTTAAAACATGCTAATAGGTAAATTTAGATCTTGTCCCTATTCATGTGACACAAAAGAACAAGTACTTTTTATGACCTGCTTCGGAAAAACCTTCATAAAACTTGTATTTATCAACTTAATCCAACATTTTATTTGCAATATAAACTTTTTTTTTTCCAAAAAAGCTAAAGGTTTGAAAAATATAGTCAAATAAAAAACGAAAACAAACTTGTCTCTATTCATGTGATACGAAGTGTATGTAGATTCTAAAAAATAACTATGTTTGAATTTGTAATACTTATAAAGTAAATAAAGGCTTAGAACTCATCAAACTTGCACTTTTTGACCTGGTATATTTATTAAAGAAATTTATCTAAAACGAATTAATATTTTAAACATTTTAGTCGTATCGTTAGCTTACTGCACCAGAAATATATTTTCGATACTCGAATTTCAAGCATAAACACAGCTAAACAAAAAATGTTAATTAACACAAAGCAGCACAAAGAAGCCCGAAGACCACAAGAAAGAAAGAAATGAGGAAAAACACTTTGTACTTCATAATATGACTTCCTCTATATCTCAAAACAAAACAAAAAAGTATCTGAAACTCAAAGAACCAAGTAAAACGAGAGTTTTTATTTTGTTTTATTTTTGTTTAAATTGTATCTCATGGATGCAAATGCAAACGTGCGCTTGCTTTGATATAGAATTAAAATCACATCAGTGGCAGTGGCAGAGTGGAATTCCCTCTCCCTGGCTCTCTGTTTTGATATCAAATTCTCTCTGCGTCACAATAACATCACATATATATCATAAACATAAATTCCACACTTACACCAATACAATTTGTGACACACACATAAACCAGTGTGCGAGGTGCGAGTCTTTTCTTCATTAAAAAGCTCTTTTTTATTGTTTCAGCAGGTTAATACGTTCCACAATCAATTGGGACGGGGGTCTCTTGGTCTATAGAGAGCTAGCTAGTTTGGCATTGGGCGCCATATAGCAATATAGCATCAAATACAATGACTTCAACTTGGTTTGACTATGCTGCTACAACAGCAACAGCAAAAGCAATAAGCAAACATCAAGAGCATTAGCTACGCTACAGCTACACGAGTGGAAAACTTTTTCTTGATCCTCCAGTTCCGGACGAATCGTACGCCAGTGAGGTTGGCTTATAAGCGCTTGAATTAATTAAGTTGTTTTCGTTTGTTTGTTATACTGTAGCACCTCAAATGTAAAAGTATATAGTTTCAAATACGGACAAAGTATAAATACAAATAAAAATAGAAATAAAATATAAAAAAAAAAGGAAATAAGAAATTGCCTTAGTGAAACCATAAATTAAATAAATAAACAAAACAAAAAAATTGGTGCAGACAGCCATATTTTTTGTATGAAGCATAAAATAAAAACATACATTTTATTTTACTTGTCTCTCGTCGTATTTCTCCTTCTTTGATGCTTGCAACACCCATCATTTTCGCGCAGCCTTCAGCAGCCAGCATCCACCTGAAAGGATACTTTTTGAACCTGTGTGGAATGCGAGAGTATATGCTAAATCCATAAGGAGAGAGCAAGAAAGAGAGTGAAAATAATACAAAATATAAAGATACATATTCCCCAACTAGGACGGATGCTGCTTCGACAAGCGAGAGAGAGATCCCTAAAAGATACAAAAGTATCTCAACTTTTTTTTTCTGTTAAACACCATTTTTCGCATTTCTGTTGAATCCTTCATAAATTGAAGTTTATATATTCTAAGTGCCAGGTGTGTAACTATACAAATTTTGTCCTTAAAAATAAAAGAGAAAAGTATTTCCCCAAACAAAATAAATTTATATAAAGCAACCTTTGTTTTTCGTGTCTGTCATAGTGTGTGGTGCATTTTTTGATTAAATGATTATATATTTGATGCAAATGTGTAACCAACCATAAGGAATGAAATAATAAATAAAATTTTGTGAAAAAAGAGAGAACCACAGGATATATAGAAATCTATTATAGTGTGTAAAAAATCAAATAAAAGAATTCATTATTCTAATTAAAAAATACATTTAAAATAAGATACAATAGGTATATAAAACAATATCGAGTTAAGCCTAAATACAAGATACCTTAAAGGGTATAACATAAGGATTAAGCGAGGATATCAAGAAGGATATATAAAACGAATATTTGGACAAGCATCACTACTTAACCCACACCACCACCTGTGTGATGTTATTCGGGGTAAGTACTCGCACTTTATTTTTTTACTATACAATACAAAAATTAATATTGTCCTTCCTGTTCCTGTCCCCACATAATACAAATACAATACCACTTCACCATAGAATAAGTTTCGTGGAATATTTTGTTGTATAAAAAGATCTTTATGTTGAAAATAGCGATTTAGTTAAGTGCGGTCTTATATTTCGTTGGAAATTTGTGTTGGTGTATACTCTATACCAATAGATGGGAAGGATTGAAAAAATTTAGATACTTGTACTTTTTCTTCTTCTATAATAATATTTAATGGTTTTTGGATTTGAGAATGATTGAGGATGTTTTCGTATTTATTTATGATTTTTGTTTGTTTTATTTACTTTCAACACTTTAAGGAGAAATTTCCTGTCTTATACGAGTAGCTACATAATGTGGGTGGTTTGCTCATCTGCCCTTAGGGTGATGTTTGTCTGATACTTTTTTGTTATATTTTGTGTTTCATTTTGTAGGATATTGTAGAAGGATGCCTACCAAATAATAAATTCATAGAATTTTTATAAATACAAATAAATTGGATAAAGTTGGTGAGAGCAAGTCAAATACTCATGATATGACTATGTTTGTAGGTACCTAGTTATTAATATTAAATTTTAAACAAATTCTGAAGTTTTCAATTCCATGAGGCTTAAAAATTGAACGTGTAGGAATTCGATCCCAATTTTTGTTTTCTAATTATTTATACATTAAATATACATATATACCTACAACGGGAAGCTTACAAGAATTTTTAAGAGAAGAATTTTGTGTTGGTAATGTTTTCAAAACATTGTATAAAATTTTAATGGAATATTTGCTCAAAATGAAGGTAGGTACGTAGGATATGGGAAATTTTTGTGATATACAAAAATAAACGGCACTGATGATGATGCTGGGGTTGTACTTTGTTTAAAGTTAAAATTTTGTAGATTAAGATATTAATTTTCTTAATGAATTGAAAAAAATTTTAGTTGAAAACCAATTTAGAAAATGTTTAACTTTTAACAATTTATAATATAGTAATCACTTGTTTAATTTGAAATTTTAAGAAGCTTTCTTGTTGAGTTTGGAAGTTAATAGCTAGTTATGCTAAAATAAAGGAGACGTTTTCATTATGAATATACATATATGCCTTAAGGGGGTATTCCAGTGTAGAATTTTGAAAAAATCAAAACATTTTTTTTTTATATTTCCAAAGTTTAGACATTCAAGAATATGCGTTTAAAAGGATTTTTTAATATTCCTATTATTTCACAAGTTAATTGAAGGTCATAGAAACTGTTTTGTCCTTTTAGTTTCATTTAAAGTTACTTTTGTGGCAACCTTTATACTGAATAGAGGAAGGATTTTTATATGGAGCAGGAATCGCTGATTAAAAATATGTACGTTTTCTGTATCATTCTATAAGTAAAATTGTCGAAAACTTGTCTCAAAACTTTGAACGCGTTTTTCTCGAAACTACTTTTTTCGAGCTGGCGGTAAGGATATATCGAGTTCTAATAGACCGATTTACTTCAAATTTGGAGAGGATGTTCTTTATAATGGGTGATTTTTTTGAGGTTAGGATTTCCATGCATTAGTATTTGACAGATCACGAGGGATTTCAGACATGGTGTCAAAGAGAAAGATGCTCAGTATGCTTTGACATTTCATCATGAATAGACTTACTAACGAGCAACGCTTGCAAACCATTGAATTTTATTACCAAAATCAGTGTTCGGTTCGAAATGTGTTTCGCGCTTTACGCAAATTTTATGCGTTTTTTTTTTTTAAAAAGTTCTCAAGCTCTTAAAAAATCACCCATTATATTAAACAATGTCCTCTTTTCAATGGAGGACAATAAATACATAATGGGTGATTTTTTAAGAGCTTGAGAACTTTTTAAAAAAAAAAAACGCATAAAATTTGCGTAAAGCGCGAAACACATTTCGAACCGAACACTGATTTTGATAATAAAATTCAATGATTTGCAAGCGTTGCTCGTTAGTAAGTCTATTCATGATGAAATGTCAAAGCATACTGAGCATCTTTCTCTTTGACACCATGTCTGAAATCCCGCGTGATCTGTCAAATACTAATGCATGAAAATCCTAACCTCAAAAAAATCACCCGTTACATCTCTTTATCGTGTGGGCCTTGCCCAAAAATATAACTTCTCATTTAATATTTTTAAAAAATTCGGAATTGTTGAAAAATATGCAACAAGAACATTTTTTTTCTAAACTGCTGCCATTTTGTTAAAAAAGTTTTTTTTTAACTTATCCAAGGGTGAAACAATAGTGACATCTATAATAATTAGGAATCCGTCTGGTTTTTGTTTTTCAGATCACCAGGAGGGTTGGTAGGATGCACGCCAGGACACCCTCTTTTATTTAGACCCCCCACTTTGACTGCTTGTAACTTTGTTAATTTTAATTTTTTTTTGTATTAATTTTTTTTATGTATGAACAACAAATCAATAAACAAATGATAAGAAAATTTATAGTAAAAATATTTTTTGTTTCCTTTATACAACGCTTCAAAAACCGGGCGAAATTCATGTCTCTACACTAGAATACCCCCTTAAGTTAAAACATCAAACTTAAATTTTATCAAAAAAATTTCTGAAGGAAAATATGGCCACATTAATGACTTTAAAAATACATTATGTACATATGTATGTACTATAGTATTTTTGGGAGAAAATATGTGATAATATTGATCAATTGTTTTAATGTTTCAATTTTTGCGTTTAAAAAGATTATCTATCTTAGATTAAATACCAAAGCTAAATTCGAGAAATTCAAATGCAAAATTGTAAATTTGAATATCTTAATATTATTACCTTATAAAAACTAATTTTTGTTGTTAAAAAATTCGCCGACAAAATGTTTTCTTTAAAATAAGCTGTCTTATTTAAAAATAAAAATGCAATGAATACGAGTATTATCAGGCAACATTCGTGAAGTTTGCTCTTGAAAACTCAAAAAGTTGAAGAAAAAACATTTTCCGAAATTGATTTTGCAGTCACTTCTAGAAAACAACTATCTATGAGTTATTCACATTTTCATCTTGAAACTAGTAAACATACAAATTAAACCCTTAAAAACGTTTGAACTTCAAAAAATTAACATTAAAAGTCTTTTGAAGTTGAATTTCGTTAAACACAAGTATACATTTTCTAAGGATGTCCCGACATTTTTTCTTTATATATATTATGAACAAATAATAACTCAGCTTAGAGTTAAAAATCGCTGGTTTCAATTTTTTACTTAAACAAAAATTCTAAAACATAAATGTTTTCGAGATCGTTGTGTATCAGGTATATGCACACAACACATGTTATAGATTTGCTGATATGAAAAAATCTTACAAATCTTGATTTAATGACAGAAACATTTCCGCATCGTAGCACATAAAAATTCTATATGAAATGCGTATGCGTATAGCTTTTGGTCAAAAATAGTGGAAGTTAAGGGAACCTTGTTATGCCTTTTTATTCACTTTTTCCAAAGTCCATACTTTAGTGATTGAAGGAAAATCGTAAAATATAAAATCAATGTCCAATACACTATGATCTTTAGATCTTTAATTCATTATAGTAAAGTCTTAAACGATTAATGCATTAGTTTTAATACCACAAGAGACAAAGAGCAATGTATTCAAAGTGTGGTTTTCAAAATGAAATAAAATGGCCAAGGAATTAAAAGGTTTTAAGTTTTCGTGTTTTGTTAAAAAAGTTGTCAGTTGAACTATTCTCAAAGATTTAAAAAATACCAACAATATTTTGCATTTGATGAAATGGTTTGATTTCAAAATCTATTTTTGTAAACGAAATTTTTAGTCGAAAAACTATTTTTACCAATTTTAGTCGCATTTCTTAAAAGTTTTTATTTTTCTTATATAAACAAATACAAATTGGATGAATGAAACTAATTAAAAGTCGAAACGAGATATCAAAAATCGAACATCAATTTTTAGCAAGTTTGCGTAGGTATTTTTTGTAGATTTTATTTTTTTTTTATGAAAAAACTGGTTTTTGGATTTTTATAAAAAATTTACGAAATGTCGAAAACAATATTTTTTGTGAGAAAGCCTAGTTTGAAGCATATATTTTTAATTTTTGAAAAGATATTTGAGTCGAAAATCAATTTTTACCAACTTTTATTGATTTTTTTTAGGTTTTTATTTTTTGTAAAAAAAACTGTCCATTCGATTTTTCTCAACATTTTACCAGATGTCAAAAACGTTATTCTTTATTGCACAAAATTATTTTGGAGATAAAATCATTTTTTGTGCGTAAAATATTAGAGGTGACAAATATTTTTTTTTTTACTTTTTTTGATTTATAAAAAAAACCGTTAGTTGGAATTTTTTCCAAAAATATACTAGTTAAGTATCACGTCATAATACTTGTATATACATATAATTCAAAATTTAATTCAACTAGCTAGCGTTATTGGTTCGTGAGATATTTTGGGTAAACCAAAATTTTCACCACTCAATTTTTTTGAGAGTCCTTTCTTTATCTTTCTGCATTATTATCTGTGTAAAAAAAATTATTTGAAGTCGATATCTCTACTGGTTCTTGAGCTATGGACGACGAAAAAAACGTCACGAACATACGGACGTACGGACGTACGAAAGGACGTAGACATACACACGCACGCTCATACATCTCTCTAAAAATCTTTTATTTAGACTTTTGGGGCCTTGAAACGTCGAGAAATGTCAAAATTTTCAATTCGACAAATCGGACCGATTACAATAACTTTCTATGGGAAGTTAATAATGGTTTGCCAATATGTGTTAAAAATTAGTTTAAGCAAAAGGCTTCCGCTGCTAGCTCGAATTCCAGAGGTCCATTTTTTACCACTTTTTGTATCAAGGCGTGAATCTTCTCAGGCTTATCTACTTATCAGATAGCTATTCACTTCATCAGAGCAGAGTAATAGTTGCTGAAATAGCATTCTGAAGACAAATTTTTTTTAAGGTTCCTGTACGTATTCTTGGACAATATAGAAGTTGCTCTGTAAGAATTCTGAATGTAAATTTTCTCATAAATTTGTAGCGTGACAGCTTCAAATATCATTCATTCATGGGAATGAGCTATTTCATTCCATTTATTGAATAGAGAGCCGTTTGCCTGCAGAAATCTTAACATGATAAGCTTGTGAAGAATTCTACCACTTCTTTTTATCACCTTTATCACATAATCATAGTTTGCTTTTAGATTGAGTATACGTAAAGTGGCATCACACATGAAGTGTATACTTCAATTTAATTGAGAACTCGTTCGTTTTTCTTGCGATGATTTCCATCAGGTTTTCCAAAATTTCACATCTTTAAGTCAGTTGAGTTGCACGTTTGCTACTTTTAGAGAATTTATTTCACTGCAATGTCTTGGTAGATCGTCCTTAGTAGCAAGGCTCTTATGTTTTTCATCAAGAATGCCACTAACGATATTTTTTAACTTTTAGCTTTCCTTCCATTCCATCTTGAGACCGTGAAAGGGTAGATATTTTTTTTAAAACACCGATGTTAAACTCTGGAGAAGTCTAGGTTATATTTCGCTTGGATTTATGCATTAAGAAAAATTTGTCGCTGATTTAAAATATTATATAAGGAAATGTTTTATGTCCTTTTTTGTTTAGATGTAACGTAAAATTTAGAAAATAAAATTAATTATTCGGAAGAGACTATAAATTTGAAACTTTCATCTTTGATATATGAAATGCACTCCCTTCATGGATATAATAGTCGCTTGCGATGAAAGATTTAATTTGAAATGTTTATTGAGCTTAGATATTTGTCTATTCTACTTTTTATCTTATTTCATTTTAAATACTAATATAATAAAAATTATTTTAAAGTACCTTAATCTCCCACACTTAAAGTCTTAAAAAACACAAGGTCATATCTACTCAATCAACAAATTATGTATATATTCTTTTATTAAATAAAAATTCGCAAAAAACACACCACAACCCATTTGGAAACGAAAAAATCAAAGCCTATTCAGTCACTTATAGAATTCTTCCATCCTAGAAAATTTTGTTTTATGTAAGTAATGTATTTTTGAGAGACTTAAATACTTCAACATCAATCTACAATAAGTGGTCAATCAGTACCAGTACCTACATATATTCTCCTAGCACAATACTTGTTTTAATATATTTTCAAAAGCTAAAAGATCAATAAACAATTAATTGAAAACCATACACTTATATCTCGCTACTCTCGTAATTTTTGCTAAATAATAATTACTATTTTTTCTATTTCTAAACCAAATGTAAACAATCATTCAAATTCTAAAGTAGGTAAACATTTTTAAGTTTGCAAA
The DNA here is from genome assembly GCA_920104205.1 of Eupeodes latifasciatus. Taxonomy (NCBI): domain Eukaryota; kingdom Metazoa; phylum Arthropoda; class Insecta; order Diptera; family Syrphidae; genus Eupeodes; species Eupeodes latifasciatus. Next base: position 146,431,613 of record OV049924.1, read on the forward strand.
AAATAATAAAAAGTCTCGATGAAGTGAACATGCGCGATTTAATTTTTAAATAATAAGAAATTCTAACAGAATCAGTTGAAATACTCTGTTGTTCTTGTTGAAAAAGAAAACAAATTAATAAAACAATAAAGCATCAAATTTAAGTATCTCAAGTTTTCAAGACATCAAAAATCATATAGGAACAGCTCATTCTGATTTCTTTTTCTATAGATAGATATTTACACAAATCTACAAGAAAAAGGTAATACAAAAACAATTGAGATAATAGACGCGTGTGTGCCATTATGTAGCAAGATTAAACCTCCCCTCGCCGCATCAGTCCTTTGCTTATAGCAGCTTATTTAAATTGTAATCAGAGATATTAAATTTAATATTCGTTGAATTTCACTTATAAGATGTCTAAATAAAAAAATTGTTGATGTGACATTTACACACAACATCAAACAACCCAACAAACTGCCTCCATGCTTATCACTATAAACCTAGCTTTATGACAATCTACTCGTATGTATGTATATCTATAAACAGCGAAAAGCTACGTCAATTTCGCATCAAACTAGCGCCCCATAATTTTTACAAACGACACATCCACTACATCCATCTATCTCTATATTTGAAACCAAATAAAGATTTATGACGTTTTTCGTTGTTGTTATTATTTTTTTCTGTCTTCATTCATTCAGCACCCGCCAGACATGAATTCAACGTGACCACAATAAATGAGAAAGAAAAAAAAAACAAAATGATTAAAATTCAATTTGATATAAAAAGGGAATCACTGGACTATTGCATAAGTTCCACTTAGGTTCCACACCTGCGCTGAGACACAAACAGAGGAGATTTTTTATACGACTCGCCGGCCGCCCGCGCCGCGCCACGTTACATCTTAATGACTTTTTTCATTTAAATATTCATGATGAACTGGACATGATGATTCTATTAAGTTATTTCATTTCTTAAAGAAATAAATCAAGTTTAAGGTTAAAATAAAATCTTAGCCGTCCGCAGTGCGGCGATGAATAACCCTTCCGGTCTGAATAAATATCTGAGAAATAACTATGATAAGTCAGGTGTGAATAAATTAACTCCGTGAACAGTTAATCAATATGATTGCGGAATTTCGTGCGAATTTTGTCCACTCATCGGAATTTTGTGTAATTTTTTGATTTTATCAGAAATTTGATAAAAACCAGTACCTATAAGTGAGTGATAATAAAATGGTGTGAAGGATGTACAGTACAACACCTACGTAGTTAGATGAGGGAGTTTTTTTGATTTGCTGTTTAGTATCGATGACTCTTAATTGAAAATTATTAATTTAATATTTTTAACAAATCTACTTTACTTACTCATTCATATGCAGTTTAGAAGTTAAGGTTACTCACCTGAAATTAAAGAAATAAATATAGATTTTAGAACAAATGACAACATTTTAAATTTGATCAAATATATTGGAAACATAAAAAGAAATAACTTTTAGCAAATGGGCACTCGTTTTTCGGTTTCAAATTAATATAGTGGCATTTGACACCAGGCCAAAAAAATAATGGAAACAACGCCGAATATTTCAAAATAAAGTTCACTTTTTTACATACAAAACACGCAAAAATTGTTGATTTATTGTCTAGAAAAGCTACTTTTGCTAAAAAGTTTTTTTGAATTGATAGCACGGCGCGGGCGTACTAACAGCTAGGTATGTAGGGGGGGGCATGCTGCCCCCCTGCAACCCCCCTGATGGGGTGGGGTGGGTGCGAGTTTGGGTATATGCAAAGAACTTTTGCATTTGAGCACTAAAAACAAAGAAATTCCCAACAAAAAAAAGTAGCAAGTATGGTTCACAGTTATGAAAGAATCACAACGCATTCGTGTTCTTTGCATATACCCAAACTCGCACCCACCCCAAATCCTATAGTGATCCCAAGTAGGGGGGTTGCAGGGGGCAGCATGCCCCCCTTACATACCTAGCTGTTAGTACGCTCGCCGTGCTATCAATTCAAAAAAACTTGTTTTAGGCTCCAATTTCAAAAATTTCAATCGAGCAACAAGTATGTGTCATTTTTCAACTTTTGTATGTTTTTTCCTAATTCCGCAAAATTTTAAATCGAAACAATGCCAAATTGCTATTATTTCGTTTTCTAAAGCGAAGTAAACCCAAATTGAAAATTTGGCTTTATTTCATTTGGCGTTATTTCACGTCACCGTCAATTTGTCTACACTTTCAAAAAAAATTTAATAAAAATATTTGATGGGAGATACGAAATTTGAAGTCAATATCGTTCTTTGTTCTCATAATACTTGAGTCGAAAAGCGTTTCTTATCAGTTCATTTTGTAGGTGTTTGCGTTAAAAAAAAAAAAAAAGTTGTCAATTGGAAAAAATAATATCTAAAATATCTAAGAATTAACAACAATATTTAACATTATGTTTTTAGTCGAAAACAAAAAATTTCGAAGTTAAATCCTTCATTTATTCTTGAGATATTCTAATCGAACACTAGATTGAACGCATTCTGTGAAGTTTTTTTTGCAGATTTATATTTCTTATAAATAAACCGACAGTTTAATTTTTCTAAAAATTTTAACAAATGTTTAAAACAATATTATGTGTAACATAAAGTTAGTTTAAAGGCAATATAAGTTTTAATCGATCAGCATAAGGAAGCAAGTTGGATGTATCATCCCAGGGGAGGACACGTAAGGCAGATCGAACGAAAAGACTTTGAACATTTTTAATTCAAAGTGAATGGTTCTCATAAAAGGGGGACCAAACTTGGCATGCATTTTCAAGATGGGGTCGGAAAATTCTTTTGACCATCTCTTAATAGAACCGAAAGATCTCTTAGCTTATTATTAATAATTTGGTCAAAATGGGATCTCTAATAGAATCGACTACGTTTACGGCTTCTTTAAGGAAGTAGTATAATCTATGAGATAGGATTTCTTTGCGCGAAAGGTCATTTACCTATATTTAAATCTAAGAAGTTATGCAAGCACCAAACAAAAAAGATATTCAGTTCATTTTGTAAAAGTAAGAAATCAGATGGAGTTGAGACAATTTAAAAAAAAATTCTTATCATTCGCAAACATTAGAATATCTGAGTTTTTTAATTTAAGACATCAGACATCTTTAACAGATAATATAAACGAGTAGGAGACCAAGCTGGCTACCTTGTGGGACTTTAGAAGTGGCATGTATGGGTCTGGAGACTGAGTTACTGAAGAGGACTCTATAGATTCTATTCTCAAGGTAGTAGCTTATCCAGTTTATAAAAATAGATGAAAAACCTAGGGCCTTAAGTTTGAGATAAATAATCTTATGAGATATTTTATCAAAGGCTTTGCTATATTCAGTGTATGCAACATCAACTCCATTGCCATTCACGAAGGCTGACAAAACTTTGGATACAAATTCAATTAAGTTAGTCGTAGTGCATCTTGCTTTAAAAAAAAACTATGTTGAGTGGGGGAGAGTAAGGGCTCTTGCAATGAAAATAAACGGAGTCATAAACTAAGCTTTCAAAAAGTTTTGGGAAACATGAAAGTTTAGCAATAGATCTATAATTGTTAAGTTCAGTTATATTGCCTTGTTTATGAATCGGAAATATTAATGAATCTTTCCATATTAAATTTAACTGCGATCACAAGTCACTAAAGTTTTTGAAAGTCCTTCCTTTATATTTTGATGTTATTATCTGTAAAAGAACATTTATTTTTAATCGATATATCTGACAGTTTTTAAGATATGTACATGGCCGACAAAATAACTATCACAAACGTATGTTCACATGCACACACAGACATCTCTTTAAAAACCTTTTATTTAAGTTCTAGGGGCCTTGAAACTTCGAGTAATGTCAAATTTTCAATACGACAAATCGGATCGATTACAATTACCTCTTCTGGGAAGTAAAAAAAAGTGTTACTGACGTTCGAAACTTATCGATTTCCCGATATTTTCGAATGACAACCGAGTTTTTAAGACCTTGAACTGGTTCTCAAAAAAAAAAAAAAAACGGGGCGGCATGAGATGTTTCTTGTTCGGGTAATTTTACATTTTGGCGACGACTATTTGTTTTCTTTTTCTATGAGGCTATAGAAATTACTGTGTTTACGCGAATAATCCCCAAACTCTAGACCCTTTAAACCCGTTTTTGATCAAACTGATTTGTGCGTTCACCTGTACAACTAATCGAATAGACGATTTTTTCAGTTTGGACAAGTTGGACCTTAAAAAACGACAAGAGCCAATACTCACTCAATTTGTAGTAATCATAATTTGAATGTAAACGTACCATAGTACAAGTACAAATCTTAGAAATCAATCTCAAGGTAAACCTATCATTTTTCATAAAAAAAATGTACGTATACTTTTATATGCCAATGACTACATGAATATAATTTTGTTCAAGCCAATTTAGATTACTTATTCTATTATATAATATGTAGCCGGTGTACGAAAGTTCAAGTACCTTTAATGATTTTATCCATGTCATGCCACGCACTTAATATTTAGATACTTATGTATGTATCTAATGTACTAGAAAACAGAAACAATTCTATACAAAATATAACAACATATTTGTTATACCCACCATTTTGTTATAAATAATGATTGAAATGATTTTGATTGAATAAATTATAATTCCCGGTTATTGGTTTTGATACAATTTAAATGTATAACTTAAACTGAATGAGTAGACTTCTTGTGTTTACAAAAAAGCCGGTAAAGGTAGGTGGCCAACAATACAAACAAAAGTCAATTACATATAAAGGTTTGAAAAGCGATTTGGCACCCCACACATTCTTAGTTACTATATATGACGTCAAAGACTTATCAAATTAAAGTGACATTTAAAGTTTTTGCCATATTTATAATTCAATATTGGAAACTAAAAAAAAATATGTTGATTGCTAAGAGTTTGGGTCTAAACAAACTTAAATATTTTAAAATGTTCTTTATTATTGAAAAAAAAAACTATTCTTGAAACCCTAAAGAATTTTGTTTAGTATTCTGAAACACTAGTTTTTATCTGATAATTTTGTATAAATGAAAAGCCTCGTTCTAGAAATCGAAATTAAAAACGAATCAATGGGCTTTAGTTTCGATCGATTTTAAGAAGATTCGTGTGGAATTAAATTTGTTCACATTAATCACATTTCGAGTGAAATCAAATGGTAACTATTTTTGAAATTTGTTTGGCATCAGTATAAAAATAAACGTTTTTTAAAAATGTTCCCAAAATGTTTCAAAATTTCGCCTGGTAATTTGTTGGTTTAGTTCCCTAAATTTTATTTTCATTTCACTGTGTTTCTGATCGAGAAAAAATTTTATTGTAAACGAAAATTATGACAGCAAACTACATTAACCATCAGAAAATACAATCCAAGGGAATATAATACTATTTCCAAGATGTCTTATGTCGATAATATTGGAAGCTGAGTTTCGTTGATTCACATTGTCTTTTGTTTATTGCCAAACCTAAGCGTCAATAAATTGACATCTGCCAAAATAAGTTAAAAATGTATGTGATGGAATTTTAAATAACATGAAGTCTTTTCACATTTTTGCATTCAAAAATTTTAATTTTTTCAAATTTCTAATAACTATACGCATTTAAACAAAATTAACATATTTTATTATTCTTCTATTTACTTAGTCCATTTTTAATTCTGTTATAGTGACAATATTCATATATATTGACAGTATGTACAGTACATGCCACGTATTATATTTGAATTTTATAGAAAATACGCGGTAGGATTTGTTATAACAAGCATTCATAACAGAAAGTTAATTAATTTAATTATTTATTATAATTTATCATAGCTTGTAGAAAACCTGAGCCTAGTGACATACAACTTCCAACCATTCTCTTGTGCTATAAGGAATGGAGGGGGCCAACAGATTTTATGAAATATTCGAAAAACTAATTTGATAAGCACTTTCTGATGCTAAGAATTATTTTACTGATAAAACATTTAGCAAAACATGACCCAAACAAATTATTCTACTAATTTTGTTGAAGCTGTTTAGGACGGATGTGCAACTTTCTTGGTTTTCTTATCATAAAGAATATGTTTAAAATCATACACAATAGACTTGGGAATTTTCTTTGTTCAGGAAACGATGTAAACGAATAAATTAGTCATAGTATAAATTAGTTGCATTAATCCACTCCTGGTGTGGGTTATTGTTTGTTTGTTTGTTTTTTCACTTTTATACCTATTCCTAAACTAGATCTATAGGTGTTTAAGAAAGGGAAAATATTTATTCATATGTTAACCCGATGACGTTTGATTCTTATTTTGATAAACAAAAGTGACGTCTTTGGAAGAGTTATTGTACAAAAAGACTGTCGTTGTTTTATGCCAATTAAGCAAACATATAGGCTACTTCAAAAAGCATTTGATAATTTATTAATAATTTTAAATTGATGCGGTAAGAAATGTGTTTGGTTTGGAATTGGAATTGTTTCAATATTAGTTCTCTTACATCTTGTATATAATTTTAAAGAGTCTTTGGCTAAGATTTCAAACATACCTCAATGGAACGTATTCTTTCCGTCTGACTTTAAGCACAATAGGTAAGGGTTTCATGGGCCAGAAATAAAGCCTTATTTATCGTTTCTGGATCAAATTTTGTTGACGCTTACGATAATTTTAAGGAAAGAGATCGGTCTTTTCAGTTTTTAAAGTTAGGTACAATTTTACAGATTTTTCCAAACAGTTGTGATCGAAACTTTTATCAACCTGAAATCCTTAAAAATATCGTCAACATAAGAACTATGACACTGCTCCAAGCCTGAATTTTAAGGTTAATTAACTTATTTACAATACACAAATTCAAAATGCTGAATTCATCTAATTCTAAAAGACATGCAGAATGTGTGTGAAAAAATCTCGGAATTTTACTTCTATTTTATCTGATAATAATTGAAAACATACAAAGAATTCCAAATCGAAGAACATTATTCTAAAATTGACCTTAAACAGCAAAAATATAAAGATCTTAAGGTAAAATGCTCAGAGAAGTCTTTCTCGCATTTCTAGAAATAAATCCAAGTATTGAGCTTGGCCTTAGAAGTGATGTAGTCAATGGTGTTAGAAAAAGAGACGTTTAAATTAAACATCACACCTTAATAATTATTTTCAGCAACTTTGGATAGACAAGATCCATGTACATCGTAAAAATATAGGATCCGAGACCTACCACGGTAAATCATCATACTATGACATTTAGATACATTCAAATGCAGGTCATTATTAGTACACCAAACAGATACTTTATGAAGATCGTTCTGCAAGTTAATATAGTCTAAAATAGATTTTATAAGGAAGAATAATTTAAGTTCATCAGCATTCAATAGAAGACAAAAACTATTGATGAAAACACTTGGAATACCATTGATAAACAAAAGAAAAAGAAGGGGTTCTAAATGTCTGCCCTGTGAAACACTTGAATTTACCACAACGGGGTTCAAAATATAGTTATTAATTCAACCAGTAAGATGGGATTGGAACGTTTTTTAAAAGTTAAATAAAATTCTAATTTATGATGTTTGGCAATTAATAATGAGTGATCAACCCTACATAGGGGAGATAATTTCTTTCACTAAAAAAAAACAAGCTTATTATAAACAATTATTTCGAAAAGTCTGGTAATCAGAGATAATTAACAAATAAGGCGATGGTTCATAACTTCATTTTTAAATCCAGATTTAAGAACAGGGCTAAAACATAAGAATATTTTCATTGTCTTAAAAAGTCTTCTTTGCTATCTTCTTGGTTTAAATACAGAAGGAAACAAATCAGCAAAGAAATTACAGATAGTTATCGGATCACTAGAATAAGGAATTCCAGTAGAATATTTCTTGTTGTTAATAAACCTTCATAAAAATTTGCTATTTTTTAAAGCTTAGATTCAATACTTAATAGGAATTGATTATAAAGAAATTTGTTGATCAAATTAAATTGTAAACTACAAAGAAGGTAGTTTACATACAAAACATTATTATCCCTGGAATTGCGATACAGTTTAAAATATTGAAATAATTTTTCTTACAGAATTTATTCCTTAATCAAATTAAATTCCAATGACATAAATTAATGCAAAGAATTGTATCTTAAGGCACTAAAATTAATCAATAAAAAAGTATGATCAATTGTACGGTCAATATTTTTAAGTTTAAACCTTCCCTAAATTTATTTCAATCAGATACCAAACCGCTATGGAATTTAGGAGTATTTCGAGTTACTATCTTAAAACTGATTTTTAATATTGCAGTTTTCATTATTTCAAAACAATAACATTCCTCCTTCATATCTTTTTAAACAAAAAAAAACGATAACACACAAAACCAAAACGAACAAAATCATCAAACAAAAATTTACTATTGTGCAAAGAGGCCTCTTTTATTTTCTTATCATTTCTTCGCTTTACTCATTTGTGTTTGTTTTTTATTGTTTTAAGAAGCAAACAAACTTACTCAAGAAGTTATAATCAAGAAGTCACCATTACAGTATTTTTTTGTTTATTTCTTTCTTAATCATCAAAGCGGTCGGTCTTATCTTTCAAATATTACGTCCTCATTATTGCGTATACCCAATAAGATAAAGAAAAATAAAATCTAAGTGGGTCTATAAATTGATAACCGTCTGTGTACACCTTTAAAAATGTCATCATAGGGAACCAACTAATAACAAAACAAAAAAAAAACTAAATATATTTAATATATTTATATTATTATGGTAACCTTGAAAATAATAACAATAATATTTCACTTTCAATTTATTATAGTCAAATTGATCGATTGATTGATTTCTATTTAGGGGAAAGTCTTTGTAATTTAATTAATATGAAATTGGGCCATTTAATAAATCTACATACAATACATGTTTGTATATTTTATTTTTATAACTTTGCCAATGACCATCGATGAAAGTCTAGATTATAATGAAAAATAGAAATAGGCTGTGTGATACACAGTGTTAAATTTGCATAATAAATCAATGCCATTCAAAAGAAATAAAAACAAAACAAAATACAATAACCAAAAATTGATTTGGAAGGTCATTTCTTATTTTATTTGAATTGAAATCTTACGATCCACACGATCTAATTAGGTATCTGAAGCTTCTTAGAGATCTCATCGATGCTTAAATATATTCTTTGGACTTCATAGCTTTCTCAAAAATGCTATTCAAAATTAATTAATTAATTATAAACGTACAATTATCATTATTAGCAGCAACAACAACAACAATAATTTATCAATATCAATACCACAAAACTGTATTTATTTAGTTTATAGCTGGGAATGCAAATTAAGTGAAACTATACTGTCGTCGTCGCACAAATTAAACAACAGGTTAAGATAAAAGCAAACTTTTTGAATTGGCAAAAACCGTTTTACATTTGCATTTTGTATGCGAACAAAAATGAATATTTATTAATTACTATATTTAACTAAGGAATTGTGTAAAATTACGTTCCACAAGTAGTAGAATTGATTGTTTTGTGGTTAGTTTTTGAAATTGTAAACATGTAAACATTGTAAGCTTTGGTTTTGTTTAGGTTTAATCAATTAAATATCTTTGCAAAACTTGATGATTTACAATCAGCTGCAGGAGCGCCACCTAGAGTGTGATTATAATACAATTAATATTTATTGTGTCATTATGATAATTGTATGTGATGAAATCGTAAATAGAAATAGATACGAAAAAAGATGCAGCTGCCTTGAAAATCTAACATTGAATTGAAGTTGTAATTAAATATGAGGATTAAGTTTGTTATAAAGTACAAAAAAAAACAAATACAGCAAATAAAACAAATAAAACAAACAACACAAAGTTTGTTTAAAATTGACAAATACATATTTTTTGTTATGTTAAGATAGGATTTCCTTATTGGAAAATTTTTCACATTTTGTTTAGGTTGTAATAAATTAAGTGCAGATGTCAAACTATATGACATTAAATTGCTTTGTTTTGTTTAGTTATTCTTTTTAAGCTTGTTTTGGATTTAAAATTGGATTTACATTTTTTCATTTGCTATCACTGCTGCTGCTTCTGGTATTACCTAACTCTGTGGATACGCGGTGTGTACGAATTTATTTGTTTAGTTTTGTTTTTTTACTTTTTAATTTACTTAAATTTAATGAAGCAATGCAGTTTAAATGTGCATTGGAAAAAAGCACGTGCTTTAAAAACGTGCGTCATAATTTAAATGCAACTAATCGTTTTTAGATACTCGCGTAGATATATAAATTCTGACATGACTGCGACGCGAGAATGCTCTATAGTGGGGAAAAAATATAATAATACAGATTTATTCATTTGTTCTTGTTTTATTTAGGTCTTTCCCTGCCTACCTTGATGGCAAGGCGTGTGAAATGTGATTTTTTTGTAATACACATTCAATGTGATGGGAAAAATTTAGATAGCGAAGGTTTTCAAAATTATTGCTGGTTGTAGGTATATTTAAGTTAATTTTATGGACTTTTAGATTTTTTATATGGGAAGCGAGAACAAAACTTTTCCATTGCAATTTAAAATCTTATGCAAACAGTTTTGATGTTCATCTTACATCAAGCTAAACTGACAGACCTTGAATAACTTTTGGTCATGATTGAATTAGTAATAAACAAATTTGAATTTTTTGTAGCATTGTTTTGACGTATTTTAGAAGTTAAAATATTTAAAATTATTTTGTATAGCAGTTGAGGATGTTTGGACATTTGAAAAGCTTAAATGAGTAATTGTGGAACGTATTTTATATAATACGTTTTATTTATTATAATTCGTTAAGTACTAACGTTAACAATTCTTATTAATGTAATATATATAAAAAATCTAAAACGTAAACTAGACTGTTGAAAAATATTAATTTGCAAGGGTTGGTGATAATTTCCCCCAAGATATAATCCCCAAAGGAAAATCCCCAAATCCATAATCCCCAAAACGAAATCCCCAGCAGCAAAATTCCCAAAGAGAGAATACCCAGGGCGAAAATCCCCAAGTGAATATCCCCATATATTTAATTTCGTTTATATTGCATGAAATACAAAGTTTGGAAACAATAACATGATCCAATTCAATTTTTATTCCAAAACAAAAGAAATACTCGGCACTACTACTCGGAATACTAAAGTCAGACTGAGAAGTGCATGCCTTCATAGTAATTTTTTGTTTGGAAACTGTTTATCATTATCATTTATTAATATCACAATAAGAGAATTTCATGAGAGTTTTTCTAAAAACTGCATGCATAAATGAAGATATGCACGGATACTGGGGATTTTGAGATTTCGTGGGGATTTTGGCAAAATAAATTATTTAGTTGGGGATTGTGTCCATTTGTCTTACGTCTCTGGGGATATTATCAAAATGAATTAAATTTGTTTGGGGATATTATCCCGTGGGGATTCTTTTTTTTTTGGGTATTCAATACGAAACCCTCATACTTTGTATATTATCATTTGGTGAATTAATACAAGAGTGAAATTTATTATAGATTTCAATTAATTGATTTAAGGGGCTATGTACACCATAGTTTGATCTACTAAAATTAGTATTCAATGGTTTCTGGAGTCTAAAATTTAAACTACCAAGAACTGATGGTGATGAAATTTGTCCGTTTATTATTCCAACAATAAAACAAAACTTCAAGTACATCCTATGGTTTGTCAAAGAAGGAAGATTTAAATATAAGAGAAAGTCTTTTGGTCTTTATAACTTTCAAGTGCATAACTGCTGTTCCTTATTTACTTACTTAAGGTGGCGCTGTGTTAACAAGGGTCTCATCTAATATACTTCTCCATCTAGGTCGGACCCTAGCTAGATGTCTCCAGTTGCGCACTCTAAGGGTAATAAGGTCACTTTCCATTTTAGCGCGCCATCTGATCAGACGTGGTCGTGGTATTGAAGGCTTCTCAGGCGGGTGCCTTGGTTTCCATGCGCTCTATGTGACCCAGCCATCTCAGTCGTTGGACTCCTTTTGGCTTAGTCTACTTCGCTGTACAGCCCGTAGAGCTCATTGTTTCATTTTCTCCTCCATTCACCTTTTATGCATACAGGATCGTAGATCACGCGAAAATCTTTTCTCTCAAAACGACACAAGGTGGTTTCATCCGTTTATGTCATAGTCCATGCTCATGCCCCGTATAGTGAATGCGAGTAATTGAACAGGCTTTTGAAAGAAAGTGCCTCTCGTTTTGACGTGGGAGCTCTGCACTGTTCTTTCAAGGACGATGTTAAAGAAATCACTTGACAAGGCATTACAATTTCTAAAGCCTTTTTTGACATCAATTCGATAATGTTGTTTTTAACCTCTATTAAGCATCTCGAATTCTCCATAACCATCCTACACAAGGGGAAGAGTTTCTCAGGGATGCCCAAACTAGACATTGCTCTATTTAGTTCGTCCTTGTAGATTATGTCATATGTGGCCCTAAAATCGATGAAAAGATGGTGGGTGTTGATTTGATTTGATTGGGATTTTCCAGGATCTGTCGTAATATTTGATCGAATGTAGACTTTCCTGGTCTAAGGCACACTGACAAGAACCTATAGTTTTTTTAACGATGGGCTTTAAATGCTTACATATTACGGCAGAGAAGATTTTGTAGCGATGTTAAGGAGACTGATTGCTCTATAGTTGTTTCAATTTAGAGGGTCTCTTTTTTCAGTGTCGGGCAAACAATACTGAGGTTTCATTTATCGGACAAAGAAAAGGGACTGGAACGCAAAACAGTGAGTTGAAATTAAGTTCTCTATCACAGATTACGCCCATAGTCACAAATGGAATCAAGTATTTGGATAGTTTCATTAAGAAAGATATAATTTCTTGGGGTTGTTGATGAAAAGCTGTTTTCGGGAAAAGCTTATATTTTTAAATTTGCTTATATTTAATTTCAGAAAATATAAAAATTAGCCGTTCGGATTGGGCTTAAAAATGTAGGTCCCCTCCATCCCTGACAAGTAAGTCACTAGGCCTTAGTTCTCAACAGACTGTTGCGAAACCTAATTTATTTAGTTATCAAAAAAACTCTCAAGTGAACTATTACAACACAAGCTTATAAGAAGCTCTTCAGACTATTTATCAAAAACATCTACTTTTAGTCCCTCCATTAACTCTCCTTCATTTTTGTTTAACTTTTAAAAAGACAACTTGCCTCAAGGCATCTTAAAATCCCAAAACATCAATAATAATTCTTCAACAAAAAGTTATTTATTTGAATATTCTCTTTATAAGACAAAATCATATCATAATAACCTTCAATCATTCCTGACCCAGACTCTAAAGCCTATACCCATATCGTGGGTATGTTCCCTGCAAGCTTACCTATAAATCTACCTAAATTTACCTTAACACCGATGACCCAAAGAAGAAAAAAAAGTCTCCCCAATTATCATTATACCATCATCAGCCAAGTCTGCGTCACCATCTATACCGTCTTGAAAGAACTATATACAAAGCCTTTTCTTTATTCTTGGCTGTCGTTGTTGTTGTTGGTGAGTTATACCTGCATTTATAGACATAACAAAAGACTTAAGTTTAAAAACATTTTTGGGCTGTGTTTTGTGATATTTAATTTTCTTTGTCTCTTTTTGTGTTTCTCTGACTCTGGCGATGTTGGTTTTGTTTTCTTTCTTATGATTTTCTGAGAATTGAATATTTTCGGCGTTTTTTTAAATCGTTTTCCATATTTTTAATTAGTCTTCTCTTCTGTGGTCTGTTTTGTTTAATTTAATCATTCATAATTCCGTTAGTACCAACACGAGACCCGAGTAGGTATAAAAATCCTTTTGTCTGTTTTCGTTTGTTTTTATGAAATAAATCAGACGGAAGTCTGACAACTGGCGGCCGTGCGGGTCAATATGGAACAATGACCGTGTTTTTTTTTTTTTTGTTAATGATTTCATCATCATCATCATCACAGTTCATTGAGACCCTGGAGACTGACTGATGCTGATGTAATTTGATCGAACTCTAAATAGAGGTCATATTATCTTTGAGGAAGCAATTTGTTGTCTATAATGTTTTTACTCGTATACCCTATCGTTCATTAAGGTTTTCAGGTAGAAAGATTATTTTTGAACAAAAACAAAAAACAAGTTCCACATTGAGCTTGATCGTACCAAATAAACCCAAACATAGCATTTCGGTCATTAATCAAATTATTTAGACAATTTTCTACATATTAGTATCTATGTATCTACAAAATCTGATCATCTGGGGAAACAGAGAGAGAGATAGATTTTTCTTTGTTTTATAAATCACAAAAAAAGAAATGATAAAACTAGATAGAGGCACAGAAGTGCACCTGGTCTCGATTTAAAATGCAATAAACAGCTTTGTTCCTTTGTCCAGCTTTAAAAGATACTTATGTACATTTCAAACCTATCTATACATATCTTTGTGTGTTGAATAGTTGTATATTTTTAAAGATACACAAAGGCTTAAGTATAACACTTTTCCTTGTTTTACTATATAAATGTTTCACAACAGACAGAGACTATGTATGCAGATTCATATAAAGATACTTGAATACACACTGGGGCTGGGAGCTTGGAGCTGAGAGCGCTATCATCATCAAGCTCCTTCTCCTTGAGGCTTGAGTCGCATTTTGTTTCTTTATTTTTACTTCTGGGTGTGGTGACCATAGTCAAACGATAAACACATACAAACACACTAATGTATCTTTTGTGGAACGTAACTATCTTTGTCTATGGATGGAATTTATTTACTGTCGTTTTGATAGGTTTGGTTTGCTTATCATAATTTATGGTAATTAGCGTCATGCTTTTATGCATTTTCTTTTTTCAAATATACTTTAGTGCAATTTTCTTGTGTTTTTATTTCTGTGAGCGCATGAAGAAACCACAGTCAAAAGTGCATTTTCGTTATGCGAATATGAACTTGATAAATGCGTAGAGCGTATATATTAACTTATAATTTTATTCTGGCTCTATACTTCCCCAGAATTTAATGTAGTAAGGCTTTAGTTTTTGTATTTTTATTCAGAATATTAAGCAAAGCGTATAATTGATGGTAATTATGGAAGTTAGGAAGAAAAAAAAAGTCATTATAGTTTTATGTTTGTTAATAAGTAAAAATAAAAATAAGTAAACATAATTAATTAAAAAATACACTCTCGCTGCGATTGATTTCCATTAACAATATAAACGATTCTTCAAATCTGTGCAAAAAAAAACAAAAACAAATATAAATATTAAATTCTTGTTGTATTATATGCATTTTAATGCTTTTGTGCATCCGCCCCTTAATCATGAATATTATATTTTTTTTTCTTAATCAACGAAAAAAACTTTAATGAACTTGGACTCATAATGAGGGAATGCGATAAGGTCATGTGTTTGCTATGATGACATTGAGAGGCGGAATATTTGCGTTTCAAAACTAAAAATTAAATAAGACATAATATAAAAATTACAGCTTAAATTAACCTTAAGGTAATAAGATTAACTTTTTAACTGCCGAATTTTTCGTCGTGAATTGCAGTCTGATTGTAACGAACTGTCAAACTCAATTCGAGTTCCACATACGATTCAAACTTCGAAGAATACAGTTTTGGCTCGCGTCTTAACCTACAAATTTCCTTCTAGTCTTTGTTTAGCATCTGTAATGATGAATAGAAAAAAGCCATGTGAAATAAACGTCATAATAGACGAATATTAGTTAATTCGTTGATCGCCCTTATGTGAATAGCCCTTGAGTAAAAATATGAAAAACCAAAGAATTGTAGAATTTATTCTAGTTTTTATTTAACACGATTATAATAATACTTATTTTCTATTGAATGCTTTTTTTTACTTGATTATATTTTGTTCTAATTTTTTTTAAATTGTGTACCTACAACATTTTATTATGAAACAAGATATTGTGGAACGCATGTTAAATAGAATTTTAATAACATTACAATTAATACAAATGTCACATATGGAAGAAAAATTAATTTCTGCTACAGTTAATGGTTCTTTTATAAGAATTTATGAAGTCAGATACGTTCCACAAACAATTTTATCGATTTTATTATGTCTTTTTGGTTAAAGTATACGTTTTACAAAATGATCGCATCCAATATTTTTGTTTCTTTTTTTACCAAGATTCATAAAAACACCATGGTAAATTAATACAACTTGATTAAATTTGACAATATTAAATACGTTCCCCATCATTTTACAAGTCAAAACTTCAATTTCTTAACATTTGAAGAAACAACGTAAGTAATGATAAACTAAAATTATTGTTTTTCATTACTAAAATTGTTACTTCAAATGTTAAGAAATTGAAGTTTGACTTGAAAAATAATGATGAACGTATTTGATTTTGTCAAATTTAATTAAGTTTTATCAATTTAAAACCTGGATTAGCAAGATGTTTCACAACATTTCTTAAGCAATAAACCGGATTACAGAATCCGTTGTTGAGTTGAAGGAAGTCAAATTTGGTATTTAATTCCATTTGATGCAGACACATTGGAATAATCTTGTTAATCTTTTTTAATTAGTCAGATAAGAAAACTAACATCTTTCATTTAACTACGCAAGACAAATACGAAAGCAAAGTGGAAAAATAGAAAACCATCGTTTTTCAAAAACTCGATAGAACTTAATCAGTAAAATATATTTGTCAAAGTTAGAGTGAACACCGTTAAAAAAGTAGCATTGCAGTGGAGAGTTTTAAGTTATAGATTATGAACAAAAGTTTCTTTAACATTTTCTGATAAAAATAAGAGGTAGTTTTATATCTATTAGAGTAACCTCAGATACATAACCTACGTTGAATTGACGAATAATTATTACATGTTTCTCTTATGGTATATACAATATGATTATCTCTCATGGATTAATCTATTAATTTGGAAGCTATGATCATCACCTATCATTACTTCCTAACTCTGAATAGATCCAAATATAATATATCAGGTGTGTTAATAAAACTTTATGTAGAGTTAGGAGGTAATGATGAGCATAACTCCAAAACAAAAAAATCAAATGTGGAACGTATTTCTATTTCACTCCAATAGGTAAAAAAGTACCTCTAATTTTTATCAGATTTTTATTTAAATTAAATTCCTCAAGACCAATAACACAATTCAAACAAAAATCAATAAACCATTATAGATAAATCCGAAAAAAAAAAACTAAAAACCTTATTGGAAAACAATCTTATTTAGGTATTTTTATTCTGGTTTGGATCTCCTGGTTCCACACCAAAAAATATATACCTTCATGGATAAATTCGTTCTCCATTATTTCCCTCTTTTTTTAAGTTTTATTTTTGTTGCCCTTTCCTGCTTGACTGGCTTAAGCTTCCTGGTAAATGGAGAATCTTGTATCCCCAAAAACCGGTTGTCTAGTACTATAGCTATTTAAAAAAAAATAGCTAGTGTGCAGTATAGAAGTTGTAGGAAAAAAAAGTAACCAACCCAACGCAATATTCTTGGTCCACTGCACTTTCATGAGTTCTTCCACAATTATTTCTATATAATGTTCTATAGGTAGAGTAAGCTAAGCTATACGGTTGTGTGGTGATATGGTGGCAAATGAAGGAGGTAAGTTGGCAGAGTATGGCATTTCTTTGTTAGAAGTGGTACTGGCCCAGACCAGTTTTTATTATTTTTTTGTTGTTGTTTGTTGCATTCACATTCACAAGCCTGATGTATATAAATCGCTTCCTACACTCTCTCTCTAAAAAGTTCGAAACCAACCATTCAGCACTTTCTTATCCAGAATATAATATTTTGTTTTTTCATTATTATTATTAAGAGGGAAGTAATTTTGTGTTTTTGTTTTTTCTTCTTTCTTCTGGATTGTTTATCTTTTATGAAATTTAATCAGCCAAGTCTTCGATTCATTACGTCGCTCGTGGAAGACGAACTACTAATAAAAACGAAAAGTTCATCAGAGACCTTGGTGTGCAGTATTAATTGTATCATAAATCGATCGACATCTGCATCCTGTTGATATCAAAAGCAAAAGAAAAACAAAAATCTCAAATTTGTTTTCACAAGATACTTAAATTACCAAACATATACGAATACGATCCACATTGTCCACTGAGGTGGTCGATGGTGTTTTATTGAAAATTGAGAATATCCGATCGTGTTTAGGATATTTCTGTGTATTGGCAATTAATTTATAATTATGATTTTCAATTATTTTTGCCGGATTTAAGGCTTTTAAAGTGAAAGTATCTTATTTTAACACATGTTGTGTGTGTTGTTTATATGTGTTTGCCATCACATTACTTCTCAGGTAATTAAATTGGATTTAAATGCGGAAAATTGTTGTAGTCTATATAAAGTCTTAAAAAAAGCACCTTTAATCTTTTTTGAAGAAGATATGTGTGCATCGACATCTGATGTATACGTACCTACGTGATTTATGATGCGTTCGCTTTCCTGTATCTCATCATCATTGACTTCTATAATTGAGAGAAATTTGTTTTACTGTTTTTGTTACTTTTTGTTTGTTTTGATTTTCAGTCTTTGAGTTTGGTAAATGTCAAGACAACAATTATTAAGGTGCCCCCTCTCGCATAGAGTGAACAATAGCTCAGTGAGATGAACTATCTCAAGCAAAGAAAAACAACAATAAAATCATCTAAGTGGGAAAAGCGAACTTAATTGGAAGTTGCGCAAGCAAATCGATTTTTCTTATAATTTTTCTTTTTGTGGCACAAAGTTTTTTATTTTGTTTTAAATTGTTCCAACGGAGGATTTTCGTCTTTGACGTCGACGTAGTTGTCGACGTTGCCGTTGTCGTCTACGTCGTTGTTGGTGTTTCATTAGTTTGGTGTATTGCTGTGTGCTAAATTCACCTAAAGATGTATTAGAAAGAAGAAGGTTTCGAAAATCGATAGATTTTTATTTGGTCTTTGATTTGTTTCTTTTATTTTTCATATATGAGTATGTTGGTTGTTCATTTGTGGACTCTTGGGAAAGTTAGTAGGTACCTACCTATGTACCTACCTTTGATAGAGACGTACCTTTTGTTTGTTGTTTGCGTTAATTGGATAAACTTATTACCTACGTGAGCGGTAGCTTTATTTACCATGTTTGGTGTGGTGTTAGAAATGGCCTTAGTTTAGGTTTCTTTTTTATTGTCATCGATAATCTTTTTAAACGAAATTACATATATTCACTATGTGATTAATCAAAAATTAAGTAAGAGTAATCCCCCTAGTTAAAACAAGACTAGACAAAAAAAACAGTTCAAGGCTGTTTTTGAATGACGCCGACGACGACTAACACCGACACCACTATATAATACCATGGCTGCTGCTTTTGCCGATGACGATGACGATTACGATGACATACCATGAAGACTTTAATTTGCAAAAAATTAACATCCTACACCATTATGTCTTTGGTGGAATGGTGTGGTATGGTATGTTATGTGTATAGCCTTATAATTGTTGTTTGACCTTTTTTGTCAAAAAGATTTTTCTATATTTCAATGATGAAATCGATAGAAATAAAGTATTCGCTCAACAACAATTATTCAAGTACCGTTTAACAAAAAATAAAACAAAATTCGTGGCCACATTCTACCTACTATACTATACTACAAGACAAAAGCACCAAGATTAAAAAGAAATCAATCATTGGCCTTGAATGTAAAATTTTCTACAAGAGGCGTTGTTTTGTGACATGTAACTTGTAAGCGTGGAAGGAGATTTGTTTTTTTTTTGTATAAAAAATGTAGGTCAACATCATTTATTAAATTATATAATAATTTTTTAAGATATACAAAAACTATAACTATTTCCACATTAATTTTACTTGGAAAGCTCGAGAAAACTGAAATACCTTACACAAGATGATTTTAATCTTGGTTTTTAACAGAATGAGGATACTACTCGTTAAATATGTGAACATAAATAATCAAATATTAAAAGTTATACGTTCCACACCTCAGTACCACAATATAGAAGCTCGAATTTATCAGACTTGTTCGATTTGTTTTTGTAAGGAATCTAAATCATGTTTTGAAAAACAGTACTTCAACCTAGAATTTTATGTTCCACAAATAATAGTTATTCCTAAACTTTTATGCTTTATAAATGTTTAGACAAAATATTTATCCAAAACTCTTGTTAAAGCAAAGCTGAAAGCTAAGTTAAGTGCAACTTTTTCACTGCTTTGGTCCACAATATGAATTGAATTGAGTTTTTAAACTATCAAATCAAGAGGGTTGAATCAATGAAGGCAAATTTTGAGAAAGTACTTTTAATGGATCTCAAGCCTTCCTATACAGAGAGTGCTCTGGAAATGGCAGGTATCATGTCAGTCCGGAACCGAAATCCCTATTCCGGGAGGACTCTAGCAACACATTCTAAGGCTACATCATAACATTAGACTATGCAGGGTACCAGGTCACAGTGATGTGCTTGGGAATTAGAGAGTTGATGAACTTGTGAGGTTAGTACTTCACTGGACCAATCCAGTATTGACTCTACCATAAGCACCCCAATTAAAACAGAGAATTGGTAATAAAATACTCCAGAAAACCAATGAACGATGTAAAAGCCCTGAAACCTGCGTTTCAGCCCAGAAAATGATGGCCCAAATTTGACAAAATAGGATCCCGTGATTATGCACCTCAACAAAAATCTCTACGATTACTTGTGAGCATAATAATATGGCTTGTTGTCAACGACATATTCATACATACATACATATGTACATATGCAAGGGGGATGAGGAAGAACACGAGGAGAATACTCACTTCCTATGCCACTGCCCATCATTGTGTCATACAAGATACAAATTTTCAGGAAAATACATACATACTTCTCGGTAGTCTTAAAGAACTCGAAGCCTTTGTTGGAAACAGTCTCTTATGTTTGCTAAAGCTTCTATAAGTGCCTGGAAAATGAGAACAGCTAGAATCATAGATTATACGCCCCCATTTTAAGGAAGTTATAAAACTTTCAGGGTTTCACAAGGGATCTACAATGATCTAAGTGTGGCGATAACTAAATCAATCGCTAACCCATTTACCTTTAACCTAACCTATGACAAGAATTACTCTTAGAGGATTTGTTTATTCCTCGCAAGAGGCTGTACCTGTGAATAAAACTTTAGGCGACACAGGCAGGAAAGACCTCTAGCATGACAATCCTTCGCTTTAACCATAACCCCAAGGGTACTGCAAAACATTTTATATTGTTTGGAACTTAGGTTCCACGTAACTATTTCTACATTTACTTTCAGCAAGTTTCCTTAAGTCTTTGACCCATCTACTTTTATACATTTTTGTCAAAAAATTCTGATTGATTTCGACAATAAAAATACATATTATGTATTTGTTTGAATTAATTTTCTTCTCAACAAGAGCGAGTAACAAACTGATGACTCATTTAGGAGTTAGCAGACTGAAAAGCTATAAGTTTTAACAAAACGTCTTCAAATAGGAGAAATAAATACATTTTTATGTTGTTTGGAAAATTCAAAATCATAGATAGCAATATTTTTTGACATTCTTCTAACTTAAAATAAATGTCTTGAACATAAAAAACCCATTATATACTTTCCACATGATACATTTTGATATCGTGAATGAATTTATAGGTCACCAAACTACCTAATTACATACTTCCAAAAAAAAAAATAAAAATTTGTCAGAGTATAACATAACATAAATTTTCAAAACACTTATTCAATTAATTGTATGTTACAACTGAAATAGATATATAATGCATACTTTACCTACACGTGCCCCGAGGTGCTATAAAAATGGGAGTTAATTTGTTAAATTTTTATAAAAAATAAAAAAACAAACGGAAAACTAAACTCCCTGCGGATACGGATGATGACGATGACGATGATCATGCATGGAATCAAATTATATATATTCCCAGACAATTATTGTAATTAAATCCAAATTTACATAATATAATTAAACGAGTCGAAGAGTTTTGAGGTTGTTGAAAATGCAGATGCTGCTATACGAATATATGAAGGCGATATGCGATGCTCTGCTCTTGGTGCTGCAACGTTGTCGTCATATCGTCACGGTGCAATGATGTTGGCGGTGGTGATAGTAATGTCAAGTTGCGTCGTTTTTGTCTCGTCTCTGGTAGTCTGTGTTGTTGTTGGCGGCGCGCGATGATGGCATATGCAACTTTTTGTTTTAAGCCTGAAGAAATGATGACAAAATGTCTGCAAAGATCTTGATATAGCGTAGGCTTCGACATTTTGTATATGCCTGCATATATTTTGCAATCGTGAAAAACAGGCTGGTTATACTGATGCAGTATTGGAGACTAAAGAAATAAAATAAATCACAATCAAAACCGCATATCGATGATGGCGGTGACTATGACTGCGAAATCGTATATTAACCAAAGACAATTCAGATATAAATGACACATATCTGCCTACATAGCTAAGGGAGATGATGTGATTTTTGACATGTCGCAATCCACGTACATTAATATTTTTCATTTCGTGGGAATGTGATTACTTTTGTTTTTAACTTCTCTCGAAGTCAATCGAGTTTTTTTTTTTTTTAAAGTAGACTTAATTTCAATGAATCGAATTTTATATGAAAATGATTACTTTGCACAAATAATGACAAAATATTGACAAAATAATTTGGTAACTCTTCTTTCTTTTCTATAAATATAAGCTTTTTGGTAAACAAAATCGATAAACTTAATTATTTATAAAGAAACGAAATAATCGTGATCAAATTATGAACAAAAGTTACATGATTCATGCGTTTTATTCATATTTTATATTTATTTTAATATTATGAACTTCAATTGATAAGAAGTTTTGAATGAAGTCTATTAATCATACAAATTAGCGTAGGTACTAGTGTGGGAACCCCCAAAACCAATTTTTGTTTCAAAGTTCTAGATTAATAATATGTCTGAACTTTTCTGAAGTTAGTCTAAGTTTTTTTTGTCAACTTACTAATTATTAGTACGTTGTTGTTGTTGTCATTTTCACGTTTAAAGCTGTGAAAACCAAAAATTATTATTTTCCCAAAAATCAATTTTAGCACATTAGTTCCTCTAACATAGAACATACCTAAAGGGGAATTGTAATGCACATTTCAAAAAGAAAACTCTGCTACATCTTCTTTCAAATTGATGAAACATTTAAAAATAATTTTGAATGAACCACAAACGAGAATAGGAAAGATACAAACCATTAATCTTCAATTACCGATGTTACATTTTTTCTTGGGATAAGTTTTTGTTTCCGTTATGGGGTGTTCCTGAGGTATTGGATGACATAGTCTGCGTTCACATCGCCCTCAAAAAACAATAACGCAAGAAAGAACTCATCCCATAAATATGAAATACCGGGAAACTAACTTATCGAAACAAATGGTTTGTGCATTTGCTTAGTGTGTTCAAATTCACAAACCATTTCTTTTGATATATTTTATTTTCCCAGTATTTTATATTTTACATGTATATTCCATCCAAATACAATTCTCATAGTCTATAGAAAATTCTCTTACCTTAAACACCTCATTTTTTTTAAAATGGTTCGGTTTGAGAGTAGAAAAAAAGAAGATCATTAAGGAATATTTATGATGAACATTGTTTTAAATAATCCTACTTGAATAAATTCAATGAAAATTTACATTCCAAATAAAATTCAATTTAAACATTCTTTTGAATACCCTCTTTAGTGCTAAGGTACAGTTTTTCAGGGCTGGGAAGTTGTTTAACTCGGTAAAATGTTTTCTTAGTAAATGTGGGACGAAAGGCAATGAAAATATTATATTATATTTTTAAATTCCTACTGTCTCAAATTTAATATGCTTAGCTTAGAATGTTAACTAGAAACCGCCAACTCACAGTTTTTATCAGAAAAAGATTAAATAAAGCTACAAGTTGCTATTAGGTACTTCAGAAATTCAACTGAAAAATGTGTTCACATTTCTGTGATACTGATAAGTTACATTGTGTCGGATATAACCCCTTGCGAAAGAATTGAGAGTTGATTAACTCAAAAGATTGCATTAAAAAAGAGAACATTTTTGATAAAATAATTTTAGCCTAAGAAAAAAGATTATCAGAAGTCTTATATATTTTTTTTACTTTTTCATTTTAATGGGAAATAATTTGTGACGAAATGTCCCATTTTCCATGGTTCTGTCAAATTTCTCAGACTTAGGTAATGTTGGCTACGAATAGTCGTTCATTCCTTGGTCGTTGGTCACTCTCGTGCGAATAAAATCAAACGCAAATCGGACCAATTCATACCCTCTTGAAAAGAATGCAATCTTTTGGGAATGCAATATTTAATGATTTCAATATAAGGATTGCATTCATTGAATTCATCTAATGATTGGGACTTAAAATTTTTCAATCACAAATCAGCAATTATTGTTTCTCTAATAATATTACTGCAATCAATTGATTGCAAATATTTGACACTTCATGCATTCTTTGCATTCAATTAAAGTATTTGCATTCACTTGAAATCTATGCATTCAGTTGAAGTCTTTGAATTCCTTTGAAGTCTTTGCATTCGTTTTCAATTTTAAGTGAAATTTCACCACACGTTTTTAAAATTTTGAAAATCGGTGTCTGACACCGTCGTGTGCGAGGTGTGTGGGTCACTTTAGAATATTTTGTGTAGTGCAATTTCAATTAAGATTACACTAAAATGCAAGGACTTCAAGTGAATGCAAAGATTTCAAGTGATTACAAAGACTGGCCAGAGATATGTCTAATATTCTAATATAGCGTGGCCAACGTCATTATCCAAGAAATAATTACCAAACGGTTTGCATTAGACGCTCTTCGGTGCGAGTCAAAGTAACGATACGAATTTCACCGAGACTGTAAACTGCCATGAATTCTCTTACCGACACAGGGACAATATTTTTGGCAGATCTCGAATTTACCATAGTCCAAAAGACTATTGATTATATAATTGGTACGTGCTGTTGAAGTCAGTATCCGCAAATGTTGATTTTGCAGACAGAGGATTTGAATAAATAATTTTATTATTTGACAGATGTATAGCTGTTTCTATTGGAAAGTTATTAAGTTAAGTTTATATTTTAAAAATCTTAAAATTAAAAACTACAAAATTGTGAAAAATTTGAAAAACCTCATCTGGTCTACTAAGAACAAATTTAAATCAAACTTCTGATCCATACCCTAAATCAAATTTACACAGTCTATTTATATAATTTATCTACCTGTTCTTTGTATGAATATGAATCATTCATTATTCCTTGAATCAACATTACCATAAAACAGATTTCTATTGCCTATAATTTTTTTTTTATAGCAATAAACAAAAGTTCAACAACTTTGCACTAGATTTCTCCGCAATATCCATAAACTTGGTTATAAAATTATCAAAACAACAAATTTGAAATGAAAAAAATCTGTAGTTGTGTTTCTGTCTGTTTTCTATAAATCTGTTTTTATATAACTACACAGCTTTGAGGTCAGTCAAGATCACTCTTTTCTGCAGAGTCCATAATCGTTTACACATGAGTATATTTTGCATGCGCAGTGAAAATGTATGTATATCTACCCAGGTATCATGATGCTTAGTATTTTAAAAACTTATTTTGATATCACGATTGCAAATATGTCTCTTTTTCATTTTATACCATGTCATGTCATATATGTCAGTTTGATTATAAAAGACATCACACATCAAAGATCATAAGTTTGTGTAATGCACTCTCTCGTTGTTTTGTTGTCACGTTCAGTATTCAAAAGCAAATGTTTTATTAACTTTTTATTTGTTTTGAGTCATGAATTTCCTTAAAATGACCTCTGGAAAATAATAACAAAAATATACAAATTATGACAACAAAACTAAATGTCTATCCACGTCCGGTACGTGTCAGACGTGTTAGACAAGTTCATTTATTCCTCACCGTTTTCTCTACTCAATCCAATGCTTGCATTAAATTTCCACCACTCTGCCTTCATGCAATGTTATTTTCACAGGTCATTAGATTACGTGTGTAATGTCTATAGTAGTTCATATTATACAATTAACTTTATTTAAAATAAAAAATTAACCTATGCCCGTATTAGCTAGAGTATAGTTATAATAAATACAGAAATTGCAAAAGAGGGCTCTAAATAGTACTGGCCCCAAAGTGGAACCTTGAGGCATATCAAATTCTCTAAAAGTAGTTAGCGAATAATAATAATTGCACCATTGCCTTAACCTAAGCGTTAGCCTGATTGTGCTGCAGGGCTTTCTGGATTTTGTTGCGATGGTGATGGTAAGAGGAATGTCATTGTTCTACTCCCCCAATTACAAACTAGATAGGTTGCAAGCAGGTAGCAAAGAAGCGAAATACGAGATAAATAAACCTTTCTCCCCTTTTAATGGTTTGAAAATTATGTTGCGATTGCATAAATTGTCCAAATGGCCAGGGCAAAGACAAATACTACTCTTAAAAATGCCACAAGGGAGTCGGTTTAACGAAGCGGAAAAATTATATATTTCTTTTTCTAACTAACTATGCAAGTTTTGGCGTCGTCGGTACGGTGGTCTGAGTAACGAGGCGGGACTTTGTGCAAATGTTTGAATATTCTATTCTTGATTTTGTTTCTTCGTTATAAAAGAAAAAAACAACAAAACTAGTAAAAGAAACAATTCGATGGGGGCTTTCAATTGTTTTGTTTTCGTTTCTTTTGTTTTATGTTTAACTCTTTTTTTTACTCCCTCGTAAAACATAAAAACAAAACGGCTTATGTATGTACTTTGTTTACTAATTATTCTTCTAAAATCATTTGTGCTATATTCTTTATAGATAAATTGTTTCTTTTATGATTATTGTAACTTTTAATAAGCCGCAGTATTGCACCGTAAACTATTGTAAAGAATTAATATACATAGGTACATAAGTCTGGAGAAATGAAAAAAAAAGTAGAAGAGGAAAAAGAACTAATAAATTCCACTGGGTATAAATGGAAACTATGGTAATGAGTAAATGAGTCTACTGGGACAAGACTGAAACACTGTTGATAGCAGAGGAAATGAAATAGTCTGTTGGAATGTTGTATTCTTTGTGGATTGTATTTGAAATTTATTTCTGTCAATCAATTTCTTAAGTGCCCTTTAAGGCTTAAAAGTCAATTGCAGGATGGTTATATCATGTGGATCGTAATACCTAGGTTAACTACAGTTTTGACAAAAAATCAATAGGAAAAGAATTTAAGATGACAGTGGGGGAAAATGACAGGTCTAACTTACTCTTTTAAATAACAACACATTTTGATTTATTTGGATGGTTGAACATTAAACCATTGTCGTTTAACCATCAGCATTTGATTTCTTCCAGATCTTCATTCAAGGAATTTGAAGAATGTTCGATAAGCCCCTAATGGACAACTTTTGTACAAGTGAACATAATTAACGTAAAAACGAATTAAACAGTGTTTAACTTTAGTTGGAAGTTCATTGACATAGATTGAAAAAGCAGGGGGCCAAGACAAGATCCCTGGGGGACTCCACTAATGTTTAATAAGAATTCAAAAGAACTTTATATAGTTCAATTGCTTGCAATATGCCGGTAAAATAAGAATTAATCAGTCGAACTGCTCGGAGACAAATTTTATACATATTTAAAAGTTGTTCACAATTTAAAGAATGGTTAACCATGTCAAGGGTTTTTAAAAAGTTCAGAAGCATTAAAACGATATATTTTCAGGGTCGGTAGCTTTTCGAATAAATGACTACATATATAAATTTAATATAACCTTATCGATTTTGAAAATGCTTTGTTTCGTGTAAACAAAATATAAAAAAACAAAAAATCAGATTAGTGAAAAAATATAAAAGAAAATAACCAAATGGGGGAACAAACAAACTCCAGAAAGAGGTAAAATTTTAACAGTTTGCTATTATTAAACTATCAAATGATTAATACTTCCTTGAATCATTTTCTTGAGATCATTTTTGTATCTTTAAAGAGTTAAACAACATCGATTGGGACCGACAATTTTCTTCTATTTATTTTATTTTTAAGGCTTAAACATTTTTCATTTTCACATTGCTAAAAAAAAACACACTTATGTATAACTTCTCATCCGTGCTTTTCTGTCTATTAAAAAAAATTACCAAAATATTTATAATAAGAATAACAAAGTTTGAAAACAATATCTTACTTTTTCTCATAATACTTCAGTGGAAAACTTTCTTATCAGTTTTAAGTTGTTTTTGTAAGTATTCGTGTTTTGGAAAAAAGTTGTCAATTGAATTTCTCTAAAAAAACTAACTAAAAGTAAACAACAATTTTTTCTATATGATACAATTAGTTTGATTTCAATGTCTACTACAAAAATAGTCAATATGACAACCATATTTTAAAAAAATTGACTACTAGATAGACAATAGAACAATTTTCGATTGTCAATTTTGGGTAGTCAATATGACAACAAAAGTAGTCGATAGAATATTGACTACCAAAATTGACTATCGAAAATTGTTACATTGACTATCCGGTAGTCAAATTAGATTTAGGTTTTCAAAAAAAAATTGTCATAATATTGACTACCGTAACTATAGTTGTCATATTGATTTCGGCATGTGTCACATTGACTACGGCAGTTGTCATATCAACTACCGCAGTTGTCATATCGACTACAGTTGTTGTCGTATTGACTACCAAATTTGTCATATTGATTACCGCATTTTTCTTATTAACTACAGCAGTTGTAAACAAATTTCGGATCCCAAAATTGACAACCGAAAATTGTTCTATTGACTATCACGGTTATCGACTGAAAATTAACTATTTAATAGTGAATTGGACTACCAAAACAGTCAAAAGGATGACTTTTTTTGTTCTGTGTATGTTCGAAATTGTAACATGTATTTTCAAAAGAAAATTATCTCTGAAAAAAATAAAGTGGATCGTACAAAATATATTTATGTACGAACCAAATTCATGAAAACTGTTGGGGAAATGTTCCTTTAGTTGATAAAATTTGATTTAGAATTCTTTTTCACATGAAATTTGAAAATTCAGATTTGACTTTAATGTAGAGTTCACTTGAAGTGTAAACCTTTTCTTGAGGGAAATTAAAAAAATGATCACACACTTAAAATTTTTAAAAGCATAAATATAAATAGAAATACCATCATTATATTGCACAATTCTCTTTGATTGACAACAACTGCACCTTCAACATGGCTTTCATGACTTATGCTGCAGTAATTTCTTGTGGAATCCATCTTTGGATAGTGGTTATTATGATTGCAACACGATTTTTTTATACTGTCACACCCATGTATCTCAATAACTAGTCAATCAATCTATCACCAGCTATAAGTATAGTAAGATGATTGCAGACTTACAAGCAGTTATAACATACCTCTCTCTGACACATCATTCACAAGTTCGCTCCTCCAAACAATACAAAATCTTCAATGCATCACAACAAAAAAAAAAAGCTTAAGAGACGACCACTTCTTGATTGATGTGTATAGATGCCCCTATATACTTTATTTTTGTATTTTCCCATCAATTGCATTTTAACCAATTATAAAGGAACAAAATATGTAATATCGAACTTCAAATTCATTATCGTTTAAGTTAAAACCATCATTCATAATAATTATACGATAGTTTTTAAAGAATACATTTATGCCCAGTAGCCTATTCAATAATAGGGTGGGAGGCAACATAATTTCGCCAACACAATAAACATACCTCTCTCTGGTGTTGATGCTTTCGATTTAATTAACCCTTACAATGTTTCACCTCAATAAAAATTACTTATGTACAAACGAAAAACAAAATAAATAAAATTTCATTTGCACAAACAAAACTTTCTTTTCCATGGCCTGGTCTGGTCTGTTCAGGTCAGCCCGTCAGCCATCAGCCAGCTCAAGAAATTGCTGAACTAAACTGAGTATAAAGTATAACCTAACCATCATCATCATCAACATCAAGTTCCATGGCCAGTAGCAATATTGTGCGCAAAAAACCATCCATTATCACTAATGCCTTAACCATAATTGAAAACTTGACTAACTGGCCGGCTCACCGGATGATGGCTAGTTGGTTTGGTACCTTCTTTATATGTACCTATAAAAGTTGAAATTGATGATGGTTGACGGAGAGGAGGAGGGGCCACCCCTCATATAATCGTCGTATAGTTGAAAATGTTTGTTGCCATCTCTGGTCATTTAAGAGCAATTGAATCCATCGACCCCCAAAGTGCATTAACCTTGTTGTTGTCGTTGTCGATGTACATAACAACAATCCACCTTTTTTTCAAACATGATTTTGTGCATACCACCGCGGTTCCATTGCACCATCTTCGTCATTATCATCGCATCCTTTGCTTCTTTGGTCATATTATCATCATCGGTTGTTATGTCGCTTCACGTAAGTATGTTTGGTACCTAAGAGTATATCTATAAGATACCTCGCTTCTCGTGTACTGATGTATCTCTTATTGCATCGAACTCTTACAATCCACACATGTCCACACACACTTAGAAGCCTTACACTTTGTTATTTTTATTGATCGTTTTCATCATGAGATGGTTGTCCAACCAGCTAAACTGGTCTAGCAAACTATGGACTCGTACTTTGACGACTCTTCAGACTCAATCCTTTGGTGGATATTTTCAAAAGTACCAATGACCGTCATCGCATCGCATAAACCTTGTCTTGCACGCACAACTTTTTTGTATTGCTATTTCTTTAAGTCTTTAAGAGTCCAAGTCCATATTTGTGTGTGGACTTCTTTATTCTTTCATTTACTTCAATTTATAAGTCTTTGCTTTATTTTATTTATTTATTTTTGTTCCATCTTTCTGTGTCTATCTTTTTGCATATCTGTTTCGTTACTGGTTTTTTTTTGCATATTATCTTATTTGACACTATGTCGTTCAATTAGACAAAGTGGATTGAGTAGAGTAAACTCGGACCTGGACTCGGTCTTGGACTCGGACTCTCGACGCGGGTAGACGATTGACCTCTAGTTCTATAAAATGATGCATATTTAATAGCCTTTACAAAAAGTATCTCTGTACCTAGATCTACAGATAGTTTCATTCAACGTCTTCTGCAATGTATACAGAAATTCTCAAGTAGTTTTCATTAAAATAATAATTGTATTCTTCTTTAAAGGAAAATATATTCTTTGGAAACTTTTCAATTAGATATTTTTATATAGAGCTACAGAGAAAAAAGACTTCCTTGTTTTTTTTTTTTTGAATACATTCCACATAATAATTTGATTATTTAATGTACAGTTACTTGACATGAAGAGAATGAAATAGGGAGGTTGATGAGTTTTGGTGAATGTGACACTATAGGGACACGTTTCAATATTATGGTCAAAATTGAATGCCATTCTTTGTGGACTTAAGACTAACAAGAAATTTATCATGAAATTGAAACCAACAGCTATTGAATTCTTTAGTTTTCGATATAATGCAATTTTTTGAATATCAAAATTTGTAGACTTGCCAACTGTTGACGTGGGAGCTCTGCACTATTCTTTCAAGGAATATGTTAAAGAAATCGTATGACAGCGCATCACCTTGTCTAAAGCCTTTTTTGACATCGAAACGTTCTTCCATATGCTTAGCATTGACTGTAGGTTCTACTATGATGTTTCTACTTTCGTCTTTGCAGCCTTCTTCGATTTGAGATTTATAGACTTGTGCATTTCATTTCAACTGTTCATAAAACTTTCGAACTTCTCAACATCTTTGACCACACGCTTCTCAACCTCTCTTTTTTCCTTCTGAGAAGTCGCGACTAGTCGGTGGTCCTCTCTCTTCTTCTGCTTATAGAGCTCGCTAGCAGGTCTCGTCCTTCTGTCTTTCAGTCCGATTTAATATATGGCCTCATTTTATAATAATATAATAAACTAAAAACGCACATCACTGATAGTTCTATCATAAACAGAACGACAGGTTGTGTCCTAGATCATTAGATAATCATCACCTCCTAACACATAAAAATATCTAAGCATAGACATAGATCTTCATTAAAAAACAATTATTATTATTTCAAGCACCTGAAAGGCATTTTTATCAAAACATAAATAAAAATTAAAAAAAAAAACAAGAATAATTGCATACCCGAGACAATCTAGAATTCTAGAAAATTAACCAACTAACCTAAATCCTGATAAAATTCAAAGTATCTCTCGGTGTTGCTTCTGCTGCATTAGGAATTCTACATTCACATTGCTGCAAGATGCTGCATCAACCAGCATCAGCCATCAACACCATCAAGCATTGTGAGTGAATACAAGATGCTTTAAAACATGTGGATATGTGATTTGAGTAAAATAAAAACATCTATACCTATTGGGGGTTTGCATAACTCTGACCACAAAATGCGTCAATATCCACTTATAGAAAATATGAGTATGGAAACATTCTTATAAACAACATAAAAACAATAACACTAAAAATATCATATAGCGCAACCTAGATGCAATATAAAGGTGGTTACAATAATAGCGTCGTTGATATTGTTATTGTTTGACGAGTTGTCATAATCTCAAGCTTATACTCGTATCATACCAAGCAAGTGAGGTGGTGGTTTCTCATTACTCAAACGCTAAAAGAGTGATGACTTTAACTCTGTGCAACAAAGCTGTAGCGGCACGGCCGGCGGCGGTGGCGGCGGCCGGCGTCCGACCACTGATGAACATGTGCGAATGAGGAACGTGTGTGTACCAACAAAATAAAAATCTAACAAAAACAAGAAACTAATAGATCGGCCTCTTAAGAACTCGATTTAGTTCTATTTTTAATCGATGTGGCTTCTTCATTCTTCACAGAACATCAGCAAGCGTGTGCTGATTTATTCTTCAGACGCATTGTTTCTTTTTTTGTATGATTTCCGATATAAGATTGTGTAATAATTTAAAAGCAGCAATTTAAACCAGACCACTTTAATGTAGGCTGATTGATGAGAGAAATTTTCAAATTATAGAAATGCTTCGGAGAAAATTTGAAGAAATATAAACACATTCCACAAGATCTAAATCATGTAATAGATTTATGAATTTTAATATTTAACACTATAAACGGTTGAGCAGACAAAAGATCTTTTTGAACAGAAAAAAACTTTGGGAAGGTCTTAATGTCATATGACCAAAAACAACAAGATAAGAGACTTAGACTCCACATACAATCCACATATTGAAATTATCAAGAAAAATCAATCAATAATTTTACTTTTTGTTTGGTAAAAATTCTTTAAATTTAGTTTATTTTTCTGAATAGGAATCGTTTGGATAGATGTAAGTGGTATTTTACTCTACTTTCTAAGAAATACAATTTACAAGATCCTGTGATTAATATTTTAATAAATATTTATCGACACACAGAATTTATCTTACAATCCCTAGAAATAAAAAATAAAGAGAAAATAGAAGTTTTATGAAGAATACTATAATTTAATAATTATAGTATTCTTCATAAAACTTCTATCCACCTCCATAAGAAATTACACAAGTACAATCCGCAGTTTGTTATTCATTTCAAAAATCAATAAGAGTGTTTTTATTGTCAAAAGTGTAAAATTCTATCGACAAGTACCAAATTTTGTAATGCATTTTAAAATTTACTGTAAAAATTAACAAAAAATTTCACTTTTTTTCAAATAATTAAAGAATTTGCAGAAAATACGTTCCACAGACTATAATTGGTTTATTTTGGCAGCAAACGCTACAAAAATCAAACACACAATTATAAATAACGATAAACTTCCTGATTTCAGTTGGATTTATTAAAATTATAGCCCCAAGTATTTAACCTTGTGGAACCCCACGACCAACCTGAAAAACAAACTCTAATTTAACCATCACATATTGCATGCAACAAAATATTTTGTAATCGCCTTGCATTGCAAATAAACAAAAACTTTTTAAGTTGTAGATGGACTTATGTCATCTGTCAAGAATACGTATGTATGTATACAATAAATACTAACAAATTGCTACTGCATAGTGACGTGTATGTCAATGTCACAACAAATTCATTTAAAAAAAAAAAGAAACAATCTTAGTCATTTATAATAAAACAAAAAATAAAAGACCTGTTCAAGTGCTCATTAAATTACCTCTTTGAAGAAAAACCAAGAGAATAGCATGTCAACATCAATTTAAAAGAAAAAACTGTTTTTATAGTGTGTTCAAATAATAAATTAGCAGTATTACAATGAGTGTTTGTCATATTGCCCTTTTTATACAGTAAATTATTATTTCTGAGACTTTATACTCAAAAATAAAAACGAAAACAACAACAAAATGTGGGTCACAAACAACACACAACAAAATATAAACTGTACCAACGTTAAGACCCTCGAAAATGAAATTGAAAAAGAAGTCTTTCATTATTGTTAATCATTTTTCGGAATGTTAAGTATAAGAGAAAAACATGCAGAACCTACACATATGGCTATAATGATGAAAGTGGTAAATGAAATGTAAATTATTTTTTCTGACACAAAGAATGCCTTAAACCTGGGTTGAAAAAGAAAAATAAACATTGTAATCATTAGAAAATTTGGTTCTGTACTATAAATTTTGGAATTATTGTAGCTAATAACGGATATAATTTTCAATTTTTCTAACCCATTTTAAGTTAATATTCATTTTGAAATAATTGGTACTTTTGTTTTATTTGAATAAGAGAAGGGATGTAGACATGTATTTAAATTTCTAAAGTAACTCAAGTAGAAATTTATAATAGGCCCATAATCAAGGGGATTTTTGATAACCTTACTATGTGGGTTTGAGAGGAGGTGTGAGTAAAAATTACTTGAATTCCAAATTGATAGAAGCCAAGAATTGTGTACTTTAAAATCACCCGTAAAAACGACTTCAGTGCGAAGATATGAAGAAACAATTCTTTTGATGGAATCAGACAGAGCATCAAGTTCAAGTGAAGTTGATACTCTATCTAGATTTGGACTTTTATATTGGAAACAAGTGTAGTTTTGAAAAGAGGATTTTATGAATAGGAAATTGCAAAAATAATTAGAACATGAACAATATTGAGGTAGAAGTTGGTAAACAACATTATTCCTGATATAAACGGTGATACCGTGGTGGGAGACGAATAAAGGCACTAAGTTATGTAAATTAATATTAATTTTATTATCGAAAGCCTCACCTAATTGGGTTTCACTTAGTGCAAAAGCAGCTGACCTGTTTGAAACAGTACCTAAGCAGAAAGTTGTCTTAATTAAATATTGACAGTTTAAAAAATATATCCTACATGGTTTTAGTAAATAAATCAAAATTATGTTTTTAAAAAATTTGTTGTTCTATATTTTATTTGAAATCATGTAAAATAAAAACATTTTATTTTCTGATAAGATTATTGAACTAAGCATTACGATAATCAATATTTCAATTGAATAAAACACATGCTTTCATTGATGGATTCCATAAAAATTGATAATAAATAATCATAAAATAAGTACATTGCTTCGCTATAGCCTGCTTTTCAAAAGTCAAAATTAAATGTTCTGTGAACTAAAATTAAATTTCACACAAAAACTATTATTTCCCACACAATCTAAAAATTCTTGCGAATCTCTTTGAAATGTTAAAATATCGTCGAATAGCCTATTGAGAATTTGCAATTTCTCTACGTGGGTCTGAGCATATCAAAAAATCATCTGAATTTTCTGATAAGTGTCCGTGAATACAAAATTTAAACAATTCTTAACAGACAAAGGACATTTTATTGAAAATCCTGGAAATACCAACCCAGCGGATGATATAAGCTTCTCTTCATAATAAACCACAAAAACATTGTCATTTAATTAAATTGAAAATTGCAATATTCCACCCTTCATTCACCCCCCTCTCCATCACCATTTCTAGAAATTTTTGCACATAATCACAGAAAACAAAATATGAACATAAACCTGAGCTGTGCATTATTGTTGTTTTTATATAAAGTTCCACATGTTGCACATGCTGTGATTTTATGATCAGCACTTTGGAGAAATAGCAGTGCATCAGGCAGAGCCGCATGTCTAAAATTTCTGTAATTGAATCTTTGCCTTCATCGCATCATTGTGGAGAGCGTGTGTGGTGTGGTTCTCTGTTGCAAAATTTGTGCACTTTAATAGATTGCATGTATAGTATAAGGCCTGTGCAATGTCTATGGTTTTGCATGCCCAACTACCAACACTAAACAAGATTACCACCAGCAAAGTACTTTCGCTCGAAATGACTTTTATATTTTTATTGCATATTATTAATGTGGAACGTATCGTCGTTGTTGTCTTTATAACGATAGAAAATATGACAGGACTGTTAATATTCATTCTTCACAAGCAACAAGAGCTGCTATAGAGTGAAAACAGTTTTCCATACCAAAATAAAAACAACAACCACACCCATAATCGCACTACATGTGGTCTTACTTAATCGTAAACAAATCCAACCCTATCTATTTACTATACACTTATGGATATAGTAAAAGGTTTGGTGGGAAAGAACAGCAGCTGATAAGGTATATTTATTTCGTTTATTTATGAGAGTTTTGTAATATAATTGCTGATATTCATTTATAGCGTCAAATAGGGGGTGCACTTTGTGGGAATCAATTAGTCAGTTACCACAATAATTATCCCAGACCTTTATTGATTTACAAATGTTTGAATATTGATTATAAGTTGGTGTGGAATTAAGTGGGAGGATTTTTGTTCTCTATTTGTTTAAATTGAACAAGTGCAACAATAACAAAAAAAAAAGAAAAAAAAACTAGCTACTACCGCATTGTTTGGAACTATAAATAGCTTCGAGACAGTGAGGTGGCTTTAAGGGGGAATGCACTTAGTGAAAATAAAATGTGTTGCTTAATGAAAATATGATGCTTTGAAATGAATTTCCATCTATGTAGTTCAATCCACAGATTGTAAAAATTTTAACTTAGTGCCCAAATATTGTGTGGTTTAGTTTTCCACCGAAGGTGTGGAATATTGGAATAGTGTGGAGATTATTGTGTAACGTATTTATATTGAATTGGAATGAATGTTTTATTCAATATATAAAGTCATTTGTTTATTATCCATTTAGATTCAAGATCTTTTAAGGACTTTTCACATGAGATTGAAAAACCGACGACCAACGAATGAATAAATAAATACAATTTTAAAAAAATTGTAACAAATTTCTGTGCAAATTGTTAACAAAAAGGTAAAAAAAATAGCTGATAAAGCTAAGTTAATCTTAAGGTAATAAAATAAGCTTTTTCATTGCCAAAATAAAAGAAATTTAGGAATACGAACTTCGCGAATTGTAATCTGATTGTAACCAACTGTCAAAATTAATTCGCGTTCCACATTCGATCCACACTTCAATGAATACAATGTTCGTGCGCATTTTATCCTAAACATAAAAATAAAAAATAATAATCAAAGAGTGGATATGGTTGTGGAACGTATTGGGTTCTTGATAATTTGTCGATTGTTCTCTCTTCAAAAGAGTCTTTCTCTCCCTCAAAAAATTTGACTACGTTCCTGCTTGCAGACAAACATGTGAGCAAATTTATTATTCATTTATGTAGATGGGTCAAATATTGTATGCAGAAAAGAAGAAGCTATGCAACGTTTTTCTATATTTATTTTGTCTTCTTCATCAAAGGTACTGATTGTATGCACTTTGACTATAAAAAGTTTACTAAGTTCAACAGCAATATCTATATAACAATGTATAAAATATTAAGTGGCAAATTGCTTTTGTTATAAGTTCGAGTCTATGATACGAAATTGCAAGCAAGAAGGAGGTAGGTATATTTTTTTTAGTTTTTGCTATGAATGCAATAAATTTAATGTACATATATTATAAACATTCCATAATAGTCGGTCAATGGACTGCAATTTGATGCCATATGGGGTTTGATTGATATGGATGGCAAAAGAAAAAGAGGAAAATATGTTTAAGCTATAAAGTGACATACTGATGGACGAGTGGGTTCATATACGTATAGTATATACCTATGAATATTAAATTAAGCTTGACAACAACTTGACTTATGTGTCTTCTATGGGGACTTTGCTGTTGGCAGGCAACACGTGCTACTATAGGTTAAGTTGATTTTAAAATTGAATTTGAAAGAAAATTGTAATGGTGAAATTTATTCATATTTGTTTTTGTTTGTTAATTTTACTTGAAGTGATAATAATCTTTATCTAGTCTACAATCTTTTTTACAACAAAAGTAATTAAAGTTTTCAAGAAGGTTTTAATAGCATGTTTTCATATTCATGCAATTTAACATATTTATATCTAAGGGTGTTAAACATGAAGCTCGATATTTAAATTGTAAATACAAAATGTTGAACATGATATGATAATAAATATGATTTAAAATATAACCAACATAAGTGTTCATATATGCATCAAGACAAGATGTAATGGTCATCTTCTGATGAGCCCAACCATTACACCGGCGCGAAACGCATATACATATGAACACTTATGCTGGTTATATTTTAAATCATATTTATTAAAATTAAACGGTGTTCAGAAAAAACAATTCGACTGTTAACAGTCAAATATTTCTTCATGATATGATAAATTTTAACTCAATTATTCTATTGTACATTTAACATACAATTAAAAATGTGGAACATAGCAAAGCAAATGTGGAACATGACATAAATTTAATTTGATCCTTAGGACCATGAATTTAGAGGTGTGAAATACTGAGCTTAGGGTGAGTAACATACATACATTTAAATCGCGAAACAGAGCATACTAAAAGTGTGATTCAGCGGAAAATAGAATTTCAAAATGTGGAACAAAAAATATCACAATTTGAATATGTGAAAATGTAAGCCTGCTGAAAATAATTATGGAGAGAAATAAAAGACACGGCTCAATTCTGGTGAATGTTTATTTCGACTCAATTTTTCTAAAACTACTTCTTACAATTATTTATACCTACTTTAAATCTAAGGAACATGAGATAAGATACTGATAAAAATAGAATACACATTGTTCCTATCCTATGAGTATCCTATCCTATGACGCTACTCACTATCACAAGATTATTTTGTACCTGTCTTGTGAAAATGCGCAGCTGCACCCATGCAAGGATCATGTTCATTTATGAACACCTGCTGAATGCTGCTTTTCAGAATATTAAGATGTGGTTTAAGCTTAAAGTTGAAATTTGGAATTGCATTTTATACAAAATTAAGCAACTTGAACTTAAAATATTTATTTAAGTTGAAGAAATTAAAACAGTGGCTATCTATACGAGATCTAGGCAAAAACCCATAGAAAGACCGAAGATTTTGAACATTTATTTTAATATTTGAATAATTTAAAAAGTTTAAAATGGTTTAAATACCAAGAAATAATGATGGAAACAAATGTGGAACGTATCATACATACTTTTTAATCCATGTATGTACATATGTATTGCGAAAAAAGAGGCTGGGATGCGACCCACACTGATAACTTCCCATCCCGTCTGTCGATTTGTCTTGATTAAAAGCTTGTCTATATGTATCAATTTTTACCAAACTTGCGTACTATTTTTGGTAGATTTTATTTTTTTTATGAAAAAACGGACTGTTAGATTTTTATAAAAACAATTACTAAATATCGAAAACAATATTTTCTGTGAAATAAAATAAGTTTGAAGCCAATATTTTTAATTTTTGATAAGCTATTTGAGTCGAAAGTAAAATTTTACAAGTTTTAGTATTGTTTTTTTTTAGGTTTTTATTTTTTGTAAAAAAAACTGTCAATTCGATTTTTCTCATACTTTATAGAATGTTGAAAACAATATTTCTTAAAAGATAAAATTAGTTTGAAGCCAATGTCTCAAATTTTTGAAAAGATATTTACGTCGAAAAACAATTTTTACCAACTTTTATAAATTCTTTTTAGGTTTTTATTTTTTGTAAAAAAAACTGTCAATTCGATTTTTCTCAAAATTTTTCCTATTGTTGAAAACAAAATTTCTTATAAGTTAAAACTAGTTAGAAGCCATTATCTCAAATTTTTGAAAAGATATTTGAGTCAAACATCAATTTTTAATTCGATTTTTTTCAAAATTTTACTGAATGTTGACAACAATATTTTTTGAAAGATTAAAGTAATTTAAAGCCAATTTCTCAAAGTTTTGAAAAGATATTTGAGTCGAAATTCAATTTTCACCAACTTTGAGTAATGTTTTTTATAGGTTTTTATTTTTTATAAAAAAACTGTCAATTAGATTTTTCTCAAAATTTTATCAGATGTCAAAAACATTATTCTTCGTTGCACAAAATTGTTTTGGAGATAAAATCATATTTTAGTCGTAAAATTTTCGAGGTGACAAATTTTTTTTTTCAGTTTTTTTTTGATTTATATAAAAAAACGTCGAGAAATGTCAAAATTTTCAATTTGACAAATCGGACCCATTACAATAACTTCCTATGGGAAGTTAATAAAAATAGAAACCAAACTTCTGATAAAATTAGGACTTAGGAACAAACAGATGGAATAGATATGTATCACTGTAGAATTTGTCTGTTTGGCATTTCTATCAAGTTGGGTTGCACGTTTTTACGGTCCACACAAATTGACCATAGGCTAGAGGTTCAGAATTCCATTCAAACAGTTTCAAAGACTTGTAAAAATAATTTGGCATTGAACTCCATCATACGATGAGTTGGCATGCTTTAGAAAATGGAAAGATCGGGGTGCTTTTATCGTCTTTCAGTCAAAAGCTGCTATCACAATAACAATAACAACTGGATTGAAGTACTTTGGCTCGTTTTGCTTTAAATACGATCTGATTTTATCTTATTTCCCGCGTGGTAAAATAAAATCAAAATATAACACAAAGACATTCCAGGGGCAAGTTCACCTCACAGGTTCACCGCGCTACTTTTAGTGTTTGACCTTGCGTCTTATTCATTATCAAATCGAAACTTACTTCAATGAGAAATTCAATCCTTTTAAATTGGAATGGTAAATCTGTATGAATAATTGATCTTTTCACCCTTTCCAACGCCTCTGGTTACAATAATAATGTTTCGCCTAAATAATTTGACACTAAGTCTTGAACCGTTACAAAATTAAGGGTATCTTTATTTCGCATAAGTATTACTGGCAATTAGAGTTTATGTAAGGGCACACTGCACATTCAAGTGAGTTTAGAAACTCTACTGGGTATAAAGTGCTTTGTTCTGAGTTTCTGAATGTGTCTATTGATAAATATTACCTACCTCATAATCCCTTACTACTTCATCCCAAATTTTTGAATTTCTGTTCAAAACACCGTTTCTTGATGCTAGAATAACCCTTTAACAGATAAACTGATGATCATGTATGTTATTTTGTAAATCAGCGTTAACACTGTCAATAAGTTCACAAACAATTTGAACTAAATTACAAACATCTTTCGTTAAGCTAAGTGTACACGATTGCCAGATCTGCAAATATTGCCAGATCTGTCACTGAAAAAATTGTCTCGAATGGCTGACAATCGTGTACACACCAAATTAATTTGCAGACAAATGGTTTGGCTCCTAATTTGCAGACAAATATCTGCCAATTAATTTGTAGATATCTGGCAATCGTGTACACGCAAGCTGACAACCGTGTACACACCAAATTGATTTGCAGGGAAATTTGTTCATCAATCATTTTGAAGACAAATTAATTTGCAGATGTGGCAATCGTGTGTACACAAAATACATTGGGAGATCACCAAATTTTTTTGATTTTCTGACGTTTCTGCAAACGTCTGACAATGAATAAATTTGCAGATGCAGTTTGAGGAACATTTGCAAATTTATTCATTGGCAGACAAATTTTCTGACTGATGCGATGTGTGACAATGAGCTGAAAATAAATTTCCAGATCCAAAATTTGATTTGGTGTGTACACGGTTGGCAGAAAATCTTTAAATGTTTGCAAATCTATTGCTAGCTATTTGGTCAAATTAGTTTGTCGACATTGTCAGACAAATATTTGGCAACAGATTTGCAGATGTTTGTAGATATCTGCAAACCGTGTACACACAAATTAAATTTTCAGCTCATTGTCAGTTCATTTTCACACATTGTCAGACGTTTGCAGATCTGACAATGATTGTCAGACCTGGCAATCGTGTACACTAAGCTTTAGTGTCACCATCGGTATTTAGCCAACCGCCAATCTTCTATTTTTAAGAGTGTTTCAGCATAGTTTCTTACTTTAATGTCATTATAAGAAAGTTCCGACGGATCTGCTCGAATGAGCTGTGAATGAGATATTTGACCGCTTTAAAAAGTAGCTTAAAACATTTTCCAGCTTCATTACTACATTTACACAAAAAATATTGTCATAATATTGCTCCGTTGGGACGTGAGGGACGGACAAACAAACAAACAAACAAGTCAACAAACTGACTGCGAATCTTGGTC
Organism: Eupeodes latifasciatus; assembly: GCA_920104205.1. Lineage (NCBI taxonomy): Eukaryota > Metazoa > Arthropoda > Insecta > Diptera > Syrphidae > Eupeodes > Eupeodes latifasciatus. The sequence continues at coordinate 146,474,009 of OV049924.1, forward strand.
GTAATACTCCGAAAATTAATATTTAGTAAATTTAATTCAATCAGAAATAGGTTAAAAAAGAACTCGTCAATTTATCAATTTTTCCACTATTTTTTTTCAAATACTTTAAATAGCTACTTCCCAAAAAACAATAAATGGAATATTGATTTACACAGAAAACATGTGAGTGACTCTTTTTTGTTAACAGCTCTGTTAAGAAATATCATCAAAATAACCACAAGATCCTTACACAATTCAATTGATGATAAAACATAACAATTTTCGAAGTAATAGATAAATATAAATTAATGTCTTTTTTAAATCAATTTTATATGACACCTAAATTTTACAATCCTATACAAAATCACCTCACACTATTTTCTGTCGAATAAAAAATTCCGAAAAAATGTCAAAAATCAAAAACATAAATCTTCGCTATTTTTATGTAGTGCATGTGGTCTTTCCATAAATGATTGGCAAATATTTTTTTTATTAATATTACTAAATAAAATTTAAATTAATTCATTCATCTGTCTAAGTTATTCTTCTATAAAATTTACATACCTACCTAAAATTTAAATAAAACAAATTTTTGATGCCACAGAAGTCATCTGCCTATAATTCATATCAATCATTATAAAGAAACCACCCAATTTGATTCATTCGATGGCATTTCTTTGATTAATTTATTTTTAATTTGTTTCGACTATATAAATTTATATTGATATAAATTCTATATGAATACACACAAAACGACTGAGAAAAAAAAGATATAATAGAATAGACAAAAATATAAAAATAAAACTAGACCACAAGAACAATAAACTTATGAAGTCATTGACACACAAACAAAATGTTTTTTTAAAAAAATCAGACTTTTTGTGATGAAAGCAAAATAATAAAATAAAATCATTGACGTGTTCGGAAGCTGATGATGGTGATGGTTATGGTAAAAAACAAAAGGGGTGTGCATCATTTATTATTCTTTGAGATTTCGCGCAAATTCTGTATGCGGGGGCGTATGAGTTATATACATACGTCATATGAAAATATTTTGTATGGAGATGGGAAGGGGGAAAAAGAACAATAAAAATTCTACTTAGGTATTCTTTTGACATTAACTACATGACTTTTTACGCCACCTTTTCCCATAATGTGAGAAACAATATGTATTTATTATTGTTTTCTTTTGTTAGTTCGTTCACACGCATTGTTCAATATAAACAAGATTTATCCTTATTGGGAATTTTTCGATGATAATTATAGAACAATGTTCTTCTGTTCATGTCGCAGAATCTTTTGTGTGTCATATTCATGCATCGAAACGATATTTTGGGCCATTATAAGTGCCGGAAGGCTGTGTGGGATGTAAGTGGATCGTAAGTTATTTCTTGTATTTGAATTGGAAAAAAGTATTTAAGTATGGATGAGATTCTGATTTATCATAATATACCGTTAGAGTACTCTTATAATGAACCATAAAATAACTTCATTTCACTCACAATCAACCCCAAAAAAAAGTATGTATAAACTAAGAAATTTTGAATGGAAATATTCAAAAGAGTTGAAAAAACTTTTATGGAGTGTATTTTTGTGTTGTGGAGATGTCTTTGATCTCATTGAAATTTGTCTTCTTATTTTTGTTTTTTCCTTTTCTTCTCGTATTACAATCTTCTGTCATGAATACAAAATGCAAAAATCGCGGAAAAAACACCCACAAAGTTAAGAGGGTGAAGTTAAAGTTCACGCATTTGAATTTATGACCTCCAGCAAAAATTCTTTCATTTTAAAGTTAGCTTGGTGTAGGTACGAGTATATACTTTTTCTTGGTCGGTGTCTTAGTGTTATTTTTCTTCTTCCAAATATACCACTTGTTGAATGGACAGAAAATTCTTAACACAAGTTGAGTTAACTTATTCCTTTCATTTGATATTCTATAAGGAAAACCATTTGAAACCCTAAAGTAGCTCCATTAATACATACATACATTTATATGTACCACACAAACAATTGGAGGGTTGACAATAATAAATGAGTATATGCGTATGTTTGAAGGTCGGAGAGGTATAAGTACCATTGTTGTAGAGGGACTTTTATGAAGGCAATGCTATACATATTAACACATTTAAAAAGGATGAAGAAGAAAATCGTATTTGCATAATTTTGTCATATATTTTCTATAACAATATATTATACCATAAGGTTTATGTGCGTATATTTATATGATAGGCTTAGATAAATTAGTGAAAAGAATTTGCAGAATGTTTTTTCTTAAGCCCCAAAAGAAAGTTTGGAGATGTATTTAAATGTTTCGAAGGAAGCAATATTACAATGAGTTTAGAAAAAGAAAATAAGCTTTGGCAAGGAGTTTTTAACTTTAAACTAAAAATCTCGAGATTTTAGGGTGAAATGGTGTTAACATTAAAAGTTTTTTTGAAAGAGCTATAGCTGAAGTATTGAACTTAAAAAGAGGCAGAGAGAGCGTCCAAGTAAAATCAGTGTGAGGGTATGAAAAATGCGATATAATCCACATAAAAGCTCAAGTGATATTTTCTCACTATTTAATCGCTAAAGGGATGGTTAGGTTTGGTTGAAATAACTCTCCACGATGGAGTAAGGCACACTTAGGCCAGTTGTTGCCCCATAGTGATACCTTGAATCTTGAGGCCTTCGTCAGAGCCAATTAAGGTCCTTACGAAACGTGAAAAATTGATAAAATTAGTGTGTTTGAGATTGTTTAGATCGTTATAGAAGAATTCTCCTACGTAGGCCTTACGGTTTTGAGCTTAATGCATGAAGGCATGTTCCTCGCCAACATATACAGTAAAAGTCATTTTAGAATACGCTTATCCGAGCTTTTATGCAATTTGCTAAGAGATATCAAGCACCTTGAGCGCTTAATATCAAGGGGAGGCCAGATATTTTTGTGGATTGACAGTTGGTTTTGTTATTCCAACTAATATTCGTTTTCTTTATAGCTTCTTATCTTAGGAACAGCTTACTCGTTGCGATTGGTATAACAGCATTAGCTAAACATGATAGAATGGTGAGTTCATCTGCTTTACAATTATCTAAATTTTCTCTATGGCATCCAGCAAAGGTGAATGTTAAACTGCTGTGCCAAAAGTTCTGCTTGAAACACGCTACAGTGATTGGGGAGGTGGTATGAAAGACAAGCCTCCACCAACCCTCTTATTAGTTTTTGATCCATCTATATAAAAGTATGGATTGACTTGTCTACCAGGAATGCTCAATCCTCCCAGAAAGATCAAAAGAGTATAGAAATATGGAAGTTTCTATCGAACTACAGTTGAGGTATGGCGTAGTCTATGTACTTTGGAATGGATAATAAATAACTCAGAACTAATGCTGTCACTAGGCCACTGTGATGAAGCTCTGAGGCGAAAAGCAGAGCTTTATTTGCTTTGTATATCTAGAGGTGTTAGAAGGAGTATACGCAGATGGGGTCGTACGAAGCAATTCACTTATACATGGACTTTGCTAAGTTTATCGCGGTTTTCAATTTTGTCTAATACTGTCCACCATGCTACCACCCACCGTACAGTAAAATCGGTCTGATTACTCATCTGCAGTGCGTAGTTCTGGGTTCGAAGTCCCATTGCTTACCAATGGCTTTTTTTGCAGGAAAATCGAGCCACAGTAGCTTTCTTGAAACGTTCTTGTATATTACGTTTCAAATTTTGTTTCTTGTCTAAAATCAGACCCAAACATTTACCATTTTCTGAAAACTTTATTTAGAGGGTAAATATTAAGAACATTATATTTCCTAAAAACCAAATCATGTTTGTGTTGGTTGACACCTAATCCACACCGATCAGCAAATTGTATAAGCTTGTTTAGAGCTGTTTGTTAAAGTTCTTTTAGGGCATTCCCTGAAATTGATATTTACATATGCAGTTAAAATTTCTTTGATTACCAGGTTCCAGAGAAGAGTAGAGGAGACAGCAAGCCGCCTTGTGGCGTATCTCTGCTGACAACTCATCTGACAGAAGAGTAACCTAGTTTTTAGTTAATTATTCTCCTAGTCAACATTTTATGAATTAACTCTCTAAGGGAACTATCTATGTTTAGAGATGTTAGTGCAGATGTGTCCACGTTGTTATAGGCACCTTGATTATGCCGCTTAAGAAATATTCAACTAAAAATTACATCCATAACACGCTATGGAGAACGACAATTTTTTAGAGAAAAATACTAACAAAAAATATGGAACAACTTCAAGCATTACATCAGAAACAGACATTCTTAAAATTGAAAATCAAGCCATTTAAATGAACAAAAGTAAATTCTCCCTTTATCTCGAATCCGCATTAAAGACTTATTGTTATTTTGCATGACTAATACTCCATCAATCATCTTTATAAATCTGACGGTTGAAATGAGTAAGCATTTTTCATCATAATCATCAATATCTTCATCATGAAGACAACAGGAAATGATTGGAAATAAATTTTGTCAACAACAAATAACTTCCGATTTTAATCTGTAATACAGATTCATTTTAAAAACATGGGAAACAACATATGTATGTCATGAATTTCGTTCCTTTCTACAATCGTAAAATTCAAAATTCCTCTCTGGGTTTCTTCTATCCATACATAACACAAAAATATCACTCCTTTGACCTCGAATGGATGCATTCACATCTATAACCTAGCCAACTGTGTAACTAGAACACATCTTCTACATTTTTCCGTCGTCTTGCATTCATTTGGCATCTAGTTCTCTTCTTTAAATGAAAATACTGCCAAGATATTCACCTCATTCTATCGAACTCGAAAGATAAAACGATTTGAATGTACCACATAAAAGTTTGAAAAAAAAACGTAAACTAAAAAACTTATGTGACACACTACGAATGTGAACCGCACCATCATCACATCATAGCATCACAAGTTGTGGCACACAAAGTTCTAAAAATAAATTAACCACCATCATCATCATCATCACCACCATCAGCAGCCAGACAACGACTACGACGACTATACACACAAAGAAGATGCAACCACCAATCTCCAAGCATACACCAACCATCACCAAACAGATACAAAAACTGTAGAAATCAAATTGAATTTGCCAATATACTGATTGTCACTTGACGATTAAAGTGTCAACTGTCGTCTGTCAAACTATTCTGCTACAATGCATCCTTGGCACTTGCTCCATTCTTTCTTATTTTTTCATTTTTGTGTTCTAGAAGAAAAAAACTATCCATCTACGTGACTAGAGTTCAAATAAAGTGAATCTATCAATCTTCTCTCATTCATCCTTTTGTGTGGAATTCAAGTTTTACATAAGTAACATATCTAATGTCAAAAATTACAACCAAAAACACAAGCCTTACCACCGCCACCGATTTATGTCATTTTGTTTTAGTTGTCATGGACGTGTATGGTGTGTTGCATTGAAATATTTTAAAACTTTTACCATACTCTTCTCCTTCCGAGGCTTCACCTTGCCAAATAATGACCCTGACAGTCAAAGTTTGGTGCATTTTGAAAATGTAGATATTATGATACAATTTCATTGAATTGAACTTTTTGAACAAAAATGTTGCAAACAATTTGATAATAACAACTTTGTTGATATACTTTGACAGATAAGCGTCAATTAGGGGTTGAGGTTAACCCCAAAAACAAAACAAAAATAATATAACAAACAAGGAGAGAGCAGTCGAGGCGTAGCTATACGTTGGTAAAAGGTACGTCTTTTTAGGGGCCAAAAAGTTACAATAAATAAATGTATCGGCGGCAAGTCGATGGTATAATTTGGCATATCCGTGTTTAACCGAAACATGCTACGTAACGTAACTCTGTCGCATTGTTATATATGTATATTAAGTTTCCAGGAGATGGAGCTCGGGAGGTGAGTTAACCCTTTATAGCATTGGGGGCTTTCCTAAATTGATCAAAATTATTCCTATACAAAATAAAAAAGGAACAATCTAAACATTTTGTCTTACATAAATATATACATAACTATATGTACCGAGTGATGGTGGATTTTGAATTGCGAGTGTGGCAAAATCAACGTGAGTGCACCCGTGTCGGTCGCATGGTATTTCCTTTTATATTTTGATTTCATGGCACGACAGAGTTTTTGTTTTGGTATAATGTTCTGCTCACGGCATATACTTTACATAAATATAAAGGAGCTAGCTTTTAGCCGGTTGCTTTGAGTTGTTTTATTTTTTTTTTTTTTATTTTTGTTTTGTTGTTGAATGTGCGGCTAAAGATGCCGGCGATTGATAAGCGAAAGTTTTGACCTTTTACAGTTTGAGCTCAAACCCAAACAACATCACAACACCACACCTCCATATGCCATTGCCTTGCCATCATATACTGCACGCTGCTGCTGGTTTCGATTTAAACGTTGATGACGTTAAAACTTTGCTGCAGTATTATGGTAGTTACGGGATATAGCTATGAAATTGATTCGAACATGTATTTTTTTGCATTTTTAAATTGGCAGCTTGTTGAAAATTGAGTTAAGGTAATTTACAGTTAATTTGAGTATTGATTTTTATGAGAGGTCTTGAGGTTTATACAGTTTATTATGAAAATAATAAGGTGGCACCTTAAGGTGAACATTTATTAATATACATATGTATATAATATGGATCAATGTCAATCTTGTGTTGGGACTATGGGGCGTATGAGTAATATTTTCCTTTACCATTTATTTCATGTTTAGAAAATTGATTCTTTTGAAGTGTAGGTGTTTGAAAATTTAATGAATACAATCAATTAGAATACAATCAATTAGAATTGACTCCTGACTCACCCAATGAAGTTCGTTTCGCCTTTAAACTCGATTTTTCATACAAAGTCTTATCCCGACTTTATCCAGTTAAAGTTCTTATGAATTTTAACAAATTTTCGTGTTATGTCGAAAATCTAAACTCTGTTAAAAGTAATATTTATCATTCTTTTATTTGCTTGCAAGAATTTATTACAACTTACATTTTTAACTTCGAATTTTAACTCAAATTTTATATAAACTTCATCATGATCCTGACTTTAACTTTTATTCTATGTTTAACGTTTTACTTGACTTAAAGCCAACTTATTTATGGATTGATATTGTATGGATTGATATTTACAAAAAAAGTTTATGACCTTAAAAATACCTTCACATATATTTTCTTGTTTTCGGTTTCATATCATTAACTCTATAAAAAAGCTTGAAATCGAAAACATAAACATACCCTCGGAGTAACCCAGAAACTTAGTAAAAAAAAAAAAACAACAACTTATTCAACATTCAACCTTTTTTCGATATATTTTTTGCAAATATCCAAAAGTATTTTCAATACAATATTTACTCATAATTTACGTAGCCTTTAGGGAAACACTTAAGGGGCAAAGATTCTTATCCGCAAATTTTGTCCAATTCAATCCAATCGAATCCAATCCAACCTATATACCTTAATAGTTTGAACTTTTCTCTTTTTCATTCAAAAGCATTAAGTCCTTCGAAATTGCGGCTATAAAACAATTGTCCCAGAGAACCACAAACCCTTGATGAAGCCCTCTCATTGTGTAGTGTAGGTACACATACAAGTAATAGCCTAAAAACTCGTGCAAAATGTTGTAGTTGTTTTTACTTTCTTCTTTTTCTTCTTAACTCTTCAGAACGACAACTTGACACAGAAGTTTGTTGAAGTTCTACGTCCATTCATACTCTCCAGAGGCTCTTTTCATGTATATAGGCCTTCAGTGCAAGAAAAAAAAAAGGAAAAATGTTGAAGGCAACACAAAAAAGTAAACCATACCCTACCTACACAAAAAGGAGTCACTCCCATCAAAACAAACCGAGAAATTTACTATGTATATGGGCGAACTGAAAAAAAGCATGTCCTGGTTTTATAATTTAATCGGCTTTTAACCCAAAAAAGAATGAGGTATATGAAGTATAGAAATGGATGGAGCTAACGGTAAAAAAATGACATATACACCACCACAAACATTAAACTGGCACTGTGTGCCTACAGTTACACTCTTTTTTTCTGTTTTGTCCTGAGCATGGACATTTTGCCATTGTTTAACAAAAGCATAACAATAGTGGCTAACAATAAGGATGGTCTGATAAAACAACAACAAAATACTTTCCAGGGCCGCTAAAAGAAATGTTTTTTTGAAAAAATACTTTAAAACAAATTCCAATTCAAAGTATGTGAGTTTTAAGATTAATGCGGTCCACAAAGTTTTAAAACTATAAAAGTGAAAAAAACTACTTCAGAAAGTAAGAAAATTGGAAAAGTGACTGCGGTTCACATGCGAAAGCTGTGCTTTCCCAATGTTTTTTGAGAAGTTGTAAAATCTCAGAACTAAAAATGTGAAACAAGACGATAATATAGTTTCATTCGAGCACTCTATGTATAGCGCCCTGTGAAAATAAATTTTTCCTCTATCTCTGGAAGAGAGGTCAATATAGTTAACATAAAAGGGTTGTTTTTGGTTTTGACATTTTTTCACGTGCCAAACATGAATTTCTTTCCCTGTTAAATTAGTCTTGACTGGAAACAAAATAAAGCAATAAAGAAAAAACATTTATGTAGTTTAAGGAAAATATCATCATCGAATTTAAAAAATGTTTGTTTTCGAGTATAGTATTTTGCACAAACATTTTGGTTATTTTTGTACTAAATTCAACTTAGTTTAGAGGATTTTCAATATCATCATCAGATTATTGTAATTTTAAAGTTTAAGTAAAACATGAAAAATTAAAGTACGTTCGATATAATTTAATGTTTGCAGAAATGTTAGAAACGGCTGCGCTTCAAATGCTTAGTACAATTTTGACATATTCTCTCTAAATTGTCGACTGTTATCTCACGAATAAATGCTTCAATGTTGGCTTCCATTGTGAAGCTAGCCTTTCGATATAGAAATATGCCTTTACATAACCCTACAAAAAATAGTCTAGAGGCGTTAAATCAATCGATCTAAGCGGCCAATTGACCAGTCCTAAACTTGAAATTAAGTGTTAACCTCTCAATAGGTCTATTTTTAGGCGTGCTGTGTGGCACCGTCTTGTTGGAACCATAGTAAAGCTCCTCGATTTTGTTCAAAAAAATACTTATTTTATTTTTATTTAATTTCATTATTCTTATCTTACAAACTTTGTGCTTATATAATAATATAACAAATTCAAAAATATAGAAAGAATAACTAGTGACATTTGTATTTAAAAATAAAATAGTGTTAATGTCACATCATTGAAAAATTACCTTCAAAATGTGGGGTGTACAACACTTTATTACCAATTTAAAATACAAAATTAAATGAAAGGCAACGAATTTTATTAATGAGCAGAAGGCTTAGAACAAAAAAGGAAAAATGAAATGTGTAGTTAGAAATGATTGTGTAAGAACAGAATTAACCGAATTGCTACGCAAATACACAGTGTCAGAAATTGGACTCTGCATATAATCACCTCTCAAGAAAAATATTTTTAAGATTTTGAAATAATATAAGTGTTTTAGTGGCAGAATTCTCAATGTCCTAAACAGAACCATAGAATGAGCCAAACGATTTGCTCTGAGTATTTTTCTTAGAGCGCACTTTTGTAAAACAAGGATTGGTTGGAGAATTGTATCGTAAGCACCCCCCCAACAACTCAATCCATAGTGCAATCTTGATTGAAATATTCCACAATAAACCATTCTAAGTGTTTTACTGTCACAGAAATTTCTGAGTCGAAAATAACTACGAAAACAATAACGTAAATATTTGTTTAGATTTGAAACATGTTCGAGCCATCTCATATTATTATCAATAGTTATACCCAAGTATTTAAACTCTGATACTATTTCAATTTTAAAGCAGTTAATGTCACAAGTTGCATGTTCATTGAACATTTTATCAGGTGTATCAGAAGTACACAAACAACTCAACAAGTTTTGCCTGATACTGTTGTTGGCATGAAAATAAATTTCGCCACCAGAGCTTTCCGGACTACTATGGCTGAAGAACATTAGTTTTGTTTTCCTGCTCACAAATAATTTGTGTTCAGAAAACCAAATTCGAAGAAGATGAACATCGTGATTGATCTCAGCACTAAGGTTTAAAGCACTATCTGAACGGTAAGCAATCCCAAGATCATCAGCAAAGGCTGTAACCTTACCTTTAAACAGTTTATTAAAAAGAGAGTTAATGTAAATTAGGAACAATATAGGCCCCAGGACTGAACCTTGGGGCACACCTTGATTTATAATCTTTGAGTTACTAAGTATATCTCCGACTTTAACTTTTTGATTTCTATCCTTTAGGTAAGACTTAAACCAATCATAAATAAAACCCCGGAAACCTACGCAATATAATTTTTCTAATAGGACACTATGGTTTACCATGTCAAACGCCTTGGTTATGTCCACAAAGAGGCCAGCACAGAGTTTTTTGTCATCCAACGCCTTATATATGAAAGAACAGAATTCCAAAAGGGCATCTTCAGTAGAAAGCCCCTCTCTAAACCCAAACTGAGCTGGACTTAAAAACTTTATTTTTGTTAGGTAGCCCATTACCCTACACTTAATTGCTTTTTCAAAAATTTCAGAAATTGAAGACAATAGCGAAATAGGTCTATAATTATTCTTGTCAGATTTACTACCCTTTTTGAAAAGAGGTATTACATAAGCACACTTTAATTTGTCAGGAAAATTACCAGTGAGAATACTCAAGTTAAAAATGTGTGCTAGTATATCTACAATATTTAGTGCTATTTTTTTAAGTGTAAGATTTGAGATACTATCACAACCGCAGGAATAGGAATTATCCAACGAATTTATAATTTTATAAAGTTCAAGGCTAGAAATCTGTTCAAAGAAGAAACTTACATTACTCATACTGTCTGCCATTAGTTGAGTCCTTGTACAATGCCTACAATGTTTGAGATACTCATTCTCATGGGATATTTGACCAACTGTAGAAAAGAAATCATTGAATATATTCGATATAATTGTAGGATCATCAATAACAACACTTTCATTTCTAAGAATTATAGATTTAGGAGAACTTTGAGACTTGCCATCAATGATACTACTTATTGCTTTCCATTCTTTTCTAGGATCACCGAGAGCTCCGTGTACTTTAGAGTAATAGTATCTTTCTCTAGCCAACCTTATATCTTTATTAACTGTTTTACTTAATATTTTGAAACGTCTTTTAAGTTGATGATTAAGTGGATGTTTACTACATTTTTTTCCTAATTGATTTTTTAATCTAATTTTCTTTAGTAAATTGCGATCAATCCATGGCTTGAGCCTTACTTCAGACTTTGTCAGTACAGAATTATGGCTAAACTTTGCCATTCACAGTAACGTTGCGTATCGCATCATCTTCAAAGAAACACGTCCAGGCCATAATTCACACTAAACTTTATCTGGATGCATTGGTAGCTCGTGCAATGCATCTGGCTTATCTTCACTTCAGAAACATCAGTTTTAGTTGTTCAAAAGTGGATATTCGACCAATTTTTAAATTCATCACAAATTCAATGTAATGGTAGGTCGGTCGGTTTTAAAGAGGACCAACTGCTGCGAACAGCTGCGATATTTGAATCAGTTGGCACTTTATGTAAGCGTATGTTGGTGGCTTAATGTCCAGCAATATAAATTTAGTGCAAAATTTAGTCACAATAGGCCGAATAGCCACCTCAGTAGGTCGATTAAATTGACTAAAAAACTAAAGAAGCACGTGTTGAATTTTCTTAATAGACTCACATGCATTTTTGTAATAAAATTCAATAATTTGCAAGCGTTTTTCGTTTGTAAGGCGATTCATGGTTAAATACTGAACCAAACTGAAGATGTTTGACAGATACACAAAACACGAAACGTACGTGTGCAGTCGTCAAACCCATTGTTGTCAATAATAAAATAGCAAATAAATTACCCATTGTTATCAATTATTTTTAATGTTATCGATTTCCTATGTACATACATATTTCGCAACCCTCTCCTGAACTAAATTTTGAAATTGTGCTTAGTTTTCAAGTTTTTAATGCGAATTATCTATTTGAGAATATAAAATTGTCATAAAATACTAACTATCCATTGCAAATAAAAACATCCCAGAATAAGTAGATTTAATAACGTAAATATTTTTTTTTTTAAATGGCGCCCAACGCGAAGAAAATTTAAACTTTTACTTAACTCACGTAGTACCCGTGGCATCATGGTTAGTGCGTTGGACTGTCATGCAAGAGGTCTTGGGTTCGATCCCTGCCTATGCCATCTAAAGTTTTTTTCACGGGAACTGCCTCTTGCGAGGAATTGACAAATTCTCCAAGAGTAATTCTTGTCATGAAAAGTGCTTTCTCAAATTTGCCGTTCGGATTCGGCTTAAAACTGTAGGTCCCTTCCATCCCTGACAACAGTACTCGCACACAGGAATGGTTGAGAGTTGTAAGTCACTAGGCCCTAGTTCTCAAACGGACTGTTGCGCCACCCAATTTATTTATTTTTACTTAACTCACGCAGTTAGTTACTTATGTAAGCCAGGCTCTTTTTTTGCGCAAAAATCATCTTTTATATCCCTTTTCAATTCATCAATAATTTTGTTTTATTTTCTTATAACTTAATTTTTCACCTCTACAACTCGCACATCAAGCATAATCAACAACCTTGACAAAATCCAAGCTATACTTTCTCTCACATTTTTTTATAATAATAACTATACAAACAAAAATAAAAATACCAACAATTTCTTAGTATCACATTCCACAATGGATGTCAAAAGAAATTGGCGCGAAAATGAAATATTTCCACTCAAAAGGCTAATTTGTCAAAATTGCTTTGCTTTTAATATCAGCAAAACATGCTTTCTTATATGTATATAATTGTTATAATCTATCGCCATCACATCGCATCGCGCCAGACACAAACACTCACAGCCAGACAGACACACTTGAACAAATAACAACAAAATAAATTAGCGCACAAAAAGCGTTATTTCAACACACTTTTTCCGGTAGTCTTCCGGAGTTTCTATATAATATGAAAAGAGATGTAGTATATCATACTCTAACAATCTTTCAAAGTGAAGAATTAAAACAAAATGTTTTTCCATTTTCCCGCCATATTTTCCCATTATTGTTCATTATATTTAGTGTCTGATTCAAATCGATTTCAATTAATCGGAAATAATCAAACAACAACAGCAAAATACAACTCGGAAAGAGTAAAATGAAATGAAAACAATTCAACCAGCTTGACCCCAACCATCAACTACTTAACTGGGTATGCATGTATTTAACGTCATAGCGTGCCGGCTTATTTATTTTATAACCTGGCGGATACATTCACAGCCCATCAACCCTGACCGACATCAGAAAAAATGTCGATTAAAACAAAATAGCAGAGAAAAAACCTTAAGGGTTTGGCTGACCGACAACGACTACGACGATGACGACAATACAGCAAGAGTGTTGTCATTAAGTTGGTCAAAAAGCCTACAAAGAATATAATAATCGTATGTGGACTCAATTCAAAATTAGACACTTGCTGTTACAGTTAAGTGGAAGGTAATAGCTGTATGGCATGGCTTGGATATACTTCCGTTGGTTGAACAAGAACAATACCCTTTGTATTGAGATATTTTATTTTTCTGGACGAGGGAGAGCAGCAATTAATTCAAAACATTATTATTTTTTTTTTGGAAAACGTCAATGACCTTATAATTAGACTTTTGCGGCGTTTGTTGATTTGGTTTTTAATAACATGAACGACACAGCTAGGTGGGGGAAGACTTAATGGAATTGATTTTGTTTATACATTAAATTTCCATTTCCACATAACATTTTGGTCTTAAAGGGTCATGAAGGATTTTAAAGGCTTCTAAAAGTTAAAATGGTTATACATATACAGTGATGGCGGCGCGGCGTGTGGAGAGTATGTGTGGTCTTCAAGAATCTTGGAGACTATTGAAAAGTATTACAAATTTTAGCATTATTGAAGAATAATAATTGAGCTAAACTGTTCAGCAGACACTTAACAGTCTTGAATTGTATCGGCAGCTAAGAAGGATATTAACATTCTGGGAAAGTATGGCTCTGCTAAAGATTTAAAATTGCCTTATAATTTCAAGACGAGTTGAAGTCACACTCTTTAATGGACTTGAAAGGACTAAATGTGTCAATGTTCATTCAAATACTTTGAAATTGAAATACAACATGCAACCTTAAACTATTTCTATGAAGTGAAAAACATTAAATGCGTTCCACAGTTTTTTCACAGCAGACATTTTGTTTTTGACTCAAAACTGACAAAATACACAAATGGAATTGAAAAGTTTGCTAAGGCATGCAGTTATGAATTTCTTTCTTTGGGCGTTTTAAACTTTCTTTTCGAAGGACAGCTGGGCTTTGAGCTTGGTCACGATAAAAAAGTGGTCAGAGTTCACGTTTGCACCCGGAAGGTTCGCTGATCCATGATGTTAGATTCGTGACTTGTGCCGATTAGGACATGATCGATTTGGTTTTTAGTTCGGCCACCTAAAAATCGCTGGGTTGCTGTGTATCCTTCTTCCGGGAAACCTAATGCTGCTTATCACAGTATTACGAGCTACAGCGAAGTCGATTGGTCGGAAGCCGTTTTGTCTTTTTTCGTTGTTTCGTGGAAGCTGATTCTTTCCAACTAATCCGTCAAAGACATAGAAGTCACCGAGCACGACTTATTCCAGACAAGCTTCTTAGGCTGTGTTCGGAGGTCAGCTTTGTTGGTAGGGGCATACGCACATAATAGACTGATGTTTTGGAACGTAGCTTTGATGCGAATCACAGCCAGGCAATCATTAATCGCCTTAAAATCGATGACTTCGACCTGAGCCGATTTTCTACGACGAATCCGAATCCTAAAATATGTATTCTTTGATGACAACTGTTATAAATGACACGTCGTATCTCCTGGATCGCGGAATTATCTGCTTTGTACCGCGAGAGGACAAATTCAAGTTCTGTTCTTACATTCATACTCGTTAATCGTAGCCCATTTTTATTCCGGTTTTAGTTGCCAGGTCATATCCTGGCGACGCACTAACCTCCAATCAGTGTACAAAAAGATACAGCCCACAGTTTTACAGTTTACAGTTTTTGAAATGGAAAATTTTAAATCTCACGATGTGAAACAAAATCTTTTATTTGAATTTTACACGAATTTTAAATTTGAGGTAAAAAACGGTTTATATCTGAACTATCCTGTTATCAATTAACTTTTCAAAAAATACAAAGAATAGTAAATTTTTCATCACATTTTATAAACAAAATCGTGCAAAGTATTGAAGTTATCATCATGACTTTGAGAGGTGCATGAAAAATTCGCCATATACTGCACAAGCACATTCTTAGCTAACTTATAACTTAACTGCTTAGTTTCTCAATCGATTAACCTTTTAAGTTAGTTGTTGTTTAGGAATTTAAGTGCACCTATCATTTATACTACTTTTAGCATTTATTTTTGGGTAAGCTCATCTTCTTTTATTTACACATTGACATTTTGCTTGTGGCGAAATGTGATGATGATGATGATGATGCTTATAGAGGTTATCTACCTACCTAATGTCTCATTCAATTTGAAGGCCAACATTTTTGTTTGAAATGTCATTTCAATTTCTGATGGTGGTAATTTGATTTTATTGAATGATAAGACACGAAGAATGCGTATTTTCTTATTTATGTAAATATTAATTAAATTTGCACTTTTAGAATAACCCAAATTATAAAAATGCCCAGTTATAAAAGTGGTATCGCTGTGCGAGCCGGTGCACACTTCTATTTGTAATTATTCAATGGTCAAAACATAAACACATTCCATTTAAAACACTTTACACAATAATTTCATTTCCACTTGTAAGATCGTAAAAGCTTTTATTTTCCCTTCACCTAAAAGTATACTCTAAAAAATAATAATTCAAATTAATCTAATTTTTTTTACTTTTTGTTTATACGTTACAGGTTCAAATTGATAACGACAAATGTCGTCGAGAACGCGAATCCAATAATCGTTTACCTAGTTCCCGCTTAGATTTGCCAAGCTTGTGCAATGCATCAACGCGCACAACAGCCCGTTGCATTGATTCACATAATAATACAACCACATCATCAGTTATGACTCAATTAAGTCCACAACAGCCAAATAGCAATAATAATAATAATATTAATAGCAATAATAATAACAATAATGTAGGATCACCTATATCATCGACAACAACAACTGCCTCATCACATACAACTTCAGGTGGATCAGGAATGATGACAGCCATGTCTGCCAAATCGAATGGATCTTCGTCATCGTCAAGTAGTGTGGATGGAAAGGGTGCTAGCAGGCCAATGACACCATCAGGTAATTATTAACAAATTGAATTTTGATTTGGCCTAGTGCACATAGGTATAGAGCTTAATTCAAGGTCCTTTCTAGAATTAAATTTAAATAAACCAAAATGCCTGATTCAGATAAGGCGCTTTCAAAATGTTCAAATTTGAACTGTCCTAGCTCATAAATGAGGCTGATTTGTCTAATGGACTATGTTGGCTTTTAGTACAATAGTGCTTCCTGACTTATTCGCTTAGACCTGCGACTTCAGAAATTTAGGGTCAGTTGGCTTGGCAACTACTTTAGAGCTCCAGTCATCGAATATATGTACATACATATGTCATTGTCTCTAGTCGTCAATCTTCTGGTCACGGGTCAGTTGGATTTTTTGATTTCTTTCGTACCTTCGACGCACGTACAAGTTTCTAGGTTGATAATTTACTGAACTAGAGACAGTAAGTAAAAATGTATCCACCA
The DNA here is from genome assembly GCA_920104205.1 of Eupeodes latifasciatus. Taxonomy (NCBI): domain Eukaryota; kingdom Metazoa; phylum Arthropoda; class Insecta; order Diptera; family Syrphidae; genus Eupeodes; species Eupeodes latifasciatus. The sequence goes on from OV049924.1 coordinate 146,490,795, forward strand.
AACTAGGAATAGTACTAACTTTCGGTAGGAAAATTCTGGCAATCGTAAAAAGTGAAAAACTTGCGGAAAATTTCCTGAAAAAATTAACAAAAGTTTTTATTGTAAAATTTGTATTCGAATTTAAAAAGAAGGAAGGAAGTTTGCGATTATGTCACAAACCAAATGTCTTTTAAATTCAATGTTATGTTTTTGAACTGACTTACAAAAATTACACCAAGGGGCTGGCTAGCTATATGAGTAAAATCCCTCAGTCAAAATTGAAACATGAGGGTTAAGTGTATAATTATAGAGTGAATTTAATTAATTTTAAGTCATTAACTAAGAGGCATTAAACAATCTAGAGATTTGCTTTGTTGCTTTTGATTTTATCAGTAATTTTTTTTTTTATAAAACCATCAGAACAGTAATAAATTGGAACGCCATTAGTGTAACAAAATGGAATTTCATTTGTATTATGCTAGTTGTTAAGTAAGGGGTCATCTATATTTATCACTGGTTTTCATAATTGAAACCAATCAATATAAGGAAGTTTTTTTGACAGGTCGTTTAAAGGGATTATTGAAAACTGCTGTCATTCAAATGTATTAAAACTGATTAAAATCTATCAGAAAATTGTTTCGTGCAGAAATCTGTTATTGGAATTGTATGAAATACAAACACAAATCAGTGCAACGACATACGTTTTACTTTTGAACATAAAAGAATCAGCTCTTCAGTATAGAAAAATAAATCATTGAGTGATTTCTGGATCAATCAGTGTATGATTTGCATTTCTAATCAAAAGGAAACGCAGCCAATTATCCTTTCAAAAATGTTTCCGAATTGATTTCAATGATGGCTATAACTGGCCCCCCAAACATTTGATGATAAGTATAGAATTTTCTCTTCCCTTTTAAACAAGATTTACAGGCTTCTTTATTTATTTAATAATCACTTCAACATTCGAGTTCCAAAAGATAGTTAATTTAGTTTATCTTTTTCATTTAGTAAATTTATAAATTGTATTAGAACAATCATCCAAAACAATGGTTTCATCTCTACATAACATTTTGACCCAGATGTCTCTGTCAGAGACACATCGACTCTACAAATAAATTTTCTGTTCCTCTATAATAATACGAGGAGTATTTCCAGATTTCATATCTTGTCTGAATCCATATGTTTCCATAAAAATCCCTCCCATACATTAATTCTAATATGGCTTTTATGTTTTGCCAGATATGTAGGTAAGAAAGTATAGGAAGACCTTTTTACGACAACATATACCTACCCAGACAGAACATACAAAAAACCCATAAATTGTTGACTTAATCATCATCAACATCAGCCAGCATCAGCCTGGAATGACTTAATCTCTTTCTATACAAACCAATCTATCTATCTTTATACGAATATAGGACTATAGACCCATATTGCTTGAAATGACATATCAAAGTAGGTATAGAAGGGGAGGCCTGGGTTGTACAAAAATCTCATCCTTCTGCCATCATACCTACATATATAAACACACAGACAGCATGACACAGATTATGCTTGACTCTGTCGTCACTTTGACAATTTTATCTAAGTATGTATGAATGTATGTTTGTATAGAAATATAAAAAAACGATGTTCATCAAGGATATGTGTGTAGTCTATATCGCAAAGGAAACAGCAGAAATATATCTATATATATGTACATATGTATATACCAACTCAAAGTCGCAGTGACTTTTCATTTCCAGGCTCCGCCATTGCTGCCGCCATATTTATTTAGGCCACTTGTCAATTCACAAGTTGTACGAGGATTTTTTGCCATTATATTGCTATTGTTCAGACGTTAGTTGTGCAGAATTTATAATTAGCCTTGTGACTCCTTAGAATGCGCGTAATGATTAGAGGGATTTTGAATTTACCCAGAAGGGGATACAACAATAAGACAATGATCATAATTGTTTGCCTACCGTAATCAAAGAACAATTCAAGGAGATTTTGAAAGCTATGTGCATATAACTGAGAAAAGAATCCCCCATCATCTAGACCAAAAATAAAATGTCAAAGAGTAAAAATTGTCATCATCCCGTAACCTGTAGATAATAGACCATCAGGTTAGAGGATTTCCAACATATGTTGCGTCGTTGTCGTCGTCGCGTTGCGTTGCGTCGTCGCCGTCGTCGGTCGATGATGCCTAAAGTGACTTGGTATATAGGCATGGCATTAATTAGGATGCAATGTCTGTGAATAAAATACAGTTTTAAGCCTCCCCTATTTGGTGGAGGTAAAAAATATCCTTGACCTTTCACGTTCAGAGGATTGTTAATTTTATTAATTGACGACAGGAGTAGCAGAGTCAGATGTGATTTCCTTCTGCTAGATGTTTTTCATTGTAAAACGAAAAACTCATCACAAAATATCTGTACGCATACATATATTTGTGGTGTTTGTATGTAAATTGTGAATCCTTTTTGTATATACATATACATAGAGATGATGATATCCTTTGGCTGTTTGGCTTTAGCTTTGGCTTTGGCCATCACACTTCATCAACATCACACTCTCAATTTTGTTGACATGAAATCTCGCATTCTTTTATGATTTTACTTTTATCCTTGTTTGTTTTCTTTTTTACTCATATCCTTTTTCTCTGTGTCGGTTGGTCGGTCGTCCATTTTTATATATGTATGTGATGATGATGAAGATAATATGTACATACAATGAATATAATCCTTGGAATGTGCCAAGGTCATATTTACTTACATCATCATTATCATTTTCACTTTAGACACTTATGTGGAATTATTTTTTCAATTTTATTTGTTTATTTGTTACAGAACTGATTAAAAAGTACAATAGTTACTTGACGGAGATGGAATTTGATGAATTGAAGACTTACAATGAAATTTATTATTTTGGCCAATCGGCGAATAAAATTCACTTTGCTAAAGCAAATTGTGGTTATGATGATGAAAATGGAAATTATAAAATTGTGAGTTTTATTTTAATTTAATGGAATTTTTGTCATTACATATGTATGTTATTTTTGATTTTGTTTCTTTTATTATTAAGGTTGAACACGATCATATTGCCTTTCGTTATGAAATACTTGAAGTTATTGGCAAAGGAAGTTTTGGACAAGTTATTCGAGCATTGGACCATAAGACAAATACACATGTAGCCATAAAAATAATACGAAACAAAAAACGTTTTTTAAATCAAGCTGTTGTTGAATTGAATATTTTGGATGAACTGAGAGAAAAGGATGCTGATGGAACACATAATGTTATACATATGTTGGATTATACGTATTTTCGATCACATTTGTGTATTACATTCGAATTGATGAGGTGAGTTTTAAAAAAAAACCTTTATCTGAATATATAAGCAAAGTGTTTTAATAGCATAAGATATAGAAACCTGTTTTATATTTATTTAATTTTCGTATGTCTAGTGAAAATCTAATATTTGAGTTGATAATTTCCAAAAATAATTTCAAAGACGCTATTTATCTTAACTAGTTCGCTTGAGTTTAAATTTTTTTCTATCAAAATATCAAAAAATTCAAAACTATCTCTAATCAATAAGATTCCATCCGACGCACTTTTAGTTTCAATCTGAACAAATTTTAAGATTTCATGTAGAGAGTAATTCGAAATCTTCGCTAAGTAAACGAAGCTCCCTACGGCACTGCTTTACCAGTTTTGACTAGACTTGACTTCTGGTTGGGTGTAGATAAATATGTCTACGTTATTGTTTTCCGAAGAAAGATTCTTAGCGGCTTCAGAAACCATCAGTACTTCTCCTTGAAAGAAACTGCAGTAATTTGGCAGCTTTATTGATCTTCCTAGGATAGTATTATTTAAAAACATAACAGAAGGGGTAGAACCCCTTCCCCCGTTGATGGCCCTGTCTTTCATCTAGTGCTGCTCTGTTTGAGTGTATGTTTCTATAATCGAAGCGCAGTTATTGCGCTGTATTAGACGTAATGCGCTTTTGGCCGCCAGTTCTTTCCCGAATTTATCGAGAGGGGCTAACGAGAGTAATGTTTCTAGGGCTGCAGTTGATGTAGTCATCACGGCTCTTACAGTATACATATAAACATGCAATTCTTTGATTTTTAACTTCCCATAGGAAGTTATTGTAATGGATCCGATTTGTCAAATTGAAAAATTTAACATTTCTCGACGTTTCAAGGTCCCTAGAGTCGAAATAAAAGATTTTTAGAAAGATGTCTGTGCGTGCGTTTGTACGTACGTTCGTACGTCAGTACGTCCGTACGTCTGTACGTTCGCGACGTTTTTTTCGTCCTCCATAGCCCAAGAACTAGCAGAGATATCGACTTCAAATAAATTTTGTTTTACAGATAATAAGGCAGAAAGATGCAGAAAGGTCTATCAAGAAAATTGCGTGGGTGGTTTTTTACCATAGCAGTTTAAAAAAAAGGTGAACATTTTGGTTAAACCTAAATATCTCATGAACTAATGACGCTAGAGACTTGAATTAAATTTTATAATATATATTGTGACGTGATACAAAACAATTATATTTTTGGAAAAAAATCCAATTAACGGTTTTTTTATAAATAAAAAAAAAACTGAAAAAAAATGTGTCACTTCGAAAATTTTACGACCAAAATATGGTTTATCTCCCAAACAATTTTGTGCAACGTAGAATAATGTTTTTGACATCTGATAAAATTTTGAGAAAAATCTAATTGACAGTTTTTTTTTATAAAAAATAAAATCCTAAAAAAACATTACTCATAGTTGGTAAAAGTTGAATTTCGACTCAAATATCTTTTCAAAAACTCGAGATTAAGGCTTCAAACTTTTTTTTATCTTATAAGAAACATTGTTTTCAACATTCTGAAAAATATTGAAACAAATCGAATTGACAGTTTAAAAAAAAATAAAAACCTTAAAAAAAATAATAAAAGTTGGTAAAAATTGATTTTCGACTCAAATACCTTTTCAAAACTTTGAGATAATGACTTCTAACTAACTTTAACTTATAAGAAATATTGTTTTCAACATTATGAAACATTTTGAGAAAAATCGAATTGACAGTTTTTTTACAAAAAATAAAAACCTTAACAAAAATTTATAAAAGGTGGTAAAAATTGATTTTCGATTCAAATGTCTTTTCAAAACTTGGATATATTGGCTTTAAACTACTTTTATCTTTCAAAAAATATTGTTGTCAACATTCAGTAAAATTTTGAAAAAAAAAAACGAATGGACAGCTTTTGTACAAAATATTAAAAACCTAAACAAAATTTAACAAAAGTTGGTAAAAATTGATTTTCGACTCAAATATCTTTTCAAAAATTTGAGATAATGGCTTCTAACTAATTTTAACTTATAAGAAATAGTGTTTTCAACATTCGATAAAATTTTGTGAAAAATCGAATTGACAGTTTTTTTTACAAAAAATAAAAACCTAAAAAAAAACAATACTAAAACTTGGTAAAAATTTACTTTCGACTCAAATAGCTTTTCAAAAATTACAAATACTGGCTTCAAATTTATTTTATTTCACAGAAAATATTGTTTTCGATATTCATATATCATTCGATATAAAAATCCAACAGTTCGTTTTTTCATAAAAAATAAAATCTACAAAAAATAGCACGCAAATTTGGTAAAAATTGATACATAGACAAACTTTTAAGCAAGACAAATCGACAGACGGGATGGGAAGTTATCAGTGTGGGTCGCATCCCAGCCTTTTTTTTTTTTTCATATTTGCAGGATTGGTAAAACTATCAAGGCCCATCATACCAAAAAATGCGTATGTTAATATTGGCCTAGATCAAAGTTGAGACTTCTGATAAAAAACGTAGCAGTTTATATTGCTTGAAATTCGAGGGATTTGAAGTCTTTAAATTAAAAAATATAGACCATTTAAGATGGCATCCTCAAAATAAAGTTTGTAAAATGAGAGTACTAAGCATGGAATTTATTTAAATGGTATTTTAAAGTAAATTAAAAAAAAAAATTTCAAAAGCTACTTACCGTTCGATGGTAAATATTGGGCAAACTTATGATGATCAATTTCACTTTTTATAGTTTTGATTTTCTTGATTGCGTCGAAATTAATATAAAATCTGGAAATAAAATAAAGTAAATCTTTATTAATAAACATATTTGGGCAACAACTAGACATGAAACCTATTAAAATTAAATAACGAGTTTTTTTTCGTCGCGTAGTTTTTAATCTGGCAATACTTTTTTCTGAGTTGGTCTATTTTTGACAGCTGTCACTTGATTTATGCTTAATTTTGTTTGCCATTTCATAATGAATAAACTTACTTCTGAAAAAATATTGCAAACTGTGCAAATTTATTACTAAAATAATGGTTCAGTTCAAAACAGCAACAAAACAATCAGTTTATCGGTGGAAAGTTTTGATGAACGCATTATCTCACGTCCACTAAGAATGTGGCATGGCTTCCAAGATCAAGCTATTAAACACCGCTGTAATATTTTTTGTAGGGCTTGTTGAAGTTTGTCCACGCAGATATGACAAAGACGATTTACGACTTTAAAGAGAATATTCCATCAGTTATTGCTGACATAGGGCCAAAATGTCTGCAAAAAGTGGGCGAAAATTGGGCCTATCGTCTGTAATTTATTCGAGCCAGTTGCGGCGGCCACTTGCCGAAAACCATTTTTAAAACATTATGAAAAATCCTTGTCTTTATAGTATTGAAGCTAAAATCCAAAGGCCATTACATTATAAGGTATTTTATTTCTTTTTGAACAAACGTTTAAGAATACCCTTTACATTTTTATGAATGAAGTAATATATTAATACAATTTTAAGAACCATACTATCGGGACTTGGACTTATTGAATAATAATTGTACAAATTGAAATAATTACTTTCAATTCTTTTGAATTCATTAATTGCTTCCTTTTTCTTTTCAATTCTTTGAGTTCCTGTGCTTTTTAGTTTTAAGAGTTTTAAGCGTTGGAGAAATGGTTGCAGAGGCAATGGTTCGAGAGGAGTTTTTAGTATCAAAACAAGAAAAATTTAACTTAATAGGAGTGATTTCTACAAAATAAAACTTTAAGATTTTAAAAAATTGTATTCGAATCACATAAGTTTGCCATTGTCATGGAAATATGTTAAAAAGAAAGAAAAAGTCAGATTTTTGCGGCATTAACATTGTCAGGTTGTGATATTCTTCTATTCAAATTCCTATCATTAAAATGTTTATTTCTAATCCTTGTGAAAATGATTAAATTAAGTAGAACTTAAAGTGAAAACTAAATAATGATTAAAAACTTGAGATTTTACAATTCAAATTCCAATTATTCACTTTGTAAGTAAGAATTTAAAATATTTTTTTCATATAACGAAAATAAATAGTATATGAAAATGAAAGTACCCTCAGGCGTATACGTACTTTTTATAAAAATTATTTAAAACAAATTGTTTTCAATCAAACTGCGTCAACTTGAAGAATTTGATAAAAGAAATAACAAATTATGATAAATTGTTTGTTTTTCTTTTAACTTTGGAACTTATCAATCTTCACATGAAATTTATTTTAGTCGTCACTCAATCTCAATATCTTTAACACGAGTATCGCTGCCTCCATAACCTTTACTTGAACTTCCTATTCAAAAAATAAAAACAAGGAAATTCTTCAAGGCTACCCAATCAATTAACCTTTGAATAGGCAATTTATATTCTATGTAAACAAAACAATACTATACTTAAACTTCACACATGTAAACACGAATAAATATAGACCTAAAAATACGCATAAGTATAGGAACCTAAACATAGGCAAGTTTAAGAACTTTCATGTTTTTGTTTTACAAAGAATATTTATTGATATGATATGTTCAACTTGTTGCTTTAGAAGTTCAATAAGCTTCAATAGCGAAAATGTCGATAATCACGCGATATATTACACTTTATTCGATACTCACTTGTGTCTTCTTCATGTGGTTCTTAAATTCAATATAACATACATAATATGTACATATATCTAGAAAGAAAAGGAAGAATAAGTCTAACTATGCAGACCCATACATATGCTTATGACTAACCTTACCTATGTTAGAAAATCCAATAAGCCGCCTACGAACCATCCTTTAAACATACATTATATTGACCGACCTTTTTCGATATGAACTTGTGTAGTTTGTGTCGTCTTGTGTGTGTTTGTATAGTGTCTCAAAAGACACACAGACACACCAGAGATTTGAAATCTCAATTTCATTGAGAAACACAAAAAGTAATGAAAAATTCCACAAAAATCCAGAATAGAGCAGAGGATCAAAAGAGGATCCATAAAACGTGTCTTTTTTCAAAAAGACTAAATTGAGATTTCTGTCCATATGGTCCTTATCAAGGATATACACAATATCGACACATTAATAATAAATACAGAGATAGGAGAGTGTAGTCTATAGAGAGTGTTAAGGGAGATATGTAAGGTAGGTATGTACATATATGCTTTTAAAACTTTCCCAGAGGCAAACACTTATAATAGGTAGGTTACTAACTGTAGTAAGGTAGATTTTGTGGTCAACTTTTTAGTGATTAACAAGAAATTTGTATACATATGTACATACATATACCTATTTCCTTTTAAAAGGTGAAAAAGTGTGGATATAAAAATTTATACGCACTTCAAAAACTACTCAAGGGATAAATTTCATGTTTTCTTTAATGATTATTATATTCTGACAGCAACTGACAGACATGTCCTGTTTGTGTTTAGGCTCCTGTGCACAATATCAAAAGTGTATATAGGGATAACATTTTTTAATAAAACTAAGGTACAAAAGGACTATATTCATATACCTACCAAATCTTTGGGGAAATTTCTATATATATTATTTTTTAATGTAAAATTGTAAAATGGATGTTTTGTAAAGGCCAAAAAAATAAAGGGTAAAAATATTACTTTTTTGGGTCAGGGAAAGTTCTTTATGTGAAGAGAAAGTAAAGACAAAACACACACGTTTCACTATTCATCAAATATAATGTTTTCTTGTGAGACCACAGACAAATTGCTGACCTTTTTTGTTTGGATATATTAAAGGGAATTGAAATGTTAAATGTCAGTGAACTGAACATGTGATGGCTGAATAAAATTTTAATTTGCTCTTTTTTGTTTATTGTGAGCAAATGATTAATATTTTCCCAAAAACAAAAATTATTAGAATTTATATGAGCTTTCTGAGATACTATAAACGAATGAAGATAACCGTACTTGACACATTTGACATTCTTGTAGTGAAGATAATCACGTCCACGTGTATCAGTATATAAAAAGGATGTTTGGACAAAAAATGTCTTTTTGAGAATTTAATAAAATGAATGTAGTTGAATGTAGTTTTTTTAAATCTGGCAATACTTTTTTCGGAATTTTTCTTTTTGACAGCTGTCACTTAATGTATGCTCAATTTGGTTTGCCATGTTAAAATAAATAGACTTACTCCCTAACAACATTTGCAAATCGGGCGACGCAACGCTGGGCTATTTTGTAGGGTTATTTGAAGACAAAAGTCCGAGACGATTGAAGAGCCTTGAAAGAGTATTATTCAGTGCGTTATTGCTGACATACAGCCCGAATTACAGAATTAAGTGATTTTAAATTATGTCTCTGGGCTAGAATTTATCTCAGCCAGCTGCGGCGGCCACTTGCCCTTATTTTTATAATAAAGCAACATTTTATTTCTTTCACAAGTCTATGGCTCTATAAGGACAGTTTCCAAGACTTGGTTATTAGTTTCGAGGGCTCGAGCAATGCGATAACGAAGTGATCAGAGTAAAATCTACCTTGTAAGAATAATGCTGCCAGTATGCCGCACTAATTCTACGGAAGCATTGCAAGTGCTGACTGGGAAGACGCCTTTTGACCTTGTGGTGATACGACCTTAATTTAAAGAGACGGATGATCTGGTCCCCAACTGACTGTTGGATAGGTGCATGTTCACTAGATGGACTAGTATTGAAGTGGGAAAAGTAATTTGAGTTCTTCCAGATATAGTACAACTATATGTTAGTACTTCAACTGATGATCATGTAAGTCAATAAAGAAGTTGCCAGGCCTCGCCCTCGAACTGTGAGGAGCCTATCTGGAAGTAACCTTAACGATTGCGAAGCTTGACCTGAAGCAACGTTTGGGTACCACGGGAGACGGGAACCCCTGGGTCTTGTCGGTTCTAGTGTCCCATTGACATTGGTTGCCTTATGTGCGGAGCTAAATGGTAAAGGATCTCTTATTCCACCTGTGGCCCTTAGAATGCAAGAGGTGTAAGATGGACCTATCTCTTCAACAAGGGATTCGGCTCTTGACTGCGAAATTGTACTATAGAATAGCACTTGAACTGCCTTGGGGTGTTGAGCAGCACTTTTCTTTGGTTCTCATATTGTGGATAGGCCCACTGCAAAATTGGTCCTGAACGGAAAGTGGTCGTTTTAAGCTTCTTTATAATATCTGTCTACCTCGTAAGCCAAGAAGCCAAAATCTTTGTTCAGAATTCTTCTTATGCTAGCATAACAATTAAAGCACTCATCTTGGAAAGAATTTTTCAATATTTTTAAACTTTGTTCAAGCGTAAAGCGACTTATTTCCTTCTCTCATTCGGAAGTTTGTCACTAGACGACCCAACAGTATAGTTTCACACCATCCATACTAATACCATAAAGCTTACTCTCTTTCTTTCTTATTTTCAACAAAAATAAATTTAAAATATTTTACATTCCATTCCCACTGACCAGAAGAATTTAATTTCAATTTCGGAAATTGTATTTCTTTCATAAAAATAACAGAATATTTTCAACATTTTTAAATGTCAGTCTCTCTCAAGTCTCATGAGTCGTGAGTGACTTTCTATTTTGGCTATTTATCCACTTGAATATCAAATAAATCCTAAAATACATCCTTTTTCCGTACCGTCGTCGTCGTCTTCATTCATTCGGCTCTATCATTCTTTAGAGTAAATTCTTCGTTTAAAGTCAAGGATAAAGTTTTTATTTTTGTCTCACATAACTACCCTCTAAGAGAATTTATAACTGCCTTGCAAAAAAAGGACTTTCATCTTTTTTTTGTTTGCTTCTTAAAATTTTTCATATACCGTAAAGTTAGTTTCGTTCCTCATTCAATGTACCTTTTGACCTATGATAAATTGTAAGCTTTTACCTTGAAACTTTTATATGTACCGTACACACACCTTCCATTTTTAAGGAGGTTCAGGTACAGGTTTGCATAAGTATATGTGAAGTTTCCTATTTCAATATTATTTTCTGGTGATGCTGACGCTGCGCTGGCTGGTTTGAAAGATAATTTTAGGCATGGACCAAGAGACTCTATAAGGCGAGAAAAGACAGTCTATTTACCAAGTAATGGATCCATCGTGTACCTTTCCTTTCTCCTCTTCTGTCTGTGTACATTTCTTGATACACGGTAAAAGTGTCAATTAGAAGATTTTTTTTTTTATTTTATCCTTGATGTTATACTTGTGGATATACCTAACATAATTTAACCTTACATACCTTCCTTGAAAACCTATACCTATAAAGTGTAAACAGTGATGCTGGAAGCTATTAGTATGTACATGTTTTGATTTTATATTTTTGTCGTAAAATTTTATGAAAATGTTTAGAGGTTATAATATAATATAAAATTTTACTCTTTTAACTTGGGACTTCGTATTTTGTGTTTTTAAAAATTTAATTTAATGTCCAAAATGTCACTGCTAATGGCGTGCGTCTCGTCGTTCCTTCGTGCGTCGGGAGGACGAGAAATTGGGTATCTTAATTTGTTGTTTGTATTGTTTTGTCGTGCAGAAAATTAAGTTGAAATATTCAAGAAACAAGGAATCTACAAATTACGATTTTTTTGGGGTTTTTTAATTTGATTTACGATATTTTGATATGGTCTTTTAAGGACATTTACATAGATAGTAAAGAATTCATGTGAATTAGGTTTGTAGTTAAGTTGAAGGTCAGATAGAATTCCTATTGCCTACATAAATAAATAGAATTAATGTGTTGATAGTAATCACTTTCATATGTATGAATAAATAGTGGTGTAAGCAGACAATGACAGAGGGTCCACTTCGAATATACTTTTTTCCCTCTTTTAATAATTTTTTGCTTACTATTGACGTATAACTGTTAAATTTCCAAGGTTAACTATACAAAATAAAGAAAGTTCTAAAACTGTTTCGAAAAAGTTTTTACATTTGTAAAAAAAATGTTTTGTGCAACACAAGGAAGCTGCTAAGTACCAATATTCTTTATTTTATATAATAAAATGTTTTATTTTGATAGTTCTGCTGTTTCAGCAGCTGTCAGTTTTGAAGCTGTTATTTCTTGAAATTTGACAAAACTACGGAAAATGGAACGATAACCCTTTAACAACGAATTGAAGCAGTTAAAATACACTACGAAACTGGTGAACATTTTAAAATCATAATTCGTAATACTAAGAAACTTTATGAAGAACCTCTTCGGTGAATAATAGTAAATTTGGTGGAAAAATTTAGACTGTTGTTGGAAAAGGATAGTGATATAAAACCGTTTGCGTCGCGTAGCTCAAGAATAACTGAGAATATATCTTCTGTAGCTCGTATAGATCTTATCAATTCCTCGTTGATATTTAAAATTGATCATTTGACAAGCGACATCATAATGTATTTTTTAAGTCTTCCCTTAAGTCATCGCTTACGTTCTATGATTGGTTAATGATTTCTATGACCGTAATACAAAGACATTGATGTAGACGTTTATTTTCAAAAAAAAAGTGTTTCACATTCAACACATTTTAATTTTTTTCATTGGGACCACGTTAAAGATAGTTTATATTCCTATACTTTACAATCGATTCAAGGTATAGAGTCAATGATTATAGAAAACTTGTTAAATTTACTGATTAATTGATTAATCAGCATTCATAGTTCGGTCTGCTAAAAATAGTTCTAAGAGAGAAATTTCTTCTTAAGCTAGCTCAAATCAGATTGATATACGATTGAACGAACGCAAATCATGAATAAATAAAAGCAAACAAAACAGCAATAGACCAAGGTGACTCCCTTAAGGTACACCATAATTGACTTAAAATTGACATAAAGTGTGACTTCTAAATCATTAGTAAAAAAGAGGCTGGGATGGGACCCACACTGATAACCTCCCATCCCGTATGTCGATTTGTCTTGCTTAAAAGGTTTGTTGGTTTTCGTGTTTTGTTAAAAAAATTGTCAGTTGAATTATTCTAAAAGATATAAAAGATATTAGATAAAAGATATACCAACAATATTTTGCATGTGATAAAGAAGTTTGATTTCAAAATCTATTTTGGTTAACGAGATTTTTAGTCAAAAACCAATTTTTACCAATTTTAGTAGCATTTCTTAAAAGTTTTTATTTTTTATAATGGGTGATTTTTTTGAGGTTAGGATTTTCATGCATTAGTATTTGACAGATCACGCGGGATTTCAGACATGGTGTCAAAGAAAAAGATGCTCAGTGTGCTTTGACATTTCATCATGAATAGACTTACTAACGAGCAACGCTTGCAAATCATTGAATTTTATTACCAAAATCAGTGTTCGGAAAATCCGCTTTTTTATCGACAAATTTTGTTCAGCGATGAGGCTCATTTCTGGTTGAATGGCTACGTAAATAAGCAAAATTGCCGCATTTGGAGTGAAGAGCAACCAGAAGCCGTTCAAGAACTGCCCATGCATCCCGAAAAATGCACTGTTTGGTGTGGTTTGTACGCTAATGGAATCATTGGACCGTATTTTTTCAAAGATGCTGTTGGACGCAACGTTACGGTGAATGGCGATCGCTATCGTTCAATGCTAACAAACTTTTTGTTGCCAAAAATGGAAGAAGTGAACTTGGTTGACATGTGGTTTCAACAAGATGGCGCTACATGCCACACAGATCGCGATTCTATGGCCATTTTGAGGGAAAACTTCGGAGAACAATTCATCTCAAGGAATGGACCGGTAAGTTGGCCACCAAGATCATGCGATTTGACGCCTTTAGACTATTTTTTGTGGGGCTACGTCAAGTCTAAAGTCTACACAAATAAGCCAGCAACTATTCCAGCTTTGGAAGACAACATTTCCGAAGAAATTCGGGCTATTCCGGCCGAAATGCTCGAAAAAGTTACCCAAAATTGGACTTTCCGAATGGACCACCTAAGACGCAGCCGCGGTCAACATTTAAATGAAATTATCTTCAAAAAGTAAATGTCATGGACCAATCTAACGTTTCAAATAAAGAATCGATGAGATTTTGCAAATTTTATGCGTTTTTTTTTTAAAAAAAAAGTTCTCAAGCTCTTAAAAAATCACCCGATATAAACAAATACAAATTGGATGGATGAAACTAATTTAAAGTCAATATCTTCTATTGTTCGAGATATCGAGATCCGAACATCAATTTTTACCAATTTTGCGAACTATTTTTTGTAGATAATAATTTTTTATGAAAAAATAACTGTTGGATTTTTATAAAAAATTTACTGAACGTTAAAAATAAGACAAAATTAGTTCAAAGTCATAATTTTTAAAAAGATATTTGAGCCGAAAATCAATTTTTAAGAACTTTTTTCATTTTTTTTAGCTTTTTATTTTTTGTACAAAAAAAACGTCAGTTCTATTTTTCCAAAAATTTACCGAATGTTGAAAACAATATTTATTATAAGACAAAATTAGTTTGAAGCCATTATCTCAAATTTTTGAAAAGATATTTGAGTCTAAAATAAATTTTTACGAACTTTTAGTAATTTTTTTTTTAGGTTTTTATTTTTTGTTAAAAAACTGTTTATTCAATTTTTCTCAAAATGTTAATCAATGTTGAAAACCATATTTCTTATAAGAAAAAATTAGTTTGAAGCCACAATCTCAAATTTTTGAAAAGATATTTGAGTCGAAAATCAATTTTTACCAACTTTTCGTAACGTTTTTTTAGGTTTTTATTTTTTTGTAAAAAATTCGATTTTTCTCAAATTTTACCAGATGTCAAAAACGTTATTTTTTACTGCACAAAATTATTTTGGAGATAAAATCATTTATTGTTCGAAGTGACAAATATTTTTTTTTATTTTTTTTGATTTATAAAAAAAGCGTTACTTTGAATTTTTTCCAAAAATATACTAGTTTGCTATCACGTCATAATATGTGTATAATATAAAATTTAATTCAACTCTCTAGCGTTATTGGTTCGTGAGATGTTTTGGGTAAACCAGAATTTTCATCTTTTTTTAAATTGCTATGGTAAAAAAAAACACGAACGCAATTTTTTGAGAGTCCTTTCTGCATCTTTCTATATAACAAAATTTATTTAAAGTCGATATCTCTACTGGTTCTTGAACCATGGACGACGGGAACGTACGGACGTACGAACGAACGTAAGTACACACGCACGCACAGACATCTCTTCAAAAATCTTTTATTTCGACTCTGGGGTCGAGAAATGTCAAAATTTTCAATTTGACAAATCGGACAGATTACAATAACTTCCTATGGGAAGTTAATAAAAGAAAACAAAACAGCAAAGGGCCAAGGTGACTCCCCTGGTGTACACCAGAATTGACTTCAAATTGGCATGAAGAGTTATTTCTAAACACGCCACTATAATATCTATTTTTAAAGCATTAAGAAATCCACCAAACAAAACGTTCGTTAAGTCCAATTTTAGTAAAGTTCTTAAGAAAATTTGCATGACTTAATTTGTCAAATCTTTTGCTAAATGTCTGTAAAGATACAATCGACTTGAGTTGTTTTCGGATGCATTAAAACAAAAAGTTGAGAGTTGTAATAAATTAATATTTGAAAATTTAGAATGAAACAACAACAACTTGTGTGTGCTACCACCAAGTTCATAGGCTGGAGTTAAAGCTATTTCACGGGAGCCAACCCGATCATCAGACTCCTTTAGTGGTGCTTAATCGCTTTATGTTCAATTTAATTTTTTTTGAAGAACTTTTGCCCGAGCTGGGCTTGAACAAGCGACCTAGCGTTTGAGGAGCTAGTGCACTACGCACTACGCCACCGCACCCACATGAAAGTTGTAAGCCAATTACAGGTTTTTTCGTTCTATCGAACTATACTGAACCGATTAGCATTTTTCTAAGTACACACAAGTAATTGTTGTTGTTTTATTCAAGTTCTTTCTATTTTTAATATTTGTTTATTTTTTTACAAGCCCATGTTGGTGTTTAAACTATACAGAACAACAATTAAAAGAAATTATGTCACATACAAGAGATACAAACTATTTAGAAATAGCAGACAATTTCGATATAAGTCTTAGAACTATTGTTTAATAAACTGGAGTAAGGTATGAATATTTCCAAAGATCTGGCAACTTAAAACATTTCAGAAGAAATAATAAATAGGAAACATAAGACACACATTGTTCCCAATAAATGATCGTATTCCATCAGGACTAGGACTGAAATAATCATTTAGTTTTAACATTTTATCACGTATAGAGGCCTCTGAACCGTATTCTTGTGTGTTAGGAGAAATAAGAGAAAAGTTACTAGGAGAAGAAAAATCTATAAAGGCAGTCTTAAAATAATCTGCTAATATTGACTTGAAGAATTGTGAAAGGTCATGACTTTACTGAATATTTGCCCCAGTTTTTTAAATATTTGTTGTTGAAATAGTTACTTTAGATCAACATGTCTGCCTTCTTCAGTACAATTCAACCCCAATTTTGTTAAATTATTTGTCTTGCGAAAAAGGAACAAAATGTCGTTAAAAAAGAACATACTTCTTTACTTAAAATTATTTTTATAATTTAAAGTGCATAACATTAAGAATGTCACTACAATATCATATCCCACATATCATATATCATGTATTATTAAAATGCAATCATAATAAAATAGGTAATTTAAATTAGATTCTGCATGCACATACACAAAGGATAATGTTTAACCACATGACATAAAAAGCTTTTATAATGTCAAATTCTGTATGTCATTAACACAAGTTTGTGAAACAATAAAATCAAGTATATAAAACAAAAAAAAAAAACAAATATGAAGGTAAAAATATTCATAATATACCCTCTCAAATGACATATAAACAACCAATTTGCATGTTAGTAAAATTCAACTACTAATCTCGTGACAAATAGTAGTCTATTTTATTTTACATTCGTACAAAAATTTAATTATACCTCAAAAAAATAAATATTTACTTAAATTCTATTCAGTGAGAGTGATTAATGCAATCATATCGCAATGAGAAAAACCCTGCCTAAAAACTTTCAACTTGACATTTAACGAATACTCAAACTCGAATCTTTTAGGGAACGATAATTGAGCGCTCCAATTTTTTGCACACACACACACACATACACAAAACACCCATCATCAGCTCAGTTATAGATATGACATTTTTATCTGTCCTCGTCTTGGAAGTGATGATGGTGTAGGGTGGAGGGTGGTGAATCGGCGGCACTGAGTTCAAACATGCACATCATGTGTGTGATGACGTAGAAAGGACGAAACTAAAAACTGGTTAATTATATAAATTGTTCCGTTTTTTCTTTGTTCATTAAAGCACGTAGGCAACTAAACATTAAAATGTCATCCACCAAATGGCACAAACACGGAGCCGGAAACATGCACTTGATTTCATATTTCAACTTTTTAATTATAAACCCTCCTCCCCAACAAGGATAAACACACGACACAACACACAAACTCAGAAGCAAACAGAATGTAAATATAAAAAAAGGGTTAACATGCAAGGATCTATCTAAAAACAATCCCCATCATTAGTAGATATATTGTAGGTGGAGGTATGGAATATTGGAATATGTATGCATTTTTATTGGGGGTGTGGACAAGTAGTGGGCTTGAGCTTGATAGATGGTACCACACAACCTTGTGTGTATGGTATAGATCATCGCAGGAATCAGGAATACCTCTATGTACATAAGCTTTATATAGATTCCAAAACCGATAGACAAATAACCCTGCTGCAAGCAACTAGTGAAAGTGATTTGTGTTTTCTTTTTACTGCTTTTTTTTACTTTATTGTTGTCTTGTTTGTTTTGCTGCGTTAACACGCAAGGATACATGTGTACGTCTAGGTACTGAGTCGCTCGTTTACCCTTATTTCCAAAACCACTCAGCGTGCCGGTATAAACAGATAATTTATGAGTAAAGAAATAATAAAAACAAAACAAAACAAAAATCGTCAACAACTCAACTTTCCCTCTTACCAACCAATTTTTCATTAAAGAGCTTCTTTTCTTTTTCGTCCTTTATTTTTAGGATTCATCATTGACATGATGTTGTGTTCGATTTGGTGGTGTGTAAAAAAAAAAAACAAGCAACTTGAAATGGGACGTAGTGAGAGTATTTAATTTGTCCTTAATCGTTATCGTTGTTGTTTTAGATATTCCTGTACGTGTTTAGATTGAAATGATGATGATGAAAGTCAGACATCCTTCCTGAGAATTCCTATAACGAAATTTTGATATGCATGGTTCCTTAAATTAGGTACCTACCTATAAGTTAATATAGAGGCACTACATAAAGGCTATTAACTTTGTGAGGGATTTATTTCACAATATTGACAAAGGACACGGCAATTAAGTTACAGTATACTTAAATCCTAATTGGAAATGACAATATAAGCGATTTTATATGCAAATGTATAGTAGAAATGGAGTACATGGTACACTCTTCTCTCTTCTATTATAATAGGGATGATCCCAATTTTGAAAAGAAGGGCAAAGGAGATAAGTGCGTGATTGTATAATGATGGTTCTTGTGAAAGTTGTTTTGTAGAGGTATTATAACCCAGCATTGTTCTGTTACAAGGGGATTAAGTTTAAGGATTTGGACGGATATATAATTTTTGGTGAAAATGTGAACAAAGGGATTTGAACTTGTTGCTGCCAAAGAAATATGTATGCCCAATGTTCTATTGTTATATTGCTTGAAGGCTTAAAATGTCCTACAAGTGGTTAGGTAAGGCTTAGGTAAGATAAATACAAAAAAAGAAACCTAAGTCATATTATTTAAATCAGCAGTCTAAATGACAGACAAATTGGGCCGGACAATAAAAACATCGAATTTTTTAACATTTGTAGTGAAAAGAATAAAATAAGTTTTATAAGTAGCAATACAGTCGAATTTGGTAAAAGTCTTGAGCTAAAAGTTAACTTTAAGAACCTTTTTTGTTGCTGGCACTTAGAATGTTAAAAAAAATCGTAAGGAAACAATATGGTCTTCTTATCAAAACAAAAATTCATTTAATTGCGATCATCATTGACACAACCCATTTTGTATGACATCTTTGTTTATAAAACCTAGATTTTATACACAAAAATCGCATCAGCTTTGACTAGCCAAAAAGTATGCAATGTAATTGAATATAGCTTTTGTTTTTCTGTATAGCCTACATAATGTATGTACATTGTACATACATATATACTTTCTGTAATCATTTTCTTGAATTGATCAGCTGTGAAATCTGCAGTTCTTTTCTCTCGAGATCTTGTTGATTCCTTCAAATCTGAGTGGTATGATAAGGATTGTAAAAGCAGTAGAAAGAAATCGTTCGCCTATTCAAAACTTTTCCCCGAAATCAAACCGCAAGAATAACCAAGATTATGTGAACTCAAGAAGGAAAAATATTTTAAAAAGTTAGCTATACTAGTAGAATGTAAAGATTCAAAGTCGTTTTGGAAAGTTGTAAAATTTTGTAAATAATTGATCAGACCTTACTAGCGTCAAGTTTGGAAGCCCTTGTTCTACCTGAGCCCTACCTCAACACAGCAAGTTTTCTATCCCAAATGTCATTATCTAAGAGTTAGACCTAATCTTCACTATGCCTGAATTTTAATCAGCGTTAAGGAAAGTAATAAGAAATGAAGTTTATGTTTCAAAGTTTAAAGTTTAAGTTTCAAAAAGTTTAAACATAATGTTCTGTGAGGAGTTAATTCCTAAAAATATTCATCTGTCTAGAATTTCAACCTAACCTAACCATGATTTTTTTAGTTGACTTGAGAGAACCTTTAGATACAATCACCAGAAATAACATGCTATGTAAACTTGAAATTGGATTAACAATCAAATTTAAAAGAATTATAAAAATCTCTTGGGGAAAAAATGACAGCAGCTGTGCAAATGATACAAAAAATAAAAAGATTTTTAAGTCCATTTAAATTTGCACATTTTATTAAAGATATTGATATTGGTGAGATTCTTTTTGCAGATATTACTGTCAAAGTTTTGCTCTATTCTGGTGACTTAGTGATCTTTACTGGAAATCCGTTTTCCCTTCAACTTCAGATCAAAAACTTAAAAATGTATTTTGATCTATTGGACCTTAAAATAAATACTTTAAAGTTTAAAATAATGGTTTTCAAGTCAACGAACTGGTCTATTGGCTATGAGTGTAATTTTGACCTAGATAGTGAACAATTTGATGTTAGTAAACGAATTTAAATATCTTGGATATTTGCTAACACTTTTGTGAAAAAAATTTTAAATTTTCAACGTAACTATAAATAGTTGCCTTTGCTATGAAAAAGTGGTTAGAAAGTGTTAGACGAAATGAAAAACATACAAATAAATTTTCCCCAACGAGTTTTCTGGTCACCATTAATCACCACTAATTATGCTCTCTCATTGAGTCAGGATTATTGTCAATATGGTGTAAAAATGTAAAGTCTAATGTTAATAATATCATCAAAGCTATAAGGTGATCGAATCAGAACTTACAAAAATGAATCCTTTTGATTTGTTTTATATGTGCTATTAGTCCTATTTAAAGTTGGTATGATCTTGGAATGTCATTAGTAGTGGAAAATGCAAAAGAAATTGATTGCTTTTGATTTGTCGTTTACGATATAATTTATTTTAGCGCTTAATATAAATTGGCGAAAAGGGCTCGACATGCGTTCATTACCTTCTCAAGTAAATGATTTATTGTATGTAGGTATTGTTAAAAATGTAATGTTGTTATTACAAACTTTAAACGATACAGAACTTGTCCCAGATAAACTATTTTTGCTATAATTTAGACTTTTCCAATGAATTAGATTCTTTGTGAATTGTTTTATTTAATCATAAACTTTATGCAATTTTAAATGCCTGGGGCTAGATTTAATACACCCTTGTCTATTTTGTCTACAACAACACTTTTCCATTCCATGAATTAAGTGCCCAGACCTTCAAATTTCTAGCATGATAGATGTAAAGGACTAGTTTATTTTAACAGGTAACACTCTTGTAAGGGGCTTAAACATAATTTCATTGTTGTGAAAAAATTGAATTGGTATTAGAATATTAACGACTTTATCATGTTCCTGAAGTAATATATAGCTTGACTTTAAATCTTGAAACAATTAATACGTACAAAAGTACGTATTAAACTCTTTTAATCAACCAATTTAGTAAAGAATCAATCAGTGCATTTTTTGTTATCTATCAAACGTCACAAAATTACGCCTACGTTACATAAAGATTTTGATGTTGCGAATATCGGAAAAAACTCCCACAAAACGAAGCAATAAAGAAGTCGTCAAAATGTAATATTCAAAGGATATGGAGTTCAATTGATTTTTGTTGCTCTTTTTCACTTCAATTGCAAAAAAAAAATCAATACGAAACTCTTGAACGACGACGATGTATACAGGACAAAATAGTCAGGAAACAACACACACACACTCATATTACCAACTATTCCCTCCACATTCTGTAGTTTTTTTCCTTTTAATTTAAATAAAATGAATTATTCTACTTTGAAAAATACAAATAAAATAATAAAAACAACTAAAATAAAAATAATACGCGGATAATTTGATTTGACTACGATAAATTTGTATTCGACATGCAAACGGAAATTGACTAGCTTCTCTTTTAGCAAGCATACATATTTGATAGTATGTCCTTCGATAAATAAGACATAGGTAGATAGGTATTGACATTGACAACAGAAAAATAAAAAACAATTTTTCCAATTTTAGAGTTCATTGAAATGGACGAAAATATCTGAAAATATATTTCAATGTACATTTAATCGTATTTTTTTTCTTTTTTTCCTTTCTTTACTTTATTATTATTAAGAATTAACTGAAATTTCAACACGAATAAATCCAACACAAGATATTAGAATGATATTTTATAGACGATATAAAGTGGTGGTTTAATATATAAGACAGATTGAGTGATGAAAGCGAAAAATGGTGTTAAACAAGCTTTACAGCATCATTAAGTTTCCTCCATATCATGAGGGCGGGCATGGCATCACAACACTCAAACAAAACTAAGAAAACCAAACCAAAAACCAAATTTTCACTTCCAACCAGACCAACACATTCTTTCTCCTTGGGCGAATGTCAGTCAAACCTCCTACCAAATCAACATACCAAAGCCCCAAAAACAGTTTGTTCCACAAAATGACAGTGATGTTGTGTATGATGTTCTAGGGAATGGATATAAACGATTTTGCAGACTGATGCTATATATCCTTTCTGCACTATGTGTGTGATTTGTTAGACACTTTAAATGATTCTTATTGTTGTAATCCTATAAAGTCGATGTGGAAATGCATCGCACTTGCTCTCGAAGAGTATTTTATCACACATTTACCAGTGAAAACCTCATAAAAATGTTACATAGAGATTGAATATCTGCCATCACCTTCATCAGCATCTCTCGACAACTCGTTGCAATCGTTGTCGTCGTCGTTGAATTCCGTTTTGCATACAATAAGGACACAAGAAAAAAAAGACTTTATGTGCGCTGATTCGTAACGAATTCAATTTTCTTAAATCCTACACATGGGAAATGGTAACTCGTATGTGACATTTGAAATTCTACAATGAAATAATAAAACAAAAAACATAAGGAAAGGAAACAATTGAAATTTTATCGAATTTCCTTCGAGCATTTTCAGACGACGCTATTTTGTATATCATTATAATGCTTAGCTTGGGGATTGAATTAGACTGACTACTCGACTTTTTTCATTAAAATTATTTCATTATGATTGATTTCTTATCACTTCCCAAGAAGTATCCTCTCTTTCTGATAAGTTGCACATATTACACTCTAGAGTTAAATCAGGCCTTTGTGGAATGTAATTTAAATCTATTAGTTAACTAGTTAAGTTATTAGTTAGAATCCTTAAAATAGTTGTTCTCTGCAATGTTATGATTTAATTAGTGGTTCTTTACAAGGAATTAAACGCTTCAGCAATATATTCAGCTCTACATTTCGCATCAACCTTTAAAATGACTTCATACAAATTGTTTTTAGCGGCTGATAAATCCTCGAAGGGTAAATTATAATTACTTTGAAATTCATCAGTAAGATCTTGCCACTCTCGGTACCAACTATTTTGATCTTGTACAGCTTTTATGACCACTCTTTTCACGACCCGTGAAACATTCATTTTAAAAACGTTAAGCCAGAAGTCCACTTGCAACTTCAATGATTTTATAAACAAAGTAGAGAGACCCGTTTCCAGCATGGTAAATTAATTCAGCAACTGCTTCAAAGACTTTAAACCTTAACCAATTTCTCCTTCAAGTGTTTCTTCTTATTCAAATTATGTGTAAGGGTAATGCCAAGGTATTTGTAGTCACGCACACATTCAATATTTTCGCGATTAAAGCTTCATTTTTCATTTTTGATGCATTACGTCCAGCACCACTTTTAATAATCAAAACTTTCGATTTATCGATATTCACTATTAAATTACATAGCTGGCAACGCTGGTAAACTCTGTAAAATATGAGCTGTAGAGTTTTCGGAGAATGCTCAAACATGACTATATCGTCTGCGAACAGCAGTGCCTTAATTCGTATCCCTGCGAAATCTACTCCACCCGGCAAGTAGTCTTAAAGGTCGTTTATGAATAGTGCAAACAAAGTAGGGCTCAATGTACAACCTTGTCGCACTCCTGATGAGGTTTCAAACTAGTCAGAGAGTTCTTCACCTGTACATACTGCCGCTCTGGTTCCTCTATATACATACACAGGTGCTCAAGTATGCGACGAACTTTAATAATACCCCAAGAATGTACAGCTTATAGAATAGTGCAACTCAATCGATTGTATCAAAAGCTGCTTAAAAATCGATAAAAACACATACAGCTTTTTCCTTTATTTCAAGAAATTCACTACAAAGCTTCTGAATCTAAAAATGTTATCTTTTGCTAAATATCCTGGTCTCAATCCAGCCTGGAGCTC
The DNA here is from genome assembly GCA_920104205.1 of Eupeodes latifasciatus. Classification (NCBI taxonomy): domain Eukaryota; kingdom Metazoa; phylum Arthropoda; class Insecta; order Diptera; family Syrphidae; genus Eupeodes; species Eupeodes latifasciatus. The sequence continues at coordinate 146,514,987 of OV049924.1, forward strand.
CCTCAGCAAGTTGAAAATGCAAGTTTTCAATTTTAGTATAGTCCTACAAAATTTTGTGCAATAGTAAGACAACCTTTCAAAATAAAACCTAAAAAGTATATTGGCAAGTCCTCAAAAAAAAGATTGCTTAACACAACATGGGTCTTTGAATTTTCTGCGCGTCGTTGTAATCTCAATCTTTTCTATTATTAATTGTAAAATATAGTTTTTATTTTTGTAAGCACTTACTTTTGAACAAATCAAATAATCTGTCATTTTCATACGCTGAACGAAAATACCGACACAACACTAGATTCCGAGAATTACAAGTGTTCATCAACAAGCCAAAAATGAAAAAGCACCTGGTAAATGTGGCGTATCATATGAGTTCTTCAAAAATGGCTCACCGAATTTAATAAACCAACTGAAAAAAAGTTTGATGAAATACTTATAACAACTTATACTTATAACAATTCGGAAAATCAGTGATTTTCCAAATTCATATCTTGAAAATTACCGTGGAATATCTTTTAGCAAACATTTTCTTTGGCATTTTTGTAAGTAGACTGGAAAAATAGAATAGAATCCTAACAGACTTCCAATCTGGTTTCAGAATAAAACTTTTTACCAGTTGACCATATACTCTGCTTATGTCAATAATCAAGGCTTTTCAAGCTAGAAAAAGGAAGGGATACTTGTTCTTTGTAGATTTTAAAGCTGCTTTTGATTTAGTTAATCGCATTTCTATTTTCATTATTCATAAATGATATAGTTTCTTGCATATCTGCTGGCGATCGCATCGCTGATACAAATGTTAATACCCTTTTGAATGCAGTTTTTCAAGCTGAATCACTCGAGAGACTGAAAATACATGATAAACCAATCTCCCGGTCATTTTGAAACATGGGGACGAAAAATGAAAACGCATGATACCCAGATAGTTCACGAAATATAGCTTCAGGCGATTGGTTCTTTAGCAGAATTAACGTATTTTTTTTTTAAAGAATTCGAGCTTTTGGGAGTTATAATAAATTCTATCTGTGACTTCAAGAGACACATCGATTGCTTGATCAATATGACGTGGGGGCAAAGATTTTAGCAATGAAAATGTCAACCTATCAGTCAAATACAAAATTTTTGAAAGTGTCGTAAGAACAACGTTGTACTATGCTGCGCAAATCTGGAGAATGGATGCATTTGAAAAAGTGGAGGCATTTCAAAGAAACTTTTTAGTTTGCCAAGAAATACACAGAAATAATCTACTGAGTAAAACTTCAATGGAATTTTCAAAAAGTGGAACAACTTAAAGAAGATTAATATACCATTATACAACTACAAGAAGACGCAGCTCAAAATAATCTAGTTGTAATAGCCTGTGAATCTGATTATCTTATTATGAATAAGTATTACTAAATTAATTCGTATGAAAATAAGCCAAAGTGTTGAAATTTAGAATACATGAAACTCATACTTTGTAATGAAAAATGTATCCCAAAACGCTGTTACTTAATATATTTTAAACATTTTTTTAGGTCACAATAATTTAAGTTTTTACATTTAACTCCATGCTATAAAAAATAAGACTATATTTCTCTATATGTACTTAAAATATTTTGTGTTCACACATATACCCATAATATTTCCTTCCCAAGGCCGCATGAAAGTTTCCTTTTTGCAAAAACTTTCTTGCCAATTTTAATTTAAGTTCCTACTTACATGGGTACACTTAGTTACATATTTTAATGCTTGATAAAATAATTATTTTCGTCTCATGTTTCAGAGTAATTATGATTTGCAAAATCAACTCATTAAACTTAATAACATTTCCTGTTGTTAAAATTTCTAACAAACTTAAGCACCCAATAAAACACAACAAACCACCACCATCACCATCATCACCATAAGCATCACCCTTTTTCGAAACAGTTAATTGAACTTTGCATATCGAACGGCACGGTGAGGACACAGTGAGACTTTGGAACAAACCTCTTTTATCCTTTGTCCCATTAAATCTCCTTGAAACTCTAGCTAAATACCATAAACTATAGGTACACGTGGGTTTCGCTATATTAGTTGGAAGGTCATGGAAAGACTATAATAACCAACCCACGTCAACATCATCGTCAGCTGGATCACAAGTCCTTGAAACAATCTCGCCATCATCAATAATAACCACCAACCTACTCAAAATTGTGTTAAGGAAGAAATTCTATTAAAGTTGAGTTGATAGTCTTAAATAAGAAACAACTATTTCTATTAAGACCAATTTTATATTGTTTCTAATAAATTGTATTCAAAATTATACAAAAAAGGATAATTTATCGATGCCAAAAATTACGTTCCAATTATATCCACCAAGGTCGCATGTTATTCTTATTCCCTGGGTTTGACGTTAAAACCAAAATAAACTATAAATTGATAAAAATAAAACAAAACAAAATAAACACGGTATCAGTTAATTAATCGCAAAATTGTTTCGCAAAAAATAACGAAACAAAAATATTGAAACTGTTTCCATGCTTCGGCGGCACGTGGCCTCGAAATTCCATGATTTCTTGGAAAAAAATAAAACCGAATTGAAACAAGAAGGCAAGTTTTGCGCGCCTTTTTGTTTTCGTTTGACTTTTGGGGGAAATCATTGTAGCGAAAAAATTACCCCCAAATGAATAAATATACACAGCGTACAGTGCATCGATGCGAACATGCGGAGAGACTTTGTGGGGGTGCTGCGCTGCCATTGGGGTTGATGTGGGTGATGAAAGTATGAGGTTTGTCAATATTCCAAGTTTCATAAAAACCACCCTATAAATACGAGGAGAACCTTCTACACACGACAACGACAACATCGACGACGACATGAAGAGAAAACTAAAATTAAATTTATGATTTGTGTCGTCAAAGTTGTATCGTTTCGCTGTGCTGCTTTTGCGGTAAAATACTATTGCTTTAGTTAGAGGTGGGTTGTGAAACATGGATAAAACCCCTAAATTGATATGCTAAACGGAGTTGTAACATTATTGTTATTTCTTATGTACATATATACCACTCGTTATGTTGTTCACTATAAGTTGTTTTTAATGTTTTTTTTGAAAGACTGTGTATGTTTCTAGAAACATTCAACTAATTTCTTTATCCACTTTATGTACAAAGTTTTTTGAAAATGCAATTCAAAGCATTTAGGTTGAATTGAATAACTTTTTTTACTGATTTAGTAAAGTAAATTTTTAGTATTATAATAAACAAAAACAAATTTACTATCTTTATATTAATGAATATTTAATTGATTTTTTATACGTTTGTCTTTACAGTTTAAATCTATACGAACTAATTAAAAAGAACAACTACCAGGGTTTCAGTCTGAGTTTAATAAGAAGATTTTGTAATTCGATTGTTAAATGCTTAAGACTTTTATACGAGGAAAATATCATACACTGTGATCTCAAGCCAGTAAGTATACCTTAATTTAATTTTTTTTCTTTCAAACAGAAATATATAAAAATATTTTGATTTAATGACGTGGGAATCGCTTTCATTGTTTTTGTTTACCATTTTGCAACAACAAAAGACAAGAATAAGTAAAAGTTAGTTGATGAAATATTTAATTTTTAAAAAGTTTTTACTTCAATCAAAATTTTATATATTCTAAGTTTTTATGAAAACAAAAACTTATTAAAAAAATTAATTATTTTGTATGTATCGGGTGATTTTTTAAGAGCTTGAGAACTTTTTTTAAAAAAAAAACGCATAAAATTTGCAAAATCTCATCGATTCTTTATTTGAAACGTTAGATAAGATAATTTCATTTAAATGTTGACCGCGGCTGCGTCTTAGGTGGTCCATTCGGAAAGTCCAATTTTGGGTAACTTTTTCGAGCATTTCGGCCGGAATAGCCCGAATTTCTTCGGAAATGTTGTCTTCCAAAGCTGGAATAGTTGCTGGCTTATTTGTGTAGACTTTAGACTTGACGTAGCCCCACAAAAAATAGTCTAAAGCGTCAAATCGCATGATCTTGGTGGCCAACTTACCGGTCCATTCCTTGAGATGAATTGTTCTCCGAAGTTTTCCCTCAAAATGGCCATAGAATCGCGAGCTGTGTGGCATGTAGCGCCATCTTGTTGAAACCACATGTCAACCAAGTTCAGTTCTTCCATTTTTGGCAACAAAAAGTTTGTTAGCATTGAACGATAGCGATCGCCATTCACCGTAACGTTGCGTCCAACAGCATCTTTGAAAAAATACGGTCCAATGATTCCACCAGCGTACAAACCACACCAAACAGTGAATTTTTCGGGATGCATGGGCAGTTCTTGAACGGCTTCTGGTTGCTCTTCACTCCAAATGCGGCAATTTTGCTTATTTACGTAGCCATTCAACCAGAAATGAGCCTCATCGCTGAACAAAATTTGTCGATAAAAAAGCGCGAAACACATTTCGAACCGAACACTGATTTTGGTAATAAAATTCAATGATTTGCAAGCGTTGCTCGTTAGTAAGTCTATTCATGATGAAATGTCAAAGCATACTGAGCATCTTTCTCTTTGACACCATGTCTGAAATCCCGCGTGATCTGTCAAATACTAATGCATGAAAATCCTAACCTCAAAAAAATCACCCGATAGTTTAGGAAATGAATAACAAATACCTGAGTTGTAAAAAATTTATAAAAATTCAATTGCACACAAATTTAATTGAAAGCTTCAAACACTTTTTCAACTACTAAAATGTAATTGAAAAATTTCAATTACCTTACGAATGGAATTTAAAAGCGACAATTACTTGCAATTTAATTACATACATATGTACATAATCAAAATATCCAGGGGCAAGTATTCGAGAGTTAGTTGGAAAGCTTTCCAAATCAAAAGAAACGAAAGAGAGACAAAAAGTAACGCTATCCAAACGGTTCATCGAGGTGGCAGACCAAAAAAAAAAACAACAAAACGAGAGGATAAAATCAATTAAAAAAGACCCTTTTATTACATCTAGAGAAATAAAAACCCAAGTCGAGCTGAACGTAAGCGCGAGAACAATTCGGAAACGAGCTGTTAATGGTGGAATTAAACTTTCAAAGCTCTAAAAAGCCTTTTATTTTGACCAAAAACAAGCTGTCGAGATTAAAATTTCCTTATGGCCACATTAACTAGACCGTTAGAAAATAGAGGAACCTAATCTTTTCGGACGAGTCCAAATTCAATTAAACGGGTTCGTTTGGTTTTCATCGTGTTCACAGACCAGCCAAAGAGGCACTTAATCCAAGTAACACCAAAGTTAGTGTAAAACACAGAGGAGGTAAGGTAATGTTGTGGGGATGTCTTTTACGGCATGGACTGGGACCGATTCACCAAGTTATAGTTGTAAGTACCGTGACATTCTGCAAAATGTAATGCTGCCACACTCTGAGGATCTGTTGCTTCTGAAATGAATATTTCATTAGGTCAACGACCCGAAGCAAACGTCCAATACGGTTAAGACGTGATTTCAAGAAAACCAGATTCACTTGTAACAATGGCCAGAACAGTTCTCAGTGCTTAAAAATTCAAGCAACATTTAGTCTAAAAAATATACATCTGTATTAATTGTTGGTATTCGACGAAACCTTTTCCAATACCGCCAGTTATGATATTAGCACTAATAATGTTTCGCCCAAGTTGTGTGACATGAAGTCTATTACTGTTACATAGTCCAGGGGTATCTACAATGTAAGTTTCCTAATTTCACTCTCAATTTCAATTACAGCTTATATGAGGGCATACCGGGCAACTCTATTGAGTTAAGAAACTCTGCATGACAGTCTCTATTGACAAATACTGCCTCCTAATAATAAACACAATTATGAAACCGAAAGCATTCAGCACCTAAGAATATGCTACTAATTGGTTTTCTAAATGTACCGGTGAAGTGAATCAGCTCGAATAAGTTGTGAATGAGATATTTTAGTGCTGTATAAAGTAGCTTAAATCAAACACTCTATAGCCTTAGAACTACCTACAGACAAAAAACTTTTTTTTCAGTAATCGTTACACAAAATTGTTATTAAATATTATTTTCGTCAAATATATATTACACGATATAACAAAAGAATTTCCTTGAATTCTTACACGTAATTGCAAGTGAATTTTTCAATAAAAATTACAAGTAATTCAAATGTATGTACATATATTTTTTTAATTACATTTAAAAAACGTAATTGTAATGGAAGTAAATTCAATTACTTATTACTTGTAATTGATATGAGAGTTGAAATTAATTTGGAAAAGTAATCATTATTTCACAACTCTTTCTTTTCATCCATTATTTGATTTTTCACCAAAAAGTCTTAAAAGAGTTGGAAACTCAGAACTTAACTTCTATAAGTTTCCCGCTTTAATTGAAAATTAAGATCTTACAGGGGTAAAAAAAATGTCTCGAGTTTGCAATTAAACTCAAAGGAATACGTTAAATAAGCGTGGAAAGATTTGGGAGAACATTTTTTTTAACACGTGTGGGGTGTAATCCTGGAACTAAAAACTATTGTCCTAAACTACAATCAGTTAAATTTCATCGGTCTACGAGAATAAAAACCCTGAAAAACTCGTCTAAAGTTTGGAAAGTAAATTGACTTTCACGTGAAATGTATTAAAATGTTATGAGATTCTTTCTATTTTGTCTTTAATGAAAATATTTTCTTTTCACTGGAAAATTCACCCTCAACAAAAAAAAAAACTATTTATATCATCATCGAAGTTAATATGTGAAATCAATTATCTTAAATGGAACTTAATATCAATTGATGATGATTACATATGTATAAGTAGATGTTCCTTACGTTTATATAAAGTTTTCATGGATGTAAGATTTCTGAGAAGTAATCATTGGATTCTTGTTAAAAGAGAAAAATACATCATAAGAAAAATACAATTCACATACCTAAGTCAACGTAGTTACAAAATATTCAGAAGTGGGATATGAGTAAATACATAAATTTCACAAAATATCAATAATTCCCAGATTCACCATTCCACATAAATATAAGACTTGAATTATTATTGTGTGTCTTTGAATAAAAAGAAAAAAAAAAACAACTCAAGTATAATAAATTTCTGCGCTTTTCCCTCACAGATTCCCATAAAATGTTCCTATAAATTCTTGTTACATTTTCTTTCACATAAATAACACTCGTATTTATGTAGAAAGGTACAACCTACCTTACATACCTATGGTTACATGTCATTTATATCAATAAGCAATAACTTCTAACGGTTCTTTATTATTTGTATTTTTTTATGTATTTTGTTTTTTCATTTTTTATAGGAAAACATCTTACTAAAGCAACGTGGCAGTAGCTCAATCAAAGTCATCGACTTTGGCAGTTCATGTTTTGTAAATCGAAAAGTCTATACATATATTCAATCGAGATTCTATCGATCTCCAGAGGTTATATTGGGCCTAGCTTACGGAACTGCCATTGATATGTGGAGTCTAGGTAAGTTTGTTATTATTTGTGTTCTGTTTTTGTTTGTCACATTTTTAATCCTAATTTGATTTTCCATCATCTTCTTTATGAATGATGCGAAAATAAATAAAATGCCATATTTGAAATTGAATTCATACATAAACAAAAAAAAGGGCACTACACATACTACCATACATTCTACATATCAACTCGAACTCATCAGAACTCAGTCAGAATATTGTTTGTTATGCCGGGTCAACAAACACAAAAAGCTAAAGACTGAATGGAGAAACTAGAATTGTGATTGCTTGTCTGTTCTTTGTAGAGAGAAGGGGCTGTAGATTCCTCCCACACGGTTATTTAGAGCATGATAGATCCTATTGCACCTGGCGAGATTATTTACAGAATGTCAGTATGAGAGAAACGAGGACTCCATCATCATACTTATACTCAAACTCACAAACTTGTTTTTTTGGGAGCAAAATAAAAATGTAAGCTTATTGTTAAAGGGGAGTAGAGAATTTAGTTTATATTTGCTCCAAGGGGGATGTATCAGTTTCATAAATGTAAAAATGAAAGAACAAATAAAACCGTGAAGTCTGGGACTATCAGTCTTGATCCGAAACATAGAACAAGTTCATGCAACTAAATGGTTGATTCTATTTAACGTATGTACGAGTATTTTTGTGTATGGTGAGAAAAAGCGAGATAAGGTGTAAATTTCAATTTTTAAAAACATAATGTGGAACAATAACGTAACGACGTAACGAAGCACCTAACCTACCAACTGAGGACGGACGGTCAGAAAGTATACCTTTGTATACATTTATAATGATTTTGTGAAAGCTTGAAGTTTTATCTTTGGAATAAATATTTTATTCTGCACTTAGAAAAAACACTTATGTGGGTTTTTGTATATTGGTTTAGAAGCCAAATGCTCTCAGCTATTCACATAAGTCCTGCGGTGAGATGGAAAGGGTGTTTTTTTTGTCGACTAAGTTTAACGGCTAAATGTTTTGGGATTCCCTGTTTTTTTTATTTTCAGTAAGGGATATTGTTTGTGTTAATGAAACAAGATAGGTTCCTTTAGTTATAGGTACCTACCTACCTACTTACATATGCACACCACCGAAGGTATTGTTTTGGTTATAATGGTTGAAGACAATTAAGTTACAAAAAAAAAAGAAAAGAAAAGGTAAGCTGATCAAAAGTAAATTCTATGGTTATTATTCTAAAGTTTTAAAAAGTTGGGCACTTAAAGATGTAAGCCAAAATGATTAGTGGTCTCATGGTCTTTGTGAATTACAAAAAGCAACTTTTCATAGAAAATTTAATAATATTTCCAGTTTTTGGTTTTTAATAATTTGAAGGTATAACTTTTTATTTTGTGAGTATTTACACTGAAATTAAAGTTTTATTATTTAACGAGAATTAAACATTCCAAACAATTTTACAGGTTTCACATAGTAATCCATATAATCCGCAAGATTTCACAAAATTTTATTTGTTCCACAAGCTTTTTTGGTTAAAATTGAAATTTAATTTGAAATTTTTAAGTTTCCACAAATTTTATCTAGAGCCCAACAATATTTTTAAGTTTCTACAAGCTTATTTCGTTACCGATAAGCAAATAAAAGGTTAGACAAAATGTTATTCGGCAAATTGTAACCCTGTTTTTGATATTAACTTTTACAGAGTTATCCATTTTGCGATTTCAAAAGTAACTTGATATTGAGCGGCATTCAGCCATAACTTGACGGTTGTAGGTTTTTAAGAGCTTAAGAGTTAAAGGTTTATCTGCAAAAACACGGTCTTTCGCGTAGCCCCACAAAAAAAGTCCAGCAGTGTCAAATCGCATGATCTTGGTGGTCAGTTGGTATCGAGCTGCCAGGTAACGCAATAAAGCCATATTCGGTCTAGTTGTGTGGCATGTGGCACCGTCTTGCTGAAACCACATATTTTCCAAGTCGTACTCTCTAATAGCAGGTAAAAAAAGTCGGTTATCATATCATATGAGTTAACGGTGACAGTCGTTCCATCGTCCTTTTCGAAGAAGTAAGGTCCAATCCCACCTCCGGACCAAAGAGCTCACCAAACAGTGACTTCTCTTCAATTGTTTGAGGATGCTCAAAACCCCAAATACGACAAGTTTGTTTATTAACATACCCACCGAGTGAGAAATGTGCTTCGTCGCTGAAGAAAATTTTGTTTGAAAATCGCCGTCCATCGCCTTCGCCTATTGTTCAAGCACCCATCCGACGTATCTACGACGCACGTTGTGAATGGTCAGCTGGCTTCAGTTGTTGTGTGAGCTGGAATTTACACGGATGTAGAAAAAAGATCCAAATGCAAAATACGCCATAATGTGCCGTAAGACAGTCCTAATTCCTTAGAACGATGAGGAATCAACACATTAGGGTCTTCGGCAACACTTTCACTTACAACAGCGATATTTTCTGTGATACGAGCGAAACGATAAGGTACATCTCCAATCTTCTCAGGTGATGAAGATAAAGGTTGAAAGTGACATAAGACCAAATTGGCCTTAAGTCACTTTGGAAAGCGACATAAGGTAAACCGTTAAAATTTGGCCTTATGACGCTTTCGAAAAGTGTCTTAAGGCCAAATTGCCCTTATGTCACGGCACCACTACCTTAAAAATACGTCTGTCGATGGTGATTCTGAAAGATTACAAAACTAATAAGAAAACAATTAAAATTTGGCACATTGTTTAAAGAATTTTTTTTAAATCCGTAATTTGTATGCTTTGTAAAGCTATACAAAAATGCTTAGAAACTTTTGCTTAAAACGAGTCTGTCAAAAAGTGGAAACAAATCAAGAATCCTTTGAAGAACGTTAATTTGATTCACCATACAAATACAAGCTTATAGAAATAAAATGCACGACTGTCTCCTATATCCAAAGGGTCTCTTTAAAAATAGTAACTTTAATTTATAAATGCCATTTGATTTCACAAAAAATTGTATTTTTTTTTTTTTGAAAAGGGTTGTTAAAAGGGTTTTTTAAACTTATTTTTATAAATACAATTTTTAAATTTTTGTTTAAAAATATTTTTAGTATGCAGTTATTCAAAACATATTAATATACATTTTATTTTTGATTTTCATAAAAAAATATTCAACCGTTTCGATCGAGATATAGAATTTTGATGGAAAATGATCATCAAATATTAATAAAACAGTATGAGAGCTTGTTGGTTCATGAATTCTTGAGAAAACTTAAAAACAAAATAACGATTATTTGGGAGCACTTCAAAAATATGTTTTTTTTGAGTTAAGAAAAAAAGAAGAAAAGCTAATACAAATCTATAGCTCCGTTTTTAAGTAAATTTAAATTTTCGATTTTCGACCAACAAATTAGTATGTGGACTACTGTTATTTTTAGTCTTAAAACAAATTTTGAAAAACAGCTATCACGAATCTGCTTAAAACCTTAGTTTCCAAGTTGGAACTTGATCGACCCAATCGTTAAGGAATACAGAAACACAGACAGACAGACGGACTGAGTCGTGGGATCCACTTTTTTAACTTCTCTACCAACGTAATGTCGTGTTTGATAAAAACCTCGAATTCGAATGGCACTTGACTGCTAACAGATAGCTAACGCTATAAATGTCAAACTGAAAATTTTCTTTCGGGAAAAACTATTTTACAATGTTTTTTTTTAATAAAAAACGGTTATTAAATCTTGAAATGTCAACAGTTTTAATGACCAGATAGTAAGTGAGACTTTATATTTCCATATAAAAAGGTCACAGAGTATTTTTAATGCCATTATTCACAACTATATCATGTTTCTGCCTCTTTTTTGTTTTATTTTGTAAATATTCAAAAGATCCTAGAATAACAACACTTCAGTCATACCCACTGAGTAAATTAAAAGATTCTAGAACCAGTTTTTATTTTTTTTTTTTTTTTTTTTTTCAAAAACAAAAATATAAAAACTTTTGATTCAAAAGTCTATACCTTCTTTTTCTTTTCTGCAATTCTAAAACTTATTTGTTTTCCATCCTCAACCAGAAAAAATATATATATTTAACTATCGCGATGCTCGAAAAGCAAAAAAGCTCACTTTCCATAGTTAGGAAAAATAATACACATACATATATAAAATAAAACTATAGTCGTAGCAGTTCAACTATAGAAATAAATTTCCATTCAAAGGGTTAAGCAAACTTGAAAAAATGCTTGCGGAGTAAAAACAAAAATACAAACTGTGCTCTTTGCAGTTTTAATTTACAAAAAGCTTTTTCTGAATAAGACATTCCAGCGAGCACTTATGAATACTCACATACGAATATATTATATAAAATGCTGATGCGTGCGTTTTGAAAACTGCATGAATACCTGGTCGTTAAGAGTTTTAAGAGAAGAACTTCCTTTGAAACTCTAGAGGAAGAAGAACTATTTTTTGAATTCTTCTTTTTTTTACATTTTGCATATTCCAAATTTTCGTTAATGACATTCATTCTCATCTGAGAAAAATCATAAAGGGGTGTTTTCTTTTCCATTTTATGACTGCCATTATTTTTATTGCAATTCAATCTATTACCGGAAATTTAATTAGGAAAATTAGTATTCAACATAATACGGAAAAAAGAAACCCTTGAAACTTCAATCTACATAAATATTTCTGGCCAATATAGTTGTGTAGGTGGTGGTATGCAAATTTTGGACACGTTCCAAGAAAAAAGAATGGCTCTGCTTTTATTTGCCATTTCTTTTTGGCTCCCAAATAATTTGAATTTATGACGCTAAGATCATGTTTAAGGGTAAGATTGAAAAGGGGCGCATTGTTGACAAGAGAAAGTGTTTGGGGCTAAATTTATTTACAGCATACGAACCGAACATGTGTTCATGTTTGGAGGATATATTTTTAGAAAAGGATATATTTCATTTAAATATATTGAAAATATATCGATTCCATCTCAAAGTTCTTACCCAACTTTTCTTTTCTGATTGAATATGAAACTTTCTAAAAATATATTTGCAACGCCCCGAAAGTTAACTGGGATCTATTTTATTTTTTTTTTTTTCTAACAAGGATAAAGGTTACAAAATTTATATAGAAAGTATTGATTGAATTTCGGATGAAAAAAACTTAAGATTTTAAGTTAATAATCTTTTAGCTTTGTTTGTTAAGGGAAGTGAAAGAAAATGTCTTACATATTGATTTCGATTCTACCTACACCTCACTGGACAATATTATCAATTTAATCCTGTTAGTGCGTTAGGTTTGTGGGAAGACCCATATCAATATATTTTGATCGCTGTATGGTTTCAATATACCTAATCATAAGAAGAAAGTGCTTCAAAAGGTTATATAATGAACTATAGAGCTATTACAGTATTGAATGAATAAATCAAATAAAGCCTCATGAAAATTAATTATATTTTATAAATGAAAATATGAACAAAATAGCTACATTAATTTTTTTTTACAATTATTACGTTTCGAACTACTTTAGATTGAGTGTTCTCAAACTCCAAAACAAATTAACAGGAGTACTTTACAACTGCTGATAATATTTACCCAAAATTATATGAATACAACAAATATTAGGTATTTTCTGTGCATCAAAAATAACCCAAATTTAAAATTAGAATTTATTTTTACATTAGAGGAAAACTTTGGTATACGAAAAATGTTCTTCAAATTGCTACAAAAACTACAGAATACTGATTTAACCTTTTTGTTAATAAATAAATGAAAACATCTACAATATTCCATCAATGCCCATGAAATATTTAAATGCTGAGTAGTTTATATTTCTTCCTTTGATTTGGTTAAGGAGCTAAAAAAAGATCATGGTAGACTCCCCGTCAACTGAATATTCACACACATTGTACTTAATCAATTTTTTCTAGGAACTGATGGTGTAAACTATTCCCTAAAAATGTAAAGGAAAGAATTAAAAAAGAACTTGCCAACTTACAGTGTTTCATGTGCAAGGTAGAATTATCTACTTTTTCGAGTTTCTTTATAGCTTAAGAGTATTAAGAAGTGCTTAACAAATCAACAATTTTATTGTTTTCACTGAAATTCAATTCTTGATCTAAAAAATTAAGAAGAATGGAATCTTCATAACTTAACAGTTTTGAAAAAAACCAAAATCGATTTTATTTAGAGACCGAGGCCTAATTGGATGAGCTGATAAAATTGAAATTGAAAATAAAGAGCCGAGGTAAAGAAATCGAAACAACACCAGCTGAGAGGCGAGAAATTTTAAGATGTGCATTTAATTTATTTATTTATTTATTTATTTATTCATCTACGGATATAAATCTTACAGATTACTAACAATTTTGATATAAAAATATAATTAAATAATTAAAGCTAATTTATAATATGCTTTGCAATTGGATTTTAAATTCACATCTGTTTGTGATCAAGTTCATTACATATAGTGTTAACAAATTGTATGCATCTAGAAAATGGTTCGTTGCAACCATAATTACATCTATGTTTAGGATTGTTAAAGAAATGGCGAAGACGCAATCTTCTCTCCGGAATATATATTTCAAAATTATAAATGATTTGTGGGCATTTGATACGGTATGAAAATACATCATGGACAAACAGTACACATTGAACAGAACGCCTTTTTTGTAAAGAATCAAGTCCAATCAAAGCACATCTTGACGGATATGAAGGAGTATCAATTCTCCATTTCAGTTGCCTAACAACAAATCTTGTGAAAGCCTTTTGAACTCTTTCAATACGAGTTATCCCAATGGAAGTAGAAGGACACCAAACAATTGAACAATACTCAAGGATCGGACGAACTAATGACATGTACAGTGATTTCAGAGCATAAGGGTTAGAAAACTCGTTGCAGTTTCGCTTGACGAAACCAAGCATTGAATTAGCCCTTGCAATTACATAATCTATATGTAACGAAAAAGACAACTTCGGATCAAAAATGACTCCAAGATCACGAATCTCAGATTTGCGATCAAGAATCTGGTTGAACATATGGTAGTTGTGGATCATTACAACTAAAATACGATGTACCGTAAACACATTACATTTTGTTATATTTAATGGAATATAACAAAATCCGATCAGACAAAACATTTAAATCATTTTGAAGATTTTGCTGATCAATTCTATTTTTGATACAAAGAAAAATTTTCATGTCATCAGCATACATCAAACAAGATGCATTTTTAAGAAGAGAGGGGATATCATTAACAAATATATTGAAAAGAAGTGGTCCCAGCTGGCTACCTTGAGGAACTCCTGATGAAGCTTGTATGATATTAGAGAAGAATTTTCCCAATTTCACACATTGTGTTCTTTTATAAAGGTAGCTGGAAATCCATTTCAGAAGCAATCCGTGAATGCCAAAAGCTCGAAGTTTAGCTAGAAGAATTTCATGACAAATAGAATCAAATGCTTTTATAAAGTCTGTGTAGATAGTATCTACCTGATAACCAGATTCTAATGAATCGACGACATATTTAGAATAAAGCATGAGATTTGTTGAAGTAGACTTGCCTGACATAAACCCATGTTGTTCAACGCAAATATGCTCTTTTATACTAAAATACAAACGATCTTTTACTATAAGCTCAAATAATTTAGGTATTGCAGAGAGCTTAGTTATAGCGCGGTAATTTATTACAAGATTTTTTGGACCAGCTTTGTAAATAGGACTTATATATGAGAACTTCCACTCATCAAGAAATTCGCCAGTACAGAGAGATTTATTATTATTAATTATTAGTAGTGGGAACACTAATGTGAATTGACATTGCTTCAGAACCAGAGATGGAATTCCATCTGGACCAGGATTTAAGCTAGATTTTAATTTTGAGATACCATTAAGAATGTCAGACTCGAAGAGATGAAGTTTTGAGATATTAGCATTGTTAATGCATACATTTTCTGTTTGATAAAGCTTTAATTCGGAATCTTTAACATACTTAAAAAATTTTGAGAAAAGTTCACATGAACTCTGTAAATCAGAAGAAATACTACCATCAAATTCCATATTTTCTTGAAGAGCTAAAGAACGTTTCTTTCCATTTAAAAAAGTCCAAAAGGCTTTGGAATCCGAAGAAATACGGCTTTGGATGTTCAATATGTATTGCTTGTGCAAATACTTGTTTAGAAAATCGTATTCTTTACGAAATTGGCAGAAAAGCTTTCTGTCAGCTTCGGAATTTGATTTTCTAAATTTGTTAAAAGCTTTATTTTTAACATTTTTTAAATTAACTAATCGTTTATTAGACCAAGGTGTTTTAAATGATTTCAAACATTTTCTTTTTGGAATATATTGTCTTAAGCCAATCGAAAAAATATCTATAAACTTTTCAAACGCACCTTGAAGTGATAGACCGGAAAGATCATGCGTCCAGTCAATGGACTGAAGGTAATTGTTGAGTGCAACGAAATCTCCTTTGTTGAAATCAAAAAAATCATCATTAGACAAAAGTACAGAGTTTTTAACACAGTTTTCAAATTTTAAAATTGAACATATTGCAACATGATGAAATGAATTTTTTAAAAGTGGAAATTGAACTTGAATAATTTCAATATTAACATTATCTACAAAAACTAAATCTAACAATCTATTAAGTGAATTATAAATATGATTAACTTGAGAAATATTCATAGAATACATAGAATCAATAAAATTATATTCATAATCTTTTTTCATGTTAAATGGAATAAGACACTTATCTTCATTTGAATAATTCCATATAATATCATTTTATTTATCATTTAATTCTTCTGATTATGTGGAAAAAGTATATAAAAGTGTGTTGGCGTAAACGAACATCGCTCCGCAGTTTTAAGAGCTATCTACAATACCAGCCATCTTTAACGAATGAAACTTTAAAAATGAAGATCACTTAAGAGCCAATTTAAGTTGAATAAATTAAAGGTCCAACTTTTATGTTAATGTTTTAAAAAAAGAAATAGGTTTTTAAAGCGCCGTCTATAGTCATGAAGGAAGTTTTATTATATTGGGAGCATTCGGATATAACAGTTGAGCTTGAGGTTGTTAAAATTCAGAAATTACTAGAGTTGGGTATAAGCAAATTTTGAAAAGAAATGTTTTTAAATTTTATAATGTTTTTGGAATATGCTGGACCAATATAATAACGCGGTTTGTCATCGGAAGTGCATAATAAGAATTTGAATAGACTATAGCAGAATGTGCAGTTTCATGTCCAAAGGGCAGTAATATTTTTCAATATTGGAAATCCCTGATCTAGATTCTACAACAGAGGTACTTATAACGTTAGAAGAAGATACTTAACCTAGAATTCGATTTTAAGAGTTTGTAAACCAGCTTGTATTTGCGGTCAAGTGAATGCTTGGTAAATTAAAATTTCCTTATAGCAAAATATTACTGCCAAGTTCGCTACAAACAGGCCTTAAACTTTTTAGTGGAATGTAAACTTTGAGTATAAAAATAGTTTTAGTCTGTGTGGTTGAAAGGGAAAATAAACAGAAATAGAAAAATTTGCAGTTTTTACCGCTTTGGGAACATATGTATTCATCTTATTCCTTTGCATAGCCAACATGACGATCTTTTCCTTAAACTACGAACTCCCGACTAAAAAGTTCAGTTTAAAGAAAGTTTCAATCAAACCAAGTTTCAAAGTTTTCAGAAACTTACTTAAATCGTTAAAAAGATCCAACTGGAAGTACATTATGTTTTATCGTTTGAATCTTTTTAATTGATTATGAATTTATAACAAATGTACGAAGAACTTAAATCTCTTTTCTTACGATTAATATAATTAATAATTAAATTATTAAACTAACCCCTCTAAAAACAATTTGATTCCTCAAATGCATACTAAATTTTTAAAGCATTTATAATGAATTTATTCTTGCATACATTACTATTTAAATAAATTTGTATTCAAATGGTAATTCTAAAGGAACAGTTTTATCAAGATCAAGATTTTGATCAAGCAAATCAAGAAAAGTTGCAAAGCCTTATTTATTACAATTACAATTCAAATTTTATTTTTTTTTTAATTAACGTGCGAGCAATGACCAGAATTATGACTATAACATTATTAGGGTTTAAATTTCACAGGTGCCCACCCATCATCAGATTCCTTTATTCGTAGTATACTTAGACGCCAGTTATAGCTATCATTGGTTTTCATCATTGAAAACAACCATTGGAATTTTTTTGACAGGCCGTTTATAGCTATCCCTATAAATGTCTGTCATTGGAAAAATTCGCTAATTAAAATCCACACCAAATTTTTACTGACAGAAATCTGTCATTGCAACACAAATCAGTGGAACGAAACGATTCGTTTCACTTTTGAACATAAAAGTATCAGCTGTTCAGAAAAATGAATTTCCGTACAGATCCGTATGGAAAATAGAAAAATACCTTTTTAGAGAAAATTAAATGCGCAGTAACACTTTTTTTCTCAAAAAAAAATTCTTTGTGTGATTTCCGATCGATCAGAATATAATTTCCATTTTTAATAAAAGGGAAACACCGTCAAGTATCGATTCAAACATTTTTAAGGATCGATTTCAATGATAGGGTCGTTCATATTAAGTGTGCGTGTCTTTTTTTCCGTCACCGAAATTCGAACCTTGAACAAGAGCCGATGCACAACGCCTCATGTCAACGCAACTGGCGTATTGAGGTCCTCCCAATGCAAGCTTTATGTTAATAAATTGCAATGACAAGTCTCACAAGTTTTGCTATTCTATATCGTTAAGAAATTTAATTATTTTTAAAAAATAATTGTCATAAATAATTAGAACTTAAATTACTTCCTTTCTTAAACAATGCCCCATAATACTATCTTATCTTTTAGTTTTAAGAAAAAAAAACTCCTCTTTTAATTGTGTTCAAAAATCATTCTTCAGAAATTCTTCAGAAGTAATTTAGAATTTGATGGAAATATTGGAGAATTGAGTTTTGTGATTGAAAATTTTCAATTAGACAATAAATTGTATATTCATATTTATGCAATCATTCACCTAAATGATTGACAAAACATGAAAAGAGCAACATTTTTGTGTCAAACTTGTTTAATTTGTGATCGAATCACAAACCAAAACGCCAAAAAGTAACAACTCCAATGGGTTCCACACGTAATAACTTTATCAACACTATCTCAAAACTAATTTTATCCACCACACTTTACATCGCACTAACATACTGTTTAGTCTTTAATATAATACCTTCACTATATTTATTCTTTAATCAACCTCAACCCACCGTTTGGATTGGCCATCGTAATAATTCCGAAGCACGTTCCATTTACAACAATTGCCCATTTTCATCTCATTTGCATATACTTACACAAACAATGTGTACTTAGTACAATATGCACACAAGTTACGCATTTATAAACAAAATGACCAAAGCACTATAAAAGCTTGAATAAATTAATCCACCCTATTGTCCTTAAACAATTGCTTCCCATTTGCCATACGAAATCAAAAAGAAAGAAGAGAAGAGCGTGTGTGTGTATGAGTGTGAGTATAGGAATGTTTTGTTTATTTGTATGTATGAAAAAATGGATTAAGAAAACAAAAACAGTTTTTAAATCTCTTTTTATTCTTTCGTGACAGAACAATTGTGAGCGACTGAAACTCATTAACTAAGCGAAAAGGAAATTGTTCATTTAGCTTTTTTCTGCATTCTGCTTTTAACTACTCTTCTCTTATTTTGTTATGATATAGCGACCATTCATTTCATTTTGGGGGCGTTGTTTTAATAACTTTTTTTCCTTAATTGTGTCCTTCTTTCTTTAAAGACTGAACTGGGCCATAGAATCATGGCCATGGGAAATACAAATTATTTAACTTAAAATATTTTCATTTTAACGCGTTTAATTTATCCTTCTGTCGACAAAAGTCCTCCAGCTGAGTTTTGAGTCAAGGAAGATGTAATGTAAAACAACAAAACCAAAATAGAACAAAAACCAGAAAAATAGAAACAAAAACAAAAAGAACCATCTTAATACATTGCTTGCAATATCCTACTTCTGATACTAACATTATTCTGAGTGCCTTAAGATATTTTTGTGTTGCGGCTTTGTTACACAGACAAACACACAAAAGCTACAAGAGAACAACTTGAATGATGATTGTAACAAGAAGGACACATCCATTACCAGATGAGAGTGAGTGATCAGATTTATATCCTTAAGTTTCCGCCTTATTTGTGTTCTTTTTGGCCACCAGAGGATATTTTTGTACGAGTACACGCTGCTATGTACATCCAGTTGTTCAATTATTTTCCAATTATTCGACACTTCCTTGGCTTGTAGCCATCAGTGTCGACGGTCGAAAGTTGAAAGTCGCCAGTCTGGCTGCAGATTAGAGAGGCTGGAATAATAGTTTTGTTGGTGCCATGATGGTTCTGCCGAATACAACGACCTTGAGAGAATGATGTGGCGTGTCGAGGTTTTTCATATTTTTGCTTAAGCTGATTGGGCCATCGAGCTCTGTGGGCAGCTTGTGATGACCATAATGGCTATTTCCAAAAAAAAAATATGAACAAATAACTAATCTCATGTTTTCTGCAATATTGTTGCGGAAAAGATTTTATGTGCCAAGGCCAAATATTTTTATAAGTCTATAGGCTGTATACCTGACTTGGAACACGTGCAACCAGTCTCCTGCACAGAACTAAGGAGGAAATATACTTCAAGCCTTCAAGTGGAATATAACATTTTATTTCTACAATAAAATTTAAGAGAATCATGATAAAATCCTAAGTGTTGTTGAACAATTGCACTTTCTGATGGTTGTTTTGCCTTATAT
This sequence comes from Eupeodes latifasciatus, assembly GCA_920104205.1. Taxonomy (NCBI): domain Eukaryota; kingdom Metazoa; phylum Arthropoda; class Insecta; order Diptera; family Syrphidae; genus Eupeodes; species Eupeodes latifasciatus. Next base: position 146,535,190 of record OV049924.1, read on the forward strand.
TTCATTTTATTAGGCGCCATTTGCATTGCACCGAATTTTGTATAGAAATGAAATAGCACTTGTACTATAACTGTACACTATTAAACGGTATTAAGAAAGAAGTAATTAAGTTTATTTTTTTTAAGCTGTCTCAACGTTTTGATCAACTTAACCTCATTTATAGTTTAAGAATATTAACATCATGCATCATAAAACATAACAAAATTTTTAGCCTGTTATGTACTTCTTATGAATTTAAAACTTCTTGTGTAATAAGTTAATTAAAAATTAAAAATGTAGTTCCATTAAAAAACATGCTCCAAAACAGCGACTTTTTTATACGAAATGGGCATAAATGATGGTAAATATGCTAGAAAAATCGCAAATTGTTCAATATTACGTCAAGAAATAACTTTTGAAACGTATTCTTCTTCACGGAAAAAAGTTGGTTTATCTTATTTATCATTTTTATTCAAATACAAGTTTAAAGAACAATTATATATTGATTGATACTTTTAGTGCAGTATCATTTATGTTGTACATTTAGTGTTCACGTTGGGCGCCATTTAAATTCAAATACATGGCATGTAAGCAATTGATTTTAGCTTGAAAAGAATGGGAAATATTTTAAATCCTTAATCTTATCATATCATATATCTTCAATTCCTACCTTTTCATTTAAGGCTTTGATATTAAAATTTATATTGACCATAATTTTTTCTTTATTTTCTTTTAAGGTTGCATTCTTGCTGAACTCTATACCGGCTTCCCGCTATTCCCCGGTGAAAATGAAGTAGAACAACTCGCCTGTATTATGGAAATTCTGGGTCTCCCTCCAGAGGATCTAATTGCCAGTGCAACAAGACGTCGTTTGTTTTTCGACTTCCGTGGAAAACCTCGCTGCATCACAAACTCAAAGGGGCGTAAACGACGCCCTGGTACTCGCTCTCTCTCGCAAGTTCTGCCCTGTTCCGATCGATTATTTGTCAATTTCGTTCGAGGCTGCCTGGAATGGGATCCCGCGAAGCGTATGACTCCCGATGAGGCAGCCCATCACGAATGGCTACAATTAAGCTCAACTTCATCATCATCATCGTCATCGTCTTCATATAAAGTGTCAAAATTAGGCAGTGTTCATCAGACTAAATATTATAACATATCATCGCCGCAAAATGCAATCGCCAGCAACAATAACTCAAATAACAATATAAATAATAATAATCATAATTCGAAAAGCCAAAGAACATCAATGACCACATCAACGTCAAATCCACAACCAACAATCCTGCCCGACATTAAGATCTCCTCAAGCAACAAATACGGCAGCATGCAAAAGATTGCCGTTCGATCGAAAATCACCAATACCGGTCTGACGTCATCGGTATCCGATCTCGAATCCGTGCAACAGTATTCCTTGCATCGAATGTATCATCATCAACATGGAGGCGCCAGCCATCATGCTGAGCCATCAATGACCATGAGCACATCAGCCAGTCATCGAAAACTTCTGACGACAAGCGGCACCATTGCTCATTCGTCAAAATACAGTATTTCGACAAATAACAATTCAATGGCTGCAGCGGCAGCAGCATCAACAGCTAATGCCAACATGTCCCATTCGCAAAGTACCGGCGATGTGTCGACAATATTTGGGCGAGCATGACGTGTACCACGGCCCACAAAGTTGGAGCTCAAGAAATGCAAACTAGTCAACATGGTGGATTTGTGGAGCTAAAAGTGAAAATAAAGCGCGCATGTTGAATGGCATAGACAGAGGCGGCCATTAAGAGTGTGGAACCTATTTGCAAACATAAATTTGTGTTTTATCTTTGATAGTAGTTTTAGTTTTAATTTTTTAACATTTTATTTTTTTTGAATCGTGTTTTCTCCTTGTACACAATATTAAAATAAAATGAACATACACATTTTTACATACATACCTACATAAATATTTACATGATAAAAACAAAAACAAAAAAAATCATAAAACTAGACTAGAGTGTATCTGTGTATTTAATTTTTGTTATCAAAAGAAACATATTAGTCGAATTTAAAGAAATAATAAAAATAATACAACAAAATTTTGATTTTATTTAAAGAAACATAATATGTACATATATATAGTAAATGTATGCATGTATCTGTTTTTGTTTCGAAATGTGGTAACATGGGATCATCTTCTTCCATTATTCAAATTAAAAAATAATTCTACTTCCGTTTTTTTTTTTTTTTTTTGTTCAATAATACAAAAACAAAAAACAATATTAAGAAAAAATCAATAAACATATGTAATGAATTTGCAAAACACAGCAAAACAAAAAGTTAAAAAAATTGTTTAAAGTTAAAAGGTAAAATTTTAGTAAAACAATACAATTATACTTCTGAAAGTTTCTCGTATATTTTAAGAAATTTCAATAGACTCAAACAAACAATTAGAAGTTATAAAAACAACAACTTAATGAATTAATTATCATTAATTATTGACATTTATAGTCAAAACTAAGAAAAAAAGAACAACAATTTTACTGCTGATTTTAAAATGTAAAAAATGTTACTGAAAAAACGGTGATGATTTTATTATATAAAAATGAAATATTAAATTAATTATTAACTCAAAACTAAACAATATTATTAAACAACAGACAAAAAAAAAAACACTTTATTAACAAACAAATATTTAGTGCTTGTTGATTATATTTTAATATTAGTTTATATTTAAAAAAAGAAACAACAAACATTTAAAATAAAAACATCAATAATTAGTTTAACAATAATAACAACAAACAAAAAACAACAACTACATATATACTTAGTTTTACAATCAATGTGTTTAAACAAAATTGAATTAATATTACATTATAAAAATAATTAATAGAAATAGAGAAAAAAGAAACAAATATTAAAAAGAAACATAAACAATTACTGTGTAAGAAATAGTTGTAGTCGTAATATTCATAAAAACAAAACAGAAAATACAATAAAAAAACTTTTCATTTAAATACTTTAAGTTGTACTTGTTTCAATTTAAAAAAAAACTATCTTTTTGAAAAAAAAACCGTTATTACATTTCCCTTCACTTAACAAAATCGTTATAGGTAATCGATTAATCGCCACTAGTAGATACATTAGACCATTGCATTGTATCCATCTGCGTAGGAGAATGGTTTTTACTTACTTACTGAAGCCGCCGCACAGTGGGGCAGAAATGGCCATTTTATGATATCAATTATTTTTTAAGGTAAAAATGCTATTATGATGGCTGTTTGTGTTTTTATGACAAAGGTAGTAGTTTATTGAAATCTCTGGTACAGATTTAAATTTCGGGAATATTGTATAAATTAACCTGAAATCGCTTATTTAAAAAGTTTTAATTGACGTTTAAAAAATAATTTTTTTCTGAAGAATTTTAGTATTCTGAATTAGAATCCGAAGCTTAAAAATTCCAGCACAGCGCGTTTCTAAGATATTCTAAAACAATCTCTTCACGTTTTTAAGAAATAACAATATTAAAAATGTCAAAAAAAACATATTTTTAAATTCTTTTGAGATTTAGATCTCAGTATAATTTTTGAACGCAAAAGTTGTCGTGAGATCTAAAAGCACTTGAAAATAACATGTCTGTGACCCTTCCAAATTCAATCAAAATCCTGTGAATAGAAGTGATTTTAATAAACCTACTCTGCGGGACATATTATTTTAATATAATACAAGATTTTTTGCATATTCAGATTAAGATATTTCAAAAATGGGATTTGTTGGAATTTAGTAGTTTCGAATTCGTATTGAAGCAACGAAACCTTGGGTAAGAAAAATTTGAGTACACAATTATGTTGTAATTAAGTGTTGTCGAAATACTAGGCAGTTGACAACTTATACATATGTATGATTATTTAAAGAGTGAAACAATTTCATGAATATTAGAATAATTGGGAATTAATAAAAAGGAATGAAATTAATTTATTGTTCTTTGAAGGGCAAGCTGTAAGAAAAATAAAAATTAATGCTTAAATACCTTCTTTTTTTTGTTGATTCATACCCTTTTTCCATCAATTTTTTTAATTTTTTGAAACATTGAAATGAAAACAGGTTTTGCTATTTTTAATTTATGCTTATGATTATGTAAAAAGTAGTTACCTACCAATTTTTCAGAATCATATGATAAATTTTCTTCTTCAAATATATTTTGAGCATGAGGATGAAAACTTTTTTTATTCAAATTGATGACTTCATTTCTCAAACTTGTTATGACTGGGTCAGATGAAATGAGCATTCTATTGAAAATATCGGTGAGGGTGTCTTTTCTAGAAGTTTTTCGACTGAACTGTTCTCGGAAGACTTTAAAATCTCGGTTTCTTGACTCCAACGCTTCCTCGCTTAGTTGACTTATAGGTAGAAGGCAATTGGAAGCAATTACATGTCCATGAATTAGAATTTTGTGAACCGTTGTACTCATATAATACCATGGGTAAAGTCTCACAAATTGAAATGCAGTATCTTGACAATAGGTTTTAAATTTTTCATCATTTAGTCTTAAACCACTAGAAATGCATTGTAAGATTACAAGAAATTTTTCAATAAGTTTTTCGTCGATTTCGGTGATGGATGCAGACAGACTACTTTTTTCAAAAAACCGTCTAGCAACATTTCCTGTGTTTGTATTTCCATATCCAGGCTTAGGCTTAGTTTTTTCTTTGAATTCTTTTTGAATCCGCATTTTATATTCTTTAACAATTATGTCCGTTGTTTCAGTCGTTCTCCATTCTTGGACCGGCAATTTGTAAGCTACATGCAAAAGACATTCAAATAACCGAATCCATGCATGCAAAGTAGACAAACCGAATGATAGATATTCCTCCGATATGGGCGGTTAATCATCTTTTCAATATCATTAAATTGTTTAGAGGTAGCTTTACACAAGTAACATCTAAGTGCAGATTTGGTATTGCTTAAGTTATTGCAAAGCTTGCCGTCAAGCATTGAACAAATTAAACTATGTTTAACAAAGAAGATCTTATTGTTTATGGTAATGCTGGTGTTTTGGAGATTTTGAATTTGCAAGTCGGTGATAATCTTTTCGTTTTTTACTAATTCGTCACTTTCTTTTTCAAAAATAATTTTCAGTGGCCGACAATAACGGGGAGATGATGGGCAAGGGTTTTTCCAAAAAAATTTTTGATTACCAGAAAGTTGCAAGGGCACAAGACACTTCATAAATACAAATTTATCACCACTTTCATGAGGCTCTAGAAATGTTTGATGATACTTGCTATGCCCAGAGCTACCATCGAACCCCCATTTAGATGTTAAAGTCAGTTCAATGGTATTCAGGTCAAGGGTCAGGGAATTGAAAGTGTTAGGCCTCGGCCACGCAGTAAGCGGCTGAGCGGCTGAGCGGCAAGCGGCTGAGCGGCAACTCTAAGCGACGTATGGCCAGGCACTGAGCGACGCTTTTGAGCAATTAGTAGTTAAAGTCGAGATTGCACACACGAAATTAACAACTCAATGTTTACTTTGACCATCTTTACTTCTTGCCGCTCAGAAAATTAAAACAGGTTTGGTTGCTGAGCGGCGCCGCTTAGTCGCTCAGAATTTTGTTTCGCCGCTCGCTCATTGCGTGGCCGCTTCTATGTGATTGCATATGTTTTATATTTTTTTTCCGCTCAGCCGCTCAGCCGCTTACTGCGTGGCCGCGGCCTAAGAATGGTTATTCACAATTTTTTCAGTTGTATGGTCCAGGAGATTTTGTATAGGAACTTGAGCTTCAATTTCAGTAACTTCTACGTTTTGTGGGTAGCAATTCTGTTTCTCTTTTTGAACCTCTTTATAAGAAGGAAAAACATCTTTTGCATAACTTCTTATGACATTGTATTGATGTCGAGACAGTTTAGCTTCCATCATCATTGACAAAGCTTCTAAAGTAGACATTTTTTTAACTTATTACAGTTTGGCAATTTGTTTAAAAAATCTGGGGATGATGTTGCTTCTTTGACCAAATCAGCTTCTTGTTTTTGACCAGATGCTCGTAAGCTCATTTGAGCTGCAAAAACAAGTTCAGATGTTGGAACAGTATTTCGTAACTCTGCCGTGCGCTTTCGTTTTGTCTGCTCACTACTGTTTTCAGACGAAAAAAAACGTTTTTTCATTCGGTGTGAGCGAAACCATTTAATTATGAACTGGGATTTAAAATGTTTTGAAGCTACCTTTAAATTAGTGATGTGACTTGGGCTACAAAAACTTTTATTTTTTATGTAGGATTCAACATCTGAGAACTTTTGATCAATATTTGTTTGTTTGCTCAGCAACTAAATTTCGACCAATTTTTTTCTTGAGCATTTCGAAATTTTGGTCTTCAGAACCTAAAAACAAGTTGCAAAGTGCAAAATGAGAAATGGTTTTCAAAAAAGTAAGGAGTAGGCAAAATAACATTTAATTTAGTGTAGATGTCAATTTACTTATTTTTTTTTATTTAAAGCTCAAAATTGTAAATAAAATGGAAAGCATAATATTTTTTTGGTAAAGTAAAAATTTTTCACAACCTTTTTTCATTTAAATTATTGTTTGAAAAGTTCAAAAATATTGTTAACTTGCAATTTAGAACAGAAAAGTAGCAGAGATATTGTATTGACAAGAAAGACTATTGGTATAACAATTTTGAGATAATTTTTTGAAAAAAAAAATTGAAACACTTAAGGGGGTATTCTAGTGTAGAGACATGAATTTCGCCCGGTTTTTGAAGCGTTGTATAAAGGAAACAAAAAATATTTTTAGTATCAATTTTTTTATCATTTGTTTATTGATTTCATACATACAAAAATTAATAAAAAATAAAAAAATTAAAATTAACAAAGTTACAAGCAGTTAAAGTGGGAGGTCTAAATAAAAGAGGGTGTCCTGGCGTGCATCCTACCAACCCTCCTGGTGATCTGAAAAACAAAAATCAGACGGATTCTTAATTATTATAGATGTCGCTATTGTTTCACCCTTGGATAAGTTAAAAAAAAAATTTAACAAAATGGCAGCAGTTTGAAAAAAAAATGTTCTTGTTGCATATTTTTCAACAATTCCGAATTTTTTAAAAATACTAAATGGGAAGTTATATTTTTGGGCAAGGACCACACGATAAAGAGATGTATAAAGAACATCCTCTCCAAATTTGAAGTAAATCTGTCCATTAGAACTCGATATATCCTTACCGCCAGCTCGAAAAAAGTAGTTCCGAGAAAAACGCGTTCAAAGTTTTGAGACAAGTTTTCGACAATTTTACTTATAGAATGATACAGAAAACGTACATATTTTTAATCAGCGATTCCTGCTCCATATAAAAATCCTTCCTCTATTCAGTATAAAGGTTGCCACAAAAGTAACTTTAAATGAAACTAAAAGGACAAAACAGTTTCTATGACCTTCAAAACCAGTTTCTATGACCTTCAATTGACTTGTGAAATAATAGGAATATTAAAAAATCCTTTTAAACGTATATTCTTGAATGTCTAAACTTTGGAAATATGAAAAAAAAATGTTTGAATTTTTCAAAATTCTACACTAGAATACCCCCTTAAAAACAATTTTATAATAAAATTTAGCTATCAGAAATTGAATATTGTTCCCAAAATTTTGTAAAATAAATTTATAAAAAGAAGTAAACAATTTTTCAGCTTTTTAAATACTATAACTTTATTTTAAAAAATTGAAAACAAATATTTGGGGCAAAAGTCAAGCACTTTTGTTTTTTTGGTAGTATAGGTAATTGTTCCTGAAACTTTTCCCACTTTCAGAACTGCTTGACTTTTGCCCCAACAGAAGATATGAAGTGAAAAGTAAAAAAAAGACTTAACAAAATTTCTTTATTTCATTTCAATTATTTCAACACACAGATTCCTTTTTTTATATTTTTAAACTTCAATCATAATCTACATACCTTCATCTAGGTGTGACATTTTTTGAAACTTTTTCCGATCTTAATTTTGATTTTATGGATAAAACTAAAGTTAATCTTTTTTAGCACTTTTTAAATAAGCGATTTTTGCACATTAAAAGTCTACTTTGATGGGCTGTCTAACCTTGACTACGAGACATAAAAAAAAAAATCACACTCTTCATATAAGATTTTCCGTTAACTTTAAGAGAGCGAACTTTATAATCCCGTTGCTTTAATGTTGCAAGGTGACCTTTTTATCATCACCATGTATGGAGCTGCCCCACTGTGCGCCGGACGGACAATTTTGAACCAATATATGTTTAAAAGTTATAGAATAAATACAGTAATTTGTCTTTTCTGGTCAGGTTTTATAAGCACTATAATTGCACTAATAACTAACTACACCCCTCAAGCCTACCTTCCTACCTAAGCAGCACCCGATACCTACATTTTTAATATCTGGTTATAATTGTTTTTTAAAATGTACATTTACATATACATTACAAGGTTAAATACAAAGAGAAAACTACAGTTAACTATTGTTATCTATGATAATGGTACCGAGGAAGGCAGCTGGGGCAGTGAAGCTCTCATGTTTCGCGTATCCTATGTACCACACAATCGCGACAATACGATCACACGTACCCATGGTAACGTCGAGCTGTCAGGCAAGAACAATAATATTGTTCTATATTACTATCTTCGCAGTTGCTGACAAGTATTTAAAATAATATATTTTAGACCTAACATGAAGGGATTGAATTCGTCCACGTAAGGCCATACATCGTTATGAATGCCATAGTATGTTAGGTCCTCCAGGACGTTTTCTCTATAAATCTGTGTACAAATAAAAGTTCCGATAGAACAATAAAACAAGCTCGCTCTGATGACACTCAGGTAGTTCTGTGCGTGCTTAAGGTCCAAAGCGGGTTATGTTGCATTAGGGTTTATGCAGGCTACTCAAGGACTTTTTGACAGTTTTTTAGTATCGAATAAAAAAAAAGACTTATCTCGACCCAATCATACTCATCCCATGGATTCAATACCTTAAAAAGACATATACGGTAGGACCTACTGACTAATAAGAAATAATATTATTACAAAAACACCTAAATCAGAATATTCTTGTATATACGCCGCAAACTCTGGTCGCAATTCTAATATATCGTCTTTCAATAAGTGGTATTGGTATCTTCCGTCGTACAGTCCTCGTTGGCACATCACTCAGTTTCAGATTTTACTTTTCCACTTTGAGTAGCAAACCGGTCAATAATTTGGACTAGCAGATGTCAACGTTTAAAGGCGGTAATAGGGTCCAGTAGGGTCGCAGGAGTCAGAGATGAGAATAAAAGAGATAACACAGAAAAAACTTTAAAACAGCGAAATGTTCGTCAGGGGTGTGAGGTTTGGTGCGTCAAGCAATGAGCGACGAGCGACTGAGCGACCGAGCGACGAGTCGCTGAGCGACGCAAAAAAATTAGAACACATGAGATCGTATGGAGGCGGCCACATAAACCCTAAGCGACTGAGCGATTTATTAAGCGACAGAGCGACATCGTCGCTCTGTAATCAAATCTGTTTTAATTTTTCAATCGATCGCTGAGCGACGTAGAAAAAAGGGTGCAGGGAATTAACTTCACGGGAACTACCTTCACATGGGAACTAACTTCACCACTAGTGGGAATTAATTTCACTTTTTTTTGGTGAAGTTATTTCCCACTGAAGGCGGGAAATAATTTCATCAGAAAATTGTGTGAAGTAACTTCCCACCTACGATTGAAATATCTGAAAAAATATCAAGCGTTGAATTGGTGACGTGAAATAGTACCAAATGAAATAACACCAAATTTCAAATTTGGCCTTATTTCGTTGTTCAAAACGAAATAAAACCAATTTGGCTTTATTTTGATTTATAAAAAGAAATAAGGCCAAAAAAATAATGCAAACAACGCCGAATTTTTAAAGTTCACTTTTTTACATACAAAACACGCAAAAATGGTTGATTTATTGTCTAGAATAGCTACTTTTGCTAAAAAGTTTTTTTGAATTGATAGCACGGCGTACTAACAGCTAGGTATGTATGTTTGCATTTGAGCACTAAAATCAAAGAAATTCCCAACAAAAAAAAAAGCAAGTATGGCTCACAGTTATGAAAGAATCACAACACATTCGTGTTCGTTGCATATACCCAAACTCGCACCCACCCCAAATCCTATAGTGATCCCAAGCAGGGGGGTTGCAGGGGGGCAGCATGCCCCCCCTTACATACCTAGCTGTTAGTACGCCGTGGTATCAATTCAAAAAAAACTTGTTTTAGGCTCCAATTTCAAAAATTTCAATCGAGCAACAAGTATCTGTCATTTTTCAACTTCAACTTATGTTAACTTCACATGAAAGTGAAATTGATTCCCACAAAAAAGTGAAATTATCTCCCACCTTCAGTGGGAAATAACTTCACCAAAAAAAAGTGAAATTAATTCCCACTAGTGGTGAAGTTAGTTCCCATGTGAAGGTAGTTCCCGTGAAGTTAATTCCCTGCACCAGAAAAAAGATGTGTACAATAAACACTGAAGGTTTAATTTCAGCTGTCCAAAGCCGCCCAGTGCTATGGCAGGACACCCACCAAGATTACAAAAATAAAAAGCTGGGATGCGACCCACACTGATAACTTCCCATTCAGTTTGTCGATTTGTCTTGCTAAAAAGGTTTGAAGGTTTTCGCGGTTTGTCGAAAGTAAATTTTTACCAATTTTTAGTATTGTTTTTTTTTTAAGAATTTTTCTCAAAATTTTACTGAATGTTGACAACAATATTTTTTTTAAAAGATAAAATTAATTCAAAGCCAATATCTCAAAGTTTTGAAAATATACTTAAATCGAAAATGAATTTTTAACAACTTTTGTAAATTTTTTTAGGTTTTTAATTTTTTGTAAAAAAAAAAAAACTGTCCATTCGATTTTCCTCGAAATTTGACTGGGCACGAGTACGATAACTTTGGCGCCAAGATATAATAACGGTTTTTGGTAGAGGGGCTTAATACAAGCATTTTTTACTATGGGAGGGGGGTCTATCTCCCCCCGTTTAGGCGGTAGGGGCAATTTAAAAAAATTATTATTTAAAATGGAAAAAAATAACGGTGATACTTACAATTAAGTTTTATACATTTTTTTAAAGCCAACATTCTGTTTTATTAGCCAGTTTTTAATTCAAGTCAAAACTATGCGTAGTTTTTGAAAAATGTAATTTTAAACTTAAAATTTGAGTAAAAAAAGTTAAAAAAAAGGTTTAAAGTGTAATTTTTCAATACTTCAAGATTATCTACCATTGTTTTTATTTCAGAATTTATTGCTCTTATTTGTTTTTGATCAAAAACTGAAAACTAGATGATTTTATGTCTTTTAGTTTTTGAGAAAATTGAAAATAACCACAACTACTATTTTAATTTAATTCTTTTTTTTTTTGCTTGAGTGGTCTTATTTTGATAGTAACAATGGTAGGTGCGAGTTTGGGTGTATGCAACAGTAAGGTGTGTGCGAGTTTGGGTGTATGCAACAGTGGGATCTGTAAGGGGGGCATGCTGCCCCCCTGCAACCCCCCTGCTTGGGAACACTATAGGATTTGGGGTGGGTGCAAGTTGGCGTGCGTGCAAGGGGGGGAGGGGGCACGGTTCGGTGGGTGCAAGATGGAGTGCATGCAAAGTTTCTTTTGCATTTAAATAAGCTGGATTTAAGAAAAATTAATTTACCCTAGGTATATCTTAATCCATATTCGATTATTACTATCAAAACAAGACTACGTTAATACTTAAGCAAGGAAAAAGTAATTTAATTAAAATATTTTTTTGGTAATTTTTAATTTTCGCAAGAACTAGAAGACATGAAGTCATCTAGTTTTCACAAATAAGAGCAATGAATTCTAAAAAAAAAACAGTAGATATTTTGAAAGTTTTGGAAAACTACACTTTAAACCTTTTTTTTTTAATTTTTTTTGCATGCATTTTTAGTTTGAAACAATTTTTTTCAAAAACTATGCATAGTTTTGGCTTGATTTAAAAACAAGCTAATAGACAAAAATGTTGGCTTTAAAAAAAGGTATAATACTTAGTTGTAAGTATTACCATTATTTTTTAATTATTTTTTTTTCCATTTAATGTACATATTTTTTAAACTGCCCTACCGCCTAAACGGGGGGAGATAGACCCCCCTCTTATAGTAAAAAATGCTTGTTTTTGACTGTTCTATACAAATCCGTCATTAAACTTTGTCGCCAAAGTTATCGTTTTTTTTTTATTGTTTTTTTTTTAAGAATTTTTCTCAAAATTTTACTGAATGTTGGCAACAATATTTTTTTAAAGATAAAATTAACTTAAAGCCAATATCTCAAAGTTTTAAAAAGATATTTGAGCCGAAAATTAATGTTTACCAACTTTCTTTAATTTTTTTTAGGTCTTTATTTTTTGTAAACAAAACCGTCAATTCGATTTTTCTCTAAATTTTACCAGTTTTTTTTCAGTTTTTTTTGATTTATAAAAAAAAAGCGTTGATTGGAGTATTTTCCAAAAATATATTTGTTTGGTATCACGTTATAATATACTATAATACAAAATTTAATTTAACCAAAATGTTCACCTTTTTTTAAATTGCTATGGTAAAAAAAACACACACGCAATTTTCTTCACGTTTGAAAAGTGATAAGAAAACATATTAATCATTACTTCTTTTACGATTATATTGTGACTTTTCTATGTGGTACCCGTGGCATGATGGTTAGTGCGTTGGACTGTCATGCCATCAGAGGTCTTGGGTTCAATCCTTGCCTATGACATCTAAAGTTTTTTTCACGGGTACTTCCTTTTGCGAGGAATTGACAAATCCTCCAAGAGTAATTTTTGTCATGACAAGTGCTTTCTCAAGTAAGCCGTTCGGATTCGGCTTAAAACTGTAGGTCCTCTCCATCCATTATAACAGTAATCGGCCCTAGTTCTCAACGCACTGCTGCCCCACCTAATTTATTTTATTTTATGTGATTAATCTATAGTGATATCAGGTGTATACATTTATGTCTACATAGTCCAAAAAGTCTCCGTACAGCAGCTTTCTTTTTTTGATTCTGAGATAAGTATTTACTATAACAATATATTAAAAACAAAAATTTTGAAAATCACAATTACAATTTTTTTAAAATTTGTTAAAAAGGTGAAGGTGGAAACTAAATTTGTTTCAATGTTACCACTTTGGTTTTTACATTTATTCCTTGTACTTTTTTTCAAAAAAACACTAAATTTAGACTTTTTGGACTAAGCGTATATATCCTTGAAAGCACTTAGATCTCATCCTGGTTCTAAATATAAACCCTTTTACTTTATACCACACTTATGCCTATTGGAGCGGGGACCAAAATGCCCATTGTCCTTTCTCATTAAAAATTCCTACTAGCAATTTTGGCAATGCTAGAAAGGGAACTGGGATAATTTCAATAAGTTCTTTAGGAATTTTATCTAGTCATTATGATACCTCGATGGTGACTTCTAATGGTGATCATGGTCATAGTTAGTATGGTATACTCTGGCGTATACGTATTTTTTTAGGCTCATTAAACATCAAAATTTTAGAACTTGATTTTAGTATAAAATTAACTCCTGACATTGAAACTTAGCACTGTATACCTGTTAAATACCAAAAAATGCTATTTGTTTTAAAATTATTAGTTCTTATATAATGAAACAATACAATTCCGCTACTACAACCCAATTAAAGAAGAAATTTAGCTCAGAAAAACTTTCAATATTGATGAAATATTACACATAAGGATACAATGAAAAGTTCCCCAAAAACCCTAAGTAAGCATATTAAGTTATTTAAGTTTTTGAATTTATTTTATTATTTTAGTCTTCATAGATTGATACTTATAACACTAATTTTAAATTTGGAGGCTTTAGAAATATATTTACCACTAGGATATTGACACATATTTTGAAATCAATTTCCGGTTTTTTTTTACATACATTCCCTCATTACAAATTTATAAAATTCAAGTTCAAATTAGAAACCAGCGTTGGTATTTACCTACATCAAGTAATGAACTATAAACTACTAACAAAAGCGTATAAAAAGGTGCTTCACTTGGATGAGGCTATTGCGACTATTTGCAGGAGGTGCAGGAGTGTACATGTGCCATCTTTTAAAAGATTTGTATAGAATATCCAAGAGTGTTAATAACAACTGTTTTGAAAGATCAAAACTGCTCGTAGATGCTTTCAAGGATTTAGGACTCTCAGGTCATGAAATAGCAGGTGGCAGATATAATTTAAAAACAACGTCATCTTAATTGAAGCTTTTCGTGATGCCTGGGCGAATTTTTTTGTGATAATTAAAAAAAAACTGTTTTTTTCATTATTGAAAAACGTCTTATAGTGATTATATCCAATTGACTAATTTTAAAAAAACAATGTTATAAATAAATGTTGTAAGACCATAACATGTGAAGTATAAACGATTACCATAATCTTCAAACCATTATCAATATGAATATTTTTTGGATGAACACGGATGCAAACATTTATTACTAGGCAAAACATGTGTTATTAAGCTAATTAAGTTGTGAATTCGAAATATTATGTTTGCAAACAAAAACAAAAAAAAAAAAACAATTTGTCTTCTTCTGGGTATCGGTAACATATTTGCTTGAAAAACAATCACTTTCCAATGCCTTTTTATTTTACTGTTTTTGTTTAAAAGCTGGTCGCAACATCTTAACACATTAACACCTTTCACGTTAATTTCAAAATTCAGGTCACTAATGATCAAAACGTTACTATCACTCTCATGCAGCAGATAAAAGATTTAAATATATAATTATTGCGTACTACACTGATAAAATTGTAATTTTCAATTTTGCTTGGAATAACATCAATTTTAATAAAAATCCACATATTACATTTTTGTTTAACAGTGCGATTTATTAGGAAAATAAAAAATGATTCAAAAAAAGATGCACATTGTTTAGAATGTCTGAACTTTTTAATGAGCGAGATATGTATATGCATATTGAGCAAGGTAAAGCATTCCACATTCGTTTAGTGAGGCTAAAGTAAGAATCTCTGTACTTGAGAGTACGTCTAAAATTCAGCTTAAGGATAAAATTTGTTCCTGAGAAAATTTAGAAAACAAAACAACAGTTTCATTGAGGCACCCCTCTGCAGCTATACGAAAATATGTATTTTTACATTGAAAAAAGCCAAGTTACGAACAAATATTAAAACAAACTTTCATAAAAATCTACCGAGTTGTTATTAAGAACATTTTAATTTCTTTCTTTATTTATTTAGCAATATTTAGCTATTTGTATAAACTACTTTATATTCAATATAAATAAACTTATCTTTAAGTATACTTTGTTTTTACATAATTTACCAGTTTCTTTTTAAACATTTTAAAATTTTGTTCCAATTTCAAATCATTAGGCAATTCATTAAATATTTTTAGACCATTGTAAACAAGCATATTTTGTGCAGAATTCGTTCTTAACAAAGGAAGACGAATATCACATCTATTTCTCACATTATGACCATGAATATCACTTACATATCTAATTTTATCACATAAATAATTGGGAACCAGCCCATATTTCATTTTAAAGACATAAATTAACACATTCATAATAGTTCTCTGGTTTATGCTTAGCCATTTTAACATATTTAACATATAAACAATCGGGGTTAACCAATGACATTTAAGTATTATTCTCATCGCTTTATTCTGCAACTTTTGTAATCTATCAATCATTGTTACATTACCGAGATAAATTATTGTTGAACAATATTCAAAATGAGGTTTAATTACTGTGTTATACACATTTATTGCACACAGAATTGACATTCGCTTTCTAATTCTCGAAAAAAAACCTATTTTTTTACCAATTTTCTTCGATATATAATCAATATGGGTATTGAATTCTAACTTTTTATCAAACATTATTCCCAGATACTTTATTTTGTCTACTATTTCTATAGTCTGGTTTTCAATTTTAACTTCTGCATTCGTTTCTCCGTTAATCATCATACACTTTGTTTTTCCTATATTCAAACTTAATTTATTCATACGAAACCATTTACTTAGTTGCATTAAATCAAAATTAATTTTCTCAACACATTCGTTTATATTATTGCCTACGACATACTACAATCCATCATCAGCAAATAGTTTTAAGGCATTTCATTCACATACATTATAAATAACAAAGTTCCTAAAACAGATCCTTGCGGAACACCTAAATTCACATTTATAGATTCAGAAACAGCTTCTTCAACTCTTGTTCTTTGCGTTCTCCTCTGTAAATGTGATTGGAACCATCTTAACTCCTTGCCTCTGACTCCATATCTATCCAGTTTTTTCAGAAGGATGTCTCTATCCACTGTTTCAAACGCTCTTCGCAGATCAACAAATACGGCAACGATTTTCATTTTCGAATTTATTTCCGTCTTCCAGTCGGCAATTATTAAGTTAATCAAGGATTCGCAGCTATGGCCTTCCCTGAATCCTGATTGACATTCCACGAATAGTTGACTATCTTCCATGTACTTTTGTAGTTGTTTTTGTACAATTTTTTCCAAAATTTTTCCATCGTTAGGCAACATATTTACCGGTCGGTACTCCTCGGGACCTATAGTGGGTTAGTATTCTTGGCAATGGGAACCACCAATGATTCTTTCCAATAATCCGGGAAAACACCTTCTTTCATTGACTCATTTACTACTTTGCACAAGTGACCTCCAATAATGTAAAACGAATCAATTATCATGTTAACTGACAACATATTTGAATCTTTTTTATTATTCATGCCTTTGATAAATATTTTTAACTCATTAAAAGTCACAAACTGAAATTCAAAAGTTTTGTCATGGTTTTCAATATAATCAAAATAGTTTTCTTTCGGTATAGCTTTATTTATGTCTATAATACTCGTAACAAAAAATTCATTAAGTTTTCCCGCTAGTAATTTACTATCACTTATGAAAACGTTTTCGAATGTAATACTTTTTATTGAACTCTTCTTTTGTTTTAACACCAATGATTTTATTGTTCGCCACATTGTCTTTTGGTCTCTAGACTCTTGGATTTTATTGGACACATACTTATTCTTTGCCTTATTTATTTCAGATTTCAACTTATTACGTGCAAGTCTATACAAATTCCAGTCATGAATACAATTCGACCAAATGGCTAGGTTATAATAAGCAATTTTAGTTTCTCTAAGTCTTTTTAGTTCGTTACTAAACTATTCGTTTCTATCACCGGCCCTCACTGTTTTTACAACCTTAAGGCAATTAACCGCACGAGCAATTATTAAACTTAAATTTTCAGCAATTAAATTAATATTATCACAGTCATAGATACTATTTAATAAATCATTCTCTCGTATGTTATCACAAAATTTAAACTTGTTGTATTTTAATATTTGTATTTGTTTTTTAACCGTTTCTACTTTATTTCTAGATTCCATAGTTACTTCGATGCTTTCATGATCACTAATTTTCCAATTTCTAACCACTTCTGCTTCAACTTTTAAATTGTTCGTAACCACATAATCAATTAAAGTGCGTGATGTAGGAGTGATTCTTGTTGGTTGAGATATTAACTGTTTGCATGCATTATCAAAAATTACCTGCTCAATACGCAACTTATATGTGCTATTCACCATCCAGTCTATGTTGAAATCTCCCATCAGAACAATATCTTTACCGTACAACAATACACGATCCATTAAATCCTTAAAGCATTCACTAAAATGGGCTAGGGATGAACTTGGTGACCTATATAGCCCAGCCAATATAAAACTTTGTGTACTCAAACTCACTTTAATAACTAAAAACCACCAATCCATATTTCTTGCAACACACTCTAAAACCACAACTTGCCACAATTCGTTTATGTAACAAACAACGCCACCTGTGTGGGAAGATACAGAGTCACACCTCACTGTGGTATAATTATTTAAATGAATTTCACTGTCATCAATATTAGACGTTACATGAGTTTCCGATAACATTACAAAATCAACCTTTTCATTCTTAACTATGCTTTCAAGTTCATCAAAATTGTTAATGAGTCCCTGTATGTTCCCATAAAAACATTTACACTTGTTTAATTGCTAATAAGCAATCCTTTGCATCCACTTTGCATTTTTCGTTGCATCACCGGACAAATCGAACTTCTAGTATCATGATTTATGTCTACATTGATATGAAGATTATCTTTTGCTCTGATACAGCTCACACATTTTACACAATCACTCTGACAATCCTTTTTGTTATGGTTTCCTCCACATTTCAAACAAGCTTTGACGCCTGTACAAACTTTAGCACTGTGGTTGAAACCCCAGCATTTAAAACACCTCTTCACGTTTATTTCTTCGTATACTATGCATCGATCCCATTCAATGTTTATCCTTTTCTTATTTAAAAGATTTACAAATGCTTCTCCATCTATCTCCAAAATAGCATTAAACACAAGGTTATTTTTTGGAGATTGGTAAACCTTTAAACATTTAACGATTGTGAACTGAATGTTATTTTGAACTTGAATAGCTTTCACTATATCATCCCCGTTCATCATTTCACTCATTCCACACACTCGCACCTTAGGATTTCTTTTTTGATGAATTTCAATATCATATTTATCACTCAATTTCTCTTTAATTGCCGATTGCATCTTTTCACTAGACTCTTCATTCCCGCACTCTTTTGCAATACCACCATTCTGCCGATTGGATACACTGCTCACATTAATCGAAAGAGATGAAGGGTTAATACTTTCTTTTATTTCCTTTCTCGTGACTGCACTTTCTTGACAAACTTTTGGCTTTAAAATCAATTGCGGACCTTTTTTCACTTGTGATGCATATGATTCTTTTTCAATATGCACATTTTTTGTTGCACTTCCACAAAAGTTCGTGCTCGATTTATCATTTTTTATTTCACTCACTTTATCCGAAATTTCTTAATATTAATTTCCATCATATTTAACAATTTTACCTGATTATCACTAATTAATGAAATTAATTTTAAATGGTTTTCTTTCAATACTTTAATAAAATCAAGACATTCATTGCAAGTATAAACAATGTTAACTTGTGCATTTACGACATCCACATCATATTTAGAAAATTCCGCACAAGAACGATGTATAGCTTTATGACAGAACCCACTACATATGGTACTCTTACCCTTGATATACTCACCACATCCAGGGGCACCCCTCAGGGTGGAGTTCTCTCACCGCTACTTTGGGTTCTTGTCATGAACGGAATACTCTCTAAATTGAAATCAAGTGGAGTAAGGATAATAGCCTACGCTGATGATCTTGCATTATTAGCGACTGGCAAGTTCCTACCCACTATCAGTGAACAAACCGAATACGCCCTCTCGTTGGTAAGCAAATGGACTAGGAACTGTGGACTGACAGTCAATCCAGCTAAAACAGAACTAGTGCTATTTACTAACAAGCGCAAAATACCTGATTTTAAAATCCCTTCAATTGAAGGCTGCCCTCTTAAAATCTCTGATCACGCAAAGTATCTCGGTGTGATCTTAGATAAAAACCTAAACTGGGTATGAACACCAAAGATAGATTCAAAAAGGCATCGATTGCCTTTTACTCCTGCAGTAGAATTTTCGGGAAAACCTGGGGACCAAACACGAAAATGATCAGATGGATGTATTTGGCAATAATGAGACCAATACTAACCTATGGTAATTTGGTATGGTGGAAAGCTTTAGAAAAGAGCGCGAACCTGAAAACTTTGACAAATGTTCAAAGACTTGCGTGCACTGGCATTACGGGTGCAATGAGATCCACTCCAACTGCGGGACTGGAAGTTATACACAATCTAATTCCCCTAGACCTCTTTGTTCAAGAATCTGCGGCCAAAAGTGCCCTGGGACGTAGTCAAACTAAAGTCTGGATAAACAGTTCCATAGGACATGCCCAGATCCTTCATAAAGTTATGGGTCATAGTACTACAGCAGACTATAAAATACCCGAACTTGATTTTCACAAACCATTCCAGGCTGCCATCCCAAGCAGAGAGGAATGGATAGATAATATACCATACTCCAGTGAGTCGTCAATAGCTATTTATAGTGATGGCTCTAAAATGGACACTGGTGTAGGGGCAGGCTTCTATTCCGAATCTCTCAAGTTGACCGCCTCGCTTAGGCTTCCAAACTACAGCAGCGTCTTCCAAGCGGAGGTCCTGGCAGTGACAACAGCTGCTAAAAAGGTATCAATGATGGCGATACCACGAGCTGATATCACCTTTTACATTGATAGCCAAGCGGCAATAAAAGCGATTACTGCAACTGAGGTAAAATCAAAGCTTGTTTCATGCTGCCGCGAAGAGCTTAAGGTTCTTGGCGCACAGCACAATATTAGACTCTGCTGGTCCCAGGCCACAGCGATATACTAGGCAACGAGAAAGCCGATGAATTAGCAAGATTAGGGTCAATGCTTGACGTAAGCCAAGCTCAGCTAGTTAGCACCCCTACCTGTTATTTAAAACAGGAAATCTCAAAAATAATAACTATTAAGGCCGATGAAAGGTGGAACATTCTTGACAACTGCGGCACTACAAGAAAGATCTGGCCCTGTTTTAACAAACAAAGAACGAAAAGAATTATGCAGCTACAAAAGAGATCACTTCGATCTCTGGTAAGCATAATTACCGGACATAATCTGTTAGGTTATCATATGAAAAAGATGAGAATCAGTTCAGATGATCTATGCAGAGGATGCGGTGACGAGGAGGTGCATGAAGACACTTCGACCTTTCTGTGTCACTGTCCCGCACTCTCCCATCAAAGGAAGAATCTGCTTGGCAACTATTTCTTCGGGGATTTAAAAGAACTCTCTAGTACGCCAGGTACTTACATTCTGAACTTCGTCAAAGCCTCTAAATGGCCTGACTAACTGAACACATAGGTTTTTTCTTATTAGCTTGAGTAGCAATACTCACGGGTATCACAATGGATCTGCATTGATCTAAGTGTGACGGTAAAGACATCAACTGTCAGCCCCTCAACCTAACCTAACCTATTGTTATAATTTCCTTTTACAGCGTATCCAAGAAATATTATCAATGGAATTTGGTTATAATTTGGCATCATGTCAAAGCTTCAGACTCAAGTGAATTCGATTTTTTTTCTGGTCCATTTAAGTAGAAATGAAATATTTTTTAAAGCATCAAATACAAAGTAACGTCTTGACATTTTTCTATATTTTTATTTAGTCGGCAGGCATTGGAAGACTCAAATTTTCATTCTGAATTAAATGCGCCTGGAAGTATGCCTTTTCCTCTCCTAACGATGGACATTATGCAAACATAATGCATAAACATTGGCAGGCCATGAAGTTTGATGCGTCTTTAGTATTGCTGTTTGGGGTAATATAGATTAGTAAAATTCCGAAAATGGTTTAACTTGAGGGAGCCGTGATTAGAAGCATATAAATTTAGTTTTTATGTAAGCATCAAATTTTTGTAAGTATCAATAATCATATTTACATTTTGGAAACTTTTACTTTCAATCATATATCAGAAAAAAAAATACTTGAACTCTAAATGTTCAGAAGCATTTTAAGGCTAACAATTGGAACAAAAAGAACTTTTTTTAAGGGAAACGTTTTGTGGCTATTCAAAACATTCCATAAAATTCTCCAAGAAAACAAAAACTGGGATAGAAATTATTGGTTTTAAAATTGTGTTTCACCAAAAAATTTAACAAATGCTTGTACTATATTGTATTATACATATATGTATATTTTATTGTAGCAAGAATTATTTACATTGTTTGTTTTAGGAAAATAGAGTAGTGAAAGCACCAGAAAGTGCCAATTTTACTTTATTCTGGGTTCTTTGCAATCGTAGTAGGCTTATGACTGTTGGGATTTACAACTTTTTAAATTCAGGAAATTCTATTTAAATATTGTATACAAAAGAGAACCAAGAACTGATCCTTGCGGTACTTCATAGAAGCAATTATTTACTAAAACTTTAAAAAATCTATCAGATAGAAACGCATGCATGATTTTGACAAAGAAAATCGGGAAATGAAGAAATCAACGTTTATGTATTGGACTTTTATGATACACCGTGCCGATGTACTTGATGAACTGTGCTATGAAAGCTTCTGAACTCATTTTGTTCCGCCGCCGCCGGAAGGATATTATTCTCATTTAAGTGAAATATAATTTTATTTTGTATGAGTTTCCGAAGCCTTTTATTTAAATAAGTAAGGAAACTTATGGATTTTTTAGAGGTTTTTATATGAGAATGAATTTTGCTGCTTTAAATTTCTTTGGGAAATAAGTTACTTTAAACAAGGTGTAAAAATATCTTGTAAAAATTCCACACCAGTTCTTGGTAGGTTTATCAAAATTATATTTTTTAGACCATCGAAACCTTATAGAGTTTTTAAGACTACCAGGATGGAATTATGATGAATAATTCAATCCAATACAATAATAATTATTATAATAATTATAATAATGATGAATTATATCATAAACAACTTGGAATTGTCGAGATCTAATAAAAGCCATTGATTTCTCTACTGTTGGTTCAGTGGAACACTTGGTCATAATGTTGTTGCCTACTTGATTTAACAGAAAATGCATGTGTTAAGGTATTTGCCTTTATTTTAAAGCTGGAATCTGACTTATTTTTCCTAGTTGAAAAATTGTTTTTTTTTACCAAAACATTTAACAAAAGATTGAACATTACCAAAAGGATATAATCTAAAAGTTTATATTTTTGGTTAGAACAAGAATTAGAAAAATCCAAACGACGAATAACAGTAACTCTTTTTTTATTGCAAACTTTCCAAATTAAAAATGTTGCCAAATTGAGACGTCGACGCATGTTTCCAAGTCCCTAGAAGCTAAATCAATCCGGAATACCTTTTTTCTCTCAACATCACGTTTTAGACAAGGTGATGCGCTGTCATGTGATTTTTTTTAACATCGTACTTGAAAGAATAGTGCAAAGCTCACACGTCAACACTAGAGGCACTATCTTTCAAAAGTCTGTACAATTACTAGCATATGCTGATGGCATTGACATAATCGGAAGAACTCAGCGTGATTTCAATGGGGCTTTTGTGAGTATTGAGGCAGAGGCGGCAAAAATGGGTTTAACGGTTAATGAGGGCAAAACAAAGTACATGATGTCGTCAAGAAAGGACTAACAACACCGATGTCTCGGTCAAAACGTCACCATCGAGGGACGTAACTGTGAGGTAGTCAAGGACTTCGTCTACCTAGGCTCCGCTGTAAACGCAGAAAACAACACCAGCGCTGAGATCAAACGAAGAATAACTCTTGCTAACTGCTGTTTCTTTGGGCTAAGAAAGCAATTGAGTGACAAAGTCCTCTCTCGAAGGACCAAAGTGTCGCTATATAAGACCCTTATCATCCCCGTCCTGCTATACGGTGCAGAAGCATGGACTATGACAAAAGCGGATGAAAGCACCTTGGGTCGTTTCGAGAGAAAGATTCTTCGTGTGATCTACGGTCCCGTATGCATCGAAGGGGAGTGGAGGAGAAGATGGAACGACGAGCTGTACGGGCTGTACAGCGACGTAGACTTAGCAAGAAGGGTAAAAGTCCAACGACTAAGATGGCTAGGTCACGTAGAGCGCATGGAAACCAATGCTCCGGCCCGGAAAGTCTTCGAATCCACACCCACAGGACAGCGCAGTAGAGGAAGACCGCGAATCAGGTGGCGCGCACAAGTGGAAGGTGACCTCACCCAACTCGGAGCGCGAAACTGGAGACATCTAGCTAGGGACCGAGCTAGATGGAGAAGTTTGTTGGGTGAGGCCCTAGTTCACAAAGGACTGTAGCGCCACCTTAAGTAAGTAAGTATCTCAACAACCAGCAGAGATATTATGACGTTTACTATCCCGAATATTTTTAAGGAAGATATTGCCTTCAAAACTTTGTCATATTTTTCAAAACACTTCTTTTTTATGCAATGCTTTTAATTATACATAAATCAATGCAATGTTTTTTTAAAGTGTTTCTTAGATCTTACAAATTAAAACTAAACAGAAAAAAGAGTGTGACCTGTCCTATGCAACATCTTGGCTGTAGGTACCTAGTTGTTATATAAAGGGTTTTTGTTATTTTATGTGAAATCAATTTTAAATTACATACTGCACTTACAAACCACAAAAAACACATTTCCTTTAATAAAATCAAATCTCAACATCTTTCCTCTCAGACGTCATAATGTGGCTGGTTTAACGATCCATGGTGGCTTATACACTGATGATGCTCATTCTTAACGTTCATTTAAGAGTATACCACAAATCTATACAATCATCCAAAGACGATGACAACAATTCAACAACTTTTTAATTTTTTTTTAACACTTCAATTCAATTAACAACGTAAAAGGGGAAAAAATTCCTTTCAATGATTCAGCAAACCCAAAGTAAATCCAGGTACGAGTGTCTACACTCTACACTATAGACAATTTATGAAAAACGAAATTTATTTTAAAAAAATATGAATGTAATAAGGAAAAAGAAATAAAAGAGTGGTATGTTTAAAAATTTAAGAAAAAAAAAACACAATAATAACAATGTGCAAAATTATGTGCTCGACAAAAGACGACGGGTACAATTTCAGCGTCAAAATATAGGCATACTTTTTAAAATTTGTATGGTATGTTACTTTTTTTATTCATACATCGAAAAGTCTAGAAGAAAAAGTATTGGGTAATAATTAACAAAAAATTTCCAATAATCAAAAATTCATAGAACTAATAGCAAGTTTTGGACTACAAAATGTATACAAATTTTGTGTAAGTATTGTTGTATGTCAACACAGTTCCAAATCTTTACTTTACTAAATCAAACAATTTGTTTCATACCATAAGAAATATTTCCAAATTCTGTTTTATATTTTTTTGTTTTAAAAAAAAAAACGAAATTCTAAAATTTTCGAACTTAAACCTAAATCAAATTTTTATTATATAAAAGTTCCTTGCAAAAATTTGGAATATGTAATATCTTCAACCTTTTGTTGTTTTTAACTTCCCATAGGAAGTTATTGTAATGGGTCCGATTTGTCAAATTGAAAATTTGTACATTTCTCGACGTTTCAAGGTCCATAGAGTCGAAAAAAAAGATTTTTAGAAAGATGTCTGTGCGTGCGTGTGTACGTACGTTCGTACGTCCGTATGTCCGTCCGTCCGCACATCCGTACGTTCGCGACGTTTTTTTCGTCGTCCATAGCTCAAGAACCAGTAGAGATATCGACTTCAAATAAATTTTGTTATACAGATAATAAGGCAGAAAGATGCAGAAAGGGTGAAAATTTTGGTTAAACCAAAATATCTCATGAACCAATGACGCTAGAGACTTGAATTAAATTTTGTATCATAGATTGTAACGTGATACAAAACAATTATATTTTTGGAAAAAAATCTAATTAACGGTTTTTTTATAAATCAAAAAAACTGAAAAAAAAAAATGTATCACCTCAAAAATTTTACAACTTAAATATGATTTTATCTCCAAAACAATTTTGTGCAACAAAGAATAATGTTTTTGACATCTGATAAAATTTTGGGAAAAATCTAATTGACAGTTTTTTATAAAAAATTAAAAACCTAAAAAAAACATTACTCTAAGTTGGTAAAAATTGAATTTCGACTCAAATATCTTTTTAAAAACTTGAGATTAAGACTTTAAACTTATTTTATCTAATAAGAAATATTGTTTTCAACATTCTGAAAAATGTTGAGAAAAATCGAATTGACAGTTTTTTTTACAAAAAATAAAAACTAAAGAAAAAAATTAATATCTAAAAGTTGTTAAAAATTGATTTTTGACTCAAATAGTATTTCAAAAATTTGAGATAATGGCTTCTTACTAATTTTAACTTTAAAGAAATATTGTTTTCAACAATAGAACAAATTTTCAGAAAAATCGAATTGACAGTTTTCTTACAAAATAAAAACCTAAAAAAAATTTATTAAAGTTGGTAAAAATTGTTTTTCAACGTAAATATCTTTTCAAAAATTTGAGGCATTAGCTTCAAACTAACTTTATCTTTTAAGAAATATTGTTTTCAACATTCTATAAAATTTTGAGAAAAATCGAATTGACAGTTTTTTTTACAAAAAATAAAAACCTAAAAAAAAAACAATACTAAAACTTGTAAAAATTTACTTTCGACTGAAATAGCTTTTCAAAAATTACAAATATTGGCTTCAAACTTATTTTATTTCACAGAAAATATTGTTTACGATATTCGATAATTTTTTTTATAAAAATCCGTTTTTTCATACAAAAATAAAATCTACCAGAAATAGTACGCAAATTTGGTAAAAATTGATACAATATAGACAAACTTTTAAGCAAGACATATCGACAAACGGGATGGGAAGTTATCAGTATGGGTCGCATCCCAGCCTCTTTTTTTAATTTAAATTCAGTAGACATATACATATATATGTATGTAGGTACACTAACCCCATATTCATGATTCGCATATTTGAACAATTAAAATAATAAAGATGTTTTTATTTTATATATACCAAAGTAACATCATGTCTACTTAATCACCTTCACTGAACATAAAACTTTAAAAGAAACCAACAAAAACAAACACATCATCCAAAACCCCATATCACACGCGGTTTGCATGCAAAGTCAACATTAATTTGTAATCATAAAAATGCTAGCGATTAAAAAAAAAAGAAAAAAACAGAAGTAAAGTAATTTACCAAGAAAGTTTCAAAAACAATACCATCTTTTCTCTTAATCGAACTAATAAATATATAGTATGTTTATGAATATGGTCGCAGTTCGAACTTAAGAAAAACTCGTAAGTTTTGTCTACAAATGCGTCGCATGAAATTGTTCAGTTTCTTAAACTATGAAACTATTACTTTTTGTAACTACACTTTAATTTGCCACTAGTTTTATTATAAGATATTGGAAAGGAGCTTTTTGCGCCAAATTAGAAATGTGTTAACTTGGTCAAAAAAGTATGTTTGTTAGTTATGTTTACCAAATTCAATTACCATTTTTGACACATCAGTTTTCAAAATTATGATTTTGAAAAATTGGTGTCATAAAAACAATGACTCAAAAATTGTTTTCTATTAAATTTTTTAACTTCTCAATCGGTCTGATTTGTAGAATTGAAAATTTTAATATTTCTCGACTCTTCAAGAACCTAAATAAAAGGTTTACGTTTGCACATCCGAACGTACATACATATGTATGTATGTACATACATCCGTACCTTCGGGACACTTTTATCGTAGGTCTTATCTCAACAACCGTCAAATGTTGGTTTCTAGATAATAACATTATAAGAAGCAGAAAAGAGTTTTTGGTATGTTTTTTACTACAGCAACAGAAAAAAAGTTAAAAAATTGGTTGACCCCAAATACAGTGCTGGGAGAAATAATAGAAACAAGTGTCAAATCAATTTTCAACATTTTTGTACCAATTAAGTTTTTTGTCGTTAGTCTTTCTATATTTTAACCATATCTAATAATGCTCTCAAATGGTAAAATTGTTGTGTGAAAATAACTTTTTATTTTCACATAACGGTAAAAAGTTTGATGTCAATGATGATTTTGCCTGGAAAAAATAATAGAAACAAGCAAATTTAACTTTTATTCTAACGTAAGATTCAGTTTTTAATTTATGGAAATAAGTTTTTTGAGTTTGTTTATTAGTTTGTCAAATATTTTATTTTCGATACTAAACAAAATTTCGTCTTTAATTTTAATAAGTATGGTTCGTGAATTACATTGTACTCATTTTGAATACGAAATGATGAACAAAATACGACAAACTGGAAAAACGATGAATGAAATTGCAAAAACAACAAACTGGTTGAAGAAAAAAGTATTAACAGCTCTACATTCAAGTCGAAAAGAAGAAACAAGAGGAAGAAAAAGAAAAACTTCTTCGTGTTTTGATACACTATTGGTAAGAATATGCAAGAAGAAACCATTTCTTTCTTCAAGAGAACTCAAAAATAAGTTAAATGGACCAGTGACAGCTAGGATAATAAGAAACCAACTAATAGAAGCAAGTCTTCCCGGTAGAAGTCCAAAAAAAATTGCCATGTTTGAACAAGAATAATATTATGCAAAGGCTTGTTTTTGCAAATAAACACCTGCATCGTTCTTATTGGAATAACGTTTTGTGGTCGGATGAAACGAAGATCAATTTGTTTGGTCCGATTTGTGGTCGGATGAAACGAAGATCAATTTATTTGGTCCGATCTAAAAATGTATGTGCGAGAAGGCCAAATAACAAAGAATTTAACTCAAAATACACAAACAAGACAGTGAAACACGGTAATGGGAATATAATGGTTTGGGGGACTTTTCAGCATCTGGTGTTGGTCCAATATTTTGGATCAAAGATAAGATGTGCGCTGTGGATTATGTCCAAATCTTAAATTCAGTTATGATATGTGAGATCATGCAGGATAATGACCCGAAGCAAAGGGAAAGGTACTCCATACCCGTGGAGATATGTGGCAAATTTGGGAATTCGATGGTCTGAATAGTGGAAGCAGTAAATCAGTAAAAATGAGAGTGCTACTTCAAAATACTAAAAGAATTTAAAATACTTTTACTGTTAAGTTACCTTCTCGCTACAAGAAGAGTACTCTTTCATATTTTTCTATTAATTTTTCCAATATGAAACAATATAAAAATCAAAGCACTACTTATTATTATATTAAAAACAAAAATAGCTGCATTTAAGCAATAACTTATTAAAAATCTACAAATATGTGTAGTTTTTAAGTTTCATCTCTTCACAAATACCTTTTCATGTGTTATAAGCAATGAAGACGAAGCATGTTTCTATTATTTTTTCCATCACTGTATCTCTGAAACCAATAACGCTATCGACTTCAATTAAATTTTATATTATACATTAGGATTACGAAGGGTGGTAAAAAGTTAAGGGGCGATATGGACCACATCTAACCATTAAGTTGTTTTCTGCATTTCATTTCCGTTTCTCCATTTTAGGCTAACTCAATTTGAACAATGAAAAGATGAGATGTGAAAACTCCAGTGCATGCTCGTACAACTCGTACTGCAGAAAATATTACTGCTGTTTGTGAGAGTGTGGCTGAGAGCCGTCCACCAGAACTCGTCGTCGTGCCCAATAATTCCACCTCTCACGATCGTCGTTGATGAATATTATGCATAAAGACTAGCATTTACACGCTTACAAGGTGCAAATGACTCAAGAACTAAAGCCGCTTGACCATTTCAAGCGTCGTCAATGGTCAGAATGGTAGCAAGAAATGGCAACAGTGGATTATCAATTTTCGAAAAAAATCATCTTCAATGATAAGGCGAATTTCCACCTCAGTGGATTCATTAATAAGCAGAATTGCTGCCATGATAATCAAAGAGTGGCTGTCGAAAATCCAATGCACCTACAAAGTGCAACTATTTGGTGCTTTTAGTGTTTGGCATCATAATATGGATGTGGAGTTTCAATTTCAACAGAATGGTGCAACACAACTAACGAGATAATGGCTCTTTTGCCTGACAAATTCAATGGCCGTGTTTTCTCACGTGGTGGCGATGTTAATTGACCGGCATGATGATGTGGTCTGACAGTGTTGGACATCTTTATTTGGGGTTATTTGAAAAAAAAAAGTTGTACGTCGATAAGCCAGCAATAATTCAAGAGCTAAAGGATGAGATTGTTCGGCACATTAACAACATCGAAAATTAGACAATCGGATCAAGGTGTGCCGCCGAGGTCGCGGCGGCCATTTGGCCGGTATTTTGTTAAAGTCATAATTGAACCATACCAATATTACCATAACAAAATAAAATGAAAATTATTTCTTAAATAATTTGTGTTTTATTCAAAATCAATATTGGCCTTTAAAATCTAGCCACCATTTACTAAATTTTTTAGAACAATCGAAATAACCTACACAAAATACTACTAAAAGTTGCTAAAAATTAATTTTCATCTAGAATATCTTGGCAATAATCAAAGATATTGCCTTCAAAAAAATTTTATTCGAAACCAATACGAAATATTGTTAAAAAAAAAACACAACTGTCTGTTTTTATAAAAAAAGACTAAATTAATACTTCACACAATTGGTAAAAAACAATTTTCGATTTGAATATCTTGAGAATAAATGAAGGTTTTGACTAAAAATTATTTCAATCAATGCAGAATTTTGTAATTTGCATACATAATTTTTATTTATTTATTTATTTATTTCAATTCGTTAAATACTAACGTGAACAAAAGCTTAATAATAATGCTTAAAACTACTTAACATCTAATTTTAATCCAAACTGTTATAAAACATTGTTTTAAACTTGAAATTTTTAAAATTGTCATTAGGTGATGTTATTAGAAAATACAATTTATTGAATATTTCTATCAATTGATTAAGTGGGCTATGAGCACCATAGTTCGACCTACTAAAAATTATATTTACTGGTTTTTGGAGCCGTATACTCGATCGACTAAAACTAAAGTTGAAACGATTAAGAACCGATGGTGATGATACTGTTCCATTTATTATTGCTGCAGCAAAACAAAATTGTAAATATTTTCTATGGTTTGTCAAGGAAGGAAGATTAATTAAAGTGAGCCTTTGAGAATAAGGGGGCAGAGAATTTTCGTAGGGAAGAGAACGGAGACAAAAACGCAAAAATCTCCTCTGGATCGCTTCAATCCTCATTTCGTGTGTAGAATAATAAGGTGCCCATACTACACAGGCATATTCCAGAACTGGTCTCACAAATGAGCCAAAAAGTATCTTTAGAACATAAGGATCACGGAAGTCGCGACTAAATCTCTTAATGAAGCCAAGGACTTTATTTGCTTTTTTAACAACAAAGCTAACATGCTCAGTAAATGTAAGTTTCGAGTCTAAGACTACACCTAGGTCAGTAAAAACAGATACTCTACTTAAAGAACAAGAATCGAACATATAATCAAAAACAATTGGAACTTTTTTGCGTGTAAAACTCATGGTCTTACATTTGTCAACATTTAAAACGAGACGATTTTTATTGCACCATTCCCTAAATAATATTAAGTCATCTTGCAAAAGTAGACAGTCAGATGTAGTGTTAATTCTTTTGAAAAGTTTAATGTCATCAGCATAAATAAGGACAGACGAATTTTTTATGATCGAAACCAAGTCATTTATAAATAAAATAAATAAGATTGGGCCTAAATGGCTGCCCTGTGGAACACCAGAATTCACAATAAACGGACTCGAACATTCATTACGAAATATTACGCTATATTGTCTATTTTCTAAATAAGATACGATCCAGTTTAAGACATTTTCATTAAAACCTTGACGAGATAATTTAAAAATTAGCGTTTTATGACACAACTTGTCAAATGCTTTACTAAAATCAGTAAATACACAATCTACTTGTCCACGTTTCTCAAAAACATCTAAACAAAAGGACGTAAAATTAAATAAATTAGTAACAGTAGAACGTTTTTTAACAAAACCATGCTGGTTATCACAAATAATTGAACTACAATGAAAGGAGAGGACACTACATACGATTGACTCAAATAGTTTAGGTATCACAGATAGCTTAGCAATAGGTCGATAGTTCATAATATCATTTTTAGGACCTTTCTTGTGCACTGGGGTTATAAATGAGCATTTCCAGATAAATGGAAAGACCGAACTTCTTAAAGACGTGTTAAAGAGAAAACATAAAGGATACGACAAATAAGAGACACATTTTTTCAAAATAGAGGATGGCAAACCATCAGGACCAGGACTAAAACACTCATCTAGTTTCAATATGCTTTGTGCAACAGTATGTTCACTTATTTCAAAATTGATATTATTTAAATGCTGAAAGTTCAAAACTGAAGAAGAAGAGGAAGAAGTATTTACTGGATTAGATTCATCAAACGCTTCCTTAAAATAGCTAGCAAACATGTTTGCAATAACTTTTGGTTCATGGCTAGATGATGTTGCACTTGACATAGAGTTAGGGTACCCACAGGTTTTTTTCTTACAGTTGACAAACTTCCAGAAATTCTCAGGATTAGTTTTAAGATCAGTTTCAATTTTATGTATATAATCTTCGTATAAAGAGTTTGAATATTCATTAAATAATTGCTTAAGAATAAGGAACGTTCTATAATCACCATCAGCTCTTGTTTGATTATATTTTACCCACGCTTTGTTTCTCTTGTTTTTTAAGTTTTTGATATGAGAATCGAACCATGGTGGAGCATGCGAGTTTTTACGAGCTTTTTTTAATGGAATACTTTTACTGAAACAGTCAAAAAGTGTATTGTAAAAAACGTTACACATATCATTAATATTTAAATTTAAAAATAATTGGTTCCAGTCGATGGTAAATAACAATTCAAACAATATTTCAAAATTACACTTGCTAAAGTTAAATTCAAGTTTGTTATAAGAATATTTATAATTAGGAGAAGACATATTTAAATTAAGTGAGATATCTAAAGCAGGATGATGTCGATCTTCTTCTATAAGTTTAACAGCAGAAGCAATTACTGAGGTTTCAGTACAAACTGTATCGGAGAAAAAAACTAAGTCGAGTGTTCTTCCCAAACGATTGGATACTCCATTAAACTGATTAAGACCACACGAACACATACCATCTATTACAGTATGTTCATTTAAGCTGGACGCGTTTATTGGAACGTAAAAGTTATCATCGTCAATTTGCATCCAATTTAGATTCGGTAGATTAAAGTCACCTACAATCAAAATTTCATCTTCTGGCTCCAAAAGAGTATATAGATTTTCTATACAGCTGTTTAATTTTTCATAAATGTCATTGTTAGAACTTGGAGGTATGTAAGTCGATATAATAAATAAATGTCCGGATACCATCTTAATTTTTATACAAAGTACTTCGATGTCCGTGGATCGAAAATCGTCAATCATGTAACATGTATGCGAGTCTTTGATGACAAGAAGAATTCCTCCTCCTACACTGTCTGAGATGTCGTTGATATGACGATCGCGTCTGAATATTTGATAGGAAGCATCAAAAAGCTCCGAGTCAAGAATAGAAGTATTCAGCCAGGTTTCTGTCAGTATAATGACATCGTGGGGTAAATTGTTTATGTTTTTGTAGACCATGTTGGTCTTTGTCCGAAGTCCATTTACATTTTGATAGTAAATTAGAATTTGTTTAAGCTGCCTTGATGTCGATTTAGCGTTGTCCGATTTTGACGAAAAGGGTTTTGAATTATATCTCGGTTGTTTTCTTAAGAAAATCTAACAAGTATTTTTTCGTATAAGAAATAAAAACTTTTAAAAAATCTAATAAAATTAGTAAAAATTGATTTTCGATTAAAAATGTAGGGAACAAAAACAAATGTTGAAATCAAACTTATTTTATCACATGAAAAATATTGTTAACATTTTTTTTAGAAAAATCTAATTGACATTTTTTTTAAATATTTTGTTAAATTTTTACAAAAATCGACAGGCGGCCACGGAAGGAAAGTTAACAGTGGGGATCGGGTCCCAACCTATTTTTCTAAATATTATATGATTTAAGTGAACTTATCTAATTTTGGATAGCATTTTTTTCAAATTCTTGCAAAAAGTTAAATGGTCATCAAAATTGCAGTTTAAACGATTATCTTGAAAAAAAATTACATAAAGTGACAAATTGGTAGAGGGAAGTTATCATTGTTTAAAAAAATGTTTTTGAAACAAAGTATTTATTATTTATCGTTAGAAAAATTCATCAACAGTTCGGGATATAAACTTCTTTGCAGACCAAAACATTATGCGTTTTATTACAGTAACATTTATTGTGTATAACTACTGTTTCTCTAGAATTTTTTTGTTACAACAACAACAATTTCCTTAGCCTCAAATCCTTACCCAACTTACACTCGGGTTCCTCAAGGCAGATATTAAAGACCTCTTCTGTTTATTCTTGCAATTCATTGAATGAACTCTATAAATTCTCTTTGGAAAGAGATTTTTGAGATTTTTTCCCAAAACATATAAAGTATCTTAACATTTTACCTTTCATTTTAAAATAGTTAACAAAAAAAAAAAACAATACACATCTTTTACATAGTTTTTTTTCTGTTTAAGATAATCATCAATTTAGGTCAGTAATGGAAATTGATGAAATGATAAATTTGCAAAATTAATTTTTATATCTTTCTCTTATCTACGTACTCCTATGCATTTATTTTTTTCACCATTTACTTAATATTTCTATCCCTTCATTGTTTATTTACTTTTTCTGATAAAACGATTAAAAACTTTATGTATCTTCATTTTCCTATAGTTGGTACAAACAAAAAAAAGGAGTAAAAGTGTACCTATACTATCCAAAAGACAATTCCTAACCTACCTAACCATAATTATTACATCATATATAGATATCATATCTTTTTTGTATCTTAATTATTATTAAAAACTATCTTTTGTGGGTAAAGTTAATAAATTTCTTTTGTTTGTGACCTAAACACGGCGAACGCACACTAAGTTTGAGAGTAGAGAGGATGAGCACGAGTTTATAATCTTTTACATAATATATGAGTTATACAAAATTATATTCAATCATTCGTAGTAACGAATATGAGCTGCTGCTGAATGACTTGAGACTAGCTTCAAATGCATTCATTAGTTTAATTTGTTGTTTGTTTATAAATCCTGGGAACAGGAACAAGACAAAATTTGCATCCGCCTCTTTTAAACAACCTTGGAATCCTAGAGTGTAAATGTATCTAAAACAAAGTAATATTAACTAAGGAAGAAATGTCTTTTATTTTGTTTTTTGATCAATTATGCAATAAAATCCACAATGATCAAGGATAACCTGTTGAGTTGCATATTTATATGTATGTATATATTCAAATGAATCTCTGTGTCAAAAAGAAATACTAGATATAAATAGGTATACACAGTTTTTCTTGTTTATAAAAATTTAATGAAAAACCTGTTTTAAGGAGTGTTTATTTTTTAACTCCTGATTAATAACAACTCATCGACACCTCTCATAAAACCGATTTTAAAGCCATTTCCGTGTCTGATCTGTTTCCTGGCCGGAGCCTCTCAAAGACTTCTGAGTTTTAAAAAACCAACCAACCAACTAGCATCACACACATCACATCCACTAAAAGATACAATTTGAAAGGAAAAACGATTCCGGCTCTAAAAAATTACAAATGCAATGACATTAAAAGAGCAATAACTCGCTGCAGTATATCTAGTGCATCTAATTAAAACGGCATTAAAGGAAAAGAAAATTGTACGTACTTATACACATATATATAAATAGGTACACACGTTTTGTTTTGCTTTTGCACGAGTTGAAATACTTAACATGCGTGTCATTTGAGTATAAAACGCTTTTAATTGCTTCTTTTTTCTGTTGCTGTTGTTGCCATCGCTAATTTGTCACAGTTAAGTGAAAAGTGACAGGGTTTATTTGTTTATTCATTAAGACGATATATGTATGTATGTATGTACATACATACATATACTAGACAAAGGGTCAAAGTTATATTTAATGCTATCGGTACAATTAGCATACAAATTAGTTTCCCAAAGAATCGATTGCAAAATAATTTAAATTTTTCGCTGAATTTTTGCAAATTAATAGGTATACAAAATTACGAGTACAAACAATCAAATCGCAAAGTTCCTTTTATTTGTTGGTATTTATGTTTGGGTTAATATCATGCAGCGAAAAGATGATTGGTTTTTATGACTTTGATGAAGGTCTCATGTGAATTGGATTTTGTTTGTGTGTTAAATCTACAATGTCAATCACTCAATCCAACTAATTAACTCCAATCATTAAAATTGAAATATGGGTGGAAAGAAAAACGAAAATCAAAAATAAAACAAGAAGCTAAATGACTTTTAAACAAAATTGATAATCTGTTGAATTTTTAAATTTGTTTTATAAATAGATTAATTATTTTAATATTGCCATGTGCCTCTGGGATTAAAAATAACACATTTTGAAACACATACAATTAATTCACAACTAAATATGAATGAAAGAGTTGACAACTGAACGGAAACTAATTTTAAGGCTTAATTTAATTAATACTGAAAATAAGAATAAATTTTGCAAACAAAAACTTGAGTTGTGAGAGAAATTTAAACATATAAGTATAAGGCATACCATTTTTGGGTGTATACCCATATCTACCTTTAAACTTCACCTTTCAGTTTATGATTAATAGATTTATAATTTAAAAGAAACCAACCATTAGCAGTTGTTCTTGTTATTTGAATCAATGTCTAATATGATTTAACATAAATGTTTGCAAAGTTAAAATCAATTTAATGTATTAAAACTTAAACCACACGATTTATTTCAACTTTGCAAAGCAAAATTATAAACTTTGGTATACATAAATTATTATTAACAAAAAGGGCATATAATAGGCTTTTGAGACAGAGAAGTTATGTAATATTGATAGACCAGTTAATCAGTTACAAAATTTCACCAATTTAAAATGCACATAAATATGTGAAAAATAATGGACTTAAAATATTTGTAAATTTTATTAATTGAAAAATCTATTATGTTGATGTTGTTGTTTGTATGTTTTTTAGTTGGTAAGGTTATTTTTAGTTAAGATTTCATTTTGAGTCATATACAAAAATGTCACCATTCAAAATTTGATGGATATTTTTCAACAATAATGAGTTAACTTATAGTATTTCTTTAAAACTAAAAATGTTGGTACATATTTATTAAATACATTAAAAGATTATATGATACTGAAGAAATTAGACCCTTTAAGCTGAACCAACTATAGAGGAATCAGTCTACTTAACATCGCTTACAAAATCTTCTTTGCCGTAATATGTGAACGTCTAAAGCCTATCGTCAAAAACCTGATAGGTCGTAATCAGTGTGGTTTTAGACCAGGAAAGTCCACAGTCGATCAAATATTAACATTACGGCAGATCCTGGAAAAAATCCAAGAACATCAAATTGACACCCACCATCTTTTCATGGATTTCAAGGTCGCAATTGACAGCATCTAGCCCTCTCTCGAGGGACCAAAGTGTCGCTATATAAGACCCTCATCATCCCCGTCCTGCTATACGGTGCAGAAGCATGGACTATGACAAAAGCGGATGAATGCACCTTGGGTCGTTTCGAGAGAAAAGTTCTTCACATGATCTAGGGTCCATTATTCATAGAAGGGCAGTGGAGGAGAAGATGGAACGAAGAGCTCTACAGCGACGTAAAATAAGCCAGAACAGTAAAAGTCCAAATACTGAAATGGCTGGGTAACGTAGAGCGCTCATTGCTCCGGCTGGAAAGTCTTCGAATCCAAACCCAGAGGACAGCACAGTAGAGGAAGACCGCGGATCAGGTGGCGGGCACAAGTGAAAAGTGACCTCACCCAACTTGGAGTGCGCAACTGGCGACATCTAGCTAGAGGCCGAGCTAGATGGAAAAGTTTATTAGGTGAGGCCCTAGCTTACACAGGACTGTAGCGCCACCTTAAGTAAGTAAGTAAGTAAATGATTATAGAGAATTGTTTTAATTTACTCATTAAATGATTAAGAGGACTTTTAGTTAGCGCCACAGATTTCTGAACTCTCGGGAAAATCGTTTAACGAAACAAAGTTTTTTGTTAGCTTTTTTTATAATGTAATTATAATGATCCATAAACGTTAATTTTAAGTCAATTTGAAATAGTACAACACCAAGACCAGAAAAACTTTACGGAGTAAATATGTAAATCAAATAAATAAAATAAAGATATCAGCGATTAAGAATTATTTAAAATAGATAGCAAATCATTTATAAATAAAATAAACAGCAATGGCCTAAGCTGACTCCCTTGAGGTATACAAGAATTGACTTTAAATTGACATGAAGGGTTACTCCTGAATAGACGCTACAATATCTATCCTTAAGATACGAAGACACACCTCATAACTAAACGGTCGTTAAGTCCAATTTTGCTTAATCTATTAAGAAGAATTTCATGACTTAATTTGTCAAATGAATTTCTCAAGTCTGTTAAGGTGCAATCGACTTGAGAGCGTTTTACGAATACATCAACAACAAAAACAATAGAGAATTGTAATAAATAAGTAATTCTAGACTTTTTGTACATATACATTTTGATTATCGTACATAACAGAAAAATAATTAAAAGAAATTATGTCACAAACAAGGGACTCGAACAGTTTATTAATAGCAGACAAATTCGCTTTAGGTCGATAAAATGACGAAGAGTGAAGGATACTAATCGAATCGTGTCAAGTTTATTTTGCATACAATTTTTGATATCTAATGCATTTATTTTAGGGTCCAATTTAGGAACAAAGATAGTTTTTTGGCCTTCAAAAATTTTCAATCCAGACTCAATAGAAGACACAAATTTTGTTTTGATTTACCATGGGTAACTATGGTGGCGATTTAGTTGTTAAGGTTGATTTAGTACATGCAACCCTGTCTTGCATTTTGTTTTTCAAAGGCGAATAAATGTTTTCATTCGTTTAGCCATCTTTTAATTTGGAACAATCGTTGTTCGCGGTTTTCAAAATTTAAGGATCTCAAAGCAAGAAAACACAACTATGATAAATAAATCTCTTAAAGTTTAATTTTTAATACTCAAAAAATTGAATTTTTATGATAAGAATGTATCAATTTTTGGTTTGAATATTGATAAATGTCAAATTCAGTTGACAATTGGAGTGTCGTAATATAGTTGAATATTTGTCACTATTATCGTAAGTGTATTGCTTAGCAACCCAACAACACGATAATAATGGTCATCATAACCGACCGACTATGGAAGTTATAGGAAAATTTTGGAGAGAATAGAAGTGTAAAGCATCAACGTAACGCACTCTCAGCCGGCGAAAATATTGCTGCTGCAAGTGTTACTGATATTCCGAATGTATCAATTTCTCGGCGTTTGCTCTGGAATTAAAAGTGTCGTACACCTCATTGATTTAAGATGACAGCCGAAATATGTTAAGAAGTTGTTATGCAAATTACCCCAAACGAGGCTGGTATTTACATTATATTGTTTTGCAAAATTAATTGCAGAGTCCAAACATTATAATAAAATAAGATTTTCATCAGAAAATGTTTGGCTGTGTGTGTTTTATTTAAAATTATCCTATTTTTCTCGTTACTCCTTTTTTTAATTATTTCCGTATCTACAGAATTCACAATTGAAATTATTAAATTAAATTCAACGAACTTGATTTAAGATTGAAAGTGATTATTTCCATATATTTAGTATTGAACAATCTAACAAAAAACAACTTAATAAAAAATAAAAATTCCTAAAGATGTATAGCCATATAAATTTCAAGTGTAATGATATTTTATAAGTTCACCTGTTAATCAAACGCACTACTATATGTATCAGGTTTTAAATTTGTACCAACTTAAACAAAGCTACAATATATACAAATACATATAAGTCTAAGCCATAGCCAATTTCATGACATCATAGCATGCTTCCAAAAAAAATATTACTGAATGAACATTAGTCCCACCTTCTTTTTTTTCGTTACCTAATCAAGCAAACGCTATACTCTCTAGATAATTGTCCAATCTCAAAGAAAAACAAAAAAAGCACCTAAACTATCTAACCATTAAAAAGTTACATCTAAATCCAATCGCATAAGTTTAAATTACATCTTTTAAGCTACTATCTAAACCACTTATATACACGTAAAAACCAACAAGCATCTACCTCCACCCAACTATTATAGCTAGCAGCTCATGATCACTTCAAACCCAAAACAATCTAAACAATAAAAACTAAAAAGTAAAGCTTCTTAACCAAACCATAGTACCATGCTTTGAATTTCAGGCAGAACTGATGTCTAGTCTATAGCCAGATGTGATTTCGATAAAAAGTAGTTTTAAACGAAAAAGGTTCAATCCAATAATTGCACCTATTTGGTCAAGCCTATAGACTTTCAACAACGACTCACAAGTATAATAATATATTCCAATAACAACAAGAATTACCGCAACAAAAAAAAATGCAGGTACATGTCGTGTATCACTTTCCAAAATAAGAGGTTTCTGTATTATTGGACCATAATGCTATGATGTCTAAAAATAAATTGTAATCAAAAAGAGTCTACAAGAGTTTTTGAACATTTTTACCGAATTCCTAAACCTCTTTTTTAATGGACTTAATATTTTGTTTCATACATAAAATAATACTCAATGAAAACAATTTTTATTCCGTTGCAACACTTAGTAAAATCTTCTAGCAACATCTCGAATGTATCTAGCAACATTCACACAATACACCTGTTTTATCTTAAGATGATCATGGCCTACCATCACCGTTCCATTTTTTCCTATTTTCTTTGACTTCTGCTTCTTAAGCCTAACTCAACAAAATTCAATTTCTTTAATCACCAACAACAAAATTCTTCAACCATCATCAACAATTGTTGCTGTTGCTTTGAACGAAATCAAACCAAAAAGACAAGAAACACACACTCTGGTGGAGAGTCTATGTTAGACCCACTGCAGAAAAGACCTGCTGAAGACCATCATCATCATCATCATCATCGTCATAAAGTCTTCGTGTTGGTCTGCTTGTTGGTTGTTGGTTGATGCTGGGCTCTTGCCTTCAGGTTGCATTATTGTACAAAATTGTAATCGAATTGAAAACAAATTTCAGTCGAGCGCCGTACTTTTACCTGTGAAGTTGTGGATTAGTGAAACAACAACAAAAATAATCCAATCCCTCTGAGTCAGTGTGACACCCACAAAAAGACGTTTCGGGATTTATGTGTTTTTTGTATTTGTTTTCTTCTTGTATTACTGTTGTACCGTTCGGTAGAGATATTTACAAATTATAAATTAATAAAACTTCTCGTGCTTCGGCACCTCAAAAGAGAACATCCTAAACTTTCCATTATTTTTCTTATTTATTAATAGTTGAAGAGAATTTTTGCAGATGTGCCTTCGTGTTTGTTGAATATACACTAAAGTTTTTATTTTTTGTTGTTAATTTGCATAAATTAAATTAAAAAAAAAAGAAAGAAATATTTAAACGAAATTTTTATGTTAAAGTGGATTTTACTTTCATTAATTTGAATAAAAAGAAATTCAAATTCATAAATCGAGATACAAAAATTCTTAAAAGATACAAACCAAAAAGAAAATAAAAAAAGAAATTATAATTTATACGTCAGAAGATAAAAATCGATATGAAGTTGCAATTAGTGTTATTGGGCACTTGTTGCCTGTTTGTGGTCACAAACTCTCAAGGATATAACAATAATAGAGTGCTGAATGATGTGGTGAGTTCAAAATGATAAATATAATAACATTTTAAACAAATATTTGTACAGGAAAGGTTTTTTGTTCACAAAAATTGAGAAGGCCATTTTTGGAACTTCAGTTATTTTGTAGAATAAGGTGAATGCTGTATGACTAATTTAGAGTATTGGCAACATAAAACGAAATTTGTGTGCACACTTTTGGCAATTGTTCTCTAAATAGTAGTAATCTAACCTAACCTACCTCAATTTTGTTACTATCATTTTCGAGATTGTACAAAAGAAATTAACATCAACATGTATAAAACAACGGAGGATACACAATGCCAAGACACATTTCAAGAGAAATACCATTTTGATTGCATGATAGTGAATAAAATCACAACTCAAAATAATATAGTATAATATAAATTAATTCAGAAAAAAGTACGTATACGCCAAAGTGTACAACAATTACTTTATATTATTTTTTGAAGATAAGAAGTAAACTACGTTTCATTAGAATTTTAAGGCAAATACCAAAGAATAAAAATTCATAAAATATGACAAACCTAAATTAAAAGACAATTTATTTTTTTTAAGCTTATGAATGTTTATTTAAAGTTACTTCTTTAAATTTGTATCCCCGGCAATATCTTGAACAATTTGGTAATTCACTAAATGGTGTTGGAA
The DNA here is from genome assembly GCA_920104205.1 of Eupeodes latifasciatus. Lineage (NCBI taxonomy): Eukaryota > Metazoa > Arthropoda > Insecta > Diptera > Syrphidae > Eupeodes > Eupeodes latifasciatus. The sequence continues at coordinate 146,577,090 of OV049924.1, forward strand.
TACTATTACAATCGGGACCATAGTCAAGTCCATTTTCTTCTAGGTCTTCTTGTGATTGAACTCCTAATGAGAAAATTGCCAATAAGGCGAAGAAGATCGTCAAAGAAAAGTTGGATTCATTTTTTAACACTGAAGAATTCTTAATTTAAAAATGTTTTAAGATATAATTTGACAAACAATCAAACATTGTTTATATAGAATAAAAAAAACTTACACGTGGACTGTGAAGATAAAGTTTAGCATACTTGTTAGCCCTAAAAACAGGAAGCAGTACGTTTGAAAATTTGTACATACAATTATAAATTTAATGCCTGTATAAAGATCAAGAGCAGATTTTTCAAAAGTAAATATAACAACAACGCAAGATTTTGCTATTTTTTTTTTAAAGAATATGAAATTTAGTGATAATTTGGACTATTACAGATTTTTATGTCAAGGATAAATAGAACTAAGCTTTAAATAAAAATATGAATATTCTACTTGTTATCAGGGTCATTACTCATTACATTAAATCACCACCTTTAATGATAATTTATTACCTACTATTATAAAGATTTTTTTTTAATTTTAAACTGACTTAAGCAAATTTTAAATTTGATATGTTTTAAACATTTAACTTAAAAATCTTATTTTTTTTTAAATTTTGTAAGATTTTGTATGACTTGACTGCCCTTACAAAGTATGATTGACTAAATTATTTTAAATCAAATTTTCCAATTGAACGTTTTTATGTTTTTTTTTCCTTTAAATTGTTAGATAATATTTTATTAGTAAACTAATTAGATCACATTTAATTTATTCATTGAACAATAGGAAAAACAAAATTTAAAAACAAAAAAAGAGGCTGCGAAGCGACCCACGCTTCCCATCCCGTCTGTCAATTTGTCTTGCTTAAAAGTTTTTAGGTTTTCGTGTTTTGTTAAAAAAGTTGTCAATTGAATTATTCTTAAAAATTTCAAAATTACCATATAATGAAATAGTTTTATTTCAAAATTTAGTTTTGTTAGCAAGATTTTTAGTCGAAAACCAATTTTTACCAATTTTAGTAACATTTCTTAAAAGTTTTTATTTCTTACATAAACAAATACAAATTGGATCAATGAAATTAATTTGAGAGATATCAAGAACCGAACATCAATTTTTTTATTTTTTATGAAAAAACGGACTGTTGAATTCTTAAAAAAAAAATAATGAATATCGAAAACAATATTTTCTGTGAGATAAAACAAGTTTGAAGCCAATATTTAAAATTTTTGAAAAGATATTTGAGTCGAAAGTAAATTTTTACCAAGTTTTAGTATTGTTTTTTTTTGTTAGGTTTTTATGTTTTGTAAAAAAAATCGAATGTTGAAAACAATATTTTTTATATAATAAAATCAATTTGAAGCCTATATCTCAAATTTTTGAAAAGTTATTTAAGTCGAAATCAATTTTTACCAACTTTTGTTAATGTTTTTTTAGGTTTTTATTTTTTGTAAGAAAAACTATAAATTTGATTTTTCTCAAAATTTGTCGAATGTTGAAAACAATATTTCTTAGAATCTCAAATTTTTGAAAATATATTTGATTCGAAAATCAATTTTTACCAACTTTGAGTAATGTTTTTTTTTTGGGTATTATTTTTTATAAAAAATACTGTCAATTAAATTTTTCTGAAAATCTTACCAGATGTTAAAAACGTTATTCTTCGTTGCACAAAATGGTTTTGAACATAAAATCATTTTTTGTTCATAAAATGTTCGAGGTGACAAATTCTTTTTTTTTCAGTTTTTTTGTTTTTTGATTTATAAAAAAACCGTTAATTGGAATTTTTCCAAAAATATAATTATTTGCTATCACGTAACAATATATAATATAAAATTAAATTCAAGTCTCTTAACGTTATTGGTTTCACCTTTTTTTGAATTGCTATGGTAAAAAAAAATCACCCACGCAATTTATTTGAGAGTCCTTTCTGCATCTTTCTGCATTATTACCTGTATAACAAAATTTATTGGAAGTCGATATCTCTACTGGTCCTTGAGCTATGGACGATGAAAAAACGTCGCGAACGTACGGACGTAGGGACGTACGAACGTAAGTACACACGCACGCACAGACATCTCTCTAAAAATCTTTTATTTCTACTCCAGTGACCTTGAAACGTCGAGAAATTTCAAAATTGGAAGTTAAAAATATCAATTCCAATTTTTTTTTTGAAAAATTGTAATACCTACATTTTTATAATAAGTAGTAAAAATTTAAGATTTTACATTGAATTATAAAGAACGTATGCAAGTCTATACTGTATACATAATAGAATGGAAAAAGGAAAAACCCGAAACTCTCATTAAAATGTTATGAAATCAATCCTTTAACTTGACATTTAAGGAATTTTTATACCGCTTGTGGTTATAAATTTACAAAACTCATTTTTTACCCTACCACAATTTTTAAATCTATAAATTATCAATTATGCGTTTTTTTCTATATTTCAATGTTTTTTATTAAAATACCTACAAGTTTACAATTTTTACATCTTTTTATATAAATAGGTTTTTTTTTGCTATAAAATTTTAACGTTAAGTGACGTAAATTGAGTAAAACGTAAATAAACTGCAATCTACTGATGTTTGATATCGTTTTTTGAAATTAATGGAAAATAAATTAACTTGGCTTTATAAGCTACATACTTCCCCAAGACATTTGACAAAAATTTGAATAATCTTAGTCAGAATTAAAATATATAAATTTTCTTCCCTTATTTATTCAATACATTTGAATATCTTGAAAACACATCGAGTGGCTTTAGACACGCGGCATCTGAACCCATTCATCCTGATTCCGGTCCTTCAGGGCAGTCAAACTAGTCCTCTCCATTTATTACTACCACCTATTAACGACGTTATTACATAATTCTTTTTCTGATGTTTTAATTTATGTTGATTGTATAATTGTCTTAGTAGTCTCATTCCATCTCTCATCCAACCTTCACAATTTTCTAACTCTAGGTTGAAAAAAAAAAATGGTTTAAACTTATAGTAAATAAATGTAAATTCATGTCCTATAGAACCAGTTTTATCGCAATGTCTCTAGTCTATACTCTATCCCCCATTAGCAACCTTGTAACTTTCGTTCTCACTTTGACATTATTATAGCTAAATATTTTTGAAACTTTTCACAAACAATAAAGAAACGTGTCAGAAACATTTTAAGACAGAGAAACATTTCTGAAATGTTTCTTTGTTTTCCATTTCGATAAGAAAAGATTGCGTGATTGGTTATTAATATAATATATAAAAAGGTATCGAAAAGTGTGGACTAACGAGACTTTTGTCCATTTTATAAAAGTGTATAAAATAAAAAAAGTTCTGTGGGATCCATTTGACGAAAATTTTAAAAATAAAAGTCCAAATTTGTCTAAAATATCCGAATATATAAATTATGAAAAAGATGAGGCAGACAAAATAATTTATTGATGGTGATAAAACACGACAAAATCAGTGCTACTTCCTTAACGGTCCATTTTCACACACAAAACTTGATATATGTATAAATCGGAAACAAAAAACATTTCAGAAAAGTTACTTAGCGTTTACACCAAAAAAAAAATCAGAAACTTTTCTGCAATGCTTCTGAAACGTTTTTTTAAACAAATAGGAAACATTGTAGAAACGTTGATTAAACCATGTTTCCTAAAATGCTTCTAAGTGTTTACACACCTCAAAGCTAACTCGTCCTTTTATTTTATCAGTCAGAGATCTAAAGAATTCTCCTATCCTTTACACGAGCCATGTTCACCTATTCTCTTAAATGTTTGTCAAAAAAAGGAAGAGTTTAATGAAGGTTTATTTGAATTGAAGTAAATTATTTATATTTTTTAATGACTGTACTATTGATTTTAGGTGCTTTTTCCAATGTATGCTAATGTAACTTTTCAAAAGCAAATAGAATGGACTTCTACTGCAATGCTATACAATTGTTTTAGGCACTTAACAAACAATAATCAAAATATACAAACAGCATTGTATTGGAAAAACTTGAAAAAATAAATTGTATTATTCGTTTGAAATCATATACTTATGTGCATAATTATATTATACTTAACATTTCTAATTTTTTTTTAAATAGAGTATAAAAATAATTAATTTCAGAATTATATACAGTTTTTAACCATATTTGTTTCGCTTTGAAAACATTTCCTTAATTGTTCTCTAGTTATATTCCCACTTGAGTAAATATTAAAATTCTTATCTTTATGGTTAATTAAAACCTCCAATAACTTTTACTATATAAACAAGCTTCTAGTATTTGTTAAATCAATTCAAAATATTGTCTTGTCGATAATATAACTTCAGTAAAAAAAAAAGAAAAGAAAATGAATACCACTTATCTTTTGACGATCTTCTTCGCCTTGTTGGCCATTTTCTCATCAGGAGTTCAATCACAAGACCCCCCAGAGGACAATGGACCTGACTATGATCCCGATGGTAATGGTATCCCAACACCATGTGGTGATCTTCCCAATTGCTCACGCCATCGCAGAGGATAAAAAGATTTATTTTTTAATATGAAGTAAAAATAAATAAATATTAAATGCTTTGCAAATAACTAAAAGTTTTTCTATTGACAGTATTTCATTTTAAATATTTATACAGTTGTTCAAAAATTTAATTTAACCTTAGAAAATACAAATTAATCTTTTCTAAGGATACACCATTAAGTAGATTAAAAAATAAGATTCACCCCAGTTCAAATTTCCAAAACTAGTTTCAGTCAAACTATGGAACATTTTCGAACAAAACATTAACAAAAAAAAAACTTTTCTTAAACTTGCAATTTTTCAATCATATTAATAACATAAAGAGTATAATTTTGATATGAAATCGTAAGACCAAAACTTAACTTACTAATAAAACAAATAGAAGAAAAATAGTTTTTAGTACATTGGTTTAAAATAGTTTTTCTTTGCTGTCTAAAAAGCTGTAAAGCTCTAAAAGATATTGTAAGATATGTATGTCCGGCTTTGTAAGTGAGTGAGTTTAACCTTTTCATCAACTAAATATTTTTTCTATTAAATTGGAAAAACATTTTCCTTTTTTCCTTATTCAAAAGAAAAAGGACTATTTTGCTGCTCCAAATTTACAACCTCTTTATTCAGGTTCTGTTCCAAAGTTCAGAGAACGAAAGAGCACAGCAGATTTTTAACAACTTTGAACAACATCGTAAAATGTATAGTTTGGATTTTTCGTCGCTATTTTAACCACAAACGTCAAATCATATCGTTAGACAAAACTTTATGTATGTGGTTTTCCAATCAAAGGTTTCATTTAATATTAAAAATAAACCAAAATTTACTCAGAGAAATCAATGCATGTTAATATCCTAATAAAGAGTAGAATATTCCATAACCAATGAAAAAAGATATCAGCAAAATGGCTACAGTTGCAGAATTACATACATATATCCTTTTCATGTAAATTTCCTATTTGCCCATTCGCAGTTATAACTTTACGAATTCCATATGGTATTGAATCCATCCATTTAGTTTTAGTTTTAGTTATAGTTTTATTTCATCAATCAGATTACAATCTTATAGACTAGATACTAATAAAAAATATAATATAGTTGTTGGTGGAAATATACTAATATAAATAAATAAATATTACTATAAATTACATTTTTTATTTATAATTTACAATTAATAAATACAACTTAATGATAAAAAAAGATTAAGTCTTGAAACTTTTTTAGGAGGCTACAGTTTAAATATTATTTAAAATATATTTTTTATCTGATTCTCAAAATTTAAAATAATCCTATTGGAAATTAAATTCACTTCTCTAGTTCAACGCGTAATGGGTTCATTTCTGACATAATTTGTACGATGAAACTGCTCATAAAAATGAAACCGGTAGCGTGTAGTTCTAGAGGGCGCATTTACACAATTAACTAGTCTTCGTAGAGGAGGACAATTGATATGAAATGTTACGATGTCTCTTATAAACATTACTGAATAATGGGCCCTACGATCATAAAAAAATTGCATACCTTAAAGGCCTTACAATCCTCCAGTTTAGCTTATAAAATGCATACCTTGTAAAATGTTTCTGAACTTTTTCAATTCTATCTATTGATTTATTGTAATAAGGGTTCCAAATAATGCTACAGTATTCAAGAACTGACCTTACCAGTGAATTGTACAGAGATTTTAAGGTATATGGATCTGAAAATTCCTTGGTGTTTCTTTCTAAGAAACCAAGCATTTGATTTGCTCTGTTTATGATATAATCATAATGCGGTAAGAAGGAAAGTTTTGTATCTAAGATTACTCCTAGATCCTTCTTTCTTGTTAGACGCTCTAAATTTGCATGGTTGATAATATAATCAAACACTATGGGATTAGAAAAACACGACAAGACTTGATATTTAGAAGCATTTAACAGTAGGTGATTTAACAGATCTTCCAAAAGAAGAACACAGTCGGCTTCACAAGAAATCTTACGGTAAAGTTTGAGATCATCCGCGAAAAGGCATTTTGAATTATAAAAAATATCAGGTATATCATTTACAAACAACAATAATAATAATGGACCCAAATGGCTACCTTGTGGAACACCAGATGGGACCGATTTATATTTCGAGAGCGAGCTATCAACTTTTACTATTTGAATTCTACCACCTAAATATGATTCAAGCCACTTTAGTAGGGAAGAGTGATTACCTAGAGAAGTTAGTTTGTTTATTAAAATTTGATGGTTAACTCTGTCAAATGCCTTTGCAAAATCTGTAAAAATAACATCTGTTTGCAATCCTTTTTTCATATTTGTAATAATGTTATTGCTTATTAATGCTAAGTATGTTGCGGTTGATTTCCCTGCTACAAACCCATGTTGATAAACCGAAATATGGTTCTGAAATAACACAGTTAACCTGTTGCAAACTAACTTTTCAAATACTTTTGGAATACATGAAATTTTGAAAATGGGTCTGTAATTGGTTACATCCTGCTTCGAGTCCGATTTGAAAATTGGCGATAAGAATGAAACCTTCCAGCAATCCAAGAATTGACCTTTGGCTATTGAAAGATTAAAAATCCCACATTTTTTTACCAACATAGCAGGAATCCCATCAGGCCCTTCACTTTTATTAACATCCAATTTAGATAAAACCTTTTCTACTTCAAAAGGACTAAAAACTAAAGAACCAATATTGACCAATCTACTCATATAAGGTAGTTTCTGGATAGGGGGAGTATCTAAAGAGTAAACCGATTGAAAATAGTCAGCGAATAAATTACAAATTGTAGGTAAATCACTAGTAATTGTATTTTGACATGATATGATATGATATGATATGATTGACATAGACATTATCTTTCACTTAGTCTTCAAGAAAAAGTTTTGGTGGCCAATTCTTATCAGTTTTTCGAGAAATAACACCATCAGTCTCCAGCACCAGCCTCATTTTCAAATAAGTAACATGCAAGTCCACAGCCATTGGACCCAACAACAACACAGATTGTGGCCTCCCATGTAAAAATGACCTTCATCACTGAAGATGATTTTTCGGTAAAAATTCAGATAATTTTGGTGCAATGAAACCCAAAAAGCGAAGAGACGGTGTTGTTGACCGACTTCAGATCTTGTGTTAATTGATTTATGAAAGCCCCAAGACCTAAGCCTTTATGCAAAGTACTGTGTAGTGTCGTCTGTGATAATGCCAAATTCCAAAGATCGACTTACAATCGATCTTCAAACCTAGGTCAAAACTATAGGCTACATACAAACGCAATATTCTCATATTGTTCTTGAGCGGCCGCTCCCTTTTTTTTGTAAGTTTCACTATTGCTTGCCAAGAAGGTATTTGAGGATAACCTAAAAATGTTTTAGTTTTCCGAAACAGTGAGTACAAAATATTCACCATTTTTGTAGTGCAGTTGTTGAAGAATGTATTTTTCCAATAATGAAAATATATGAAAACATAAGTAAAAGTTCAAGAAAATAGTCTGCTAACATATTTTTTAAATAATTTTATTACAATATTCTTGACATAGTATGACATAATAGTTTAAGAAAACATATGAAAAATTTAACATGAATTTTGAAAATAAAACAAGAATTTGCATTGGCCAATTACATTTTATTAACTTTGATTTGGATCTGGATAAAATGGTGGTGGATCCTGAGCGTTAGCTCCTGCAAAAACTGCACAAATTACAAATACGGTGCCGATAAGATAGTTGAGACTCATGATTATTTGATGTATCTTGTAAAAAGTTCTGTAGACAATTGATAAGTATTGCTCTAGTTTGGTTTTTATAAGAAAAATATTTCTAATGTTAATGAAGTGTATATTATTATTTTCTTACGCTTCTTTGAAAAAAAAAAATTAAATTAAGAAGAATTTAACATGCTTGTTTACTACGAAGTATTTCAAGGTTGGTACAAGTCACCGAATCAAATTCGAAATAATTAGTTCGACACAGTTTTTTAGTAATATATAGATTTGTATTTCATAAAATTATACGATTTCAACTTGTTTCTTTAGGAATGATCTAAGACAAACTAAACAAGTGTCGTAGAAATACCACTTTTTTAAAAATTTAAAAAAGATTCGACATCCTAAGAAATATAGATTACAAAATTTCCAATATTCTATGCTAATATAATTATTGTTTCTTAAAAATTAACAAGTCTCAGTAATTAGTCTGCCTGAGTTTTAAAAAATTGTAAGTTAACATCCTAAAGTTTTAAGTCAGAAATAAAGAAAATAATGTTAAAATTGAAACTTATACTACGAGTATTATACTAAAAAGGGAACTATTTGAAATGACACTTTGCTGCCAAAGATGTTTTTATTTTAAATAAATGGCAAACATTGGGCAAAATAAAGGTATTCGACCTGAAAGATATTTGAAAAAAAGCATCTTTTGAAATTTCACTATTTCTATTAAAGTGGAAAAAGGTTTTCCTTTATTCATTTTTGATTAAGAAGAAGATGAGTTTTCTTAACTCTTTTGCTTCTTCAAATTTCCAACCTCTTTATACATATTGTTAAACTAGGTTTTGTTCCAAAGTTCAGAGAACAAAGAAGCCCAGCAGATTCTTAACAATATCGAAAGATTTATAGTTTGGATTTTACATCCTTATTTAAATAACAAACGTCAAACCGAACCGTTAGTCAAAATTTTAGGTATGCGGTTTTTCAATCAAGGGTTTCTTTTTATGTTAAAAACAAACCAACCAGAGAAATAGTGAGTACAAAATATTCACCATTTCTGTAGTGTAGTTGTTGAAGAATATATTTTTCCAATAATGAAAATATATAAAAACATAAGTAAAAGTTCAAGAAAATAGTCTGCTAACATTTTTTTAAATAATTTTATTACAATATTCTTGACATAATATGACATAATATTTTAAGAAAACATCTGAAAAATTTACCATTTATTTTGAAAACAAAACAAGAATTTGCATTGGCCAATTACATTTCATTTACTTTGATTTGGATCTGGAAAAAATGGTGGTGGATCCTGAGCGTTAGCTCCTGCAAAAACTGCACAAATTACAAACACGGTGCCGATTAATAATAATAATTAATAACAAACGTCAAACCGAACCGTTAGTCAAAATTTTAGGTATGCGGTTTTTCAATCAAGGGTTTCTTTTTATGTTAAAAACAAACCCACCAGAGAAATTATTATTATTATTCATGCTTTATTCACTCTTAAAAGTATACATTTTTTTTTTTTTTTTTTACATTTTTATTCAATAAGTTTGATGAGTATAAGCCTCCCCCTTCGTCTTCCACCATAGTTTGGGCAAAAATGCTGTATTTCGTCTCTCCACCTTTTGAGTTGTCTTCCTACATTTCTTTTCTTGTCTCGCGGTTATTTTGTAGTTAGGTATTTTGGTCCATCGATCATCTGAGGTTCGGAATATGTGTCCAGCCCAATCCCATTTAAGTCTTCTTGTTCTTTGAAGAACATCTTCAAATTTCGTTTGGTTTCTTATGTTTTCGTGGTTAATCCGTTGGGATAACCTCACTTTAAGAATCGATCTTTCCATCGCTCTTTGGCAAGATTGGAGCTTATTTTCGAGGGCTTTCGTAGATTGCCATGTTTGGCAACCATATGTCAAGACTGGAAGAACCGTCGAGTCGAAAACACATTTTCTTGTTTGGGTTGAGATATTAAGATCCAGCAGATTCTTCACATTCCAAAATTGTCTCCAAGCGCTTGCTATTCTATGGTTAACATTTTTAACGTCTTTATCGATGAATGATATAGTTTGACCCAAATAATTGTAGTCTTCTAATTTTCCTCTTCATCTCTTTTTTTCATCAATTTTTATTATGGAATGGTTGCCATTTGACATTATTTTGGTTTTTTGCCGATTAGTGGATAAACCGACTTTTTTGCATTCTATACAAAGCTCGTTTAGCATAGTTTGTAATGTGTTTTGACGTGGCGATTAAAACAATATCATCTGCAAATCTAAGATTTGATAGAAATCTACCGTTTATATTTAATTCCTTGTTTTCCCATTCCAAGTTACGAAAAATCTCTTCCAAAGTTGCGGAAAAAAGTGCTGGTGAAAGTGGATCACCTTGCCGTACTCCACGTGTCGTCTGAAATATTGGTCCAGTTCTTTCCGTTTTAATGCGCGCAACATTATCCTTGTACATGTTTTGAAGAACACGAACAATTTTCGGTTCCACAACTGTATCGAACGCTTTGGCGAGATCAATAAATGCAATATATAGCGTTATATTATATTCCTTGCTCTTTTCTATGATTTGGCTCATTGTTTGAAGATGGTCCATTGTTCAGAATCCAGATCTGAACCCAGCTTGCTCAAAAGGTTGATTGAATTCTAGGCTTGTTTTCATTCTATTGAAAAGGCATTTCGCAAATACTTTAGAAACGCAAGATATTATACTAATGGGCCTATAGTTGTTTATGTCGTCCGTCTTGCCTTTTTTGTGGTTGAGGATTATTTCGGATTTCTTCCATTGTTCTGGGATTTCCTCGGTGGCCAAAACCTGATTAAAAATATATTTCAACCAGTTGGCCAATGAACATTTTGCGTATTTTAAATACTCTGCAGCAATTCCATCACTTCCATTACATTTCTCGTTTTTTAAGCTTTGAATCGCATTCTCGACTTCGCTTTTAAGTAAAATTGGAAACTGTTGCTCTTCTTGCCAATCAGTGCTTGTGTCAGCATTTAAAAGTGAATGAGAGTCAGAATTGCTTAGTTGGGTTTTGTATAAATTACTGTAGAAGTTTGTTGCTATGTTGTTGATATCTTTTCTGTTATGAGTCTTGCTAGCATTTTTGGATAAGGCAACGATCCATTCTTTATTAGTTTTTAATGAAGCATTTGCTTTTTTAATTAATTTTGATCTTTCAATTATATTTTGTAAAAAGTTGTCGTTAAAAGTTTGGATGTCTTCTTGTGATTTTTTCTTAATTTTTTTCCTAAGATTTGCAAGATTATGTTTTTCGGATCGATTAAGACTGACCTTTAGGCGTAGACTCTCACGTTCTTCAATAAGCTGTAATGTTTCGTTTGAGAGTTTTTGCGGTTTCATTGCTGATGCTGTCAGAATGTGTCTATCTGCAAATTGCTTGATTGTTCGTTCTAAGATGTTATATTGGTTTTGAAATGGCTCATGTCTAGATGCAAGAATTTGGTATCTTTGTTGTAGATCAATATTGTAATTCCTTATGGCTTCATCGGTGAGGGTCTTTGATACATTCTTCTTTGTTGTTCTGTGGAGTTGTCTGTTGTTGTGACTAATTCTCAGTTTGGATCGTACTAGTCGGTGATCCGAATCAAACTCGAAATTATTCAAAACGCTTACATCTTCTAAAACAGATCGTTTATTTGATAGGATATAATCGTATTGGTTTTTGTAGTTCCTGTCTGGCGATATCCAAGTCCACTAGTTTTGTGGTTTCTTTTTAAATAAGGAGTTGCCCACCACTAGCTTGTTTTGCCAAATATGCTGGATGAGGTGACTTCCTCTTGCGTTTTTTTCTCCATATCCAAATTCACCCATAATTGGTTCTTCTCCTCTCTCCCTTAATCCAATTTTTGCATTAAAGTCGCCAATTGTTAAGAGAATTTTAGATTTGAGATGTATTGTTGCTGTATCATAAAAAGTATATATTTCTTCCTCTGTTGCCTTCTTAGTTGGTGCATATACTTGAATAATGGATATATTACATTTGTCAATTTCGAATCTTACACCTATCACTCTGTCGCTAAATCCTTTTATTTCTAGAATGTTCGTTTTTAGTTTTTAGTTTATCATGATTCCAACGCCAAAGAATCCTTTTTTGGTACCGAAGTATGCAAAAATGTTGCCGTTGTCTAGTTCTCTAATGCTTTCTCCATGTCTTCTTACTTCAGCTAGACCTATAACATCCCAGTTTATCTTTAAGAGGGCATTTTCGAGTTCTATAAATTTTTCTTCGGATAGTAAAGTTCTAGTGTTTAGCGTTGCAATATGTAATTGCTTCATTCTGTTTGCTTGTAAATGATTGTTTATATTATTTTTAATATAATGTGGTTGATTTTTGTATTCATAAGAAGAGGGGTTTTGGCCATGTAGCTCCACGGTGGCCAACCGGGTTGGAGGCATAATTTGAAAATTATACAATTCGTTTGTGTTATTATTCGTTTCATTTTCGTGCAAAGGTTGGCTTCTTAAATTGTTTCTTAACTTAGATTCTGCTAGTTCTGTGTTAGTTCTTTTTCGGATAAAAAATCTTGACCGGAGCTATTGTAAGTATTGACGTTCTACTGAGATACAGTTTTTTGAAGAACGTATTTTCTTAGTGGAGAATTTGAAGATAATGTTTGTGTTTTTCGATTTGGAGTTGTTTTGTTTTTTTTTTGTATTGTTCCCGTTCGAGGATGCGTTGATTTTTCGATATCTTCTTGTTGTGGATCCTCATCGGACAGCTTTTGTTTGTTTTGTTTCCCATTTGATTGTGAAGGAGCAGGTATCTCCTCTATTTCTTGGTCTGAAAGTTGTTTGCCGTTAACCCATAGAGTGTTATGTTTGATTTGAATCTTTGCATTCCTTTCCTGGTTTCGAATGGAATCAGCCTTTTGTTTTAAAATTTTTCTCTTCTCTACACTCTCTTTGGGTAGGTCCTCAAATATAGAATATTTTGTTTTGTTTTTGTTGTTGTATTGTTTAAGAGCGCTTAACTTACTCATGATATGATTTTTTATTCTTTGGGCAAGGAATCCTATCTTTATAAGTCGAACTTTTTGTTCATTTTTGCTTCATAGCCTATACACAAAATCTAGATCTCCAATCGAAATTTCTAAATCAAAGATTGTATTCAAAAGACGTATAATTGTGGTTTCGAGTTCAGAGATACTATTTTCGTCTTCGTCGATACCAAAAATGATGACATTTTTTCTTCTGATTTGGCATTCTAAAATATTTATTTTTGCTTCATGTTTTTCAACTTTCGATTCTAAAATAGACATTTTGGGACTTATCTTGTCTATTTTTGATTCCACCCCTGTTAGAGTATTGGACAAGCTTCTTATATCTGACTCAAGTGATGTTTTAGAGTCAGTTATACTTTTATACAGCAAAGCCATCATATCTTTGAGTTTTGAGTTACTCACGTCGTCCTCATGTTTTGAGTTTTCTTGATTTTTTTCTGAATTCATTTTGTATCGTTTGGAACTGTTGTAGAAAAGATTCTGTGAAATTTTGTTGAACTCTAATTTCGTATCAGTTTATTGGTTCTGTGTCTTAACTAATTAGGCATTGGTTTTTTGTTGTCTTGCAACATTCTGTGGTGGATAAGTCTTCTAAGCTTATATGTGGGAGTTATAATTACTACTAATGCAGATGTGTGATTGTGTACTCACTTTACTAACTGCGTATTTTTTTTTTTTTTTTTTTTTTAGTCCCGCTTTGTATTTTGAGCGTGGATGTTGTTCGCAGAACAAAGCAAGCACTCAATTCTTGCTTTTGGAGTCACAGCTTATTAAGAAAATGTTTAATTATTTTACAACACATTCACATATAATATAGGACTTTTGGATAAGTTCAAGATGTACAGATTCAATATAGTTCCACTGTATGTGTCTTATTTAAACTTTCAACCACCACTTATGAGATTACAACTAAATAATATACATAGGTGCTTCACCAAGACACGTCCGCTTGCCAAGCTTTGCACTCGTCTCCAGAGAAATAGTGAGTACAAAATATTCACCATTTCTGTAGTGTAGTTGTTGAAGAATGTATTTTTCCAATAATGAAAATATATGAAAACATAAGTAAAAGTTCAAGAAAATAGTCTACTAACATTTTTTTAAATAATTTTATTACAATATTCTTTTAAAACAAAACAAGAGTTTGCATTGGCCAATTACATTTCATTTAGTTCGATATCGAGGTGGAAAAAGTGGTGGTGGATCCTGAGCGTTAGCTCCTGCAAAAACTGCACAAATTACAAATACGGTGCCGATAAGATAGTTGAGATTCATGATTATTTGATGTCTCTTGTAAAAAGTTCTGTAGACAATTGATACGTATTGCTCTAGTTTGGTTTTTATAAGAAAAATATTTCTAATGTTAATGAAGTGTATATTATTATTTTCTTACGCTTCTTTGAAAAAAAAAAATGAAATTAAGAAGAATTAAACATGCTTGTTTACTACGAAGTATTTCAAGGTTGGTACAAGACACCGAATTAAATTCGAAATAATTAGTTCGACACATTTTTTTAGTAATAGGTATATAGATTTGTATTTCATAACATTATACGATTTCAACTTCACGGAAAGAAATACATTGCGAATATTACAATGTCAGTATGGGTGTGAACGCAATACTGTATGGCTTAGAAGATTTCCATTGGATAAAAAGTTGTTAGCATAGTTAATTTGGCCATACTGATAATAGTAACGTCGACAATAGTTATAGCCGATACGCCAATGCCAGTATGGGAGTCAGGCCCATACAGACTGGCGGCATGTGTACAATGCTCCTAGCAGAAAAGTCTATACATTATTTTTATGTCCCTCGTACTTACACTATTGACAGCAATCCAAAAAGGGTATCGATTATCACGCCATAAATTATTGCGGGAAAAACTAGTAGCATTGCGACATCTCCGATACAGTATGGGGCTGAAGGCAATGCTGTCTCGTCAAACGTACTATGCGCCCTTGTGTTACAAGCAAAGATTGTGGTATCATACAGTATAGTACATAATCCCATACTTATAGGAGTTATAACAATACAATGTATAGTTTTTTAGTATAGCATTGTCATAAATGCCATACGCTTCTTTCCGTGTTGTTTCTTTAAGAATGATCTAGGGCAAACCAAAAGATCACTAAAAAAGTGTCGTAGAAATACCACTTTTTCAAAACTTTAAATATAATTCTACATCCTTAAAATTAAAGATTACAAAATTACCAACATTTAATGCTAGTATAATTATTGTTTATTAAAAATCAACTAGTTTCAGTAACTAGTCTGTCTGAGTTTTAAAAAATTGTTTGTTAAGTTTCTAAAGTTTTAAGTCAGAAATAAAGAAAATAATGTTGAAATTCAAACTTATACTATTATACATAAAAGGGAACCATTCGAAATGTCAGTTTACTGTCAAAGATGTTTTTTTTTTTAAATAAAGGCCAAACATTAGGGAAAGATATTGCACTATTTCAAAAATTACATATAAATACTTAAATACATAAGGTCACTAAATCCATTTATTACCAAGTTTTTCTTAATATGAATTATAAAATTATTAGAACGTTTTCAAAAAATATGTTTACACATGTTTTTTGGTAATATTATTTGAAGCATTGTTAATTTAAAATAGTTCTTAAATGGTGCAGGGAATTAACTTCACGGGAACTACCTTCACATGGGAACTAACTTCACCACTAGTGAGTATTAATTTAACCTTTTTTTGGTGAAGTTATTTCCCACTGAAGGTGGGAGATAATTTCACTTTTTTGTGGGAATGAATTTCACTTTCATGTGTAATTGTTTCCCACGGAAGGTGGGACCTAACTTCACTCTTCAGTACAGTTAAAGTAAATTAACATGTTATGTTATTTTTATTCTCGCATACGCTAATCTAAGAAAATCTTTAATGCATAGGCGGGCGGCGCAGGGACATAGGGGCCAGGGACATAACGCCCAACTTTTTTTTTTGGGGCTTATGTCTCACTACGGTGGGACATAAAACCGAAATTGAATTTGGGTATTAAGTCCCACCCAAGTAAGACCGAAGCCCCAAATAAAAATGTTGGGGCTAATGTCCCACTTAATAAGAATCACCAAATGACAAAACTTGGAGCACTTCAATACCACAAGACTTTGTTTTATGGAGTTTAAATCCTGAGATCCCGCGAAGCGGGCCACCCACAGGTGCTTTTATTCAAAAAAGCTGTTGATATTGGCGCCTGCCTGGCGACATTGCATACCCTTAGCGGAGCAACGGAGTTGCGTGAGCGGGTGTGACACCGAAAAAGGGAGTTAGAATCCTGAGAACCCGCGAAGCGGGCTACCCACAGGTGGTTTTATTGAAAGAAGTTGTTGATATAGGCGCCTGCCTGGCGACTTTACACACCCTAAGCGGAGCAACGGAGTTGCGTGAGCAGGTGTGACCCCGAAAAAGGGAGTTAAAATCCTGAGAAACCGCGAAGCTGGCCACCCACAGTGGCTTTTATTGCTTAAAACGTACATATTTTTGTTTTGATTTACAATTCAACGCTTGATATTTTTTCAGGTATTTCAATCGTAGGTGGGAAGTTACTTCACATAATTTTCTGATGAAATTATCTCCCGCCTTCAGTGGGAGATAACTTCACAAAAAAAAGTGAAATTAATTCCCACTAGTGGTGAAGTTAGTTCCCATGTGAAGGTAGTTCCCGTGAAGTTAATTCCCTGCACCTCTTATATTACATTATAAAGAGGGAAATTTATACAATTTCATACAAATATTACAAATTTCCTATTTGAAATTCCCCATAAACTGGTATTACTAAACTATGAACGTTTATATGCAAAATACGTTCTTAGCTTATACGTTATTGTAGGGTACCTGAAGTTAAATGTATGTAATTTCATCCCTCATATGATGTCTTAAGAATTTCTTTTGGTTTGAACAAATTTTGAAACAGGAAGTTCTTATATTATAGTAAATATGTTTTCGAAATACTAAAAAAACCATTACACAAATACAAAAATAAATCTTGACTATTTTAAAACATTTTACATTTCAAAGTCTATAAAAGTCTTCTATAAGCAACTTTAGTATTCCCATAATAAAATTCGTTTCGTATCTTAGTTCCATAACTTTGTTTTACCATAAAGCTGGTCCAGTTTTAAATAATTGCTTCGAAAATGATTAATAATCGCAAAAATTTTAAATTTAAGCAATAAGTACGAGAACTAAAAAAAATACTTTATAATAAGTGTTAAAAAACTCTACTGGACCCAGAATTACTATAGGAATACGCTTCAACTTCTTAATCGGTGGAACCTTTTTTATGTTTTTTTCAACTTTTGGCAAGAATTCAAGCGGAAAAATAGACTATCCAGAAACGTCACCATATTTTCAAGATATATTGCAAAATACTATTAAAAAAAATACCCTATTAATGAGCAAAGAATATGAAATAAAAAACGAAACAACATTCACTGTAGTAACAATACCATACAAATTAGTTCGTTTAGAATTAATTTGGATTTTAGTATCACAAATTTCTACCTTATATACATAGCTTTTGAGTTAAAAAAATAATTATTTAGGATAATAGGAAAATCATTGAATTAAATAAATTGTGAGACATTATTAAATGATGTGACACACGTTCGTTCGGACTCTTTGTGTATCAACTGGATTTTAGTTTTCCTTCTTCAAAATCGTTCTAATACAGATGTTTTTTATATACTAAACTCAAATTGTTGGCATAAAGCAAATTCTAATATTTCAAAACTAAACTTCGGAAATACTGAAATTTTTTTTAGAAAAATATTATATTCCACAAAGGGAACTTTGAATACTATTTTTGGATTAAAACTACATTACATTACATTAGACACTACTCAGCACATAAATGTACAGAGTAGAGAACACAGCACCTTGAGCGAATAGACTATGTAAGGTGATGACAACACAAAACATTAATACAAGACAGAAGGACAGAAGAGAAAGAAAAACAGACAGAAAGAACACATGACAACAGCACGCGGTAGGTTTCGAGACGGTCCCCCATCTGTCTACTAACCATGCTCACTGATGCTTGATTTCGGTGATCGATGGGAACCGAAGCTTTATCAGTGACTAGGCCGTTGCCCAGAGGATTAAAATTAAATTAAATTATTTGGTGCAATAGCTTTTAGAGAACCAAAGCCTAGTGGCTTAAAACTCTCAACCATTCCTGTATTCGAGTATTTGAGGAATGTATGGGATCAACAGTTTGTGTGTCGAATTAGAACAGCAAATTTCGGAAAGCACTTTCAGTGCCAAGAATTACTCGCGGAGGATTTTTCAATTCATCGCAAGAGGAATTACCCGTTAAAAAAAAACTTTAAGTGGTACAGGCAGGGACTTTACTCAAAACTTCTAGCATGATAGTTCTATACGCACTACCCATCACGCCACTGGAACTACGGTACTAGATTTTAAATTAAAAGAAAACATTTTTTAATACCTAGAATTTAACAACTTTAAAAAATTGAAATAACTATTTTAGCAAAATGCATTCCAACTATCGCATTGACACTTTTGTTGTTTTTTTTTCACAACTGGAATAAAGTTTCAAGTTTTGTATAAATACCACTTTTATAAAAATTTAAATAAGGTTCGACATCTTTAAATATGTATGTACACATTATATCGGGTGATTTTTTTGAGATTAGGATTTTCATGCATTAGTATTTGACAGATCACGCGGGATTTCAGACATGGTGTCAAAGAGTAAGATGCTCAGTATGCTTTGACATTTCATCATGAATAGACTTACTAACGAGTAACGCTTGCAAATCATTGAATTTTATTACCAAAATCAGTGTTCGGTTCGAAATGTGTTTCGCGCTTTACGCAAATTTTATGCGTTTTTTTTTTTTAAAAAGTTCTCAAGCTCTTAAAAAATCACCCATTATGTATTTATTGTCCTCCATTGAAAAGAGGACATTGTTTAATATAATGGGTGATTTTTTAAGAGCTTGAGAAATTAAAAAAAAAAAAAAAAACGCATAAAATCTGCGTAAAGCGCGAAACACATTTCGAACCGAACATTGATTTTGGTGGGGAGAGTACGATAACTTAGGCGACAAAGTTTAATGACGGATTTGTATGGAACAGTTAAAAACAATCATTTTTTACTATGGGAAGGGGGGGTCTATCTCCCCCCGTTTAGGCGGTAGGGGCAGTTAAAAAAAAAATATGTACATTAAATGGAAAAAAAATAATTAAAAAATAACGGTAATACCCTCAATTAAGTGTTATACCTTTTTTTAAAGCCAACACTTTTGTCTATTAGCTTGCTTTTAAATCAAGTCAAAACTATGCATAGTTTTTGAAAAAAATTGTTTTAAAGTCAAAATTTGTGCAAAAAAAAGTTAAAAAAAGGTTTAAAGTGTAATTTTTCAAAACTTTCAAATTATTTACTGTTTTTTTTTTTTTAGAATTCATTGCTCTTATTTGTTTTTTATCAAAAACTGAAAACTAGATGACTTTATGTCTTCTAGTTCTTGAGAAAATTGAATTACCAAAATAAATATTTTAATTAAATTACTTTTTCCTTGCTTAAGTATTAACGTAGTCTTATTTTGATAGTAATAATCGAATATGGATTAAGATACACCTAGGGTAAATTAATTTTTCTTAAATCCAGCTTATTTAAATGCAAAAGAAACTTTGCATGCACCCCATCTTGCACCCTCCCCACCTTGCACACACACCAACTTGCACCCACCCCAAATCCTATAGTGTGCCCAAGCAGGGGGGTTGCAGGGGGGCAGCATGCCCCCCCTTACAGATGCCACTGTTGCATACACCCAAATTCGCGCACACCTTACTGTTGCATAAACCCAAACACGCATTACGCATACGCAAATACCATTATTATTTATTACTATCAAAATAAGACCACTCAAGCAAAAAAGAAGAATTAAATTAAAATAGTAGTTGTGGTTATTTTCAATTTTCTCAAAAACCAAAAGACATAAAATCATCTAGTTTTCAGTTTTTGATCAAAAACAAATAAGAACAATAAATTCTGAAATAAAAACAATGGTAGATAATCTTGAAGTATTGAAAAAGTTACACTTTAAACCTTTTTTTAACTTTTTTTACTCAAATTTTGAGTTTAAAATTAAATTTTTATTTTCAATTTTCTTAAAAACTAAAAGACATAAAATCATCTAGTTTTCAGTTTTTGATCAAAAACAAATAAGAGTAATACATTCTGAAATAAAAACAATGGAAGATAATCTTGAAGTATTGAAAAAGTTACACTTTAAACCTTTTTTTAACTTTTTTTACTCAAATTTTGAGTTTAAAATTAAATTTTTATTTTCAATTTTCTCAAAAACTAAAAGACATAAAATCATCTAGTTTTCAGTTTTTGATCAAAAACAAATAAGAGTAATTAATTCTGAAATAAAAACAATGGTAGATAATCTTCAAGTATTGAAAATGTTACACTTTAAACCTTTTTTTAACTTTTTTTACTCAAATTTTGAGTTTAAAATTAAATTTTTCGAAAACTACGCATAGTTTTGACTTGATTTAAAAACTGGCTAATAGAACAGAATGTTGGCTTTAAAAAAATGTATACAACTTAATTGTAAGTATCACCGTTATTTTTTAAGAATTTTGTTCCATTTTAAGTAATAATTTTTTTAAATTGCCCCTCCTGCCTAAACGGGGGGAGATAGACCCCCCTCCCATAGTAAAAAATGCTTATTTTTAACTGTTCTAAAAAATTCCGTTATAATATCTTGTCGCCTAAGTTATCGTACTCTTGCCATTTTGGTAATAAAATTCAATGATTTGCAAGCGTTGCTCGTTAGTAAGTCTGTTCATGATGAAATGTCAAAGCATACTGAGCATCTTTCTCTTTGACACCATGTCTGAAATCCCGCGTGATCTGTCAAATACTAATGCATAAAAATGCTAACCTCAAAAAAATCACCCGATATAAGATACTATTTTAAAAATTATAAATACATAAGTCACTAAATCCATTGATTATCAACTTTATTTTTATTATGAATTTAGAGATCATTAAAATGTTTTCAAAAAAATATGTTTACGCAATATATTATTATATTATATTTTTTATTATTTGAAACATATTTAATTTACAATAGTTTTTAAATTACATTATAAAGAAGAAAATTCATACAATTTCATACAAATATTACAAATTTCCTATATTTCCATAAGGAAATTTATATATCTACCAGGTTTTTAGCTAATAAGTTATTGTAGGGTGCCTGAAGTAGAATGAAATTTAATGTGAATATTCTTCATATGGAATCTTAAGAATTTGTGTTCGTTTGAAAAAAAAAAATTAACCAGAAAGTTTTAATATTTAGTTAGAAAAATGTCTTCATGATACTTATTATTTTAAACCATTTTACATTTTTCAAGGTCATCTTCTATAGCAACCTTAATATTTCCATATTAAAATTTATATCCTAACCTAAATTTAACCATGAAGCTGATCAAGTCTTAACCCTTTGCCGCCCGAATTATTAAATTTTTTGATTTTACAAAAAACAATGTTAGAACTTTCTTTATTAATATTAATTAAGTTTGTTTTAACTTAAAAATAAAAATTTTGACAAAAATATACTTCTAGAATTACTTCCTTTTGTGTGGTTCATCAGTGTAACCACCAGGCCACAAGCACGTTTTTATTCTGAGACAAATCGAAACAAATTCTGTAAATTATGTAAATATGTGAATGTATTCTATTTATTTAGTGTGAAACTTAACAAAACAATTTTTCTCATATGATAAGCATAAGGCTACTTGACAAATAGAGCAGCACCATTTTGAACGATGAGGCTGGGTTTTTGAACTGCAGTATGCACATCTTCTAGAAGAACCGTATATTGGCATGTGTGCGGATTGGTCATATCGCACCTCGAAAGGAACATTTGGTTTGAAGTGGTTCGTATTCGAAAATTCTGATAAGCGGCCTCTTCGGGTTTTGTGTGTATGAGCTCCTGCAAGTCCATTTGCTATTGCGATTCGGAACTCTTTCAATGTCAATGACTTATCATTCTCAACTGATCTTTCTTTGAAAATAATAAATGAGTTCACAACAGAAACATCAAGGAAATGCCAGAAAATACGATGCCACCATTTTTTCGATTTCCGATCGATATCATAGCATGACTTCAACATATCGGCTTTATCAACGAATCCCATGTTTTTGTTGTATACTGCTATCATTTCTGGACAATTGATGGATACCGAAGTACCATCTTTTTGCTTACGCATGGTGGTTGTATTTTTGGAAGGGTCCAAAAAGTTTCCTAAGATATGGACAGCTTTCGTATCCTTCCACTTGACGAACGCCATTCCGTCTCTGCTGACCCGCCAGTCGGAATTTCCCTTTGTCAAACACTTATCACTAAGAAGGTCAGTTGGCAGATTTTTTCTATTGGCTCGTACAGTTCCGCAAGAATAAATGGTTTGATTTTTCAAATCTCTTTGAAGCTGGACGGAATTGAAAAAGTTGTCAAAAAACACATGGTGCCCTTTTCCTATTAATTTTTGAGTCAGGTCTTTGACAACACGAGCACCGAGATTAAGCTCCGCAGAATCCGACGATCTTCCGGTGTAGATTTGAAATTCGGATATGTATGCAGACTCATTGGCTCGAATCCACACCTTATATCCGCGCTTTATGGGCTTCATTGGCATATACTGACGCAAACTACTACGTCCCTTGAACTTAATCATAGATTCATCGATTGCTTGATGTTTCGAGGGCATATAGCATGACAAATAAGTTCGCGACAGTATATCGATCATTGGCCGGATTTTGAAAAGCTTGTCGAAGTTTGTACTTCCTCTGCTAGGTTGTTTGGTATTGTCATTCAGGTGAATGCTTCCCAGAAGCCATAGAAATCTGTTCCTGCTCATTATCGAACTCAAATACTGATCACGCAATTCTGGCTGAGCTGACCAGTAGTCTCTGCAGCTTGGCAGTTTTTTTATACCCATGAACAGATTTATTGCCAAAAAAGTTTTGATCTCTTCACCATCCGTCGGAGTAAAAGATGAGACGCCTCCACCAGCTTTTTGTATTGCAAACAAGTTAGTTTGAAAAACAAGCAAGTCAATAAGCTCTTCTGGAAAGATTTGTAAAAAAATCTGAACAGGTGTTTCCAGATCACTCGGAATTTTTGGTCCAGTCTTTGCCACAAAATCCAACACATTATAGTTACAGAATCTATTTTTTTTAGTCCACACAGTATTATTCTTAATTTTGGCAGCTCTTATTTCGCTAAGTAAAACTTCATCCTCAGAATCCCAATCTGATTCAGACACATGCGCAAGGCTCGATGGGTCTCCTTCATTTTCATTACCAAGACACATAAACTCAGCTTGGTCATCATCATCAACATCTCCGATTTCGGAATCGAGATCGGATGGAATATTTTCAGGAAAAATGTCATCAAAAGTTGAAATTCTTGCCCCTGATAAGGTTTTCGTAAAACAAAAAAAAATAAATAACTAGTTACATCCCAGTGGCTACGCATAGAAACCACCCACAAAAATATACACAAAAGAAATAAAAAAATAATTTTATCACAAAACTTTAAGAAACACGTAAACATTATGCACAAGATTCAGTATACTAAAAAACTTACTCGACATTTTTGTTCAATATAAAAAATAATTAATATTTCCTGTAAGATCACTTTCACACCTTGCACAACTGACAAAGAGCTCAATTTGACTCTCAAATCTCACAAAATATAATCTTCTTATAAGAAATAAAAAAAATCCGTTATTTTATAAGTCTATGTTATATCTGTACATACGATGGTTTGGCAAAAAAAATACTGGTACGCTAGACAATAAGGTTTTAAAACGTGGTTTCACTACATAACCACCAGGCGGAAAAGGGTTAAGTAATTGCTTCGAATATGTTAATAAGCACAAAAATTTTAAAATTAAACCATAAATACCAGGCCCGTCGAGAGGGGGGGAAAGGGGGGGGAACCCCCCGGGCCCGGGATTTTTTAGGGGCCCGTAAAATTGAAAGCAATGAGAAGAGTGTTTTTTTTTTCAATATACTCTCATCATCAACATACCTATTCCCACTTATTTTTAGGGGCCCGAAAATTTAAAAACCATTCATGCTTTCGCAATCGGGCCCCAGTTTGTATGTTATCTACCAATCTATCAGTCACAAGCTTGCCGATCTGGGCCCCTGATTATTATTGGCGTACATTTTGTTTAATATTTAATGGAAAATTGGGCAACTCTGAACTATTCAAAGAAAGTTATAATAAATTGTTTGGCTTTTCTTATTTATTTTATCAAATTTATTTTATTTTAAAAATGTTTAAAGCAATTTAAGGGGCCCGGCAAATTAAAACAAAACACAAATATTTATTTCGGTTTCTGTTTTTATAAAGTTTCTTTTCTTCTATTTCTGTTTCTGCTGTAAACGAAATTTTTGATTCGGTTTCGGGGGACCGGAAAATCCCACGCAAACGTTTTTCAATTGTGGTTTCCCTAATATTTATTAATTAATACTTTGAATAAGTTGTTTACTGAAGATTTGATGGATATCAAATCACTTCAAAGTGTGTATATTAAACCAGCCATATGCAGGTAGTTTGGATAATGCTTTTTTGTGCATTTAAGGAAAGATTTTTTATGAATGAATACCAAAGGGTAAATGAATGAATGACTCTTGGTAAATACGTTTTCGTATTTTATAACAGCAGGTAATTAAAATTTAGGGATGATTGGGTTAGTTCTAAGATACTGTGTCTGTGTGTACCTGAATAGAGCTAGATGCATTATGTACCTACTCGTATACAATTTTTGTACGACGATGCAGCTTATTAGATACTGGACTTTAAATGCATATGGTCAAATTGTTTGTTAATTGGGAGTATGTATCATAAAAAAAGGTTTAAGTAAACAAATTAAAGATTGTCAAATTAAAAAATTACCAACATTTGATTTTTATAATGTAGGTAGTCCACCGGAATTTCCCGTTCGGTTCCCCGTAATTTTGTTCTATGTTTTAGATTTTCTGCACTGTTTTAAATGTTTTTTAAAGAATTCTTCCGCCTTCCTAACTATGGTCATTGAGATATGTACATATATATATCGCGTTTCTCAGAAACATTGGGACACAGATAGGGTTTTAGCGGGGATACCGATATTTGCAAATATCTATATAAATATCGCTGGCTTACAGTTTTCCATCATAACGTTTTTGGAAATCCAAAAGACCATACATTGAAGAAAAGTGTAATTATTTCGGCTACAAATTTTTAAATATAAAGAAAAACAAGTTTTTTGTGAGTTTACACTTTGGAACCATAATTAGTGACTACTGCGTAAAATACCTACCAAACTGAAAAAAAAATATTAGACTAGTGTTGGTGAATTAAAATATAATACAGGTATGTACATTTCCATTAGTTAAAAACATTTAAAAATAGATATTTTCATTACTTTTTTAACTGAACGTTTCAATTACAGATCATGTACACACACCAGTCGGGAGCTCAAAAGCGCAAAGAACGCTTAAAGCGCGAGAGACTTGAAAGAGAAAGCATGAAAACCCAAAGAACTCTGTTGGATTTCGTTTCAAAAACGCCAGAAGAAGAAATAAAATCAAATGAAATACTGGAATTGAACTCAAGCGATGTAAATGATAGTCTGCCAAGTTGCTCATCAGGACTTAATCGAGTGACCGAAAGTGCAGTTATTTCCGATTCGAATCCAATTTCTGGATTGGAAAAAGAAAAAGATTGCACATTACACTCCACTAAGGGAATGGTTAGAACTGACCTTCTTAAAGATTACGATGTTGGAACAATACATACCGAGTTCGTGCAGCCTGACTTAGCAGATGCCGTAGTTCGTCGAGGCCATGAGAAGTTACCTGCTTCTTTTCCACGTGATCGAAACAACGAGCAATTTCCGACCTCGCTGCTTTCGAAAATCTTACCCAACGGCGAATTGATAAAGCGCGATTGGTTAGTGTGGAGTAACCTTAAAAATGCATTCTATTGCCTACCTTGTCATTGGTTTACAACAAATAAAATCAATACACATCGTTCAAATCTGTGTCGTCCAGAAGGATATTCTTGCCTTCAAGTGTGGAAAAAGCTTTACGACAAATTGCCTGCCCATGAAAACAATACCGATCATGTCCAGTGTTACGTTCGATGGCGCTCATTACAACTGCGAATAAAGAAAAACTTTTCGATTGATTCTCTTCTCAATGACGAAATCACTAGGGAAACCAAAAAATGGCAAGGAATTCTATATAGAATATTGGACACCATTCTCTTCCTTGGCGAAAGGGGACTAGCACTACGAGGCGATAGTAATCTTATTGGAGAGCCAAATAATGGACATTTTTTGGGCATTTTGGAATTAATTAGTCATTATGACCCCTTACTTCAGGAGCACTTGGAAAAAGTAAGAATTTCACAACAAGAACACAAACGTTTGCAAGTCCACTACCTTTCCGTTGAGATTCAAAATGAGTTCATTAAAATTTGTGCCCAACATGTGAATTCAGCTATTTTGAAGGAGAGAGAAAACGCCAAATACTTCGCTATAATTGTCGATGCAACACCCGATTCAAGTCATGTGGAACAAAACACATTTATTTTGCGATATCTGCGCTTGGAAGAAAATGTGTTCTCCATCCAAGAACGGTTTTTGGAATTTGTCGATTGCAACAAAAAAACTGGCACCGCAATAGCTGATTTGATCTGCGAAACATTGGCAAAGAATGAAATCCCTTTAGAAGACTGTTGTGCACAAGGCTATGACAATGGAAGCAATATGAAAGGACAGTATAATGGTGCACAAAGTCATATTTTAAAGAAAAATCCGAATGCCGTGTATTCACCATGTGCAGCTCACAGCCTTAACTTGTGTGGAGTCGATTCAGCGGAATGTTGTACTGCCGCAATCACATTTTTTGGTGTTGTTCAAAAGTGTTTCAACTTGTTTAGCAGCAGTGCCCAACGTTGGGAAATTCTTAAGGAACATGTGCCCGGATCCCTTCACAAACTTTCCGATACAAGATGGTCAGCTAGAATTGAGGCAGTGAAACCATTTGCAAATCATCTAAAAAACCTTAGAACATCATTAGAAGCCTTAAGTGATATTAATTTAACTGCTGAAGCTCGAAGAGATGTAAATGGCGTTTTAAAATATATGCATAAATTTGAATGCGTCCTGATGTCTTCGATTTGGTGCAAGGTTCTTAGCGCTATAAATGAAAGAAGTATCATTCTTCAATCCAGAAACATGACTATTGACGTTGAAATTCGAAATCTTGACAACTTGATCTCGGATTTGAACATTATTCGAAACGGATGGGATCAAATTTTATCTGAATGCAAAGCAGTTGCTACTGGATTGGGGGATGTTCCAGAATCGTTCCCATCGAACCGAAAAAGGCAATTAAAGAGACATTTTGGAGAAAATCGAGGAGGCGGAGAGCAAATTGAAACAGACAAAGAAATAAATTTCAAGAGAAACACCTTTTATGTCATAGTTGATTCAATTTTATCTGGAATTTTTCGTCGGTTCGATACGATGAAGAATTTGAATGCTACATTTTCATTTTTATGGCAGTTTTCAACAATGGACGAAATTGAGATTAAAAACTCCGCTACAAGATTCATCCAAAAGTATAACTCGCATGTGTCTCAAGAGTTGAAAGAAGAAATAATTCATCTGAAACACATTTATGAATTTATGAAGCCAATTTTGAAGCAGAACTTCCGCCATTGAGTTTGCTCAATGCTATTTATTCCCAGAACTTGGAGACGATTTTCCCCAACATTTGTGTTGCTCTCCGTGTGTTTTCCACAATTCCTGTAACCGTAGCTAGTGCCGAACGTTCATTTAGCGTCCTTGCCAGAACAAAGAATTTTCATCGTTCGTGCTCATCACAAGATCGTGTTTCTGGACTTGCTACACTATGCATCGAAGCACCTTTGGCAAGGAAATTGAATTTCGATTCAATTATAAGTTGTTTTGCCGCTCAGAAAGCTAGGAAAGCTCGTTTGCAAAAAGAAATATTTCATTGAATGCAAACTAACTCTTATGAAAACATTGTGATAATATTTTAATATAAAGAAAAACAATAAAGAATATTTAATGTAAACCTTTTAAAATACATAGTTTTTTTTAGGGACAAATTTCAAATATTTTTACTTCGCTCTATTTTATTTTCATAGTAGGTAATAGATCTTCATGCTAATTTTTTTTTTAAATAGTTAATCGACCGTATTATCAGTTACTAACTGTCGTTGTCTGTTCTACTCGCATGTAGAATTATTTTCTATCCATCTTCCATTTCAACTAAACTGGACGATACCCGTGAGATTGATTTGATGATTAACACTTTTTTTCGGTTCACTTTGCGAACAAAAAATTATTATTTCCGTTGATTCCAACCAATGTCATGCTGATGCTATTCGTAATTGAAATTAGAACGTACCATATCAGTAGGCATGAACTTTGAAAAAAAAAATGGTAAATAAGGGGGGGCCCGAGATTTTTCCGTCCCGGGCCCGGATTTTCTCTCGACGGCCCTGATAAATACATACGATTAATAAGAAAAACATATTTTTTAACAATGTTAAAAAACTCTACAGGACCCAGCATATAAATATTCTATATTTTTTAACACCATACAAATTATTTTGTTTAGAATTTATTTGGATTTTAGCGTCACAAATTTCTACGTTACACAGCTTTTAAATTAAAAATTTAACTTTTTTATAAATTTAGTTATACAAAAATAAATTAATTTTTAATGTTTGAAAACGAAGTAATTTATCAAATTATCATACCCACAACTATTTATAGGTTAACATTCAGATAGTAGGAAATTATTAAAATTGAAACAATTGTGAGACGTTATTAAATCATGTGACACAAGTAACAAATTCGGACTCTTTGTGTATTAACTGGGATTTTAGTTTTCCTTCTTTAAGAAAATTGTCACTAAAATTACGAATAAAACAAAAATCATTCTTTTACATACATACGTAATAATTTTGTGATGTTTTTTATATACTAAACTAAAGTTGTTGGTTTAAGGTATTGTAAAAAATTCTTTTATTTCGAAATTAGACTTTGGAAGTACTTGGAAGTACATTATCTTCCACAAAGGTTGTGGAACTTTGAAAACTGTTTTTGGATTAAAATTAAATTAGTTAGAGCAATAGATTGTAGAGGACCAGGGTTTAGTGGCTTACAACTTTCAACCATTTCTGTGTTCGAGTATTTGATAAATGGATGAGACCTACAGTGTGTGTGTCGAATCCGAACGGCAAATTTCAGAAAGTACTTTTAATGACAGGAATTGCTCGTGGAGGATTGTTCAATTCCTCGCAAGAGGCAGTAGCCGTGGTAGTACAGGCAGTGATTTTACCCAAGACTTCTGGCATGACAGTCCTATACGCACACTAACCATCACGTTAAGGGAACTACGGTACCACATTTTTAAAGACATTTAATCCAGTATTGTTGTACAATCAATATTGTGAAAAATTAAGCTTTTGACAATTAAGAAATAAAAAGATTATGGTCAAACGTTTTTCTGTTTTGAAAGTAAAGCTAAATTAATCCATTATAAAGATTGGACTTTGCCATTAAGTGTTAAAAGCAATATCGTCAAAAGACTCTCTCAGCATGCGATTCTTTTGAGTTAATATTTAACCATATTTCATGGGATGGATGCCAACTAAACCCCGGTAATCGATAGATTCGGATCATCAGCAACACTTGCAGCAGCAATATTATTGTCTTCTTTTTGAAAACTTACAATTACGTAATAGTAACAGAATCAATTATAAACTTGTTAGTAAAAATTATGAAATTTTCTAAATCTTAGTTAAATGAAACGTATTAATTGATAAAAAAACAATAAGTTAAAAATTGAATAGCACAAAATACTTGTGTAGATAAATATACAATATATGTATCTACATATAATTTGCGCTTGCCAAATAAAAGATCCAGTTTCACCAACATTTTAAAAGGTGTTCATTTCTAAAATATATTTAAATTGCCTTTGTGAAATGCATGTAGAGGTTGAAGGTGATTTTATATAAAAGGGAATTGAAGTTTACTGTTTTGCATTAACAGGGGCGGATTCGATCTTACTCACTACTAAGGCATAACACTAGTAGTGGCGTGTATCGAATAGCATTCTGTGGTTTAAATCAGTGATAATTTTTTAAGTCTTTGTCTGTTTTGGTTTTGATATTTTTTTTATTTCCAATGGCTGTTCATTTCAGGGTAGATTATTGTAATATTCGTGGGCTTAGAGCGAATTTTCTTTCTGCGTACTTCCATACTGTTTCGAACAGGCCAGCTGTTTTGGCACTGAGTGAAACCCAAGTAGGTGAGGATACCGATCCTACTAAATTTTTTATTCATGGGTATAGCTTGGTGCCACTATTATTTTCCCACCATGGCCTCGCCATATACATTAGGAATGATGTTGATTATCAGCTCTTACCTAAATATGGTATTTGCACCAATTCTTTTTTAATTTCATGTGGTTTAAATTTTCCATAAATAAGCAAATCATTCACTACTGCTTCCTTTATCGAATCCCAAATTTAGACAGAGTATCAACTTCTCGTGAATTTGATGCTTTGTCTGACTCCATTCAAAGAATTGTTTCGTCCTACCCTCGCACTGAAATCGTTGTTACGAGCGATTTAAATGTACACAATTCTTCATGGCTTCAACATTCGGGCCAGACAACATCCGAAGGAGTGTGTGCTAAGATCTTCGCTCAGTTGAACCACCTAACTCAGCTGGTCAACGAGCCCACTCGAATATCGGACGTGGTAGGTCGAGCAGAAAACACTATTGACTTGTTCTTACCTCTGACCCTGATAAGTACACTATTAGTGTTCTATCTCCTCTAGGCACATCTGACCATTGTGTCATATCAGCAAATTTCTCGTGTAAAAACTTTCCAGTTAAAGAAAGAGCTCCTAAGAGAAGCCAACTGGGACGGTCTCAATAATTATTTTAGGATCTTTAACTGGTCACTATGCTTCCTCGATAGTGACGTTGACGCCAGCGCTGATATGATCACAAGTTTAATTCTCCTGGGAATAAGAACTTTTATCCCGAACAGGGTTTAAAGCATCAGACCTAAGGAAAACGCATGGTTTGATGCGAGCTGTAAAGAGGTTATTAGGGTTAAGAACGTAAGTTTCCGTTGTTTTAAAGCCAATCCAACTGAGGAAAACTGGAATAAGTTCAAGCAAGCCAGGAAGGCCTGCAACGCCCATATTCGACGGACCAAATTTTTGCATGACCAAAAATTACGGGAAAAAATACTGCAATGTTCCAAAGGCAGTACAAATTTTTGGTCATTCGTAAAAAACATGAGAGATTCTTCTTCTTCCTCGGTTCCTACGCTCGTTGTCAATGACACTCCATTTGTTAGCTCTCTCGAGAAAGCTAACCTCTTCGCTAGGCAGTTCGCAGCTAATTCAACACTGCCAGTGTTATGACTCCGCCTGTCATCGATCGCAATACAAGTAGTATTGGATGGGTTCAAGTCTGAAAACCACATAATAAATGCTGGTGTGCCCCAGGGCTCTGTTCTATCTCCAACACTCTTTCTCATTTTTATTAATGATCTCCTTTCTGCTACTTCTAATCCTATACATTGTTTCGCTGACGATAGCACTCTTAGCTTTTAAGACTCACACCACTCTTCTTCGGATGTGGAACTGCAACGACAAAATGTGATAAGCTCATTAAATTCCGACCTAAACAGCATTCTACAATGGGGATTAAAAAACCGCGTGGAATTTAATGCTTCAAAAACTCAATGCTGTCTTGTATCGTTAATGCGAGATACACCCCTCTTGCCATTATCCATGGATGGCACTTGCATCGAGGAGACTGAACATCTCGATATTCTCGGTATGTGTATCACCAACCACCTTTTGTGGAACGAACACATACGCGATGTCGCCAAAAATGCTGCAAGATGTTTGGGTTTTGTAAGGTGATGCAAGAAGTTTGTCTCCCCCTCTGATCTGGCTGTTATTTACAAGACTTATATACGTCCAAATCTTGAGTATAAATCCAATATCTGGGCTGGTGCTCCTGCAACTTCCTTAAGCCTCTTGGACAGTATTGAACGTAGAGCATTTAGATTGATTGGTGATAATACCATAATAGGATCATTTACGTCGCTCGAACATCGTCGTAAAGTTTCCTGTCTCACCCACTTTTACCGTTATTTTAATGGTGTATGCTCTAGTGAAATAGCCAGCTGCATTCCTCCCCTTAAACAGTTCAACCGTAATACTCGCGCTTCTAGGAATGCTCATCCCTCGATCCCAACTTCGGTCGTACCGTCAAGTATAGAGATTCGTTCTTTAGCCGTACTACGCGAATGTGGAATTCCTTACCACACTCTGTCTTTCCCAGCCATTGCAATATTCAGTAGTTGAAAACCAATGTGCACCGACACCTCCTTTCAACCCCTCTCTCCCTTTCCAAGTGCTCACTGTGACATTACATAATAAGGGTATTAATATCCCCTTAAGTGTGCGCTTATATTAAAAAAAAAAAAAGTAGATATTTTTTATATTAAAAAAAAAGTTTAAATATTTTCAATTCAATTACAAATTGAGCTCAAAAATACAATTTGGAATACAACTTTTTGATGATGAGTTATGTTTCTTTAATCACATTTACAGTTGCCCTAAAATATAAATATCATACTAATTTCTAAATGTATTTTCGATCCAAGCCCCTTTTTTCGATTTTAATAAAGTGAAACACTTTTGTCCTTTACAGAAATGGTTTCCTTAACTCCATTTTTGTTTAATTATTTTAAAAATGGTTCCACATATTTATGTATTAATTGAAAAACAAAAAAGACAAAAAAAAACAAATTAATTCACTCGGAACACGAAATTTTTGTCTAAAATGCAATGAATGAATGTAAACATGCAATCAAAGCCTTGAAAAGAGTAAATTTTTGTTTGCGCATTCGTTTTATTCATTAATTCAATTCAATGAAAAAAATAAGACATCCAACGTCAAAGATAGTAATTAAATGCAATTTTGTGAGTTGCACCAGCAAGTACCTGCAAATCCAAATTTAATTAGTGTGTTTTGTGTATAAATATTTACAGTATAAGGTTTGACAAAATGTCTTTAGATACCTAAAGCTGTCTGTAGCTAAAA
Source organism: Eupeodes latifasciatus (assembly GCA_920104205.1). NCBI lineage: Eukaryota > Metazoa > Arthropoda > Insecta > Diptera > Syrphidae > Eupeodes > Eupeodes latifasciatus. The sequence goes on from OV049924.1 coordinate 146,610,571, forward strand.
AATTATTCGTATATTTTTTTGTCTTAATAATTGTCTTGGAAATTTTCCTTTCATTTTTTTTACTATTTCTCATCATAATTGGTTTACTATAAGTTTATAGTCAAACTCATGTAGCATAACCATAATTGAAAAGTATCAACATGTGCATTGTTTAGCGTTCCATCGAAACATTCATTATAAACATACTTGCACTTTCAGTTTGAAGTTTGTTTGTGTCGGCCGGCGCTTATGGAACCGTATGGAACCAACCTAGTTTGGGTTCATTATGAGCTAGTTTTTTTTTTTTTGTCTGTCTGTTTTGTGTGTCGATGTTCCATAGGAGAATGTCATATCACAGTCATTTCGAATTCGAGTTCGAGTCCGAGACTGCCACTGTACGTGATCACGCAACATAGTAATTTTAGAGCTAGATAGTTGTCGTCTTCGAGTTCGGCATCATCAGCGTTATTGTGCGCAACATAGTAATTTTAGAGCTAGATAGTTGTCGTCTTCGACTTCGGCATCATCAGCGTTATTGTGATAACGACCGACTTTAAAGTAGATACAGGCACAATGACAAAATGTATATAAACATATAAATGAAGATTTAAACCATTTTGGTTACGGCAATAAAGTTGTAAACATTTGCAAAATGAGGAATAAGGCTCGGTTCTCGCATATGGCTACCAAAACGTATAGACAGTATACACGCATTACAATGATGAGCAATAAAGATAAACCGCTCAACTAGTTTTTTGTTGGTTATACGAGCTACACAAATGGAGTTTAAGTGCTTTATGGGTATATCACGAGGAGATAGCTTAAGCTATCCCACTTGGGAGCAATAAACATAAATATATGGATAAAAAGATTGTGTAACAGAAGTTGTTACGTTTAAATGTTAGAGACAGACACATTCGAATTCGTACAGACTAGGAGAAATTATTATAGACCTTAAACAAAAAGTTTTCGAAGAGTCCGAAACCATCAACTTAGAAATGTTCATTCTTAATTTGTCCATCTGAACGAAGTGTTTCCTTAAACTCCATCAAGATAAACATTAGACGACCTGAAAAAGAAACTGAAGAGATGAAGCTTCTACCAATGCTAAAATTCAAAAACACCCACGACGAAACATATCGAACAAGCTAAGAACCAGCCTTATCAACGCAAGAAATGACTGAGTTTGGTCAACTAGAAGAAATAATAAATACAGCGTTTCAAGTGAACAACCAAGAACAGAGAAATAAAAGGAGAACTTTTGTACAACAATGGTTTGATACAGATTGCATGCAAGATACAAAACGAACGTTCGCGTGGCTTTAAATATTTCAAACAAATTCAAATTAATTAAGCATTATTTTGAAGAAAGAAGAAGACCTATTCTGAAGAAATAGCAAGAAATTTAACAAACTGCACAAATGCATCTGTTTTCTGGAAACAAGTTCGTAGTATTAATGGAACTTTGTGTGAACAGTTCAAAACATTTTTGAATGCACCTAGGTCTTCGAATTCGGTCCAATCTGCTTCTGTAGCAGAAACGTATGCAGTGATGAGAGATCTCAAAGATGGCAAAAAACAACTTTGCAGTTTTGATCGCAGGATCGTAATAGTAGGCCACATACATATGTATTTGTACTACGCAATGTAGCTAAAGAATGTTTATCGCAAGGGAAGAAATTGTACGCGTTCTTGTCGCTTGCCGCTTTGATATTGTGGATAGAAATTAGTTGGAACAGTTATAGAAAACCTACTACAAGAGACGTGGGCAGCAGTCTGGGATAGTGAAGTTCTGTCTAAATAATTCGAAACTAAGATGGCAGTGAGATAAGGATGTTTTCTTAGTTCTTTGCTGTATGCACTATTCATCGACTGATGATCAATCGATTCTGTGAATGCTGTGTCAGATGGAACTTTCTTGTGAACCAAGAGAAATCAAAGATAATAAACTTTACCAAAAGGAAAGACAGACTACGAGCAAGCGATAATTGGCACTATAATAATGAAGTTGTCAGCAATTGAGCACCTAACAGTGATCTGCACAAGTAATTTAAAAATAGAGACACCATCTAAAACCCTTTTCCAATACATTCAGAGAAATTTACACCTGAAAAGTTTTCAAAGATGTTTAAATAATCTTTTTCTTTTTTCAAAAAACAAATGTATCTGGAATCTTGCTCGAAAGTTTAAAAATTGTGTTGCTATTCAAACATGTCTAATGTGTTTGAATTGATGTTGATATTTAATAATGGATACATTTGTGGAACGAGAACTTTGCAAAATTGGCAAGGCTCAAAAGGTTTAAAAATCTTAAACGAAATAATATATTCCCTTCCATTTAACGTTTTTCTAAACTCTGAATTACAACATGAATTATTAAAACTAAATGTCCAAATTGCTGTTTTAGTAATCCACCTTGCAAAATATTTAAAACTCCAAAAATACAAAAGATACAAATGTTATCCAACAATTATAGATACACAGTAGGTAATACGAAATCATCTACTAATTAAGATTTCATGCCAATCACTGACTGATGATGATACAAAGCTTCCATATTTCAAAGTTTCGAGATTTAGAAATTATGATTAATTGTTATCTTTCGACGCTTTTATTAGATGGCTTATAAAATACAACATTATTCTTATGAAAAAAGTTATGTCAACAATGACCAATTTTTATTTCGTTTTTGTTTTTTCTGAACTCCCAAAGAAACAAAAATTAAAAAAGGCACATAACAGATAATTATTTAGTTGTGTTTGTGATGCAAGTTAAAAATAAAAATACAATACATAGCGTCAAAATATCACCAAAGAGCTATTAATTATATTATAATGCCAACATTTTTTTGGTTGTGAAAATGAATTCACAGCTTTTGCTGTGTTCCATAGTTTTGCTTAAGTGTTAAAAATTAACTTCAAACTTTGGTATAATTAATGACCAATACCTTTCTCAATTTTGAGAACCTGCTAGATTAAAGTATACCTAACTCGAAAGAAAAAGAAACAATACTTGTATTTGTATCACATCTCGAAAAACGATACAACTCGATGAGAAAGAATATTCAGCTAACGATTGTAAATAATTCCCTATCTATTTTAAAAACAGTCCCAAAAATTTAAACACAAAGTTTACTTATGCTCTATAATTTCATGTGCTCGAAAAGAGTCCAAGGCTTATAGAATTAATGATTATGACTGCCACTCATGTTCAAACAAATTTGAAGAGTTCCAATAAACTCATGAAAATTGTCAGTCATGACCATGTTTACAATGCTCAAGCATGATAAAAATAATATTGAGTTTATAAGTCAAATATGACTTTTGGCTCTCAACAATTTCATAGAAAACCCAATAAATCTCACCTGCTGTCAAAGTGTAGTCTATAAAAGAAAGTTCCCACTTCCCACATTGTCACCATTTCAATTGTTATAAACCTCTTCCAGTCAAAATCTATAAGATAAAAGTAAAATGAATGGCAAATTGTAAACACCCTCAAAGTAAAACTAAAATTCATTGAATTTTAAAACCAAATATCTACAGAAATATGTAAGAAGAATTTTAAGCTACATCGCTCTCGAAGCCAAAAACGTTTTCGATAAGAATCAAGAAGCACCAACGAATAACAACCACAATGACAACGGAATAACAGTGAAAACAATGTGCAAAAATAAGCAAATCGAGTGTTTAAATTGATCGTGACCTTAAATTTTATGTCGCTGCACTAGCTTCAAATAGGCAACATTGAGATTCGTGCGATGGTCCTCTTGACTATTTTCAAATAATTTCAAAGAAACCAAAAACAAGCAAAATAAAAATAATAAAAAAAAAACTTTAAAACAACAGACTGTCCACGAAGAAAACACTTTCACTTCGAATCGAATCATCATCATATAGGAAGGTAGTCATCATCGTGGTCGGTGTAGTTATCATCATCATCATCATCGTCATCAGCATGTTGCAGATGTTTCGCAACAACAACAAAATTGTTTTTGGTTAAAGTTTCTTTTTGTTAAGATGCTGATGCGGTGTGTCATCGTTTGATTTTGTGTCTTGCACTTGTACTACAAATTTGATAAATAATTTCTCCCCAACCAAAACTGACCTTTGCAAAATTAAATACAACCAAGTTCTAAGGGCAAGACTATCATCGAATCAAATGACATCCACAAAAATGTGGGTTAACAACATACACCACACAGCATCTCCATCCCGACTCACATTCCTCATCATGTCATCATATGCATCTTTTCTTTTTCATACCATATTTTATTCCACCAGAAGATCGGAAAAAATGATGACGAAGAAGTTAAAATGTTTCCGATTATTACACAATAAGGCGGCTCCACTTGGATCTTTTTTAAGTATGGTATGGAGGTATAGGCAAAACGACAAAGCTTGCATACATCAGAGAAGACGAAAAAGAAGACGAAAGATTTCACTTTCACAATCGATACAGGTAAAGGTTGGTGAGGCGAGGTGATGGAAACTTGTGCCTTGAGCTTGTTTGAAGGCTTCTTCTTCGCAGTCGGTAATTTTATTTACCACGATACAAGTATTGAGATGTTAATGATGGCAATAGATACTACTGACGATACCTAATAAATTTAATAGTAGTCATGAACGAGTTTTTGTCTATAACTGGATCATTGCTGAATGGGTCATTATTTTTTCTGTTGTAATCTTGCGCAATTCTGATGCCAAAGAAGTCTCTAAAAGTTCCTCGGACATTATGTGGCGAGTCGAAGTATTTATTTATTTCATTAATGTTGTGTGATTTATTAAAATTCCCCGCGCGCGCCACACAGTGGAATGGGTAAAAAAATGTCGTCTTGAAGAAAGAAATTTCTGATGCCCCGGGCTTATAAACTAACCAGTTTTGCACGAACTTGCAATATGCCATAGGAAATCCACCAACAAGCACGATTGAGTCAGTCAATAGCAGCAGCAGCCGTTCGTTGATATGCGGGGACGACACAAGTTTATAGTTTAGAGGAAAACCAACAAAATAAAAAAGAAGATGCTGCTTAAGAAATATTTTCACTTGTTGCATTCCAAAGAAAACGAATATACACCGATAATAATAGTGAAGAGTAACAGTTAAGTTAACCGCCTCATGTGCATCTGAATTCAATAAGGCAAAAGTTTAGAGGAGCATTTTTGAAACCGATCATATCTGAGTCGGGTGTTTTTTTGTTCACTTACTTTCTTTTGTTTGGTATAGAGAATGACTGGGTTTTATTGGTTTCATTAGTGGTCAGTCATAAAGTTTGTGGCGGAGGTCAAAAGACTGAAACCGGAGAAAAAGCAAAACTGTGGGCACGAACCACAGAGTTGAAATATGTTTGAGTAGATGGAGGAGTGTAAGAAAGTAAAAATGATTTTAACTTAATTTTAAGGAAGGGACGAAACGAAATGACTTCAAAGAGATAACATTCATACCGACCAAGCAACATTTCACTATTAGAGTACTAAAAGTCAAGGCTTTGGAATTTTATTGTTTTTGAAGATACATATTATTGTGAAGAGTTTGAGGTTTCGTAGACAGTGATTGGACGGATCTGGGTTTTTAACAAAAATAAATATTATCGCTTTTAGAAACATAAGAGTAACAATTAGAAGACCAACACTCAAGTTTATTGGTTCACTTTTAGGATACATGGGAGTACATAATTTTCTGCCAATTTATTCTAAACTATACGTTATACTTAATTTAAATTGCAAATGATTGGATTGATTTTTGGATGTGATTTAATATTTTCTGATGTTCCCTGTTTCAATGGAATTTGACAAATTTTGACTAAACTATTTTTTTTTAGGAAAAAAATGGAACTACATATATCATACTACAATCTTAAGACTTGTGATAGTAAAATGTTGGGTGGCCCTCAAAAAAATTATAAATTAAAGTTTCGGGTTACTCAAAACAAAGTATTTAATGGTTGTGGAACATGTTGTTTTGTTTAACAATATTGTTAAAAATAACCTTAGCTTTCTTAAGTAATACAAAACTATTCAACTATAAAAGTTCAAACGTTTTTAATCTTGGCCATTAAAGTCAAGACATTTCTTTTATTTTTCTGAATGCGTCCACTTATTTTTTGTACTTTCTTACTTAAGCAATTATGCTACAGCCAGCTCGGTCAATTTTGCACGTAAAGTTGGTTTAGCTCCTCTCCCAGAGCTGCATGCGCCACCTGAGTCACGGTCTTCCTCTACTTCGCCGTCCCTCGGCATTGAATTCGAAGACCTTTTGAGCTGGAGCTTTCATGTCCATTCGGTCTACATGACCCAGCCATCTTAGTCGTTAGTTTTTTATTCTTCAGACTAGATCAGAGTCACTGTACAGCTGTACAATTCGTCGTTGTATCTTCTCCTCCATTCTCCATCTTCGCAGGACATGACAAAAAATCACAAGGAGAATTTTTTTCTGGAAACATCCTTAAACGTTCTCTTCTTGTCTTGGCAGTGTCCAAGCTTTACTACTCAATTGCCTTCTAAGTCCAAAGAAACAGCGGTTTGCAAAAGTTATTCTCCGTTTACTTTTAGCGCTGGTTGTCTAAACTCAAAGCGGTGCCTAGGAAGACACAGTCCTTAACTACCTCAAAGTCAAAGCTGTCCATTGTGACGTTTTGTCCAAGACGTCATCGTTCAATGTCCTTTCTGGATGACAGAATATACTTGGTCTTGCCCTCATTGACTACACACCCATCTTTTCCGTTTGCTTTGATCTTTCAATTATGTCAATATCATCGTGGAGACACCTGTGTTGACGCTTGAGTTTTACACAATTATTTCTAGAAAGATGTTGAAAAAAGTCGCATGACAAAAACCTTTTTGACATCAAAATCATCGGTGAGATATTTTCCGACCCTAATAAAGCAACTTATGCATATAAGACTTTAAAAAAAATTAAACAAAACTTTCTATTAACTCTTAAACTGGTCGAAAAGGTTCTGTTAGTTCAGATAAGGTTTGATGGCCTTACTTTAAATCCACTCCAAAATTACTCTAACCTGACGTGGCGTTTATTTTTGAAGCTTTCTACATTGTGATGGTTTCCCAAGTCTATAATCCCTTTCTTCAACATTTAGTTTAAATATTAATAGTATTTCATACACATGTATAATTTTCGAAAAATCTTAATAAGTTGTTAGATTTTACATAAATCTTAAGGAAACTCTAAACCATTTATGCTGAAACAGTTTTGAATAGAAAAAAGCGAAACGTTTTAAGAGTAAAGTAATTTTTGTTTTTGTAACGATTCTGTCCTCTAGGCAAGACTTCAAAATCAAGATTTTGAAACATATTTCAACAATTTAAAAATATTGTTTAAAAACGATATTTTTAAAAAATGTTCCGATATAGTTAAAATCGATGTTCGGATTCCAAATCAGCTCTTAAAATAAACTCCAAAATATGTATTTTCAAACTCATAATACAATTATGTATTGTTAAGGAATGTGTTGTGTTTTGACTCATTCTTTAGAACCCGTTTTGGGTTGTCTTTATCGTTTTTAGAGGGGCATATTTAAAAAAAAAATCTAATGTGATAGAAACATTTTAAGGCTAGATTCAAATTCAAAAGCGAAAGTTACTGGAAGGTAACTTTATTTTTTCTAGGCTTAAGAGTTTGCATTAAAACAAAAGTTTAAAACACTTCTCTTTGTCTTTATCTCCCAAAAAAAACATCCTTTGAATTATGTTATTTTAATCGAAACTTTTGATTCTTGGTAGGCAATGAGAACTGAAACATTTTAAGCAAATTTCAATTTCTATCAAGTCATTGGAAAATCTTATGGCAATTATGCTGCACACACATGTCTCCCTAAAAAAAAAAACCCTTTGACCTTAAATATATTTAAGGCCTCTATTGATTCTTAATGCTTAAGCCAAATATAAATTTTGCTTATATAATATTTTACGTTGTTTGTAAAAAAAAAACAACAATTTTATGAAAAGGGCTACAATTTTCTAAAGGATGGTTCAATTTCTTTGGTTAAATGTTTGTTATATGTTTGTTGTTTTAAAGTGAATATTTCAGTTTGTATTATTTTCACCTACCCCATCAACCCCCCTTAAAATGTAATTTTACAAAAAGCCAATAGGGAGATTTTAGAGGACTTTTGAAGTGTTGCTTTTGGTTACATCCTGCGGCGATTCCAATCATAAAATTTCATGAATACATTTTTTGGACCTTATCTTTCCCAGACTATTTGTATCCAAGTCAGTGAAGACTGCTCAATCAATTTTTGTTTTGAAAGGAATTCAATGGAATAAGAGGTTTCATTCTGAAGGAGCCATTACTGAAAATGAAACAATGCACGTTTAAACAACGAATGATTTAAAATCTAAGTTTTAAGACTTTAAATATTCAGTAAACTCATAAACTCAAGTCGATCACCACTAATGTTGTGTTTTTGTTCGCTAATCGGGTCCTTTAAATGGATCAAAATGATCTCTATTTTCATCAAAAAACCATCTTGAGTGACGCCTTATTCCACCTCGGAGACTACATGTAACAAATCAGATGTTTATCATTTGTGACTGAGAAGATCTAAGAATGATTGCTGAGTTTTTATAAATTCTTGAGTACATATAATAATTTAATAGTATAGAACTTGACACTAGAGGCACTATTTTTCAAAAGTCTGTCCAATTACTAGCATATGCTGATGACATTGACATAATCGGAAGAACTCAGCGTGATGTCAATGGGGCTTTTGTGAGTATTAAGGCAGAGGCGGCAAAAATGGGTTTAACGGTTAATGAGGGCAAAACAAAGTACATGCTGTCATCAAGAAAGGACCTACAATACCGACGTCTTGGTCAAAACGTCACCATCGACAGACGTAACTTTGAGGTAGTCAAGGACTTCGTCTACCTAGGCTCCGCTGTAAACGCAGAAAACAACACCAGCGCTGAGATCAAACGAAGAATAACTCTTGCTAACCGCTGTTTCTTTGGGTTAAGAAAGCAATTGAGTGGAAAAATCCTCTCTTGAAGGACCAAAGTGTCGCTATATAAGACCCTTATCATCCCCGTCCTGCTATACGGTGCAGAAGCATTGACTATGACAAAAGCGGATGAAAGCACCTTGGGTCGTTTCGAGAGAAAGATTCTTCGTGTGATCTACGGTCCCGTATGCATCGAAGGGGAGTGGTGGAGAAGATGGAACGACGAGCTGTACGGGCTGTACAGCGACGTAGACTTAGCCAGAAAGATAAAAGTCCAACGACTAAGATGGCTGGGTCACGTAGAGCGCATGGAAACCAATGCTCCGGCCCGGAAAGTCTTCGAATCCACACCCATAGGACAGCGTAGTAGAGGAAGACCGCGAATCAGGTGGCGCGCAGAAGTGGAAGGTGACCTCACCCAACTCGGAGCGCGAAACTGGAGACATCTACATAGCTAGGGACCGAGCTTGATGGAGAAGTTTGTTGGGTGAGGCCCTAGTTCACACAGGACTGTAGCGCCACCTTAAGTAAGTACGTAAGAACTTGACGTACCTACAGACAATCAAAAATAATAGAATTTCATCTATCTACTTTAGCGGTTTGGACTGTAGGTAAATGTACATAAATAAACTGCCTGACTAATATGCTAAATGTGTTTTTTTCATGTACAATATTATAGCTCTTATGGCTCAATAATAACGTAATAACGTTTTTCGTTTCGTAACTGGCCAAAATATTGAACTCAAAATCTGTACTACAAGACTATATTCTACAAATTCATATCTATCCAACAAGGAAAAAAAGTAATTCATCTTAGACAAAATTCCGACAAAATTATGCTATGTACATATATTGATTGATGTCAACTTGGGTTATTCACACTTTTCCCTTTTTATCATATTTAAAGTCTTCAAGGTTTTGTATAGAAACAAAACAATAAATAAGACATATTTATATTTTTTGTTTTGTGTGTGTCCAATAAATCTGGGCCATATTTAGCATTTTTATTTAATCTATTCAAAAGCTTAAATAAATGTCTATAAATTTAGGTCGAATTCAAAATTGACTTATCATAAAAATCATAAAAAATGCATTTACTTTTTTTCCTCTTAGATTTAAACGGTTATATTAATATTAATAATAGATAATAAATTAAAAAATAAAAACATATTTGTCACGAAGAACGTATTGAATAGAGAAAATTATTTTCAATAATCAAAAAATCTAAATATTTATTTAAATGTAGATATTGTTCAAAATTTAAGATACTAATGTTTTGTTTGAATGAAACAAAAATGTCATCAACTTTTCACTTTACTGTTTTAAAAACTAACTATATTATATAACTTAATGACCTAATATTTACGTTTTCTATTCACTGCATATTATTTTAAAAACAAGAATGATTAAGGCCAAAAAGGACATGGTCAGAGATTTTCTTTCAGAAACATAAAAAATTATTTGAATATCCTACCTAAAAAGCATCTTAATGTCCATGACAAAAGCAACTACAACGAAGAATTTAGAAAACAACGACAGCAACGTTAGCTGAATTTAGTTTTTTTTTTTTTTTTTAATTTCCAAGAGTCTTATGATAATTATTTCATGGACGACTTAAGGCTTGAGAGTTTTTTAAATGTGTTTTTATTTTCCTGATGTAGAAGGAAAAAATGAAGGCAAGTACTATAGTTAGGTAAATACATACAAACTATAAAAATAATTATAAAATATTCCCTTTTCTACCTTGAAAAGCTAAACAAATATAAGAACTATATAGAAATAATACAGGTATATGTAGCCGGTTGAATGTAATAAAAGGGACTGTCCCCTTGTGAAAGTAAGGTATACCTTACCCATTTGTAGAATAAGGCAGGTACTAACGTAGTATTGAAGCATTTTAAAGGAGATTTATTTCATTCAATTTTAAGGTCAGAAATAATAGCCATTTGTTTTTTTTTATATAAACTGTAGAAAATAATATTAATGATTATAAGGGCAAAGGAGAAAATCTATAAGGAAAATCATTGAAAACATAAAATTTCAGGAGGAAGGGGACAGAATTCAATAGTTTCGTCTGTAATTAGAACTTAAAGAACTGGTAAGAACTAAGGCTTCAAAAATGTTTGGTCTGATGTATAGTGTTTAAACAGACTCTCGAAAAACAATTTCAACAAATAAATTTTAATTTTTTACTAGCTGGGTTACTCGCATCTTAGTTTTAGAATAAATTTGGTAATCATAAAAAAGGTTATATAGTGAGCCACCTTTATAAGATCGCAAGGTATTAACATTTTAAGTGTTATTTAACATTTCATAAGAACCTGTCAATTTTTCTAAAAATCATCTAAATAAGAAAGACGTCATTCCTCTCTGCTCTGAAAATTGTGATTTTTTTTAAATTTTTTGACCTTAAAAATAATTGGTTTCATATATTATAAATAAAAATCAATAAAAGATGCTGGGATGCGACCTACACTGATAACTTCCCATCCTGTATGTCGATTAGTCTTGCTTAAAAGGTTTGTAGGTTTTCGTGTTTTGTCAAAAAAGTTGTCAGTTGAATTATTCTTAAAAAAATAACTAAAAATTATCAACAATATTTTGCATACCTATATGATTAAATAATTTGATTTCAAAATCCATTTTTTCTAACGAGATTTTTAGTCGAAAATTTTTACCAATTTTAGTAGCAATTCTTGAAATTTTGTATTTCTTGTATAAACAAATAGATTCTTTTCTTTTCCAAGAACATTTATCACAGAATGAAATCATTTTGAAGGCAATACCTACATTGAGATATCGAGAACCGAACATCAATTTTTAACAATTGTGCTTACTATTTTTTGAAGATTTTAAATTTTATGAAAAAAAAACTGACTAGTAGATTTTTATAAAAAATTAACAGAATGTTGAAAACGATATTTTCTAAAAGGTTAAATTAATTTAAAGCCTATATCTTTAATTTTTAAAAAGATATTTAAGCCAACATCAATTTTTACAAACTTAAAGCAATGGTTTTATTGTTTGTAAGAAAACTGCCAATTTGATTTTTACCAGATTTTACCAGATGTCAAAAACGCTATTCTTCGTTGCATTAAATTATTTTGGAGATAAAATCGTTTTCTGTTCGAAAAATATTCGAAGTGACAATTATATTCTTTCATTTTTTTGATTTATAAAAAAAGAACATGGATTTAATTTTTTTTCCAAAAATATACAAGTTTTGTATCACGTCACAATATAGTATAATATAAAATTTAATTCAAGTCGCTAATGTTATTGGTTCGTGAGATATTTTGGACTAACCAAATTTTCACTTTTTTTTTGCAATTGTTATGGCAAAAAAACCACTAGATATGTTTTGGGAATTCTTTCTGCATCTTTCTTCATTATTATCTGTATAACAACATTTATTTGAAGTCGAGTCTTGAAGCTTCTCGAACGTACATACGTACAGAGGTACGGACGTACGAACGCACGCACAGATATCTCTACAAAAATATTTTATTTAGATTTTAGGGACCTTGAAATGTCGAAAAATGTCAAAATTTTCAATTCGACAAATCGGACCGAATATCAGATTTAAGGGACCTTGAAATGTCGAAAAGTGTCAAAATTTTCAATTCGACAAATCGGACCGAATACAATAACTTCCTATGGGAAGGAAGTTATACATAAGTATACTACAAAAAAACGCGTCTGGTATATGACCCAAACTGATATGTTCCCATTCCTGTGCGTCTATCGCTATTTCTTAAAGTTTTCTAAAATGTAGTCGATTGGATTTTTCCAAAAAAAAAAAAAAAACAAACAAAAATTTAGCACCAATGTTTTGTATTTATGTATACAAAGTTTGATAAGTTTGATTTTAATATCTGCTTTTTTTCAGGAGATATTTAGTCCAAAACTAACTTTTACCAATTTAAGTAGCAATTTATGAGAGTTTTTATTTCTTATTAAACTATTTCACGTGAAAATCAAAATTTTACATAAAATGGAATAAGTTTTAAGTTAATACCTGAATTTATTTTCAAATTTTTAACAATTTTGTTTAGTGTTTTTGTAAAAAAAAAAAAACTGACAATTTAATTTTTCTAAAAATATAACTAAATGTTTAAAATAATAAATAATAAAAATAATAAATAATAAATGTGTGGGGTTTTATTTTTAAAAATTCTACCAAATGCCAAAAACATTATTTTTTGATCCATACTATCATTTTGGAAGCAATATTATTTCTTGCTCTCAAAATATTCAAGGTGACAAATAATTTTGTTTCGATTTTTTACCAGTTCGGTAACACGTCACAATTTTGATAGTTTTTTCGGATCGAATGATATTGGGGACCAATACATTTCCATGTTATTATCTGTTAAACAAATTTAATTTTAAGTCGATGGTTTCTGACGGTTCTTGATAAATGGCCGACGAAAAAAGATTCCCGAACACATGCACACACAGATATCTCTTTAAAAACCTTTTACTTAAGTTATAGGGACCTTGAAACGTTGAAAAGTGGGAGAATTTTCCATTTGACAAATCGGACGGATTACAATAGCTTACTACGGCAAGTCAATAGAAAGTTAAATAATTTTTAAACAAATGGAAAAATCATTTCAACCCTCCCAATAAAAGGTTAAACAGACTGAGTTGACTTGTTACGTTTGCTAAAATTGCTGGGTATAACAAAGGTATGCTGAATAATTTTTAAACAACGGGAGCATAAATACATGTTTTGGTGGATTACAAAGATCAACTCAAATCCGACATTCTAAGTTAGTTTTTGAGTGCGCTAGACGGTTTTTTAATTTGTGGTTATATTCCTATAAACAAAGGAATGCTTCATATTTTTTAAGCTTTAGTAAGGTCCGGTAGTTAAACGAATCATTCATCAGTTGGAGTTTTTTGTTTCATAATAAAAAAAAAAGGAAAAAGGCAAAAGCCTTTATAAACAGAAGCAAATGGGAGATTCAAGTTCAAAAATGTTCAGGTCTGGGTTTTCGCTTCACTTAGCTAAATGCTTTCTATATCGTCAAGTGCAGGGCTGTTGTTATCTGTGTTTAGCAGGTTCTAGATTCGGGATAGAACTGGACATATGTAGCAAGCATTCTTAAAAAAATTTAAAAAGCTGTTAAAAGAACAGAATACATAGAATCGATGATTACAAAAGCTGTTCGGAAACTGCATCAACATTTTACTATTTTTCCTTAGTTATTTTGACAGCATGATGATAATGAAAACTCTCATTTACTCAATTAAATCCAAATAAACAATGCCATGATAGCCGCACCTTTTTCATCCAATTATATGAGGTAGACTTCAATTCCTCATCTAATATCATGAACATTCGGATAAGATTCAACTCCAGCTTTTATTGAAATTGCATCGAAAAGCAAATAATTTTTTCGATGACTTCGAGTACCTATGAAAAATAACAAAACAAAGTTGCTTAACTCCCTATACATTATAGGTATGTATATATGGTTCCACTTTATCGTCTCCACTTCGACAACAGAAATTCTTGTGTCCACACAATTCCTCTCCGTTTCTGAAGCAATACCTTTTTACCTACACACGCTAGCTTTAAACCACCAAAAAAATAATGTGCGAAAAGTGAAAGGAGTTTTTAAGTTTGTTGCCCCTCTCCTTGTATGACCAGTTTTGTGTGGTGTGTTTTCTTGTGTGTACTCAATTTGGCCAACTCAGGAGGATTCACTTTCAAATGAACGTTGATTTTTGTTGTTGTCTTCTTTTGATGTCACACTCAAGACGATTTCTTCTTCGGCGCGGAATAAGCCTACACTTTGGCATCCATCCAATTTGTATTTTAAAAATGAAAAACTAAAATTCAAAGAAAACCTTGCAACAAAAAATATGGATATGGATTTGGATTTGAAAACCGCAAGTTCCCATCATCTGAAATGCATGATGCATACAGCATACAGCCTATAGCTCTCAACCTTGAACCGAAAAATGCGTTGTATGTTTGGCTTAGAGAACTTCCAATCTTTGCGAGACCAAAGCTCGAGGCAAGGAAATAAAAGAAAAATAACAAAAAAAAAAACATAAAGAGGTACCTCTGCTACAACTGAAACTATTGTGCAACAAATCCGCTTGCAGATTCTGCAATAAGACTACAAATGCAGGCCATAATATACTTTTGCTATACTCTATTATAATTTTCTTGTTAAAGCTGCGAGTCTTTTAGTTTTGGTGGACTTCCGATGAACTGGACAGACAGACAGGTAGACGAGCTAAAAAGCCTTCTTTTTCTTCTTTAAGTGTGTTTTCTGTTGCTGATGCTCTAAACATACATAGCCCCGGGAATTAGGTCTACGATTAATAACAACAACAAAAAAAAATTTAAATTCAGATTATCTGCTAGCTTGCTAGCTGATTCATATAAAGAGAAGCTGTAGTGATTTCATAAGATTCTTCAAAATGAGGCTTGGATTGAAGAATTCCAGAGCCGCATCTTACTAAAATTGCTTATGTTATGTATGTGCTGCTTTTGGTGGCTATGCTATATGCGAATATGTATTATGTACTATGTTCGTTTTTGAGTTTATTTTTGGTTACGAATAGAGTTATTATACCTGTCTTCATTGGAGGCCAAAAGTTAGATTATTTAATCACACTTCTCAAAGGCATAGGCACTGCGGACACAAGCCATCATCAATTATTTTAAGCTATAAGTAAAATTAACGACAGCCGTTTTGATAAGATGTCATGTTCTGGGGAATGATCAATTTCAATTGACACGTGAGGTGAGCTCAGATCTCAAGAGGTCGAATGAAATTTGCGCCTTATTTTAGTAGCTTTTTTTTTATTTGTTTGTTTGTTTTTGGGAAAATAAAACTAATGAATTATTTATTATTATTTGATAATTTGCAAAAGTGAATGGAAAATTAATTGGTAAATGGGGAAAAAAATGCCATTATAAATTGCAACAGATTTAATGGAGGAATACTTGAGAAACATCTTTGTAGATTTTTGGATGTTTAAAGGCTTGGTACGAATACAGACTTTTGAAAAACAAATAAGAGTGCAAAAGATGGTTGAATAATTTAAGAACTCATTTATGACCATTAAGGAAAAATTGTTTAGGTTAAAAAAAGAAAAAATTATAGAAAAATCCTCAGTATTTAGGTCATATCTAACCGTGTGCCGCTCGTAGTGTCGTTGTACAGAAACGCATAAAGTCTATTTTTTAAATTTGAAGTAGGGGCTGGCTAAAATGTTTTAGTTTTCAAGCATTAAATAGTTTAATAGTGAAATTGACCATGATGGTTTAACTCCAAAAGTTCTAAGGCACCCATATATCCTCATCGATCATTACTAGGTTCCAATCATCATAATAAATCTCAGTTTATAATCAACTCAAACACTCTACTTATAGGCTTTAAGGTTGACTAAGAGCTAAGACCTCGTTCAGAAATCGAGGATAGTCGAAGGGTTCATTTGAAGGTTTGATTCTGGTCGATGGTAATGAAAAGGTTAACAATAATTATTTCAAATATTGGTTGTTTTTTTGAGTTATAGAACAAGAACTAAGACTTTAAGACAGTCTAAGTTGTTGGCAAGTTTAAGGTAGTTGAGGAAAACATTAGTTAGATTATTGTCAAATGAGCTATAGTGTTAAAAAGGCTTCTCAAATATTTTAAAAGGAAATTCAACAACTCTAGACAGTCTAGACCTGTTTCTTACCTCTGATCCTAATAAATATGCGATCAGTGTATTATCACTTCTAGGCACATCAGACCATTGTGTGATATCTGCTAATTTCTCATGACAAAACCCCAATTAAAGAGAAAACACCTACGAGAACCGTATGGCAGAATGAGAAAGCCAATTGGGACGGTCTCAACGACTTCTTCAGGAACTTTAACTGGTCACTATGCTTCCTCGATGCGGACGTAGATTCCAGCGCAGATATGGTAACAAACTTAATTTGCTGTGGAATGAGAAATTTTATCCAGAATAGGGTAAAATTTATCAAACCTAAGGAAAACTCATGGTTTGATTCGAGCTGTAAAGAGGTTATTAGTTTTTTTTTTTTTTTTAGTAAGTTTCCGGATTTATAAAGCCAACCCCACTAAGGAAAACTGGAAGAAGTTTAAACAAGCTGGAAAGACTTGTAACGGACATATTCAACGCATTACATTTTTGCATGACCAGAAATTACGGTAAAAAATACTACATTGTCCCAAAGGTAATAAAAATGTCTGGTCATTTCTAAAAAATGTGCGCAACACTTCGTCACAGTCAGTTCTTACGCTCGTTTTCAAAGACTCGCAGCTTGCAGCACACTTTGCTGTAAATTCTATATTCTTAAAATGAGTGACATGACTCCTCCTTTACCCGAAATCGTAAGCGATTCTATTAGACGAATCTTCTTTCGCACTTGTTTAGTTGCTAGAGTACTTAAAAATCTTGACATTCACAAATCCACTGACCCGAATAGTATCCCCGCTACTGTCCTGAAGATGTTTTCTTCAACGCTTCTCCTCCTCTACTAACTACCGTCCAATTGAACTTACGTCCCTTTTTTCTAAAGTCATGGAAATTAATTAATTTTCAGCTTAAGAAATATCTTGAAGAACGAAAGCTTCTTCGTTTTGGAAAAAGTAAGATTATTGCATTTGATATTTCAAAGGCAGTTTGGCATCAAGCTCTCTTATCGAAAATGCGTGCTTTTGATATTGATATTTCTTCTTTGTTGGGTTAGAAATTACCTTTCGGACCGTTCAATTCAAGTGGTATTGAACGAGTTAAAATGTGATATCCACAAAATAAAGGCTCTTTGTCTGAAACTTCAAACCCACTTAATTGCTTCCCTGATGACAGTACCCTCAGCTTTTCATATTCGTTTGTAGATCTCCATCCTTGTTCTTCGGATGTGGATGTGGACTACCAACGGTAGCATATGATAAGCTCATTAAATTCTGATCTTGACAAAATTGTCCAATGGGGAATAAAAATCGTGTAGAATGTAATGCTATGAAAAGCATAGCCCTTATCCAATGCCACTAACCATGGGTGGTACTTGCATTGAGAAGACTGAACAGCTTTCGGTTCTAAGTATGTTCATCACAAACCACTTTTTGTGGAGTGTTCGCCTATTTAACACAGCCAAAAAAACTGCTAAGTGTTTAGGTTTTCTCCGACGATGCAGGAAATTTTGTACCCCTTCTGATCTTGCTATAATTAACAAAGCTTTTATTCTTCCAAAACTCGAGTATAATTCTCATATTTGGGTTGGTACCTCAATAACGTACTTGAGTCTTCTGGATAGAACTGAAAAGAGAGCTCTAAAAATGATAGGAGATCGTTCTATTATAGATACATTTGCTCCTCTTGAACACCGCCACAAGGTCTCATGTCTATCGTTGTTTTATCGTTAATTTTATAAACAATGCTCTAGAGAAATAGCCAGTTGTATTCCTCCCCTTAAACAATTCAACCGTAATACCCATACTGCCAGGAATGCCCATCAGTTTACTCTTGAGCCCAATTTCGGTCGTTCTGTTAAGTACAGGAATTCTTTCTTTAACCGCCCTACACAAATGTGAAATTCTTTACCACGCTCAATATTTCCCACTCATTGCAAAGTGCAGACATTCAAAACCAATGTGCATGGGTTTCTCTTTTCTAATCCTATCCTCGTTTCCTAATTGCTCGCACTGTGTATAAGGGTATTCAAAACCCCTTTAGTGCCCGCACAATATAAAAAAAAAATTTCTTCGAATAAACATAAACGATTTTAACTGAGTTAATGTTTTCAGATTTATATTCTGAAAATCACCGAGCGAAAATGGTTCATAGTCAAATGAATGTTTCGTGTAAGATCAGTCTTAGATTAGTTTGTATGTTTTTCTGAAGAAACACTATCTACCTGAATGGTGAAACCAACCTTCGTTTGGCTAAGAAATTGCTAACTAAACTGCAAATAATTATTCATAATCTAATAATAAAATATTTTATCAAACTAAAATTCTTCATGTGAAAGTGTTAAGCTTTTTCTGTCCATAACAAATTCTTTATCGCCTCGTGCTTGTAAAACTTTTGCTTGGTTATTTTTTGTTCGCTTGCTTCATAAATGCAACAAAACAAATTGAAATTGTTTTTTTTTCTTTTTTTAAGAGAGTTGATGAGGAAAAATGCGTGCATGATAATGGTCTGCAATAGTAAATAATGTGCTTTCGTTCAAAAACAATACAAAACAGACAAAGTAACACTCAACTAACTTGCAACTTGAGTAGGTAGAGATATAAATATAGAGTTACATCAAACATTAAACAAAAACGAAGAATCTACCTATATGTTTACACGATGCATTTATTAAGTATTGTTTGTTACGTGCTTCACGAATGTGGGGTTGTTACTGGAGTTACACTCCGTTGCACTCAATTAATGAAATACTTACATTTTCATAGATTATTTCAAAATAAAAAGTAAACATTTTGAAGCTTTGGGATGTGAATTAGGATTATGTATGAACAAAATAAGAACTTTAAAATTAATGCTCAGATTCATGTAAAACAAGTTCACAAGAAATAAAAAGTCAACTTTTGTAAACTAAGTTTAAAGTCTTTATAAAACCAAAATATGTTGCCGTAAACCATACAGCAATATATGTATGTATATTCCCACATTTAATTTAACTAAACCCTTTTATCAGACGGAGATATTCTACCAAAAATGGAAGTCATATTTTTTTTAAAAATTTAAACATATGTAAGTAGCTCGAGCAAAAACTTTTTTCAAAAATTCAAAAAATTACATACGATCTAATTTCGTAGAGTGTATTCAATCCATTCAAACGCACTGTTAAAATGTTTATAGGCATATTTTTGCTTGTTTGAATTTTTGCAAGAATGCACTTGAGTGAATTTAAACTGCAAATGAAATGAAAACCACTGAAGTGTTAATAGTTTTCACTTCTTTTTTTTCCAAGCTTAATGATTTTTGTTTTTAAATTTTACCTGAAAATTTTAATTACAAATTTCCTATGCTATTTGCCATTACGAACCACAGCACAAGATATGTTGACGAATAAAAATTATTAAACTTCTTGCAATTAAATAAAAGAAAGTATTTCCAACTTATGATTGAAATATAAAATGTCCCTTTCATCAAGTGAAGGTCATGTGTAAACCCATAGGTCAGTGCAACTAAGTTCACATGAAATGTTGCTATACACATTTATTTTGATTTGTGATGATCGTATGCAACAAACTTACGCTTTCTCATCAAAAACACCCTACATCAAGATTCAAAAACAAAGCATTCTTTAAAATGGAATTCAATTCATCTTGAATGATTATGTAATATAGTCATGCATAACATACATAAATACATTAAATTTCTTTATAATTAGGTCTTTTTTATGAGTAAACATCAGGCGAAGCGGATGGACCGGTGCGGTGCCGCCTGGCGCACGTTGGTTATAAGTACATACTTAAGTCTCGTTTTGATTGGAATACATAAGGTACCTGTAATTTCCGGTCAAATCATACAATTTTTAAGCTTAGACAAAGAAAAAGTCATTAAATTTTTATTATTTTTTGTCGGAACTCACGTTGTCTGTTTCGTTATTTAACAAAACAAAAGGTTCAAAGTTGCATTCATTTAGGGTTATCTTATTCTATGAAGGTGGGATGGATAAAAGATTATTATGAATGGGTAAAGCTTCTGACAAGATATCATCAATATTAATTAAGATCTTTAATGAATATTGCATAACATCATTATCATAACTTTAACATTTAGGAACTTAAAAGATTATTTAAAACTCTTTTGTGATGTCTATATTGTTGTATAGTGCTTGGGAACCAGTGATGGAATTTTTAGTGTTTAAATTTATGTAAATTGAATAATATCTATTCCTTATTTCATTTGTCAACATTTTTGGCAAAATGTGAAGAATGCACCATGTGAAAAAAGAAGTCATTGAACATGCTTGAAACATGAGAAATGTATAATCTGGTTTATAAAAATCACAATTTTATTTGAGGGTGTTAATTTTGTTGAAGTTTATGAGCTTGATCTAACTTTATTACTATAATATTTATATGAATTGAGTTCTAGTGATATTGGTTGTGTTGATTACACTGGTCGACAAGATTTTCTTACTGGCAATTAAATTGAACTTTTACAATGAGCTTTAATGGCCTTAATTCAAATCCGAATTCAAAATGAATTTATCACTTGAGGTATTTGAGATATTACTCTTTAAAATTCGAAAAAAAACATAGGGCTTTTTTAGGCTATCTAAATTTATGGAGTAGCTTTTTTTTTCAATAAAATTCGAGATGGGTTTTCAAATCTAAAATCCCTTTCTTAAATATCCAGTTGAGGAATTTATATTGTTTAATAAAAATTATATGCTAAAACGGTTCTCTACAGAAAAAGACAAAAGGTTTGAAAGTAAGTTTTGTTCTTGGAACGAACCTGTTGTCTAAATAATTCTTTTATATTAAGTTTTTGAAATATATTAAAATACATACAAATATGGTTGAAAACGGGTATTTTTAAAACTTGAGCTAATAGTTAAAATTAACGTTTGGATTCGAAATCAGCAACTAAAACTAACTCCAAGCTTATTTTTCAAAAATATGTATTAAGGTTTTGTTTAAAACTAAATACTCAAAACTACTGAGAATTTCTAGAAACTAAGTACGATACTAAAACGATTTAAATTGTAGTTAGATGTAAGTGCCACTCATAGATGGTGGCAAAGAGGGTTTATCTCGCTTTAACGATACAAGATAGCATTTGGTTTTCGAAGCATTAAGTTCCACCCGATTTTTTATTCCCCATTGTACAATGCTCTGTAGATCGGAATTTAATGAGCTAACCATATTTTGCGGTTACAGTTCAAGATCCGAAGAGGAGGGTCGTGAGTCTGGAAACGAATATGAAAACTGCTAAGAGTGCTATTGTTCGAAAGAAAATTTCTAATCCAACGAAGAAGAGATTCGTCGATACCGAAAGCACGCATTTTCGATAAGAGAGCAAGATGCCAGACTTTATCAAATGCCTTTGAAATATCAAGTGCAATAATCTTACTTTCTCCAAAACAATGTAAAAATTTGTTCCACTATTCGGTGAGATGAACCTTGAGATCACCAGTGGACCTATTGCTACGAAAGCCGTATTGCCGGTCATTAAGAAGCTTTCCTCCCTCAAGATATTTCTTAAACTGATAATTAATCAGCGTTTCCATGACCTTAGAAAGAAGGGACGTTAGTGCTATTGGTCGATAATTTGTAGGAGAAGAAGATTATTTTCGGCGAACTGCCTTGCAAACAAGTTAGCTTTATCAATAGAGCTAACTAAAGGAGTGTCAATGACAAAAAGGGCAGGAACCGAGGAAGAGGAAGAATTCCTCATGTTTTTTACAAATGACCAAAAATTCTTACTACTGCATTTGGGTTGCATTGCAGTATTTTTTGCCGAAATTTAAGCAAAAATTTGGTCCTTCGAATATGGGTGTTGCAGGCCTTCCTGGCTTGTTTAAACCTTTTCCGCGTTTCCTCAGTTGGATTGGCTCTAAAAAACCGAAAGCTCACCTCTTTCTCCTCGATAACCTCTTTGCAGCTCGAATCGAACCATGATTTAGTCTTAGGTCTAATACTTTTAAACCTATTCGGGATAAAGGTTTCCCTTCCCAAACGAATCATACTAGTAATTATATCTGCACTGGAGTCTACGTCACTACCGAGGAAGCATAGTGACCAGTTAAAGATCCTGAAGAAGTTATTGAGACCGTCTCAGTTGGTATCTCGTACTTCCAAAGGGTTCTCTTTGGAGCGGTTTCTTTTGACACGAGAAATTAGCAGATATGACACTATGGTCCGATGTTCCTAGATGCTTTAATACACTGATTATGTACTTATCAGGATCAGAAGTAAGAAACAAGTCAAGTGTATTTTCCGCTCGGTCATTCACGTCAGGTATTCGAGTTGGCTCATTGATAAGCTGATTAAGATGGTTGAACTCAGCAAAAATCTCAACACAAATTTTTCCTTTAGGTGTTGTCTGGCTCAAATGGAGAATCCACGAAGAATTGTGAACATTGAAATTGCCCGTAATAAAAAAAGTTTCTTACAAAAAATATAAAAACCTAAAAATACATTACTAACGGTAAAAATTCATTTTCGACTCAAAAAACTGTTTAAAAATTGAAGATATTGGATTCAAACTGATTTCATTATTTCATCTTGTAATAAATATTGTTTTTAACATTCAGTCAAATTTTTTTAAAAAACCAAAAAATAGTTTTTTGTTTAAAAATAAAAACCTTCAAAAAATACTACACTTAAACTTAATTAGTAAAAATTGATGTTTGATTATCGAAAGCACGAAAATAAATGAAGATATTGACTGAAAATGTCGGGAACAAGAAAAGATGTTGAAATCAAAGCCTCTTTTTTATAAAAATGATATAATTTTTACTTGGGTTGGGACCTATTAATTTAAATTTAAATTTTCTCAAAATGTGAATTTTCGGGAGATTGGTTTATTGTGACATTATTATGTCCTTGCATTGTAAAACTTCCTTTCTTGAACCTTTTCTATGCATTACCATTAAAAGGTTGTTAATTCAATTAACGAAACCACCAACTAAAATATACAAACACAGTTACAGCAAAATGGAAGAAAAACACCAATTTCCATCTATACATATGTATATAATTAAATAAGCCATTTATATAAAAAAAAATAATAATTTTAAAATTATATTATATTACTGAACAAACAAAAAACACAAATTAACACCATAAATATACATATTTAATTTCATAGTTTGAAATTAATATGAGTAAAAATATCTACATACAACATCATTATCCAGCTTGAACTCATATACATATACATATACATACATAGGTACATACATGTTCTTATTTATTTAAATAAAGTGAATTTGTGTATAAATAGTTGCTAATATGTTTGGTCCATTAAATGAACTCTACCAATTACAATTACTAATCGGAGGTAATAACAACTTTCTTCGTACTCAAAAATAAATATATGATTTCAAATAAAAAACATTACCACTTAACAATCATGGTGTGTCAACAATTTTATTATTAGTCACATACTTAATGAAATCTTTTGATATATTATTTTAATGGAAATTGATTAACATACGCCTTGTGACCTTTGATCTATATTAAGTTCAAAAAGTTTAACTCAATTTAAAATCAAAATAAATGAAAGTTCAGACAAAAATTAAAATCTAAATAATATAACCAATAATTTCACAAAATACTTCAAAACTCTCCATTTGAATTGAAAAACCGAAAGTCGCTTCGCTACATAGAATTTTATCTATTTGATCATTTTAATGACACACCTTAAAGCTCAAAACGAGATTTATAATAGAAAAAAAAAGAAAATAAAAAGAAAAGAAATATCACATAAAATTGAATAAAATACTGTGATATTGGGGGTACCTACATACATAAGATGTACCATACCGTAACAACACCTAAGGCGGAAGTTAAACAAAACTCTTTTTTTTTTTTTTAAACCAAGTGCAACATCACACACTATTGAAACAAAATATAGTGTGTAAAGTAAGTCTGAGTACAGTCAAAGTGTGTTATATCATTTATAGGTACTCGTATGTACTACTGTAATCATTTGCAAAAGATTTTGATCTTTAAACTGCAGTGCAGAAGACATTTGCCAATTTTTGCTTCCAACCAAAAACCACCCGAGGGAGCATAAATAATCTAAGCTAATGTAGTAGAAAAAAGAAACATCAAAACAAATAGTGTATGAATAAAATGTATGAAATTCAAAACGTTTAACTCAATCAAAACTGGTTGCTTGTGCCTCATCTAAAAGGCCTCTACCACTCAATTGCTGCACCAAAAGTAGAGATGATAGTACGAGAATACAAGAGGAATGCAGCTTGCATATTATTAAATACGAGTAATTATTAATCTCACCACGTCCCACACATTGCGTTGAGCGTCGCGTCGTCGTCGTCGTCGTCGTCATCGTCATCATTTTCGCAGTGCCATCATACCGTCAATTTGTGTCTGTTGTACATATCACATGTATTATGTGGATGCTACAAAATACCCCTCGATATCAAGTTTTGTATTGTTGTCTGTGCGAAAAGTTTTTTGTTGCCCTTGTTTTAAGAAATTTACATATTTCTTGTAACAATAATGAATTGTGTTATATGTTTTCTAATTAATAAGTTAACTAATTGCTACCGGGTAACAAAGTTGAAAGATATATGAGCAAGGATGTTGTAATACTTTTATGTGGGATTTTTAATGGAAGTGACGGAGATGAAAAGAAGAAAAATCCAAATGGATTTGGGGATCTATTTCCTCTTGAATTTTTTGTAGGTATAGCTACACAATGGAATATGATTAAACATCTCCTAGAACTTCATCCAAGAAAGGTTCAAGCTTTATTTAATATTTAAAATCTTCAAGACAGCTAGTTATCTCCATACTTCTACATACGTATATTTTGAAAAGGAAATTAAGTATCCAATTGCGATTAGTGTCAATTTATTATATTTTATACGGATATTTAAATAATACATTCCGAATCAGATTCTATTCCATTATAATGTAGGATACCCCTTCCAAGGTTATGTTAGTGATATTATTTGAAGCACCACGTGCTGACATTATTACAACACTATACAACATTATCAAAAAAAAACAACGTTGCCCCACATTATTCAACAATAGTCATTGTAATACGAAATTTTCCAACAATAGTCAACGCTTCTCCACATTATCATTATCAAAGAATACCAACATTACACGGAACTGTCCATTATCACGCTAATTCAATTCTATACAAAATTCAACTCTTTCAAAAACTATCTGACATTCTCGAAGAGTATCCAACACTAAGGATTGTCATGCTAGAGGCCATCGATTCAATCCCTGTCTGTACCATAATTATACAAGTTTCTTCACGGGTACTGCATCTTACGAATAATTGTCCAATATTCCAAGAGTAATTCTTCTCACGAAAAGTGCTTTCTCAAATTAGCCATTCGGATTCGCCATAAAAACTTTAGGTCCCCTCCATCCCTGAAATGACTTGCACTCCATAATGGCTGAGAGTTGTAGGTCACTAGGCCCTGATTCTCTACGGACTGTTGCCCCACCTCATTTACATATTTATTTTATCCAACACTAAAGAACGCTATCTAACCATATTCAACAATTGTGATTAGTGGAAATATAGTTTGTGATTAGTGGAAATATAGTTTTCCGTCGGCTTTTTTGGTCACTATAGTTTTTGCGATGAAACAATTACGTTACATTAACTTTCCCAACGTTTCGGCAGGGGTTGCTGCCTTCTTCGGGGAAACTTTATTAACACAAAAAAATATACAAATGATCTTAGTTAGAACAATGGGATACAAATACAATAAAGTTTACTCACTTAAGAAAGATATGAAAAACAAAATTTAATATTAATTACATTAATTAAATACATTAAAAATAAAAATTAAAAATTAGCACTTCGAAGAATGAAGTTAAGTTTAAATTGATTAAAGCACAATTTACATTTAAGAACAAAGAAGAGAGCAATATACAGCAAAAATGTTGTGTGTGTCTTGTTTTCGGTTCATGTTGTTTTTGTTATTGAGCATATGTAATGTTTCTAACGTGTATCGTTTCGAAACATGTGTCTCTGTCTGTAGAAATTTCACGCCTTCAAAGTTTGGAGAATGACCGCTTACAATGCAGTGACTGGCCAGGGCTGTCTTCTCAGGATTTTTTAGTTTTATGTCGAACTTATGATTCGAGATGCGTTGTCTTAGAAGTTGTTTTGTGGTCCCAATATAACACAGGTTGCACGGTTCATTTGATTTACCATTTTGCAGTTAATTTTGTAGATCACATCTGTCTGTTTGTCCTTATCAGGTTTCGTCTTGAGTTTAGTAAAACATTGGTCAAGTGTTTTGTTTGATTTAAAAGCAAGGCGAACCTCTGTCAATTTTTTGGAATTAGATTTTTTGAAGTTGTCAGATAAAGTTGGGACGTAAACCATGGTTTTGTGGTGCGTTCTAACGGGTTTATCAATATTTTCTCGTGGAATTTGCATTTTGTGTTTTAAAAGGAGGCTTCGAATTATGGTAGAAGGATAACCATTATCACTTAAGATTTTGATGACTTTTTTCTCGTTGGCGACGTGGAATCGTAATCACTAATTTTGAAAATTTCATTTACGAGGTTGGACGCAGTATTGATGATAATATGCCTTGCTTGGTTTGATCGGAAATTAACTAGTCTTCCAGAGGCTGTTGGTTTTATATACCAGTCGAAAAGCAAACGATTTTCTTTACGGTAGATTTATTATTCAACAATTTCCAAAAAACAACATTATTCATCACTAAGAATTATTCAACTTTATCCAACATTATCCATTGTTGTCCAATACTTTTAGAATAATAGTGTCGATCAACTTTCTCTTTCAACAAGCCCGTTATTCGATAGTATTTTGATTGTTCGAGAGGTTAAACAATTATAAGAACACTATGGGCATTTCGGTGTAGAACCAACATGTACAAATATATGTAGGTATCAAATGAAAGCTCATTTCTAGAACAAAATTTCATCATATGGCTACAAGTCTGAAAATGTGTTTTTCTATACATTTTAGTTCGTTTTTCTTCATAATTATAATACCTTTATTTTTTTTTTTAAATTATACCAACAACAATTGTAGAAGGTACTCGTATATACAGGGTGCGGCAGAGCCGACTGACGAGTTTATTGAATTCATTAGCCTGTGATAAGATAAGAGTAGGTCTTAATAAGTGGTATATTTTGAATTGTACGGTAATGCCGTTTTTATTCGTAATCATAGTCTGGACAGGTGTACATCGTGGTTTCGTCGTGCGTGCATATTACGAAAATAATCATTCTGTGATCGCTACACAAAGGGCTTTTCGTATACACTTCGGCATTCCACGTGCTGAATCTGTTCCTTCTGCAAACACTATCAAATTGTGGATATGGAATTTGGAAGAAACTGGAAGTACCCTAAGTAGACTTGTACACGGAGCACCCAGAACGGTAAGAACCCCGAAAATGTGCAGTTGGTTAGAGAGTCAAATATGCAGTCACCAAGACGCTCAGCCTGGAAACTCGCGGTAGCTTTGGGAATCTCAGACCGTTCTTTGAGGAGAATTCTTCACGAAGATTTATCATTCCATCCGCATCCCTATAAATTAATGCTTGTCCAAGAAATTAAACAGAAAATCACCGCGGAAATCGAGGCCATACCAGTCGAAATGTGCAGAAAATCATGTGAAAGCTTCAGAGATCGTCTACAACAGTGTATCAATGCTGACGGCCGCCATCTTGGAGATATAATTTTCAAAATCTAATTTTTAAAAATAGGATTGAATAC
Organism: Eupeodes latifasciatus; assembly: GCA_920104205.1. Taxonomy (NCBI): domain Eukaryota; kingdom Metazoa; phylum Arthropoda; class Insecta; order Diptera; family Syrphidae; genus Eupeodes; species Eupeodes latifasciatus. The sequence goes on from OV049924.1 coordinate 146,638,922, forward strand.
TGATTTAAATAAAAAAAATGTTTTCTCTAAGTTTTACTGTTCGTTATTTATAGCCCATCAAAACTCGTCAGTCGGCTCTGCCGCACCCTGTATTTAGCATCACCCACTCAACTTTTAAAATTCAATTTTAAAAATAATGTTGTTAGTTTTTTTTTCGTTTATTTCCCCTCAATCAAAACCGATTACTTTCAATTTATCAAAAGTAGCCCATGAAATTCAACCGGCTGACTATTCAACGCCACTAATTGATTAGACCTATCCGAAGAAGTTTCATGTCATAAACGTGAAAGCTGTAACCAAAATACTTCTGAGTGTATACTTTTTAAGTAGTAGCAATCTGCGCAAAATTTCATCTCTAAAGGTAAAAAGGGCTTTGTTGGTGAATCATCTATTCAATCATTTATACTTTTAGAAGGACAAAAATACCATGATAAAAAAGAAATTTGCTTTTGTTTTTAAGTAATGAAAGTACTCGTATAATAATAATTTCACTGAAAACAAAACGGAGCACCTTTAACATTTTTTTTCTGTGAATCAAAGGTTTTGATTGTTATGACCTCAAATATGAGTTACATAACATACAATTATGTTGCCACAGCCCTAGCAACATGCTGTCAAAAAAATAAACATAGTCAGCCTTAGCACAGGCTTGTCTTAATACCAAAGATAATAGAATATATGGTATTCGTATACTACGAATTCCTAAAAAATGTATTATAGTTATAAGTCCCATCGTAACCAAAATATTTAATAAGAAAGAAAAATACATAGACTTTTGGTTTTCAATCTGGCAATACTTTTTGAAAATTAGTCTTTTTGACACCTGTCACTTTATTTATTCTCAGTTTCATTTGCTATTTTATAATAAATAGGTAGACTTGCTCATGAACAATGTTTGCAAATCGTACAAATTTATTACCAAAATAATGATTTGGTTTCATACAGAAAACAAAACTATTTGTGAGCGCAATATATCACTTCACTGGTCGGTTGCGTTGCTTTGAAGATCGTGCAATTAGCGCATTATTGCTGCAAAAAGCAGTCGAAAATTGGGCCTCTTACTTGCCCCAAAAAAAATGGGACTTCATTTGCAGTCAACCGCATGCCTTGAACGTAAATATTGACCAAGGTAGCTAGATAGTTTTTGAAGTGTCATAAATTTCAAAGTTGGAACTTTACTTCACCAACCTCTATCTTCAGTTCATCGTACGAAAACCATCAAGAACATCGTTGTCTATAAAACATTCAGGCAAGCTACAAGTCCATTACGATTCGCATTTTGTATTGTAAAGAAATATTACTTATTTCTTTTCCAATTTGACAATCAACCCTTTTACACGAAACATTAAATGGAACTGTGCAGAAAATAAATAAATCATAGAGTAATAAAGTTCAGCTTTCAGTTGAATAAAAAAACATGATCAATTCTCATATTGACATAAGCAGGCTTGACTTGATAGTTACTTACTTACTTACTTAAGGTGGCGCTACAGTCCTGTGTGAACTAGGGCCTAACCCAACAAACTTCTCCAACTAGCTCGGTCCCTAGCTAAACGTCTCCAGTTTCGCTTTCCAAGTTGGGTGAGGTCACTTTCCACTTGTGCGCGCCACCTGATTCGCGGTCTTCCTCTACTGCGCTGTCCTGTGGGTGTGCATTTGAGGACTTTCCGGGCCAGAGCATTGGTTTCCATACGCTCTACGTGACCCAGCCATCATAGTCGTTGGACTTTTACCCTTCTGGTTAGTCTACGTCGCGTCGCTGTACAGCCCGGTCAGCTCGTCGTTCCATCTTCTCCTCCACTCCCCTTCGATGCATACGGGACCGTAGATCACACGAAGAACTTTTCTCTTGAAACGACCCAAGGTGCTTTCATCCGCTTTTGTCATAATCCATGCTTCTGCACCTTATAGCAGGACGGGGATGATAACGGTCTTATATAGCGACACTTTGGTCCTTCGAGAGAGGACTTTGTCACTCAATTGCTTTCTTAGCCCAAAGAAACAGCGGTTAGCAAGAGTTATTCTTCGTTTGATCTCAGCGCTGGTGTTGTTTTCTGCGTTTACAGCGGAGCCTAGGTAGACGAAGTCCTTGACTACCTCACAGTTACGTCCCTCGATGGTGACGTTTTGACCGAGACATCGGTGTTGTAAGTCCTTTCTTGACGACATCATGTACTTTGTTTTGCCCTCATTAACCGTTAAACCCATTTTTGCCGCCTCTGCCTCAATACTCACAAAAGCCCTATTGACATCACGCTGAGTTTTTCCGATTGTGTCAATGTCATCAGCATATGCTAGTAAATGGACAGACTTTTGTAACATAGTGCCTCTAGTGTTGACGTGGGAGCTCTGTATTATTCTTTCAAGTACGATGCATGTTAAAAAATTCGCATGACAGCGCATCACCTTGTCTAAAACCTTTTTTGACATCGAAAGGTTCTGTTAAGTTGTTTCCAACCTTTATGGAGCAGCGTAAATTCTCCATGATCATCCTGCACAAACGGACGAGTTTGTCAGGGATGCCAAAACAGGACATGGCTCTATACAGCTCGTCCCTGCAGATGCTGTCATATGCGGCCTTGAAATCGATGAAAAGATGATGGGTGTCGATTTGGTGTTCTTGGGTTTTTTCCAGGATCTGCCGTAATGTGAATATTTGATCGACTGTAAGCGATGTTAAGTAGACTGACTCCTTTTTTCAAAATCTTGACTTGATAGTTAGGGAGATTTTTTTTGACAAGACAAAAAAAAAAACAACCTTTACAGGCAGTTATTTTAATATTAAAATCTGTACAACCAAAAAGAAAAAATACAATTAAATGTGAAAATAAGTATTAGACTTTTAATTTCGTAAAAGGGCAAATAACGTTGTAGTTTTTGGTTTTCGTCTTCTTTAGGTATTTTACTATTTTGATTAACAAAACAATTTATTAAACATTACAAATATTTACAACAAAAAATAAAATCGTATTTTAGCGTATTAATAAATAAATCTGAATTTGCAACTCTGCAAAAGGGTTTTCTGTAAAGCATTGCTATTTTGATTTTAATCGGGGTTTGTGACGGACGTGAATTCATTCGTATTCGTAGCGTAAAAAAATGTTTGAATTTTGCTACGTAGATTCTGTGATAGGGGTAAGTGAAAAGCGAAATTCAATGGTCAGAACTCTTCAAACCTACCATTCTTTAAGTTCACAGACTTAAAATTAATTTTAAATGCTTTACCTTAAATATTGTTCAAGAGACTAAAGTAAGTTAAAGGTGCAGCCCAGATATTGGTTAGATAAAAAAGTTTTATGTCTTCATTTTTGTGATGCAAAATCCATCAAAATGCCGACCATTGACCATTTCCCCAAAAATTCGTGTAAGAGGGTATTGGATTTAATTTCAAATTAATTAAATTTTCTATAAAAATCTCACAGTAAAAAAAATAAGAAATTATTCATAAACTTTCGATTTCTATGGTCTTCCAATATCCAACAACATGTTACAGCTACAAGAAAAAATAAACTTAAATCTTCCCAGTAGTCTCTTTAAAACCATGTATGTATATTTAAATTTTTGCCGTTGGTGGTTCCCACAAAAATGTATTTATCTTACTTTAACGGTCAATAGCATCATGAATTTTATAGCCTTTTTTTTGATTATATTGTCTGTTTTGGTTTCTAAAAGGCGCACAGGTTTCACTTTTCTTCCGCTTGTTGTAGGTTTCGATGATGCATAGTGCGGGAGGCGGGAGTTCATGCCATAAAGTATGCTTCGCGCGCCAAGTGAAACTGATTGAAAAAAGCAAGAACCAGTTTTGTTGGATCTTCTCTTTTTGTTTAAAGATAATCACCCTGTTTGATTTTTTAAATTTTGGAATCTCTCATCCTCATCACTGATAAAAATAAATATTTAATTTTGTTTGTAGACACTTTGTTTTGACCCACTTGAAAGTATGCATACGCAATTCGCGATATAATCATGGGAACAATATTTTGTGAACAGAATTTAAATTGATTTTAAATGGCTGGTTAGATATTTGTAAGCATTCAAGAAATACAAAGAAGATAGATAGGTAGATGTTAGTCTTAGGGATTTTTGTTGGCGGCCACCGACAGGTGAAAATCGTGCAGTGGATATTGCGTAGTCGTGGGCCTTATAGGTTTGACAACATTGAGCAAATTATCACAAATCATTATTTGATAACAAAAGCAAGCGACATTATTATGCCGGTTTTTTAGAGATCCGCCTCATACCTATACGAAAGTGAAAGTAAATTAATTTTTCAGCAATTTTGTGGCAAGAAGTCTTAGAACCTAGCAACCTGAATCATATGTTACTTATGAGACTATGAGACTCTTAAATGTACATACATACCTCTATATATATTTCTTATGACTTGTGATTGTTTTTTCTTTCTAAATGAATGAATAATCAAAATCATTGTCAATCGAAAATCTAAGAAAATTGTGCAATATTATTGCTGACAGTTTAATTTAAGTCTAAATGGTTTTATACTGACCGCTGTTATACCTTCCACTTACTAGTCATCTAGTCTTGTTTTTACTGTAAAAAAAAAAAACATAATTAGTGCATCGACATGTGGACGCGTGGATTCAACCCAATGGCATAGTAAAATAAATGATAGACAACACGACAGCCAAGTTAGTCAATTAACAATACCCGTTTTGAAAAATTATCTAGATAAAACAAAATAAAAAACTACCTAGGTATAATTGTTAAGCTAGATACCATAAATACTGTGATGTTGGAAACTTATAAAATTGCAATGACTTTGATGCATTGCAATGCCTTACCTCTAAATATATTAAATTAGAGAGGAGAAGAATAAAACTTTGTTGTACATTTGCCATTCACTTTGTCATGTTTTGTGATAGATAATAATGTTGCAACTAAACATATTTTGTATCAATCAAAATTTTAATGTGTCCTTCGATGTGTATTTTTATTAAGTTATAATTTTTCTTTTACAGAATGCTCAATATCGTCGACCTGTTACTACACAACAACACATTCTTTCCGATGTGCAACAACATCAGCAGAGGTACAACAACCAGCAGCAGCAACAACACCAGCAACTACAACAACAACCCAACTTCTTTGTCCAACAAAATCCAAGTTTGGACATTCCACACCCTCAACAAAGAATACAAAATCTACCACAGCCACTTCGATTTACGCAAAATATTCAACAGCAACAACAACAGCCACAAATACAACAGCAGCAACAACAACAACAGCAGCAGCAAATTTTACGCGCACCAACCACCAGTATTACTCCACAACAGGATTCACTAATCGGATTTGTACCAAACTACGTTAGTAATCCTCAACTTCTTCAATCACAACCCCAACCACGACCTCAACAACAACAGCAACAACAATTTCAGCGATCAGTGCACAATCAACTTCAACAAGCACCTTTTCCAACTATTTCAATTCCAACACCAGGAGTTCCACAACAACAAGACACATCCGATATCCACACGCAAAATTTCCTGACTCTGCGGAATCTGGGTCCACAAGTTGGTCCTCAACAAAGTCTCCCACAAAGGTCTTTCAGTAATACGCTTTACAATCCATTACAACCACAATTCCAACATCAACCTCAACCTCAACAACAACCCCAACAACAACAGCAACAATATCAACAACCAATCGAACAACAATTCTCAACAACACCTCAATTCCAGCAGCACCAGAATATCCGCCCTACAGCTCAAACCGAACAAAAACTCCCTCGACAAGATGCCAATCAACAATTCTCTACATCCCCACAAGCTATATTTAACAATCAAGCTTACAATCCACTACCATCACAGCTGCCAGCTTCTTCATTGCTGCCATATATTCCACAGCCACAACTTCCACCTCAGAACCAACAGCAACAACAACCTCAACAGATTATCTCTCGGCCACAGCAACATTCCCATTATACAAACCTCCCCGAAATTCCACCTTTTGATACTCCAATTGTTAGCCCTGAACAGGAATACAAACAGAAGCTGATTCAGAAACACGAACAATTTGTCCAGAAACAATATGAAAAGTCTCAAAATAAAGTCAAACAGCTTCATGAGGATTTCGTTCATAAACAACACACCATCAAGCAGGACGTTCCTTTGAGGCATTCCCAACACCAATCCCAAGGTGGCCCACCTCGCAGTCGTCCCGTTTATGCCTCTGAGCTGAATCAATTTAGTGAAGCTTTAAAGAAGTACCACATTGAACACCCCACAACAACTACCACGACAACAACTCAAGCTACCACAAGTTCAGCAAGGCCAGTTGAGAGACAATCAAGACCAGATGGTGAACGAAGCAAGACATCCAAGACCAAAAAGACAATTGGACGAGATGAGCTGTTGAAACAGCTCAAAGCTGCTCTCGCTGAAGCACCTCAAAATGATTTGGGTGATAAACCTTATGAAACAATGGACCTAGTCTTGCCTAGTGGAGAAAGAGTTCAAGTTATCCGTACCCAAGATCCAAATTTAATCAAAGGTCAACAAGCAATCAGTCAGGATCAACTTAATGCTCTAATAGCAAGTTCAAATGGAAAATCAGCCTCTAAGAGTTCCTCAAGACCTGTTGTGAGTGAGTTACCTGACAAGCTTAAAGGGATTAAACTTCCCGATGGAGTTCAGATTGTCAAGGCACCAGACAATGCTGCGAATGGTGAGGGTGGCTTAGACTTATCGAGCTTGGCAAGTCTTTACGGAGGAGGTGGAAGTTCATCGAGTGCAGGAGGAAATAGTATCGCCAGTTCGGCTGTTATCTCATCTGACTCTGATGAACCACCATCAATTGAAGAACTCGCTAAAAGAGGTCTAATTCCGGAGGGCTATGAAATCGAAGGTCTCAGCTCGAAGCCAAAACCTGCTCCAGCTCCAACAACACCACCAAAAAAGAAAGCTACTTATGTCTATCTCGAAGAACAAGCCGACGGAAGTTTCAAAATTCAAGGAGTCAAGGCCAATGGCGAGAAAGAAACAAAAACTACAGGTGCCGAAGTTGAAAGTATTCTTGAAAGAATTAGAAGCGGAGAAATTAAATTGCCACCCTCAGTGACGAGATTAATTCTGCCCAACGATCAAGAAGTAACTCTAGATAATGGAAAGATTGTCCAACAACCCAGAACAACAACCACCACAACCACAACAACAAGACGGCCCACAACTACAACAACAACAACGACAACAACTTCAACCACTACTCCAGCTCCATTCATTCCAACAAGACCTCGAGTAACAGTTACAAGAAACTCTCAACCAGTCTATCCAACGACGGTAATTCCACTTAACCAGCGTTCCAGTGAAGGTCATTTGCTTCAGGAATCCTCAAACTCATACCGCAGCACTCCAGACCCTAATCAATATCAAGATCCTTCAATCCCATATGTGACAACATCTCATTCCATTTATGAACCTTCGATTCAGATAAGTTCCACATACGCTCCAGTCACCGAACGTCTGACAGCCACAACTGTCGAACAGCAGGTAATCGAGCAGCACAATCCTCCGAATTTCAGCGAGGACCTTATTCAAATTCTCAAGTCGAATGGCCTCTTTGCAATGGCAAAGTATTTAAGACAATCGGGACTAGATAGTATTTTGAACGAAACAGGACCTTATACAATTTTCGTTCCAACCGACAAGGCTTTTAAGAATCTCCTAATTCAACTAGGAGGACCTGAGAGAGCAGAGGAAAAATTCAAGTCAAACCCAAGACTTTTGAGTGGGGTAAGAAGCGAAATTTTTGTTACCAGTTGTTAAATTACTAAAAAAAAAATCGATTTCAGCTTCTTCTCCATCATGTGATACCTGGATCCTTTGAAATATCAAGCTTGCAGGATGAAATGACTGGAGTATCGCTGGCAGGGACTCAATTAAGGGTCAATCAATATACCATGCACGATCAGGAATGGAATGACGTCGTGGTAAGTATTCGAGAAAGTGAAACAAATATACCTATTTTCAAACTTATACACTTTTTTAGCTGACAACCATCAACGGTGCTATGGTAGTGAATGATCGAAAGGACATAAAGATACCTCAAGGTATAGCCCATGCCGTGGACCGTGTAATGTTCCCGTTGCCAGTTGGTGATCTTCTCCAAACTCTGCAGTCTGATCGAGAAGCGAGATTTGCTACATTCCTTAAAGTTGTATTCACTTCAGGACTTTCGGAAAAACTTCAAGCAAAGGGTAAGATGAATTAGAAGACAAAATTCATGACAGAAACTTATTTTTGTATTTTTTTTTCTTTGTTTAGGTGTCAAAACCTACACAGTGTTTGCTCCCACAGAAAAGGCATTCAGAGAGCTTGAACCTGATGTTCTAGAGAAACTACAAACCGACAAAGATGCTGCCGAAGAATTTGCCATGAAACACATTGTCCCCGGAACACTTTTCTCCGCCGGAATGAGATTTTATCAAGTAAAAGACTCTCTACTAACTGGCAAAACTGTGATCCTACAAAAGACTAGTGCTGGTAAAATTAAGGTCAACGATGCACAAATGGTCACATCGAATATTCCCTCAACGAATGGTGTGATACATGCAATAGATGGTATTCTTTCGTGAGATAATAAAAACGATTGAAGTCTCTTAAATATACAAAAATTATTTAGTCTATCACTTGCCTTAAGTTTTAATTTTGGTCAAAAAAATAATGGAAATTATTTAGAATGTCACAAACTATAATTATGGGGAAAGAATTTGTTAAAATGCCGTTTCTTCCTCTCTCAAAAACAGAAAAGAAAACACCCATACTTTGCCATTGATTTGTTTTAATTTATTTTGTTTTGTTTGTTTAATAACACTTGCAACTGGTGCAACTTTTGCGAAAACAAAAAAATTATTATTGTGTTGCAGTTTATTTTGCTTTAAGTTTGATTTGATGAAATCAAAAATCCATTTAGACAAGAGATGGATATTATATTCTTTTATTTATTCGAAGTGTTATATGTTTTATTTTTATATTTTTGCAACAAGAAACGGTGGAAAATATACTCAAATAAAATTATTATATCTTATTTTGTAAGTTAGAAAATAATAACGAAAATAATGATAATAATTATTGTTATACTCTCTCTGTAAGAAAGTAAAAATTGTATAAAAGCTTTTCATATAGAAAGGTAAAAGATAAAATAAAGTGTAATAATCTACAAGAAAAATTGGTTGTTATATTTGATTTCAAAGAAAATGATATGGTTGGGACCTATGCTGAAGATAATCTGTTATACTGTTATAAGAAAGAAAAATTCTGAAACCAGGGTTGGAAACCACGATGTAATGAACATGTTTATGAAAAACAGATGACGCTTTCTCTTAACCGAAATCAAACAACCGGAAATCAAAAATTATATGAGAACAAATTTCCCAAAAAAGCAAATATAAAAACGGAAATAAATGCATACCTTAGTTTAGAAAATCCTGCGTAAAGTTGAAAAAATAAGAACCAGTAATTATCATTTGTAAGAACATTGTTTCATCCATAAAAAGGCTTACCTAGAATAAAAAAAGAGAGAGAAGGAAAACAATATTTTAGGTTTGTGTTGATACGACAGCAAATTTTCAAAACAAATCGAAAATGTAATAACTCACCGGTTTATTTCGAAACTTATTCCAAATGTTCAAATGACATGTTCCAACAACCAACCGACATTAAAACAAAAATTCTTTCGCACGGAACACTGTACCTACGGATTGACCGACCCGACGACCGACGCGACGCGGATCGGAAATGAAAATAATCAAATAGGTATATGGAAAATAAATACATTTTCTTGATTTTCGAAACAAACAACCGTCGATTACCAAAAACACAGAATTCAAATTTCCAAAGTTTTAAATTAAACCGCCAATTAACACATAACCAATACTACCCACCCACCGACGCGTACGACGGAGCTACATAATGAATACAAACAAATTATACTTTTCTAATTCACATTTTACCGGTGAAAAAAAAAACGCAAACTTCGAATTTCAAGGACATTTTTCTACATAAACTAAAACTTTATAAGTCAATTAATAATTTTTCGATTTTTACTTTACGGCACAATGAAAATAAATATTTTAAATAATTCGATCACGAGCACAAGAATATCACAAACTACTACCTCCCATCGGCCATCGCTAAAGAACTTGTTGAATCATGTTCATGGCTGACGAGACGATACACCGGCATTGCATCAGTGGGAGTGCACTGTATAGTGTGTGGATGCAATGAAAATTTAAGTATTTAGCTTTTTCATGTACATATCTACCTATGTGGATGTATTTTTGTGTGAGGTATTGGTACAAATACATGAAATGACATGAAAGTAACGGTCCCAAGATTTCTTTCTGGAGTTGTTTGGTGCAAGTACAATGTTTTATTTTAAATTGTTTTAATTTTGGTAGCTAAAAATGATGATAAAAGAGAAGAAAGAACAAACATGTCTTGTGAATTTGAAAAATATTAAATTAGAGTAAAAAAATTAGCGACTGTCTTACTAAATATATTTGTCAAGATTTCCAAAGCGAAATAAAATTGCTTACCCATTTTTAATAAGTATGTAATCAAATTCGATATTTTACACACATAAAAATATACTAAAAACATGAAATTATATCGATTTTTTAAATATAATATATAATTAACACTGAATTTGACTTATTTTACCCCGAAAACTAATTAAATTATTTTAAATAACTTTTCTTTTCGCACCGACCGACCGATTGCAAGCGCGAACAAAAACTTTATGAAGAACAGGGATCAAAGATAAAGAGATCAAAACTACTAAATCATAGAAATTCACCTGTATTGTAATCGTGGTAGTGCATTTCTCTTCTCTGTTATGAGTGTGGGCGGTGGGTGGGTTACTGGGTTATGGGAAAATTGGGAATAACAAAAGTTGAAATGGTTTGGCAATGAATCGATCGCTTTCTTTTAATGGAGTCATTTAACAAGGGTAAGAAGGAGAAAGAAGATGTGTATATGTACAAATTTACGTATACAGTACCAGATTCTTGAACAAAAGCTATAATGCTATCTCATTTGTATAAGTTGAATGAGATGGATATTAAAAAATAAGTCTGTTCTTTTACTTATCGGAAGTAATTACTTTTGAAAGTTTTAGTCAAACATACTGTCAGATATGTTAAAATATCGGGCTTTCAGCTTTTTTGCTGATAAAGTTGGTAAATAATTGAATATAACGCACACAAATTTATTTTCACAGTTGAATAGCGAAATGTAAACTAATTTCAAACTGCATTTATCCAACTTTTGACAGTTGTTAAGCTAAAAAATCTTTTTATTTTTATTGAGTGTCTAAAATAGGGTGGTCAATATAATGATACATATTTTTTGTAGATAAATATCAAGCAAGAACTTCCTGATAAATTGAGTAAGCTGAGAGCTAAAAATAATAACTTAATGCCCTGCATTTTTGAAATAACTCTTTACAATTTTCACTTCAAAAAAGCAATTTTTTGGAAAAATAGATGTTGCTCTATTAAGCGTCGAAGTTCATCCATCTTTACTTTAATCGAATGTTTGATTCGCTTGTCGTCTCGTCATAGGGGCCTTATTATCGATTTGCAAGAGAGTCTAGGTTGAATTTGGTTGCCCAAAAGTTCATTATTAACTTCCCATAGGAAGTAATTGTAATCGGTCCAATTTGTGGAATTGAAGATTTTGACATTTCTCGACGTTTCAAGGTCCCTAGAGTCGAAATAAAAGATTTTTAGAAAGATGTCTGTGCGTGTGTGTATACGTATGTACGTTGGTACGTCTGTACGTTCGGGACGTTTTTTTCGTCATCCATAGCTCAAGTATACATCTCGCCTTCAAATAAATTTTGTTATACAAATAATAACGCTAAAAGATGCAGAAAGGACTCTCAAAGAAATTGAGTGGGTGTTTTTTTCCATAGCAATTTAAAAAAAGGTGAACATTTTGGTTAACCTGAAATATCTTACGAACCAATAAGGCTAGCGACTTAATTTAAATTTTATATTATATATTGTAACGTGATACTAAACAAATGTATTTTTGGAAAAAAATCCAATTAACGTTTTTTTTTTTAAATAAAAAAATGGAAAGAAATAATTGTCACCTCGAATATTTTACGAAAAAAAATGATTTTATCTCCAAAATAATTGTATGCAACAAAGAATAACGTTTTTAACATCAATTTTGAGAAAAATCGAATCGGCAGTTATTTTTATAAAAAAATAAAAACCTAAACAAAATATTACTCAAAGTTGGTAAAAATTGATTTTCGACTCAAATATATTTTCAAAAATTAAAAATACATATTTGCTTCAAACTAACTTCATCTCACAGAAAATATTGTTTTCGACATTCAGTAAATACTAAAATTGTTAAAAAATGGTTTTCGACTAAAAATCTCGTCAACAAAATAGATTTTGAAATCAAACTATTTTATCATGTGCAAAATATTGTTGGTAATTTTTAAATTTTTTAGCATAATTCAACTGACAAGACTAATTGACAGACAAAATAGGAAGTTATCAGTGTGGGTCGCATCGCAGCCTATTTTTTTAAAAAATTGCATTGATTGTGTTTACTCAAAGAGCCGCCTCTCAACTAACAAATTCTGTGTATGCATTAATGTAAAATTAAAGTATATTTACATCACTTTTTGGACAGTGGTTTTAGCTGTTTAACTATACCTATATCGTGTTATTAGTAAATCTTTTGAAATTATTGTATGTATCATTACGTTTTGGAAATATTTGAAAATGTTAACAAAAATTGTCTGCTAGCTCTTAAAAGTAACAACGAGATTATTAAGCGAAAGAAATGTTATTGAGCCCTTAACGGAAAAACAACTGTGAATTTCTGATATGAATACGGAATTTTTAGCAATTCTCTGCACAAATTAAAGAAAAAAACGTTCCGTATTTATGATACTTCAACTCTGTTTAGTTGTGGTATTATAGAGAAGTTTCCATATTGAACGATACTCTTTAAGGTGTGCCCACACCAAAGAAACATTACCCGTGTTTTTTTGGCAAATCTATCCATAGTAAAGTAGGATTTTAGACGAATGACAAAAACAATATCCATAGCATGAATAACACCGATAAAAGTTAAAGTAGAATCTCACTATGGATAGGTTTTTGACATTTATACGAGTCTCGAATGGATCTTATGTGATTTCGTTCTCAAATGTTGGTACGATTGATATTGCATTTGTATCTCGATGGCTGTGTTCGTTGAGTAGTTGTGCATTTGGAATTATGTGTGTTTTCCATTGGGGAAAAAACCAATCTATTACTGTTGATATTATTTAGTTTTGTTAGTGAAAATGTACTATATGGTCTTATTTTGCAAGAGAAAACAATAGAAAAGATATTTATGTTTTGCTATGTTTCCAACAAAGGTTTATCTGAGTTTAGATTAAATAAATCTTTTTGGTGTTTCCACCGCACAAGAAGATTTAAAAATGATTAACAGCCCTATTATGGCTATCAACTATCAATTATTTGATAACTGATAACTTCTATCAATTTATTGATAATTTGGTATTATGAGTATCAAATGATAATTTTTCACCCATTGTGAATACTAATCAATATTCGATTGTGAATAGGTTTTGTTTGGTGTTTGACGTTTGTCATTTGTGTTGAATTCTTGTGTTTTGGTCTATAAATAATTTCGGCAGAATAATGTAAGTTGTTTTCATTAAATATTTGTTTATTTTAATTCATGAATTTATAATTTGTCCAGTGTGTTTGAAGCATCTCGTTATACTGTTTATTTTAGCTTGCACGATAAACCTTCGTTCCTCAGTACAATTGCCTTCAAACAACAATTCTAGTGAAGGCATTTCGTTCTTCAATTTGTATATTCAATAAAAACTACAAAAAAACTTTTATAAATCGTATTTAAATTACAATACTTTACCATTTACGAATATTTGATACATTTGTCAACGAAGATTTTGTAGCTGATAGAATATTTGATGGGTATCAATATGTTTGATAGCCGTAATACCGAGTTTATCAATAAAGCTATTCACAATAGATCTTTTAATTCACTCTTTATCAAAAATATTGATAATTGATCACCATGATACCGATTCATTAATTTTGTTGATAATTATCAACTATTATCAAATATCGTGTTGATATTTGATAACCATAATAGGGCTGTTAGTTTAAGAGCACTTTCTAAAATGCAAATGGTGTTTCGATGTTTCTTATGAAGTGCAAGTGAGATAGTTTGATTCGTGCTAAACAATGAAAAACTGAATAGTTCAGCACCATATAGGAATATGCTACCTACTCCATGTGCATTTTTTTTTAAATTTGATTAAAACAAAACTATATTTTTTGCACACAAACATGCAAAAAACAGACAATAACGCATTATCTGTAAAACCAACTCCTCCACACAGGTTTTTCTTCACAAATTTCCGATTCCCGACCGGAATCGAGCTAATCAAGCTCATTTCAACTCGATTCAGATATATAAAGAATTTAGGCGAGCTTCAAGCTCGCTTTAACACCACATGTTAATGTAGTAGTCTACGAACAAATCCCCTTATTGTAGTTTTTATTTTATTTCAAATTGTTTGGTTAAAACTTTGAAATCGATTTTCACATTACACAGACGTATTTTCTTGATTTTGATAGTCAACTATCAAAAATCAGCTTACAAGGTTTCGCCCCTGGTCTGAATTTCGCAATTTTTTTTTTTGGAATTTTTTGATAAATTTTTTCTGGCAAATATTCAGTTGTATCAACTTTCATATATAAAAACCGCGACTACTGCGGATCGTTTTGTTGGCAATTTCTCACTTTACTATATACATATGGAATACGAAAAAAACGCACTTATTTCAGAAAACATTGTTCAAAAAGCGTTTCTGTAATGTTTCACATTTGTTAAAAAAAAAAAAAACATTGCAAAAACTTTAAGGAACCGTTTCGCAAACGTTTCACAAATGTTTCTGATTTGTTTTTGTTTTTGGTGTGGACGCTTTGAGAAACATTTCTGAAATGTTTCTTTGTTTCCCATTTTCGGATTTGTTTTGTTTTTATTTTTTTCTTCCTATCTCCTTCATAATTTGTATTTTTGGAAATTTGAGACGAAGCATCGGCTTTTAAAAATTTAGTCAAGCGTATTCCCCAAAACTTTTTAATTTCATACATTGATCAATTGGATACAATTCTTGTTGTTCGACACCTTTGCGACATTTTATGGTGCGTCCAGACTAAAGAAAATTCTTTGAAACATTTATAAAAAAAAAAATGTCAGAAATGTTTTCTTTGGGGAGGCTTTCGAAACATTTCTGAAATGTATATAAAATGTTTCTCTGTTTCAGAAACGTTTTTTAAATGGTTTTGAAATGTTTCAAAAAGTAGTTTCTATCTTAGCGCACCTATAGAATTGTTGACCACCTTATTTTATTATTTAAAATAGCTGAAGTTCTAAACAAATATTACTTAGTAGCCAATTAAGTCGCGGGCAACTTAAAATTTCAGGGACTTGCTAGTGAAAAGTTGCAAAAATGGATTTATTACTTTCAGGGGATTTCATTTGCATTAACACATGTGAATTGTTTAACTTTAAACTAAAAATCATTTAACTATAGAATGTATCAATTTATCGATTTAAAAATTACTAAACAATATTTGGTTAACAAATTTTAACTCAAAATAAATAATAAAAAACACTCATTAAGATTTCAACATGTTCTCGAAAATTTTGTAATAAAAACTTAAATATTTAAATACGTTACTATTATTTAAATATTGCGATTTGTGAGTTGTTTGTTGCAACTGCAACTTAGTTTGGTTTAATGTTGCTTCGAGAAGAAGAAATTGAATTAGAAGTAGAAATAAGAAAAATAACAAATAACAAATATTTTATAAAAATTAGTTCTTACCTCAAAGACTGTGTTCGGAAAAATAAAGGAACACAATTAATGTTTGTTTTTAAATTAGTTTTAGAGTTTTATAGAAGTGGATGACGGGAGCGTATCAGAATCCCGCTTTTTAAAATCCCGTTTTAAAAAATCCCGAAAAAAAAGTTTTATCATCCCGTCTTCTAAAATACAGATTTTTTGAAATCCCGTCTTTTGAAATCCCTGTTATTCAAAATCCCGATCAATTGCCATTCCGTCAAATCCCCACAATCCCGTTTTTTTTTACAAAATACGTGCATTAAACTAAATAACAATATGAGTCAAAGGTTTTTATGTTAAATTACTTGACTAAAATATTATAATATCGTGGGTTGGGTTCGATATCCCGGTTTTTATATTTCCGTTTCTTAAAATCCCGATTTTAAAATCCCGTCTTTTATAATCCTGCTTTTTATAATCCCGATTTTTTATGATCCCGCTTTTTGTAATCCCGTTTTTTATAATCCCGTTTTTTATTATCCCGATTTTGCAATCAAAACTAGTTGTTTAATTTTTAATTTTTTTCTAATTTCGATTTTGCAATCAAAACTAGTTGTTTAATTTTAAAAAAATCGCGCGATTTTTAAAAATTAAACAACTAGTTTTGAATCTAAAATCGTGATAATAAAAAACGGGATTATAAGAAACGGGATAACAAAAAGCGGGATTATGAAAAATCGGGATTATAAAAAGCGGGATTATAAAAAACGGGATTTTAAAATCGGGATTTTAAGAAACGGGAATATAAAAACCGGGATATCGAACCCAACCCACGATATTATAATATTTTAGTCAAGTAATTTAACATAAAAACCTTTGACTCATATTGTTATTTAGTTTAATGCACGTATTTTGTAAAAAACCGGGATATCGAACCCAACCCGTGGATGACAGATTCGCAAACATACAAGTGATAAACTAGATTTGTCATGACAAACATCCGTTATTATTGTTTGTTGTTTCAAAACCTTTAAAGCGTACGTACTAAATTGCAAATATCCAGAAGGCTTCAACTTTTGCGTAGTTTTAAAAGGATGAAGCAACAACTGACAACAACTTGCAGACAATACAATTATCTAAAAAATCTCAGTGATGGAAACAGAGAATGAAATCTGAGCCTTTGGTTTTTATTGAAGATATAAAAGTGCAACATAAATGAAATGTTGCAATTTTCTGTTAAAATTATGGCCTTTCAGTGCCGTGATAAGACTTTTAATCCTCCAATTGATTTATTTGAGTATATATGAAGGAGAACTTTGCCCACACTGGACTACTTGGCCAACACTTGACGAACAACAATTAACAACCCAATTTTTCCCCTTCCTAACAAGCATATTTGGTCCTGAAAAAAAAAGAAAAATTATTAAATTATTGTTAATTATAAACAATTTCGTCGAAAAACTTACTTTATAGAGTTGTTGTCGTCCTCTTCGCCACCAAAATTCAAGTGAAATTTTAAGTTGTCGGATATTTGTCATTTCGCCCGAATTCAATGCTCATGAAAAGGGAATTTGTCAAACATGAATTTTATTTCAGGTGAAACTTAAAGTAAGGAAAAGGGTTTTTTTTTCGGGTGGAATGACGTTCGTGTGAAACTCCTGATGCTGTATATATAATTGACATCGACCAAAATTCAGATTTATCGGAACTTTTCGAAATGAATGCAGAAACATTTTTGATTGATCGTGCATTTACTTTATTTTATTTACATACTTTTAATAATGTTAACTCGTCGTTTGGTTATTAAGCTTTACTATGCCACCTGTCAAATTCCAGCGCTACTAACTTTAAACCAGTAACTAAATAAACGCATATCAATTCTCATTCCCATACACTCTATTTATGTTTCTATATATAAAAGTGATTCGCTGTCAAAAAACATAACTCTCATTTTTTCAACTATGAGATTATATTTCATTTTTTCTTATTAAAAAAAGATCTGCATGTTAAAACTAAAAAGAAGATTTTGACTTCTAAAGTTTTTATGTATTTTGTTTGTTTTTTAATCTGGAAGGGATAATATCATGCCTTCAACTACTTAAATAGTCATTTAAGGCCCAAATAAACAGCCAAGCAATAGATCAATTAGCTACAAATGAATGCTAACATTTTTGTCAACAATTTTGGAAAAGTATAGCCCAATTTACTATAAAACAGCTCAATCTGACAAATCTTGAAAACAAACCTTGATTTCTTGTTTGTTTTTATTAAGAAAGGTCATTGCAGGGACAAACACTTATTTCGAGTCCCAAGTTGAAAAAATTAACCTTCCAAATATAACCGACAGAATAGACTTTTAAACTAGTTTGTCAAAATACTTACAACTAAACTATTTAGACATTCTAAATAACAAATCCAAACAATTGGCGTTCAACGTACGACTATATTTTAAAACTGAACGCACCCATTCACTCATCAATAGAAAAAACGGACCCAAGCACCCTACTATACTACTTGAATAGAACAATGCAGGTGTGTGTACTAACATGTTCTTTTCTTACATGTAAATTGTCTTTGTTCTTACAGTTAACAGTTTCCGGACAGCTAGTTGTTGAAGAAAAGTGTATTCGCGATCGGTTCGTAAAAAATATTGTTTATTTTATGTTTAAAATAAAATATAAGCAATTTTGTGAAAAAGTGAAAGTTTTAGTAATAAACATTAAATATATGCAAAAAAATAGTGAATTTGTATGAAAAATAATGTAATTTGTGTGTTCTTAAATTTGCCTCTATTTTTTTTTATTGTGAAGTTCATCGGGTCGAACGTTTCGGTTGTGTTGGGACGGAAGTGCGGTAGTGATGGCGTCGTCAGTAGTTTGGCGGTTACATTTGAAAAATTCAAATATTTAAAAAAACGGGTGAGTGACTCATTTTGCAATTTTAAAAATTTTTTACTCGTTTTGTGGGCTGAAACAATATTTTAAAAACTGTAGGTAGTTGTTTTGTGATAGCTCTTATTAGTTTGAGTATGATTAAGTACCTCAAGTGGAATGTAATGATATCTCTCATGTGGGATTTTAAGAATTTTTGTTGGTTTGAACAAAATTTGAAGCAAGAGGTTGTAATAGTCAGTTATAAAAATGTTTTCAGGTCATCTTTTATAGTAAGGTTTTATATTTGCATAATAAAATAGTTGCACTTAAATTTAGCCATGAAGCGTCCCATGTAAAAGTGATCATCACTGAAAATGATTTTTCGGCAAAAATCCAGATGCTTTTGGTGCATTTCATAATTTCATGATTTCCCAAAAAGAGAAAATACCATGTTGTTGGTGATTGACCAGCTTCAGATCTTGTGTTAATTGAACTCTGAAAGCCCTACGAGCTAAGCCTTTATGCAAAATACTGTGTAATGTCGTCTAATTAATGCCAAATTTCAAAAATCGACTAAAAATCGATCGTCAAGTTTAACTATTGCTTGCCGAGAAGGTATTTTAGGGCAACCCAAAAATAAGGTTTCCCGTACTAGTAAGTACAAAATATTCACCCTTTCTGTAGTAAAGTTTTTGAAGAATGTATTTTTCAAATAATGTAAATATAGGGTCATTTTACGGTTTCAAAAGTAAACTTAAAAAAGAGACTGAGATGCGACCCACACTGATAACTTCCCATCCCGTCTGTCAATTTGTCTTGCTTAAAAGTTTGTCTATATCATTTTCACCAAATTTGCGTACTATTTTTTGTAGATTTTATTTTTTTATGAAAAAAACGGACTGTTGGATTTTTATATCGAATGATATATGTATGAACATCGTAAACAATATTTTCTGTGAAATAAAATAAGTTTGAAGCCAATATTTTTAATTTTTGAAAAGCTATTTGAGTCGAAAGTAAATTTTTACCATGTTTTAGTATTGTTTTTTTTTAGGTTTTTCAATCAATTCGATTTTTTTCAAAATTTTACTGAATGTTGACAACAATATTTTTTGAAAGATAAAAGTAGTTTAAAGCCATTATCTCAAAGTTTTGAAAAGATATTTGAGTCGAAAATCAATTTTTACCAACTTTTATTAATTTTTTTTAGGTTTTTATTAACTTCCCATAGGAAGTTATTGTAATGGGTCCGATTTGTCAAATTGAAAATTTTGACATTTATCGACGTTTGAAGGCCCCTAGAGTCGAAATAAAAGATTTTTAGAAAGATGTTTGTGCATGCGTGTGTAGGTACGTACGTTCGTACGTTCGCGACGTTTTTTTTTGTCCCCCATAGCTCAAGAACCAGAAGAGATATCGACTTCAAATAAATTTTGTTATACAGGTAATAAGGCAGAAAGATGCAGAAAGGGCTCTCAAGAAAATTGCGTGGGTGGTTTTTTTACCATAGCAGTTTAAAAAAAAGGTGAAAATTTTGGTTAACCCTAAATATCTCATGAACCAATGAGGCTAGAGACTTGAATTAAATGTTATATTATATAATGTAACGTAACGTAATACAGAACAAGTATATTTTTGGAAAAAATCCAATTAACGGTTTTTTATAAATCAAAAAAACTGAAAAAAAATTTGTCACCTCGAAAATTTTACGACCAAAATATGATTTCATCTCCAAAACAATTTTGAGCAACGAAGAATAATATTTTTGACATCTGATAAAATTTTGAGTTTTGACAGTTTTTTTTATAAAAAATAAAAACCTAAAAAAAACATTACTCAAAGTTTAACTACTTTTATCTTTCAAAAAATATTGTTGTACACATTCAGTCAAATTTTGAAAAAAATAGAATGGACAGTTTTTTTTACAAAAAATTAAAAACCGAAAAAAAATTTAACAAAAGTTTGTAAAAATTGATTTTCGACTCAAATATCTTTTCAAAAATTTGAGATAATGACTTTTTACTAGTTTTAACTTATAAGAATTATTGTTTTCAACATTCGATAAAATTTTGAAAAAAAATAGAATTGACAGTTTTTTTTACAAAAAATAAAACCTAAAAAAAACAATACTAAAACTTGGTAAAAATTTACTTTCGACTCAAATAGCTTTTCAAAAATTAAAAATATTGGCTTCAAACTTATTTTATTTCACAGAAAATATTGTTTTCGAAATGCAGTAATTGGGGAGAGTACGATAACTTTGGGGACAAAGTTTAATGACGGATTTGTATAGAACAGTTAAAAACAAGCATTTTTTATAATGGGAGGGGGGGTCTATCTCCCCCCGTTTAGGCGGTAGGGGCAGTTTAAAAAATATGTACATTAAATGGAAAAAAATAATTAAAAAATAACGGTAATACTTATAATTAATTATTATACCTTTTTTTAAAGCCAACACTTTTGTCTATTAGCTTGTTTTTAAATCAAGTCAAAACTATGCATAGTTTTTGAAAAAAATTGTTTTAAAGTCAAAATTTGTGCAAAAAAAAGTTAAAAAAAAGGTTTAAAGTGTAATTTTTCAAAACTTTCAGATTATCTACTATTTTTTTATAATTCATTGCTCTTATTTGTTTTTGATCAAAAACTGAAAACTAAATGACTTGATGTCTTCAGTTCTTGAGAAAATTGAAAATTACCAAAACAAAATATTTTAATTAAATTACTTTTTCCTTGCTTAAGTATTAACGTAGTCTTATTTTGATAGTAATAATCGAATATGGTTTAAGATACACCTAGGGTAAATTAATTTTTCTTAAACCCAGCTTATTTAAATGCAAAAGAAACTTTGCATGCACCCCATCTTGCACCCACCGAACCGTGCCCCCTCCCCCCCTTACACGCACTCCAACTTGCACCCACCCCAAATCCTATAGTGTTCCCAAGCAGGGGGGTTGCAGTGGGGCAGCATGCCCCCCTTACAGATCCCACTGTTGCATACACCCAAATTCGCACACACATTACTGTTGCATACACCCAAACTCGCACCTACCATTGTTACTATCAAAATAAGACCACTCAAGCAAAAAAAAAAAGAATTAAATTAAAATAGTAGTTGTGGTTATTTTTAATTTTCTCAAAAACTAAAAGACATAAAATCATCTAGTTTTCAGTTTTTGATCAAAATCAAATAAGAGCAATAAATTCTGAAATAAAAACAATGGTAGATAATCTTGAAATATTGAAAAAGTTACACTTTAAACCTTTTTTTTAACTTTTTTTACTCAAATTTTGAGTTTAAAATTAAATTTTTTAAAAACTACGCATAGTTTTGACTTGATTTAAAAACTGGCTAATAGAACAGAATGTTGGCTTTAAAAAAATGTATACAACTTAATTGTAAGTGTCACCGTTATTTTTTAATTATTTTTTTCCATTTTAAATAATAACTTTTTTAAACTGCCCCTCCCGCCTAAACGGGGGGAGATAGACCCCCCTCCCATAGTAAAAAATTCTTGTATTAAGACCCTCTACCAAAAACCGTTATTATATCTTGGCGCCAAAGTTATCGTACTCGTGCCCAGTAATTTTTTTATAAAAATCCAACAGTCCGTTTTTTCATAAAAAAATAAAATCTACAAAAAATAGTACGCAAATTTGGTAAAAATTGATACATATAGACAAACTTTTAAGCAAGACAAATCGACAGACGGGATGGGAAGTTATCAGTGTGGGTCGCATCCCAAACTTTTTTTTTTTTAAACTGTCAATTCGATTTTTCTCAACATATTTCAAAATGTTGAAAACAATATTTCTTATAAGATAAAAAAAAGTTTGAAGCCTTAATCTTAAGTTTTTGAAAAGATATTTGAGTCCAAATTAAATTTTTACCAACTATGAGTAATGTTTTTTTTAAGATTTTATTTTTTATAAAAAAAAAAACTGTCAATTAGATTTTTCTCAAAATTTTATCAGATGTCAAAAACATTATTCTACGTTGCACAAAATTGTTTTGGAGATGAAACCATATTTTGGTCGTAAAATTTTCGAAGTGACAAATTTTTTTTTCAGTTTTTTTTTGATTTATAAAAAAACCGTTAATTGGATTTTTTTCCAAAAATATAATTGTTTTGTATCACGTCACAATATATATTATAAAATTTAATTCAAGTCTCTAGCGTCATTAGTTCATGCGATATTTAGGTTTAACCAAGATTTTCACCTTTTTTTAAACTGCTATGGTAAAAAAAACCATCCACGCAATTTTCTTGAGAGCCCTTTCTGCATCTTTCTGCCTTATTATCTGTATAAAAAAATTTATTTGAAGTCGATATCTCTTCTGGTTCTTGAGCTATAAAAGAAGAAAACGTCGCGAACGTACAGACGTACGGACTTACGGACGTACGAACGTACGTACACACGCACGCACAGACATCTTTCTAAAAATTTTTTATTTCGACTCTAAGGACCTTGAAACGTCGAGAAATGTCAAAATTTTCAATTTGACAAATCGGACCCATTACAATAACTTCCTATGGGAAGTTAATAAAACACATATAAGACATCTTTTTCTATGATATTTCTTTTTTTATTATAAAGCTTGAACGTTGACATTATGTGTGGAACACTACATCATTTAAATGACTACCAAGCAAACTGTTGCAAGCATTGATGCTTTTAAGGTAATTTCTACTATTTTTTGACACACATTGGGCGGAACTTCAGCCATAACTTGATGAATGTTGGTTTTTAAGTGCTCAAGATTTAAAGGTGTATCTGTTTAAATATGGTCTTTCGCGTAGCCCCACACAAAAAAAGTTCAGCGGTGTCAAATCGCATGATTTTGGTGGCCAGTCGATCTCGCCACGAAGAGAAATTTTTCGCTCCCTTTCAATAAAGCCATATTCGCTCGAGTTGTGTGGCATGTGGCACCGACCGTATTGTTGTAACCACATATTATCCAAGTTCTTCAATAGCATGCAAAAAAAAGTCGGTTATCATATGACCATACAGCTTCGAATTGGACGGTGACAGTCGCTCCATCGTCGTTTTCGAAGAAGTAACGTCCAATCACACCTCCGGACCAAAAAGCGCACCCAACAGTGGGTTTTTGTGGATGTAATAGCATCTCTTCAATTATTTGAGGATTCTCAGAATATCAAATACGACAATTTTTTTTTTAATATACCCATCGCGTGAGAAATGTGCTTCGTCGCTGAAAAAAATTTTGTTCGAAAAATCGACGTCCACCGCCTGTTGTTCAAGCCCCCATTCGACGTATCTACTACGTTGTTAATGGTCAGCTGGCTTCAGTTGTTTTGTGAGCAGGACTTTATATGGATGCGAAATACGCTATAATGTGCCCTAAAACAGTCGTAATTCCTGAGAATGACGAGGAATCGACACATTGGAGTCTTCGGTAACACTTAAACCTACAGCAGCGATATTTTCAGGGGTACGACAGAAACGATGATGTACACGCCTTACAATATTTGTAACCAATCCAGTCTCTTAAAATTTCTTCACAATTTTGCCAATTGCTTTCGTAAACCATAATCTCCTCTTAAAGCACGATATGTGGCTGTTGCAGAATCACCATTTTTGTAGTAGGTTTTAGCAATTTTTATACATTGTGTGATAGCTAAGCGATCCTTTTTTGTAAATGTCAGACTTTCAACTGAAAAAAAAATGGATCAACAACTAAGTTTGACAGATGTCGAATTCCAGCCCTATACTTTTGAAACCGCAAAATGGATTGCCCGTTATTTAATAGAAAACTTTTACTAGATCCATAACGTTTAACAAAGTACTTTTGTTGCTTTTCGTGCAATTTTTTACAGTTTGACTGAGTTCTTAATATTATAGTTACGACATATGTAGGTTAGGTTAGGTTAGGTTAAAGTGGCTGCGGATACAGAATCCACACACTTAGGCCAAAAGAAAAGGCCCATTGTGATACCACATGAATCTAGAGAATTACTTCCCACTAGTCGAACCATTTTGAGCTTTTTATAAAGCGAAGGAGATATCTGATATCCTTTTTAGCTAGTTCACTGGGATCATCAAAAGAGTATTCTCCCAGATGAAGTTTGCGTCTTAGTAAAAGAGCAGGGCAGGTGCAGAGGAGGTGAGAGATTGTTTCTTCTTCTTCCTCGTCCATACAGCTCCTGCAGAAGTCATTTGAGGCTACACCAAGTCGTATTGCGTGTCTGCCTATAAGACAGTGTCCCGTAAGGACACCTATTACGGAGCTAATATGAAGTCTGCTTTGAGATAACAAGTCTTTAGAGTGCTTTAGGTCCAGTGAAGGCCATATTAGTTTTGTGGCTGCGCATGTTGGTAATTTGTACCACCTAGAGTTTGCTATCTCTAAAGCTGTTTCTTTTAGCAGAAGTTTACATGTAGCTATCGGTATACCTATCTTCTCCCTTTCAGGTGAAATAGGTATGACGGTTCCATTTTTAGCGAGTTCATCTGCTCTACAATTTCCTGTGATGTCTCTGTGGCCCGGCACCCAACAGAGGTGAATGTTAAATTGCCGCGCCATCTCCATAAGAGACGATCGACAATCGAGGGCCGTTAGAGATTTGGTTGAGACACCGTCAAGAGATTTGATAGCAGCCTGACTGTCAGAGAAGATGCGGATATCAGAAGTAGATATCACGTTTTCTCTTAGCCAGTGGAGAACCTCTTTGATCGCTTAAATTTCCGCTTGGAAGACGTTACAATGATTAGGGAGGCGGAATGAGATGCTTAGATTAAGCTTTTTTGAGTACACACCACTACCAACTCCCTTATTTGTCTTGGATCCATCTGTATAAAAATGGATGCTTTTGTCATCCAGGAGTTTTTTATCTTCCCATTCATCTCTGGATGGAATAGATACCTGGAAGTTTTTTCCAAATAGGGGTTTAGGAGTAGTGTAGTCTATGTACATTGGTATAGAACCAAAGAGGTTCAAAATGATGGAGTGCCCCACATTGTTGTTGGTCCATTGAGATGAGGCGTTGAGTCTTATAGCTGTACTCGCTGCCACTTGTTTACTGAAGATGTCGAGGGGTGTCAGATGGAGGAGAGTGTTTACCGCTGCTGAGGGTGTGGTTCTCTATGCCCCGCTTATGCAGAGACATGCAGTGCGTTGGACTCTGTTGAGTTTGTCGTAGTATGTGACTTTCTCCAGTGCACTCCACCATACTGCAACCCCGTACATAAGTATTGGTCGGATGACCGATGTGTATAGCCAATAGGTTATGCGAGGTTGAAAACCCCATTTGCTTCTTATGGCTTTCTTGCAAAGGAAAAGAGCTACTGTAGCTTTTTTAACTCTTTCCTGAACATAAGTTTTCCAACTTAATTTTTTGTCCAATATCAGACCAAGATATTTGGCTTCATAGTTACGACATACCAGTATAACATTTAAAAAAGTAATAAATCCTAAGCACTTAAGAAAACACAATGTTAAAAATAATAACTCATCACAATAAAAAAGTATAACAACAACTGAAATTAACCTGATCCCCAGTATCAATAGCCTAGAGTTGTTTCCCACTTCTTTTATTGTGTATCGTGATGACAACATTGGCTCTCCTTGCAGAGGAGTCCTTATAGCATTAAAAAATAGATACATACGACTCTTCCTTCTTCTCAATCTGTATCACGTCTGAAGTTGATTTTGTTTCAGTAAAAATAAAATTTCTTTAAACGTCTGTTTGTCTTATGTGCTTCCGCATACTGCCCTTCCAGCCTGTATTACATATTAAGTTTAGTTGTCTACTGTTAAACTAACGAAAATATCTAAAATATTTTGTTATACGCTAGCATTTATTTCAATTTTTAACACGTTGATTTTTTGTTAAAGAAATTAATAATTGCTTGTTTTGATCCTTGATGGAGGCTCAAATGATTAATACTCCGAAAGCTTAATTTTAAAAATAAAAAATGGTAATCTTTGGTATCGTTACTGAGCAACATTTGAAATAACAAGTCCGATTTTTGAAAGCAGTGACTTGCCACAATTTCTGACCATTTGGCTTTTCAAAATTTCATTTTTTAAACATTTTTCTGTCAAACGGTTTTTTTCTTTTTGGGTTCTTTTAACTTATGTTTTCTCCTTTATCAATTCACGTGTTTTATTGTGATTTTTCTTGAAAACTATCAAACACAGCAGAAATATTTTGGACTTTCTTTAAGCTAAGCTTACATACATCAGATTTCGTTTTAGGTAAGGGTTGTAATTTTTACACTCATGAGCATAGGTAGGTACATAAATTTCCCTACCAAACTTCGTCACAGGTCAAGTTAACTGTACTATTTATCTACATTTCTCTTTACGGCTTAAATACCAAAAACACATTTCTTTATTTATTTTTTGTTCATTTTTATTTATTTTATTTGTTTTCCGTTGAGATTATAGAGTATTTCGCAATAAAGATAAACTTTTGTTTTACTTATTTCTTAATTTTTATATATATATATTTGTATCTAAATGTTTTTATTTTGTTTTGTTTTTTTCTTAATTTCTTTCGCCATTATAGTTTTTTGTTTTTAATTTTGTTTGTGTGACTTAATTAGTACTTTTTTTCCATAAATCGGCTTAGGTGCATACATAAAATGTATATAGTTTAAAAAGTAGAAATATTAAGCTGCTAATTTTGATAGAAATGCCCTGATTTATGTTTACTTTTTGGTAAAGCCAAGGAAATAAATTTTGGAAATTTTTGTTTTTATTTTTATAATTTACAACAAATAACCTACCTACTAAAAAATGTACAATGTATTCATTAAAATGCTTATATATCTACTTTTTAAATATTTAACCTTTTATGTATGCTTTAATTTTGTTTTTGTTTTTTTTTTCAATTTTTTAATATAATTTTGTTTGTGTATCACCCTGTGTTGTAGTTTAAAATTTTATAACTTTAATTTTTTCACAATTTTAATTTTATTTTTAAAACTTATAGACTAAAAGCCATTTATAATCTTAAATTCTTTTTTTGTCTACTTTACAAGTATAATTTTTTGTTTTTATTTTGTTATATTTATTTTTTATATTTAAGACTTTTTATGAAAACACGAAAATAGTTTTGTTTTTGTAATTTTATTTTGTTTGTTCTTTGGATTAGGAACAGCGAACAATTTTTATTTATTTTTTGTTTTTGTTTGTTTTGTGTTATTAGTATAGTTTCTCAGGCCCGTCGGTCGTTCGTCCCGTTCAAGTCGTCTTTTAATGCTTCTGCTTCTACTGATGCTTACTGCTGTTGAACTAGAAGTTGTTCGACTTGATCAGCTGTTCGTAGGAGAAAGGCCGCACTTTCTCGATATGCTGTTATCACTTGCCTGGCGGCTGTTATTTCATTGGCGCTTAGCTTATGCGTGACTAGAGGGGGTGGGGGACGTGCATTCGGACTAAGCGATGATGAAGTAGCTGCAGCGGTAGATGTTATCGATTGAGTGGGTTGTTGTACCGTTGATGGTTTCATTGATAAATCAGTTGGAGTAGCTGAAAATAAGTTAAATAATTTAAAGTTAGGAAAAGATTTAATGAGAGGTTTTCAAAAAAGTTTGAATATATTACCATTAGCCGCAGGAAAATAGCTAGGGTAGGCTGGTGTTCTTGCATATGGTGATGTGGATGATGGTGAAGTAAAATCTGTAGGGCGATAAAGGGGTGATGAGGTCGGAACAGCTCCACCTCCAACACTTGTCACTGTTGTATTACCATTCGCCAAAGTGCTTCCTGCACCACCAACCATAGACTGTCCTCCCACCACTGATGTGGTACTCAAAGCCAAGGGTGAACTGCGGGCAGAAGAACTGGCACCTTGTGTTGATGTTGTTATCGGTGCCATTATGTCAGTTTCTGAAGTTATTGGATTCGGTGTCGAACGGAATCCACTTGTAAATGTTGTAGAAGTGCTAGGTGCATCACTAGTTACAGCAGTGCTTGTGGAACTTGTAGTTGAGGTGAGTGGAATTGCCTGGGTTATTGGATCCAGTCCAATACGCATACGTTTGGCATTCATACTTTCATTTTCACAGGCAATTGCTAGAATTTGCTCAGCTTGAACAGATGTTAGATGAGCAGGAGTTGGACGAGTCTGAAAAATAGAGATGTTTTTTGTTAGATGGATTCCATTCCATGGATTGTATATTATTTTTCTTGTTACTTACAGTATTGTCCCATCCCTCTCTAGCTTTCTTATTGCGACGGCAAGACTTCAAATAAGTTCTGATGCGTTTTCGGGAGCGTTCACTGAATTCCGGAAATTGTCTAGCACACGAATCGATAATTGCTTGAATCTTCTCTTTTGGTTGTTTTGATATTGGAATGATTCTATCGAGATTTTCATCCACAAATAAACGAACAAACATCTGTTGGAAGAAAACAATTTTGTTACAGTAACATTTTTTTGTTGTTGTGAGAAGGGGAAGGGGGTTAACTTACATTAAATGCCTTTAATCTTTCCGGATCATGAGCTTGTGTGTCTAATTTATCATCCGAATCATCCTCAGAGCCCTCATCTTCGTCTTTTTGACCCGAAGAATTGGTCTCATCTTGAGTTTCCATTGGCGAAGATTCTTCCACTCGTGGAATTGGTGATATGGATGATTCCATTTTGTTAACATTTTGTGCCAAAGCATTTTGATATTGAGCCCAAAGACCACCAACAACTCCCAAATCAGGTCCTTCCGTTCCATTGCGTACAGCATTGGAATTTTGATAATTCCATGCCAGCAACATAAGTTTAAGTTTATCAGCATCTTTCATAAGACCTGCATATGGATCGTCAGGATTTACATCGGATGCTGTATCGGGTACTGGTGCTGTTTGTAACGGAGGCTCCTGAAATTGAAAATAAGTCAAATTATTATATTTGGGTACAAATTTGCTACCATATACAAAATTTTATAGAAATAAACCAAAATTGAATTCAAATTCTGAATAAAACGCGGCTTTAAAATAGTGAAGCTTAAATGTTAATGAACATTTAAAAAATGGAATTCAATGCATTCTGTTTGGTTTTTTAGAATTAATTTAAATGCATAATTGAATAAAATATGGAAATTAACCAAGATTTAATAAGGAAGTCATCGTTATGACTTTGGCATCTACTTTCCAAAAAAAATACCATGTACGAGTATATGTGTCCGATGTGGGACATTTAAATTTATGTACCTATAGTTTCTAATCGAATCAAATTATTGAATCAGAACAAATCTGTCAATATGCTTCTCTTGTTTTGAATACCTGACAAAACACTATAGCTTGTCTAAATGACTCTTAAGAAATAGTGCCCAACTCAAAAACATAAAGTCCGTAAATTCTTTGTGTTTCGCAATGTTTGATGACCGAAAAATTAAAGGTTATTCTTAAAGCCATTTTAATCTTTCAAAACATCTCAAGACCCCTTATTATAAACCTCAAAGCTTTCTAATCAAATGAAAAATATTTTTATACCGAAATATAGAGATGTGTTATGATAACCAAAAAATAACATAATTTGGTTGCTTTGAGGTTAATTGTCATTATATATCAAAACTCTGAAAATCACACACAAATAATTTCTACGAGTAGGTATCTCAAGAAATTCGAATATGTCTTTCTGTCCAACTTAAATTTCATACACCTTAAGAAACTTTGCATCGAAATAATTAAGTATGAATAAAGCACACACTCTACCAACAACCAAAAGTTATATAGTTGATGTTCGTTGCGAATGATGGTTGGGGAGGGGGGAGAAGAATGAGGGTTTCTTTCTATACATACATAATATAAGTAAGTGATTTTTAGAAATATAGGATTCAGGTAAACGTGAGGTTTCAAGGTATAGATAGATATACCCATAAAGAAGCATTAGTAAGATATGTGTATCTATATCATAAGAGAAAAGGAGAAAGAGAGATTCTTCTTCATTCTAACCTCAAAATATCTTTGAATCGGCTAAGGAAGTTTTAGGATGTTCCTCCATGCAGACCCTCTAACCCCAAATTCTTCCTTTTGTACACACATCTTTCACATAGACCACCACCGCACCGAACCGAACCGAACCGCACCGCACATCACCGCACCGTCATGCCAATACCACCCATCACCCATCACTACTTTGGATATCACATCCTTGTTTACTTCATTACACAAGGAGATACATGTACCGTTATGTGTAGCTTAATACATAAAAATAGTGTATAGATACCTATAAGTATTCATATAAACCGAACCGAACCGTACCCCAAAATATACATGTATGTATGTAGGTATAAATCAATTGGCGGAGTAGGTAAGTGAATCGAATGAAGGTGAAGAGGTGAATAACAGGGTGTGAGAGGTATAAGTTCAACTTTCTTCCAAGACAAGTTTCTAAGATTCTCATACCCTCCACACTCTCTCAACACACTACACACATCACATTCTCCCAGTTACATTCCTATTCCTAGTGTCACTCCCAGTCCTAGTCCCAGCGTCAGCCCCCAACTCTTCTAAATGCCAAACTAACAAAACTCTGGAACTGGAAGGTTGAAGGCAACTAAACTGCAGAGTAGAGTATAAGTGTAAGGTGTAAGGGAGGATTTCATTTTCGGTACATAAATGAATTGGGTCTGAAGGGTGGACGACTCTGCTGACGACTATAAGGAACAAATAACAAGGCATATGTGTGATGTGTGTTGCTGTGTATACCATAGGTATGAATGTTTATAATGGAATACATTGTACCGGGGTGTATACTATGCCTAGGAGCATTGGCGATGACACATTTCAAATGGTCGTCATCGTTGTTGCGGAGGGACTACAACGATGTTCTTAGTTCTTAGTGCGGTCGAAGCAGGGGTATCTAACTATAGGGTAGGTAAGAGAACAGGAAAGATAGTTTTATGGTATACCCAAAACCCCAAAAGCCAATATTTGAGTATTCACTATAGCTTTTATATATATACCTATACAACAAATGTCCTTTGGCTCATTTCAAAACGGAAAAACAAAAACAAAACACAAAAAAAAATCCACCGCACACACAGCACAGAAATAAGTTTTTTGAAGAAGGCATCCAAGGCAAGGATAAAAGAACATTCATATACCCCTCCACCGTCTTTATACACCTCATCCCAAAAACGAACAAAAAAAAAACAAAAACCTTCCTCTTCTCGACACACCAGAGGAATAGAAAATAAGATGAATTCCATACAAATGGCATGATGGAAGAAAGCGTAATAAGGATAAGGGAAGGTGGAAGAAGTTGAGAACCTTGTCTGGTTGCTGCGAACATCGCCCCCCTTACGAATCCTTTCTACACCCTCAGATCATATAAAGTTCTAACTAATCATTTTCTTCTTCGTAGAATGGCAAGGAGCGCATAAAATGGGATGATGGTGGAGGTGGTGTATAAGATGGCACAGAAAAAAGGTCTACGGTCGTTCTTTGAAAAATGTTCAAACCGTCTGCAAACAACTTTACCTCTCCACCAGCACCAGCCACCCTGAGTGATAGTCTTCCTCTGGCGCACTGTGTGTCGTCTTCTTGGCAGGAAAAACAAGAAGACAAAAAATAATGAAACGAGAACGGACGAACCCCAAAACTGGAAGACAAAAAAAAAATTATAAAAGGACTTTAACTGATGGCCGCCCGCCACCAACCATCACCACCCATCGAACAGTTTTTGCCTTTTAAGCATTCAAGCCCACACAAATACATACACACACACACACACAAATACATACATTCACCGCACCGAAAAGTCTTTGCTTTCTTTTTAAATATCGTTGGCTTTAGTTCGTGCAGGAAGTTGCGATAAAAGCAAAAGCAACAATTCAAGTAAAAAGTAAGATTTGACCATGTACGTATATCATAGGGTGCTTTGGGAGTGGAATTGGTACACTATTCAACCGTTCCTCTGTTCCCAATCTGCCAATATGTCGTTCGTCAAACAAAGAAGAAGGTCCTTCTCCTCTTCCCAACCTGACTTGCCATCTTCCCTTAACTTGGTATAGAACGAGTATGGTGTGATGAAGAAAATAGTTTTCTCGGGTTCGATTTTTGGACGTCTCGTCCTTTCCACATAGAATAGCTAAGAAACTTGCGGTCAAAGGGTGAAGTTTGATATAGGATAAAAGTGCCAAATGCATACGAGGATTTCCTTAGGTTTTCTTCTTTTCTTCCTTACTTTTGTTTTGTATTCGTTTGTTTGTTTATCGAAAAATATATACATATCTACATATGGTATATAAGTAGGTTTATATACGTATCCTGAAATTCTAAGATAGACAGTTTAATCTACTTCAGCGTTTTAGTATAATACTATACACATCAGAGAGTGTTGGCAAATTAATTAGTGAGAAATGCAGACCAACCATATAATACAACATAGTGTTGAAAGTTTTCATTGAAAGAACTTCTTGATGCTGCTAGTTGATGGTTGGGCTCACAATCATCCATCGGCATCGTCATCGTCATCGTCATAGTCACACAATCAACCCTCCTATATCGAATGGACAAATAGCCAGCCGTATAGTAGATATAGTCGCAGCAAATATAACTTTTGTTTGATTCTCTGCAGTTTTTGGGGTTAAAGTTCTTAGTTTTTGAGTTCTCAACTCCCAGTTGTTGATATATATAAGTTCTAAAAGAACGACCAGTGACGATATTGGCTATTCTACGAAAGTAAGTGTATAGTAGTAAACGTTAAAATCCCTTATATTTTCTTGTTGTTTCTTCTCTCGTTTTCCAATTCAAAGGGATTTTGCAAAGTATTTTCTTTTTTCGTTGAGTAAAAGTTATTTTCCACGATTCGCATTCACTTTCTTTCTTTTGATAGGATTTTGGTTGGTATTATATTCTTCTTGGGGTATTGAGGTTTTCAGTAAGACTTGGGGTTTTTGTGTAAGAAAAAAGAGGATAAAATGACTTGGCTCCTCGTTCTTACTGTGATCCTTTATAGGTATACGAGTAGAGGAGAATTGGGTAAGAAGTTTGCCTTTCACGTGGTCAGGTTAAAAGTTTTTCTTGAAGTTCCTTTTTCTTCTTATTGCTTTGTCTGACAACAACGATTCTTCGATCATTAATTTGTTTCTTCGTTTGGTTAGATGTTTGATAGAGGATAATTGTAAACGTATATTGTACGAGATATTATATACATTGAATACTCTTTTGGGATTACACAAAAAGATTGTGATTTATTAAAGGCTAACACACTTTTTGAGGGGTTAATAGAATATAATTAAGATGTTTAAGTGAGTAGATCTATTTCAAGGTAAAAAAGCACTAATTTGTTCCGAAAGAAATCGATTTTTATAGATACCTGTTTAAGAAATTGTAAAGTTACGGAAAAAAAGGAAGAAGTTAATACTTAAGAACATGTATTTTTAATATGCAGAGTTTGCTTAGACACACACTCTGTTTCCAATGAAACAAAACCCAATAGATTTGGAGTGCCACAAGGTTCTGATTGACTTCCTACATTATTTCTTGTAACAACAACGATTCCTTTAAAGGGTTCTTTAGTGTTGTTCTTACAGAGATAACTCTGCAACACTATTTCTAATCAACTTCAAAGACTTGTAGTCTATTTGGTGATTTAATATTGTTTCAACGTTAAGTTGAGGCACATTACAGCAGAGCAATGATTATATTATCATTCTATAAAATCTTTACTAAACATGTATGTAAATAGATAAAGTTCTTCCCTCTCCAAATGCAAATGTTTTCGACGATTATTTCTCCACTTTTAGTAGAGTTTAGTAATAAGAGAATTGTGATTTCGAAAAAAAGGGCTAAAGGTATTAAATCACAAGATCTCGGTGGACAATTGATCAAGAAACACGTCTCTCCAGACTAACAATTGTTTCCGTGCTTGTGTAAAATTTTAACAATTTATATAGTAAATTTGTACAATTTAAATATTTTCTCTATATCCCTTTTTACATATTTCTTTAAATTCTCACAAATAATTTTGAGTCATTTAAAGGTGTTTCGCTCAAAACAATTTTGTTCCAAATACAGATTTTCAAGAGATCTGCTACTTTTAATTCTACTATAGTTCTTCATTTTCTTATGAAATATTCCAATCCCAAAAACTACGTCAATACCAAAAATAACCAATATATTTCATTTATGTGTCCTTATGGTTTGCTTACATATATATTTTTACTGTTATGCAATATTTCTGTAACCAAAACCAATCTTCGTCGTAAAAAAAACACCTTCTGTTAACAACTATTTTTTGAAAATTTGTATGGGTTTGACACTTTAACAAGTTCATATGACGCATGAATATACGTAGCTACATGCATCTGAGTTTTCTTCACGTGACATGACAGTGGTAATACCCAGAGAAGAGGCTGATATAATACATTGCTAAGACAAGAATCATCTAATTTGACTGATATCATACTCAAATCATATTCTTTACAAAAACTCAAAACCAATTTTTGGTGAAAGGATGTGAAATAAATAAAAATAATAAAAGATGTGACATATTTTCCTTAAAAAAAAAAATAAAAATTCTAACAACCAAGAACAAAATCCTTGTCATTCTTAATTATCTCTGAGGGAAATTTCTCACGTAGATATGTATATAAAAATATTAATCAACAAATACATCAACTTTCGGGATAACAAAAACAAACTTCACCACATCACAGAATACTGCGTCATTTATTAGAATGTAATATCTCCTAAGCTCAGAGAGTTTATTATTAAAATGTCTATTTCTCATCAAAGGTGGCCTCCTCCTACTCTCTTTTTGTCATACATAGTTTTCTTTTTAGACATTGCACTGGTCTTTTTTGTAGTTATGTAGTGTATGCACTTTGCACCGTTAGTTGCACATACTTTTTCTCTTTTGTTTGTTCTCATTAAAAGGGTTGTTCAATGTCCAATGGGGTATGCATCAGCAGCAACATGCATATTGAACGCACATTGTGGCAGTGATGGTGGTGGTCGATTTCTCGTTACGTCTAAAAAATATGGTATGGTTTCAGTGGATATCCGTATCCGCGCCCCATCAATATGGAATATAACGGTATGGCATGGACTAGCATTTTATAAGGGACATTATCATCATTCTCGTTCGTCGTCGTCGTCGTATTCGTCGTCATCATCGTCGTCGTCGTCGCCGCCGTGTCGGTTATAGTCGAAGTCGGTATCATTGATGATGACGATGATAGGCTTCTCCGTTTTCCCTCTTATAGCATACGTACGACAAAAAAGGCGATGACGGTACAGAGACTAAAGTTTTTGTTGTCCTTTAGGCTTCTTTTGATAATGGGACTGAGTGCGTGGCAGTGGGGAGGATTGTGTGAAAGGGGGACTAGGGTGGTTTGCGTTTGGATGATGAAAAAAGGGTCGATGGTGCGTGCGTGTGGTATTTTCGAATTGGACTGTGAGTGGTTGTGTCCTTTATACATACATATATATCAACCATTCCGATGAGTAAGAAGAACACAGCTAAATTGGGAACTCGTAGTCCTTTCTTTTATTTTCTACATAGGTTCGTATATTTGATACAGGATTTGTGAAAAAGTAAGAGGAGGGTGGTCTGCTTGTTCTGTATGTGCTATGCAAGTATACATCAAGTAGAAGCGGCATAGGGAGTTGTAGTCCTGTAGTCTTTTATCTATAAGGCTATAAGGAGGAAGGTTGTTAAAGTTAGGTATATATGTACATACATGTTTATGTACCAAGTTAGCTATATGTCTGTTTTTTTTTTTGTACTTTTCTCTACTCGACGTTGGTATTCTCTTCTCTTTTCTTTTCTTTCTTTTCTTCTTTTTTTAATGACGGGTGTCAGATGTGGCATGGGGAGGACATGTAGATCCTTTGAATCCACGATTCGATGTATAGAAAAAAAACTTTCAATTGATATATAGGTCGTGGATGGATATATGTATACGCTTCGTGCAATCGCACCATCAGCATCAGCATCAGCAGTGCCGTTGCAGTTTCCCAAAAATAAGGCCTACCTCCTGCGAGAGAGTCTTGCATGCATTGCAAAAAAAAAGCCCTCCGATTTTCAATGCTGGGACTTTTTTGTTTGTGTGTTGTACTATCTACTCCTTAGTCCTTACTGCAGGCCGGCCGGCTAGCATGGCACTTGGAAATTGGAATGGGTCACTTCATAACCGAAAAACACAACAAGCGAATGAACAACTACTCTATACTGATGCAAGTGCAAGCGTTCGTTCGTTTCGTAGGTATATTTTTCTCCTCTTTTATTTTTTCTTTTGCTGTCCTTTTTCATCCTTTTTGCAAAGTTGCATCGAGGAGCCTCTTTGTATTTTTGCCATCCGCATCCAATACTGCGTTGCTGCGCTGCAACTGCTGCTTCTGTTGTTATTGCACCCCCACACACGTTGCTGAACGTCTGGCACACTGGTACACTATACCTACATCAGAGTAAAGGATAATTTTATTTTCCTCTCGTGCAAATTGGGGGGCTGTTAGCTAGCTACATATAGGGGTTGAGTAACCTTCTTGCATACAAAAATCTCCCTCCACGCATCACCGACACACAAAAATAGTCAACCCCAATCGAAGGTGCAACCGAAAATCATCCATCTGTACCCCCCTCGTGCCCTCGTGGTCGACAACACACGAGAGTTTTTTTTTTGGGGGGGCTGCACATTTGTTGGTCGGTAATCGTTGCGAAAAAAAGGGAAAAAAACAAACAAGGACAACAAGATTTTGCTTGGTATAGAAAAACGTTGCAAAAAAATAGAGTGCGAGTGAGCGCGAGAATGAATAAATGAAATTTCGGTCACGACAAATCCTGTTGGTTCGCTTATAGGATAGCAAAGTGCATTGCTAGTTGTTGTGCAGTGATGCGGGGGTGCTTGGTGTTGGTGAATGGTGAATGGTGATGTTGATGTTTATGTCGCTGTTGTTGGTTGCTGCTGCTGCTGCTGCTGGTTGTTGGTTCCTTTTAGATGATGAAAGGATGAGATGTGGGGGGTTTTTTATAAGAGTGGCATGTCGCGTGTTGTGGGGCTGATGTCGATTTTTGGAATTTTTCCGCCATTTTTGTCTTTTTTTGTTTTAGTATGTGTGTCTTTCCTGTGATGCTTGCAGTTTTATTATATTTTTTTTTCGTTGGTACTTATTTGCTTGCTGGCGGGTCTGGAGGACTATTTCTATGCATTGAAAAAGGGTACAAATGAGTTTGTCGGTTGACAAGGATTAACGCAGGGGATTAAGCACACAGTGTGGGTTATACGTGTGTACGAGTATAGTTTTTTTGTCCCTTCTTCTGTTTTTTTGTGTGTGTTGTAGTTGTTGTTTATTGCAGCAGTAGGTATAGCAGCCACTATAAATGCCACTATTTTGTGCAGCCTAAGGGATGACACATAGAAAGACCCCCTCTTCACTCTGAATCACCCGCGCCCTGAGCGATTGATTGGTTGGAATTATCATATTGAATGCCAATTAAATATCGTACAAGTGGCAGTAGAGACAAGAAGAGATGACATGTTTTATACTGCAGTTTCATGACTTTGCAGTTACAGTAGCTAGCATCTCTCTATATACATATGTATGTATCTATACCTATCTATGTCTATGCAGTATCTATATATGAATGCAGATAGTGATGTGTAACACATCCAATTCCCAATTTCGCATTAGAGATATGGATAGAAGTATGTACATATGTATATTTCTGGGAGCAATAAAAAAAATTCTACTTAACTTGTTAAGCTCGATTGGAAGGAGGAACACTTTTAATTTTGTTATGGTTTTATTTTATACCTAGTTTGTTTCATTTCTTTTTTCTATTAATTTTTGATATAGATTTTGTATTGAATGGTAGAAGGATAGGCATACGGAGAGATATATGTATGAATTTAATTTTTTGTTGTCTTTTTGTGAATAATTCCACTAGGGGATTTAAAACGCTCCCATAATACCTAGCTGATAGAAAAATCAACTATATACATATATGTAGGTACCTATATAAATATATGTATATTTTCTGTGTTTTTTTTTTTTTGTTTTGAGTGATGTGTGTTTATTTTTTTTTTATTAAAAAAAAATAAAATATTTTAGTTATAAGCTCTCTCTCAAAGTATTATACGCAAAGACAAAAAAAAAAATTATATAATAAAATATATTTTCCGGTATATCTCTGAATTTTGAACAAATCAAATGAATTATTAAAAAACAACAAAACAAAAAATAAATATAGTATGCATTCTCATAAAAATATGCAATAGATAATAAAATTTTAATAAAAACAAATTCTACACAAATTATGTACATCATCAGAAATGGATAAAACTATCACTGCGCGTCTATTTAGAAATCAATATGATGATGTGTGACTTTTCAAACAAAAATTGTAATAGTTTGATGTTTCTTTATAAATCAGTATTCATATTGTTGAGGGTCTTTCTTCTATATAAATAACATACATATGAATTTTATCAGAATAAGACCCCATCAGATACATGTAGAAGAACAAAAAAAAAAATATCACTTTTTATAGTGAAACTTACTATTTTGTTTCGTTTGTTACTGATTGTTCCGGCTAACTTCTTCAGCTCTGCACATGCCTCTGCCAAGGCCCAACAAAACATCAAAGTCCACTGAAAACAATTAAGAAGGTTGAAACAATTATTGCGTGCAAAATGCTATTCCCCAAGCACCCGCTTTGACCTTTCCAAAAAACCTAACGATCTCAAAATGTTTTCTTTTTTAGAAAAAACCTCTCTCTCTACTATAACTCGTAATGATGCTGTATAAGAGCTAACAAAAATTACCAGCCAATTTGATAAGGTTCCATGGTAATTTTGGTGATGATGAATTCAGATTATTCAAGACAAGATCCTTTTTTTTTTGCTAGAAACATGCACACAAATCGTTAGGTAGATTTAAATTTGCTAAAGTAGAAGTAAAAGAATTAACAAAAAAAAAAGACACTAATAAAACTCAAGAATCATGTCGATTTTTTCGTTGGGCGCCATTTTCTCCTTTATTTTTTTATTTTCTGTAATAACTGCTTTTTGGCAGTTTTATTTATAGCCAATAAAATGAAATTCTAAGCCAACAAGTATCCACCGATAACAATGAGTCCAGAATTTTAAGATGCCTAAGATCACTTTTCTATGATTCACATTGAAACAAACTTGTCAAGCCAAAGGTGTTTTTGGCTTAATGCTAGATTAGTTAAAATTAAAAACCTTAAAACAAATTTGCTCAAATAAAGTTCTTAACTTATCAGTGCTTTAAAAAAAACAGTCAAGAAGTGAAATATGTTAGGTGTTGATACAATACTAGTTTTCGCGTTGTTCGAAAAAATGTAGATATTTTTATAAGGAAACTGATAAATAATAATATTTGCTTTCATTGAAAAGGATACAGAAGTCTTCTTGGGAATTGAAGAATCTGATATTTGTGTCGTTTTTTAATTTAATATTCATTTTGTTTTTTTAAACAGCGAGGATGAATGCGAAGATAAGATTAGATATGAAAATTCTGCAATAACACGTACCAAATGTCAAGGATACAAAAAAAAAAATAATTCTTCAAGAATATTTAAAAAAAACGTTCAAAAGAAGTTCGATATAAAGTTAATTTGCATTTGATGCTAAGCGATTTGACAGCTGTCAATATTAACTCGATTCCGACTCTTTTAAAGAATTAGTTTGCCTTTTAATATTTTGTCAAAAAAGGAAGATATTTTTCTTACTTCTTACAAAAAAAAACGGTTATAAGCTCTGAAATTTTAAATGTAATTTGTTTATGTAGACATTACATACATATATTTCACATTCCAGGCCGATATGCATATCTTAGCTAAGGGTGTGAATTTACGCTATGCATGAATTTTGTTTACCACAACCAAAAAAAAACAAACTATATAGAAACAAAAATCTTACATAATAACGTCCAAACTCATATCACATTGTTTTCTTTCTTCTCCACCCTTCTGTGCATTGTGTTGTTGTGGTGTTGTTGTTGTTGTTATTTTTTGTGTGTGCACATATTGCATTGCCCGATATTTTCTCAGCAAACAAGAATATTCATAAAAAAAGAAAAAATGGACACATCCCCGGAAAACGTGTATACGCACATTCTGGTACTGGTATTTCCCAATCCAACGCACCTCGTACGTACAAATTTTTATTTTTTTCGCCATGCGGGGGTATAATATGCGAAAATAAAACCAAAAAAAAAAACGGAATCATTTTTTTTTTTGATATTAAAGTGCAATTTCCAACTGTAAATTGGCAACGCCCTTTTAAAGCTTAAAACACATTTTATTGAACACACGCATCATGGTTGAGATAAACATATACTATGTGTAGGGAGTAGTTTATTTATATAAATATACATAAGAGTAGTTATATGTATGTATATTTATATAATGAAACTTACGCCCAACCAATAAATATGTATGTAAGTATGTATTTAAATGCATCCCCCCCAGTCGCATAATACCACCCACTTTGCAAATGAGGTTCCTCTCTTTGCCAACCATATAGCCCAAAACAGTAAAGATGGGATGAGTCTTGAGTAAGTTGTGGGGGAGGGGGATGAGAAAGGGTTAAGAGGGTGGGGGAAGGGTAAGGTTGGTAAGGACTAGGGTGGTTAAGTAAAGAGGTATAGAATGTTCACCATCTGCAGCCATCTTCCCACCTGCATATGCATGCACTGCACTGTACAGCACACCCATATATTTTACGTTTTACCCGAAAACCCAACGACCCATCTCACGCAAACTTGAAGCAGCAGCATCAAGCAACTCCTCTACCTATTTATCTCATTAAATAGTGTTTGGGGTTACTTAAGCATGCCTCAGACCCCCTTTTCTTATTGCACACACATTTGTGATGTGTCTCCCCGATAACATACTCGTCCTCGTCGTCGTTCGTCGTCATCGTATAGTCCACACACTCGTATATGTACGTATCATCTATACG
This sequence comes from Eupeodes latifasciatus, assembly GCA_920104205.1. NCBI lineage: Eukaryota > Metazoa > Arthropoda > Insecta > Diptera > Syrphidae > Eupeodes > Eupeodes latifasciatus. The sequence continues at coordinate 146,680,573 of OV049924.1, forward strand.
CATCACAACCATCCCTTTAGCCTTCGTACGTTGGTTCATTTTGAGAGCCTCATGCCATAAAGCCTTAATTGCACTCGCACTCACCTCTCTTCTTCTGCTCATACAGTTAGCAACATGCCAAGCAATCACTGGTCATAGTGAGTATGAGAAGTAGAATCCCAATTCCAACGGCAGAAGCAGCAGCAGCAGTATCAGCAGTACCAGTACCAGTACCAGTACCAGATTGAAGCGTCAACATCACAGAATTCTGGACAGAAAAATACAAAAAACCCGTCATCTCCGCATCCCTTTCTTTGGCTAAAAAAATTGCGTGCAAAGGGTTGGAGATGGGTTGATGTGCTGATATTGCAAGGGGGGAGGGCGAGAGGAAGGAGGAAGGTAGGACAAAATGAAAAACATCGAACAAAAAACACGAAGAGAGATAAAAACGCGAACGCAATATAAAGAACTCATCATCATGCGTGTGATTGCAAAAACAGCCTCCGGGGCCTCCGGTTTTATTTTTTTCGGGTGAGAGAATGAGGTTCGCATCAGGCCTTGGATATAACGAATATAATCTGTGTCGGCAAAAGGATATCAAGTTTGAGGCTTATAGATGAGGTGTATCGCGCAGGGGAAAAGGATACACATATACTGATGTTATGCTGTTGCGAAGGCTTTTCATAACGCATCACTGAGTGCACGCTGGTGATGGGTGCTGCTACTGCTTCTGCTGCTGCTGCTACTGCTGCTTTTTCTGCATGCTCTCTATAGGCAACGTAAAAACAAAACACACAAAAAAAGAAAATAAAGCTCACAAAATGCGTACCCGCAGCCCTCGCACATCCGTGCGATACGAATGTTATGTGTGTAGGTACATATATTGTATAGAGTTTGTACGCGACGTGGCATTATGTGCGTCGCTTTCATTTTACATATATAAAAAGCAAAAAACATCAGGATACCGCACCACAAGCAGCAAGAGTAGAAAGCGTAGGCGAATATAATATGTGGGGATTCCGTATAAGCCTGATGGGCCTACAACAACCGACAACTTCCTTCTGTACTGCCTACCTCATGCAACTGCCTCTCCGCTTATCCGCGCTCCCGCCAGTGCGTTCATTCCGCCTCCTTGACGCAGTTCTATCATCAAACTCTGAACGCAAAAATTGTGCGGTAGAAATGAAGGCAACACAAAAAATATACCATCAGGAGGGTTGTTTTATATATTTTTTTTGTCAACCTCAACGGGAGCCAAACCCAACCACTATTCAACCATCACCATCCAGCAAGCTCTATAGCTTCGTGCAGAACTATTTGCTTTGTCTTTAAACTTCTACCCTGCATCCCTTCCCCCCCACTTGCCGCAGTTTTGCCAGGGTGTGGAGCTGCCGCTCAATGCTCGTTGTCAGGAGCACTATGGGGACTCTATGGCTGGCTGATATGTGTGTGCTTGTGCATGGATGATGAGCTAGCAAGTGCGTGCCGTATTTCGAGGGGTGGAATTTACGCACATTTCACATAAATATCTCAACAGCCGATATGCCTTGCCTATCCCTACAACTGTTTTGGCTGTGCTGTGTTGTGCTGTGCTGTGCTGTGCAGCCCCGCGCCTCCCCACGCAGCTCATACTCCCGATATGAACCCGTTTGTTTTCCGCACCTGATTGACGTATAGTTATGTAACCTCCTTTGCATTATAATATTGGCGGTAGAGGTGGATAGTATACGCGGGGGTATACGCGGAGGGCGCGAGATCAGGTTCGGATTCGGGTGAGTTTTGTGTACATACTGTGTAGGTACAGAGTTTTGCATTTACAGGGCAATCGAACCCACTTTTGCCAGAAGAGACCAAACTATAGACGCACCTCTTGCGTGCCAAACAGGATTCGACCGAGCCACACCATCATCATATACGTATAGGTATACCTACGCACATGCATAAGTAGTTTACTATCGAGGAAGGCCGTCCCCGGAACATTATCATCATAATCATAATATTCGCTATAGGTACATATATGAATATGTATGAAACGTTCACTGAACACTGGGTCACCACTCTAGGTAGGTAGGTAGGTAGTTAAGGTATAGGTAGGTAGGTGAAAGAAAGATGTGGAGAGCCGCAGAAGCGATGTGTAATGCGTGTATAGCCTTCCCGATTGCCTCATTCCCTTGGCGATCAAAGGGCCTGCTTTATGCTAGTGCCTGCTTATTGCTTATCCTTGCCGCCTTTTAATTACGCAATTTTGCCTTTACCAACATTATAGATGAAGGATAGGGTATATAGAGAGAGATATGTGTGTACATTGTATTGTAGGTACACATATTTAAATGGCGCCCGGTGTGGGGCACCTTTTTTCATCGTGTGTTCTACTTTGAGAAACGAAAAAGTTGCCGGAACGAGGTCTCGAGAATACCCCCAATATGCCTTTATAAATAAAATCCAATCCTCTTTCTATATATTATTGCCCTTTATCGTTGTTGTGCAATATTGTTTTATGGCAGTTATAGAGGGCATTGTGTGATATTTAGCTAGGCGGATGTAGTCGTCCTCGTTAATATCGTCGTGGGGGCGATATCATCATCATCATCATCATGAACAACAACATCATCATCATCATCACCGCATCGAACTCAAGTCAGAAGAGAAGAAGAATGAAAGGCGATAGGCGAATCAGGGGCGAGAACTGGAGCCTATAACATGACGCACCCTATATTTTATTTTATTTTTGTGTGCGCTGTTTTTTGTGTATAAAATTGTTGTGTGTTTTTATTTCCAGCCCCCATCATATATACGAGAACGAGAACCAACAATAAAAGAGGACATTTTTCGACCATCATGCCTTTCCCGTCCCTGTACCTGTCCCTGGGCACTTTGCTTTCCTCTATACCTCTCTGCACCCTGCCAAACACTTGTCCCACATAGTATACATAGCCTAGCACTAGACATAGGCAAGGCAGGGTTATAACATGCAGGCAACAAAAATATATATAAATTTCCAGAATTTTCTTTCTGTAGTTTAAATAATAAAAAAAAAAGAGAAAAAATAGAAAAAACATCAAACTAACGGTAAAATAACACACAGAGGGAACCAATCCCCCAAACCAAAAGCCAACTAAAGAATCCAAATTACCCCGAAAGGGTTAAAAGTATTATATTTTATTTTGTTGTGTTGTTTTTTGTTGCATCCTTCATGCGAACATGGTTGGGGTTGGTATTTGGAATTTTGTTGCCCCCGTGTCGAAGGGGGTAGGTATAGGTGATGGAGGGTTCTGGGAAATATACGGAGCAAAACAAAAAACTTTGTGCATTGAAAATGTGCCTACTTTTGGTGGCTAGCAGTGAATGGTGGCGAAGAATCAAACCTAACCAAACCACCACCATCATCATCATCATCAAACACACTAATATAGAGGGCCGAAGCGCTGAGGGGGTGAATTTAGTTTGCGTGCTAGGGGTAGTTTTTCGTTTTTCAACTTCGAAAATGTGTGTGTATGTTTTTTTTTCTGCTTATTGCTCTTCTATCACGACGACGACGATGATGATGATGATGGGTTTTGCAGGTAGGTACACACAACATGCTAATGCATGCGAATGATTTTGAGTTTTCGCGCTCAAAAAAAAGTGGTCAGCGTAGTCGTATCGTAGCAGCAGGAAAAAAAAGTATTAAAATAAATATAAAATAAATAAAGTGTACATGGTGATTGGAGATATAAAAATCAAAAGGATGGGGTTTTGTGGAAATTTTTAGTTTAAACATAATGATGGTGGGTATAACGTACAGAGCGCGTTCCTATGGTCGGTCATTCGATCGGTCGGTCGGTCAGTCAGTCTTTTATATGTTGTGATGTATGTGTATAGTAGTGGTTTTGATTCGTCGATATAACTAGAAGAGGCTAGAGCTACACTATACGAGTCGAGAGTGGCAAGCGTTGGCGAGAACCGAGGAGGCAATAGTATAGATATAGTTTGTGAACGCACGTGTTCTAAGTGTATGGCCCTCTCTCTAGTCCAAAATCGGAAGAGTGTCGTGGAAATGTAGATTTTATTTTATTTTATTTTATACAATTTTTTTTTGTTTTTCTTTTTTTTTCGACGTTGTTGGTTATTTTTTGTTAGCTATATAATATAATAGAATGGGAAGTTTGGTTTGATTCAAGGGAATTTGGCGTAATTTTTGGCAGGGCAGTTATTTTGTTGATACATATATCTAGCTTAGGTATAGATATAAGGTAGGTACATACCTATATATCTAGTCGAGAGCGACAAATATGCAGATACTGGTTGTTTTATTTTTTTTGTGCTGTTTTTTGGGAACCTTGGTAACTATTGGGAGGAGCACGCAATTACGCGTAGGCGTGGTGATTTTGATTGGATTTCAGCACATGACCCATGGACGTTTTATATTACTGTTTTTTTTTTTTTTTAGATAGAAGGACTTTGAACTGGTAAATGCGAAATTTTTAATATTTGCTTATGCAAAGCTAGACGCTCTTGTCATTTGACCAGTCTGTAATGTTTCACAATTTACCTTAACTCAAGACTGCATACAGTGCCCAATGAAATAAAAAGATTTCTACTCTTATAGGTATGCTTAAAACACAAATTCCATAATTATTTTTCTAAAAGTCTGTTCTAAAAATACAAGAGAGTTTTCCTTAAACTTTATTCTACAATTTTTTAAAAAATACTGTGATAAAAAAAGACACTGTAAGGAAAATTCCCTCGGCATCTTATATTATTCTGACAGACATTCTCTGTCCCAAACTTGTATCACATAATTTATCTATATAATTTTCAGACGAACGGATGGCCGGCTGTTATTTTGCATTCAAGTTTTTCTCTTTAGAAAAAAAGTCGAAAAGTTTAGCCCGCTAAAATTCTTAATAAAATTGGTTTTTAACATTTTTCAATTGGATGACACGAGAACTTATGATCACATTAGCGAAAGGTTTTGTTTGATGGTGCTTTTTTTTAATCAATGAGGGATTTGTATGAAAACCTGTCAATTTTTGTTTAACTAAGACACAACCAACACTTTTTGTTTGGCGTTTTCAGAATTTAAAACTTGTGAAATTCATATGAACTGAAATAAACACTTTACTCAAGAAAGAAAATCTCCCAGATTCATTAATGATAAACCTTCAAAAATCAAATGATGATTAAATTCCAATCAAACAGGAATCAATCATTCGTAATAACTTGAGAAAAGAAGCTGTAATTGTATGATTTTTCATTAGAAGAATTTCTCCAAGACGATTTGTCGCGACACAAGACTAGTGAACAATAATATGTTGATATCACATTTTGAGATCGAAAGAAATTTGTAATTTTTGTTTGTTCGAACCTTTCACTACCTTTTCATATTACATTACACTTTTCTTCAAAACATTTTTCCAAAAGTTCAAAGCGATACAGGTTCTCGGAACTTTGAATTTATTTGTTGGTCAAATTATCTCAAATAAACAAACCTAGCAACCATGGCTTAGGAACTTTGTTGAATTTGTAAATTCTACAAATTTTGAATTTCTTCTTGGTTGTAAGAAAAATGTGTATTTAAATCCCTAAAACTTGACCTTTCATTGATAATTAGAGTCAATTATCCTTCCTATCCGCATTCTCTTTTGAAAAAAAAAACAAACTATCTAACTTACTTTTAAATCCAATAAAAGTGAAAGAAAAACTCGAAAAGATATACATACTTAAATTATTGTCAAATAAATTGTTTCTCTTTCATCTTTGTAGCTTTGATAATAAATGTATACAAAATAGAGTTTTCCAAAATCTTCAAGTTTTTCATTTGTACATATTATATATTTAACAAGAACATAAGAAACACCCAAAGGAGTTACTAAATATACATATATTGGACTCGGAACAGAAAAACGAAAGATAAATGATCTTCCTTATTAGGTACATACATATATGAGTTTGAAGATATGTAGACTTCTAACAAAGACACGATACCCACTTATACCCAAAAATAAGAAGGATTGTCTGCATGGATAGTATAGGACTTGACTTTATAAAGACTCAATAAACCTTCCCCTTATTTTTTTGTTTTTTGTTATTGTTGTGGAAAATAAATGAAGCTACTACATCAGAAATGACTGACCCCCCACCCCCTTGCCTCAAACTCCTCACCACGCAAAATATACGCATAAGTCCTCCCCCATAAAGCTAAACCTAAACAGGAACGAACAAAAAGAAGTACAAATTAAGAAACTAAAGGAGATCCATTCATTTCCAACCAATATAAAAGTACATACATATGTAAATCGTTGCGTGTGTTAAGTTTTGTCACTGACACATACGCTCCATAAGACCCAGAGGTATCAAAATATATACTAGTACATATATACGTACATATATAGAGAATGTTTATCCTCATCATCATCAAGGGTGAGATCCTTAATAAAGGATAAAGCCCAAGAATGTGCGTTAAAATACATACTGTCTTTCTTTTACAAAGATAAGACTTCAATCATCGTGAAAGGACTATATAGCTAGCTAAAGGAGGAGTAGATAGGTACAAAGCAAGGACTTATGCTGGCCGTGTGGAGTGTGTATTGTACGTATAGGTCTGATGGGCCATCGATCATGGTTGAAGTAGCTCGCTCGCTCGTCGTCGTCGTTCTATCCCTTTTGCCAAATGAAGTTTTATTAGTTTTTTTTTGTTATGGTCCTACGGGATGGGTGATGGCTGTTTATTCGCCTTTCCTTCCAATAACATTCCCCCCTATCAACCCCACCTCCCCACCAACATGTGCCTAAGCCCCAAACCTTGTTTTGGTGGAAGGACATATGAAAAATGTGTACACGAACTGGCACATGTCCTTTGGGGTTTGGTATTATTTCTTTTTTTTTTTCTTCTGTTTTTGTGTATCAGTCGGTAGGATTGCATGTGGAACGAGTACAACACACGCCCATTGAAACTCTAAGGCACAAAGGCGCCTAGCCGCACACACAAAAAAAAATGAAGCAAATAAATGAATTTAAACAAGTAGAGAGTACCTACTGAAATGGGGTTGTGAACGTGAAGTGATGTGGAGGTGCTGCTCCCACATCATCGCAGCAAATCGCATTTCCTACCACCATAAGCCCATCTCAGCACTGCCATGCATGCCGCCACCACCGCTACTACCGCCACCGTTAACTATACTATAGGTATCCCCAAACCAGCACCCATCTATCGCAATCACCTCACGCTCACACAGTGTGGGTTCTGCACGCAATTTTAAGGCGTCATCTATGTGCGCTAAAACACAGCGTTCTCTATGCACATCAAAGAGGGTATGAGTTGTATGTTTTTGTTTCTACCCCCCCCCCCTCTTGTCGTTCATAGAGCAAGAGCAAGAGCAAGTTTGGTGCTAGCCTTCTTTTCCCTTCCCTTCCTTTCCTTTCCCATCCCAAACCTTCCTGCCTGTAACCAGGTGAAGCGAAAAAAAACTCGCAGCTCTGAAAATGTATTACCAACTCCCCACGAATGAGTGTGTTGAAAAAATAAAATGGAAAAAGGAACGTGGTCCTGTTTTGCCAGAGGGTCAGGAGGAGATTTCTAGGACGAAGGGAAGGGAGGGGTGGGTGTTGGGCTGCTTGTTGTAGCGTTTGACCAGAGTTTGTGTTCCGCCAGGCCCTGTTTTTATATAAATGCCTGTGTTGGCGCTATGGCCGAGTTGTAGAATTTTATATGGTTCCAGGAATAGTTGGCGGTGTTCTTTCTATTGGGATTCTGTACCTAGCCTACCTACCTACATACAAACTTTCGTATATACCTACTGTGCGAATAAACCTCGTGGCCCTCTTCAATTTTAAGCTTGCTGCTGCAACTGCAACTGCATCTCTAACTCGTTATGACTATGAGATAGAACGGAGCATTTGAATGGTGGCAAAGAGGAGATTTGGTTGTATTTATAAAAGTGCATCAGAGGTCTCCTTCTCTATTCTATCTTTCTCTCTCTCTCTCTCTCTCACGCACACATTTTTTGATATCTGTCTTTCTCTCTTTGGTCCGAGTGCTTATTTTTATGACGAGGTAACAATAGGATGCACCTACCTACAGACCCAGGATTTTATATATTTTTTTGTTCAAAGTTGTAGTAGTAGAAATAGTATAGGTACTTTATGTACCTACATACATATAACTCCCACTATCATGGTGTGGTTATCCGGGAATGATTGGGTCTTTTGGGGGAAAGCTTTTTGAAAAAATAAAATAGAATAGAAAAAAATAGCCGGTACTGAATAACACGATAGCTGAGCCGTTAATCACCGCGCCCGGCTAGGTCGCTCGCCCGCTCGGTCATCGTCGGTCGTCGTCGGTCGGCCGGTCGGTCGGTCGGTTGGTCATTCGTTTGGGTTTTGGTATAGATAGGTATAGAAGAAAGGATAAAGAGAGGATGAAGCTGTTATAGCCGGTCAAAGGGTGCGCTAATTGGTTTTTATCAAATTTCTAAAGAGACATTGGCGATTTGGTTGGTAGGTAGGGGTAGGGAATCGGAATATAACATACAGAGTGCGAGTGAATGAGGGTTTTTGATGTTGATGTAGATATTTATATGGCCGATACGATGATGGTTAGCGCAAGTCGTTGTAGTTTTTTTTTGTATATTTTTCTATTCTATCCCCCTCTATGTACAAGACTTCTCTTTCTCTCCTTTTAACTCTCTTGATTGAGTATAAGTTCAATGAATTGCATTTTTCTTTTTCGTTAGGGCGCATATAATGATGGAATCAAATTAAATGGATTGAAAAAATTAAGGAAGTCAAAAGAAATTTTATTTACCTCGAAGGATTTGTATGGTAGTTACCTTACCTACAAATAAAGTTGTGTATATCTACACAGAAAGTCTAAGTAAATAACCACACAGATCACTTAAAAATTATTCAAAAAACTTTGGGTAAGATAGGAATACAAATTTGATTATGTTTTAGAAACACCTAGAAATCCGAAGTGAGGTTTTTTAATAGCATGATTTGCCCTTTATTTATAGAATTTCGCTAGACAATTGTATTGGGGAACATGTTAGGCAGTTAAAACTATACAAATAGTTTATCAAGACATCTTCATACCAAGTTTGACCAACCAATTCCCAAAATATGTTAATAATCACCCGTAAATAAAAATAAGCGCGCTTTAAAATTTCTTTACAAACGAAAATAACCTATCCCCAGGATTCAGAAGAGATATCGACTCCAAACACATTTTGTTTTACAGAACATCAAAAGATACAGAAAGTAGTTTCAAAAAACGTGGGTGGTTTTTTTCAGTACCAATTTTTAAAAAAGTGAAAAATTTGGTTAACCTTAAATATCTCTCGAATCAATAATGCTATAGTGACTTCAATTAAATTTTCAATCCATGGGGTTTTTTTAAACCAAATAAACATGAAAAAGGTATTTCTTGACTTGAATACTTTGTAAACATCAAAGAATAACACTGTTAACATCTGCTAAAAAATTGAAGTATTGAATTAAAAAATTGAAGTTAAAGTTTGTTTTACAAAAAACCAAAAACCTAGAAAAAAAACACTCAAACTTGTTACAAATTGTTTTCCAACTCAAATATCTTGAGAACGAACATATTGGCTTTAAACTCATCTTATCTTATAACAAATATATTTTTTTTTTAACATCCAGTAAAATATTTAGAAATACCCAATTGTCAGTTACTTTATGAAAAATAAAAATCTTCAAAAAATACTTCACATAGTTGATAAAAATTGTCTTTCGGTTCCAATGTCTTGGAAATAAAAGAAGGTATTGACTTATAACTTATATCATTCTATTCTCAATTTGTACTTAGAAAAATCCAATCAGTAGGTACTTTTTTGTATAAGTAATAAATATTTAAAGAAAAACTTGAAACTCGAAAACAAAAACAGATATTGAAATCAAACTTAACATTTGAGTAATTTTTAAGAAAAATCAAAACAAAACTAAAAACTGTTAAAATAATAATTTTCGGCTAAAGTATCTTGAGAATAGATTAATATATTGACTCCAAACGTTTTTAGCTTAATGTATTGTTATAAATATTTTGTACATTTTTTGAAAATTTCGACAGAGGTTTTTTCTTTATTTAAATTAAATTTAATTAATTATTAAATGTACCTAATATGATTTTTCTAGGCTCTTGCATTCTAGGTTAGGTAAGGTTAAAGTGGCTGTTGGTTGGGAAGTCCAACACACTTAGACTAAAGTATGGTCCGTTGTGATACCACATGGATCAGTTGATCAGCTTAACTCGTTGAACCAATTGGAGCTTCGAATGAAGCGTAGGAGACAACTAATGTCAGAATTTCTTAGATCGCTGGTATCGTTGAAGTAGTAGTCTCCAAGGTGGATTCTACGTCTTTGTGATAAGGTAGGGCATGTGCACAGAAGATGAGAGATTGTCTCTTCTTCTTCTTCATCCATGCAACTCCTACAAAAATCATTTGCAGGAGCTCCAAGTCGAATAGCATGCCTTCCTATTAAGCAGTGCCAGTCAGGACACCTATAACGTAGCTAATGTGCAATCTACTCAGAGAGATTAATTGTTTTGAGCGCCTGGCGCTAAGATTAGGCCAAATAAGTTTTGTTGCCAAACAGGTGGTGGTGTTATTCCACCTGAAGTTTGTTTTCTCTATAAGGTATCTTGCTTTAGCATGAGTTTACATGTAGCTAAGGGGATACCTATGCTAGCATTGTGAGCCAGCAGAGGTAAAAATGTTCCGCTTTTTGCAAGTTCGTCAGCTTTGCAATTTCCTGGAATGTCTCTATGGTCCGGCACCCAGAGAAGGTGAATGTTGAACTGTGTAGCCATCTCCGTAAGAGATGATCGACAAGGGCTGTTAATGAGTTAGTGGAGACAGAGTCTAGGGACTTTAACGCAGCTTGGCTATCCGAGAAGATGCGTATATTATTAGTTGATATAACGTTTTCTCTACGCCAGGCTAGGACTTCTTTTATAGCCAGGATTTCAGCTTGGAACACGCTACAATGATCGGGTAGACGAAAGGAGAGACTTAAGTTTAGTCTATCTGAGTAAACGCCTCCACCAACCCCATCCTCCGTTTTTGATCCGTCTGTATAAAAGTTAATAGGATCATCGTTCAAAAATGATGTTTTCTCCCAAGAAGACCTGGGAGGTATAGTCACTTTGAAGCTATAGTTATTAAACTGAGGATGGGGTATGGTGCAGTCAATATTACTGTTTATAGTTCTGAACGAGTTCAAAATAGTGGTGTGGCCAATTCCATTATTGATCCACAGAGAGGAGGCCTGAAGCCGTATGGCAGTATTAGCGGCCGTTTGCTTGCTGAAAATGTCCAGCGGTATTAGATGGAACAGAACATCTAGTGAGGCGGAGGGGGTAGAGCGAAGTGCTCCTCCCATACACAGGCAGGCTGTTCGTTGGACTTTGCTGAGTTTATCGCGATTTGTCGCTGTATCTACCGCCGTCCACCATACCGCTACTCCATAAGTAAGGATCGGCCTTATGACCGAGATATATACATATAGCCAGTGTGTAATCTGGGGCTGTAGGCCCCATTTATTATTAATGGCCTTTTTACAGGAGAACAGGACAACTGTGGCCTTGTTTATTCTCTCTTGAATGTTAGGTTTCCAACTTAATTTCTTATCCAAAATGAGACCCAAGTATTTTGCTTATTCAGAGAAATTAAGTTTTACAGGAGAACAGGACTACTGTGGCCTTGTTTATTCTCTCTTGCATGTTAGGTTTCCAACTTAATTTCTTATCCAAAATGAGACCCAAGTATTTTGCTTGTTCAGAGAAATTAAGTGGTACACCGTTTATGAGGGGAGAGTCAATGTGTGGGACTTTGTATTTACTTGTGAAGAGGACAAGGTCGGTTTTTTGTGGGTTAACGCCTAGTCCACACCGATCTGGTAAGCTTATTTAAAGCGTTTTGTAGGAGTTCTTTTAGTATATTGGGATATTTACCCGTTACTGCAATAGCAACATCGTCCGCATAAGCAAACACTCTGTATCCCTCTCTTTAATACTAAGTTCCAGAGGAGAGGGGATAGGACACCACCTTGTGGCGTACCTCTGCTGACACCCCTTTTGTGCAGTAAAATCGCCCAGTTTTGAATTGATAATCCTGCTTATCAGCATCTGATTAATCAATTCGCTGATCGACTTATCTACCTTCAGAGATGTCAATACACGTGCAATTGCAGATGTGTCGACATTGTTAAATGCACCTTCTATATCTAAGAAGGCAACTAAGGTGTACTCTTTATGATGGAGGGAATATTCGATTGTACGTACATACTATACTGTGTAGAGCCGTTTCAACTGATTTCCCTTTCTTGTAGGCGTGTTGAGCCTTTGAAAGGCTTTTGCATTCTAAATCATCAGACTTTTTGAATTTTGATTTTTGGTACACATGATTTAAGATTTATTGTTAAATTGTTCATTTATTTTTAAATAGTAAATTAAATGTATGTGAATGTAATTTTTTGTATACCAAATGTTGGTAAGATTTCAAATTCTATTGTTGTATATGCGCAAAGTTTTTAATTAAACAAATTCTTTTTCCAACACAATAAAATTTCCTATTTCTTTCCATTCCTTTTAAACTTTAATTTTATATATATATGAGAAAGATAATACACTGCATTAGAAACTGCTCAAAATCTGTAATATATTAAAACTACGAGAGATCTATTAGCATGTTCCACAAACGCCTTTTACTTTCCTTCACAGATCAAGAAATTACTCACATCATAGCTTTTATTCTACACCTCTTTGCAAAAAGATGAAATATTTACGAAAAAATTAGCGATTAAACTAAAAGCATAAAGAGAACCTCAACAGGAGTTGACATCAGAGAGTTACGATTGTACCTACTTAGTTCATAGAAATCAAGAACTCAGGAAATTCTAGCATTTCCATGAATAAGTATACCTACATATTTGCTTATGCATACCTTAATGGCAGTTGGGTTGGGGTACCTACCTACTCGTATTATGCTAACATCAAACCAGACAAAGGGTCTTCTTTTGGGAAAGAAAAACACTCACGCAGAATATAAAAGGAAACACCAACAATTCCTGTTCATATATGTACCTACATATTCGAATGATGGTAATATAGTACCGTACCGGGCTTGCTACAGAATAAACCTTTCCTTTCTAAAATAAGGCTTGAACACATTCTTAGGAGCCCCAACAACAACAACCCGCCGTCGCCGCCGCCGTGCGTCGTTACCACCACCACTACCGCCGCACAGTTACGCTCCGATGAACGTTGTTTGTTGGCAGTTCTTGGTATAGTGACGCTGTCTTTTATAACCGAACTCAACTCACCGAACCCAACCCAACCTAACCTTACCCAAACTTCCTGTACCCTTTACCCATATTTTTCTCGCTGTGTAGAAGCCGCCACTTCAACTTTATTTTTGGGTTCGAAACCCAAGGATTTCTGTATAAGTTATATTTTTTTTATGTTGTGCCTTAGTCCCGTTTCATTTCGGATCCCTTGTTTGAAACACATCAGAGAGCTGGAGAAGACGAAGGTGGTAACGATAGGATGCGATGCAGTGAGTTAGGTTATCTCCTCGGGAACCACCACCTAAACCGATTTTTCGTTTTGAGATGGTAGCGTTTTTGCTACTGCTGCTTCTGATGTTGTTGGTATTGGTTGACGATTCTCTAGAATATATGTATATACAAAGGTATAGGGCAAGAGGGGGTATTTCCATCAGGCAACATCAGGCACACAATGGGGATGATGAATTAACAGCAGGGATCTATACGGGCGTTGCGGATGAATTGATATGAGTAGGGGTAGATTTAAGGGATCTCTCGCTCCGGCATTGTTGGGTAATTTTTCGAGATGGTTCTCTACTCCACGACGACGACGATGATGATGATGATGGTGGCGGCGAGCGATGACGACGGTGGGTGGATGAATAAAAAAAAAAAACTTGTGCCAGGATGAAGGAGGAGGGTAGTAGTGTTTGGGGTATAGGTTGGTAGTAGCAACATCACAAGATAAAAAGGAGCAACTTCTACTGCTGCTCTACTGCTGCTTTTGATGCTGATGTGATGATGATGATGAGTAGAATGACGGAGGACAACGTCGAAACTCAAGCAGACTGGGAAAGGATAATACACACAATACCCTGCCACTTTGAGATACCACTCTTAATGCTACGGAGCTGTGTTCAAGACCCTCTGAGCTTTTGCCAAACTCATTTCTACCTCCTATCCTTTCTGCCTTTCCTGTTTGTATCCCATTTCATGTTTAGGTAGAGTATATCTACACCTACTTACGCTTTTCTGGAAGACGACCCATTAAATTGGTGGCGACTGAATTCACAGTTGTGTGCCAAAATGGAAGGATTGTGCAGAGAGATGAAAATGATTTCGGGTAATAGCAAACCCTACCTAACCTAAGCCATCATCCAACACCACCATCTCGTACCTACCTACCCATCAGCATTAGGAAGAGACCATGACTGGGTTCTATTTCAAGCCAACGAGGACGATGAGGACGACGACTATGGTGATGACTACGAGCTACGAGCTACGACTATGTCGACGACGAACGACGACGACAACGAAGTAGATATTCCCGAAATGAGGGTTTGCCTCCCTGCGAAACGACACATAAGAATTTCCTTTCCACTCTGAAGGGTTCTTCGGAATCGGTTCTGTTTTTCGTTTTTTTTTTTAGTTCTTTTCTTTTTTGTTGTCTTCATTTTACTGTGCTTTCAGTTCCATCACACCCGTTCTACATATCTACCCTCTGTGATGCCCAAGAAGGGCTTTTATAGATTGGACGGACTTTTTCTCCTAGTCGTTTGGTTTTTTTTTTTTGTATTTCATTTTGGTGTACAAAAGCGGATAAAGTAAGGGTCGGTCGACTACGCCGCAGTTAGAAAACGGACTCGGGGTTTCTTTTCACGAGGATGACATGATGGCAGTGCCACGAGGGTCGGATGGGAGTGATGATGATGGCGGGCGTGGGTTGTGATCGAAGAAGGATGAAGGGTGGGGGAGAGTTAGAATGTGTGTGGAACATTCCTGCTGATTTTAGCCTTCTACAAGCTGCTGCCTTAGTTGCTTTTCCAATACCTTCCCTTGATGATGAGTTGTATAAATGAATGTATAGAGAGTGGGTGGGGGAGGTGTATAGAAATGGGGTGCCTTAATTTTGCCTTGGATCCTGAGCCCTACCCTCTCGGCGCTTTCTTATTTTTTTTTATTATCGCCCCCGTGAGGTCTGCTTGTAACATGGGTGTGGGAGGTGGTTGATGTGGTAACCATTCACCCATCCTCATTCTCACTAGCTGCTCGGTGTACAACGAGTTTCGCCGTCTTCTTCGGGCTTCACAACATGCTGAGAGTGTAGAATAAAAATTCCTAATTTTTTTGCTACACTGCTTGCCTCCTTCGTCCTTTTTGATGTTTAAGTATAGAGAGGTAGATAACAAAGCAGAGGGGGAGGATGGATGGATAGCAACAAAAAAAAGTAAACGGAACGTAACTTGGTCTTTTTCTGAGGGATTATCCGCTGTCCGAACTTTTTCACAAGCAGCACTGTTGTACTGATGGTGGTGGTCTCTATACACTCACCCCCTTGGATTCGGACGAGGATTATTTTTGGAGGAATGGTGAAGTCCCTTGCCAAAGGAGCACATGAACACAAAAAAAGGGGGATGATTATGATTTTTCTTGATTTTTTTGTTGTTGTGTGCTTGCTACTTCTGTGCTATATTCTCAGAGCCTGTGAGTTATTTTTCTTCTTTTGGTCGATGACGACGACGACGACGATGAATACGACAGAGGTGGTGGGTGAAAATTGGATAAATGAGGTGACTGTGCAAGGGAATAGTGCCGGCGACGTTGTCGACTACGACGACGTTTGGGCTGTCCTCATTCTTTTGTGTATAGCGATGGGGTGCAGGTAGGTAGGTAGGTAGGTATGTATGTATGTATGTATGTAAGTATATGCTGTCAAAGCGGGTATATGTTTAGGTTGGGTCGTCGTCGTTGGGTACAGTATAGAAGAGTGTGCGATGTGATGTAGAATTGATGTTGATGATGATCATAAGGGTATAGCATCAGGCTAAAGAGGGAAGGGTGAAAATATAGAGGCTTGGGATGATATTTTTCTATCTGGATATGTGTATCTTATTCCTATATCTCTTAGCTACTTTTTTTTTTCTTTCAATTTCTTCTCCTCTATATGTCATCTATAACACCCCCATCAGAGGACGATGAGATGTGTCCTTGTTCTTCTCGACATCTAGTCGTTATTTTTTGGTTAAAGATATTTTTTTTTGTATAAAGGGGGCTCTGTCACTGTCTATAGCCATGTAGAAAGTTTAGGTACCTACCTACCTATTCATAATATATCTACAACACCCCAAGACACCCTGAAATCGCTCGTGGTGGTCTTTCGTTCATATTGGGGGTGGTTGGTAGAAGGATATATGATTAATTTTGTTTTTTTTTCTTTCTGCTCTTTACTTTCATTCTATTTTCTTTCCATTTTTTCGACATTTTTTCTTTATGTCTTAGCATTTCCTGAAAGTAATTGGCCAGCTGATTTGTTGTTCTTGAATGAGGGTTTAGTATGCTATAGTGGGTGTATGGGATAGTCTTGTGCTATTTTTTTTTTAGTTCAGCAGTCCCTGAGACAATTTTTTGTTGTTGGGTTTAACTACTACTGGAGAGGACAAGTTTGGTTTTTGGAAAACTGGTGTCGCAGTATAGTTCTCTTTTCTTTTGCTGCTACAGTGGGTACCACCCCTAAAATGTGTTTTTTTCAAGTATTTTTTTATTTTATGATCATCTCCTGCAGGGATAATTTATCACGAACAAACCAAGGGCAAAATAAATCCACTATAACAATTAAAGTATAGGTATGGAGTATAGATATAACCTTAAATATGGGTATGTATTGCGAGGTTACAGTGATTTTATGAAAACTGATGGCTAATGATTGTTTCTTAAGAATAATTGAGTAACTAAGAAAAAACCGATCTCAAGGACAAATTATATATATATTTTTTTTTTAGTGTAAATGGGTCAATTTTTGTTTTGAATGCTTGAACTTAAATAAATAACTTAAACCTTGTTAAGTCATTCTAGCGAAAGAAGCCCCATAGCTCTTATCTACGAGTATCTTTCATTTATTGTTACAAATTTTTAAGAAAAAAGGCTATACAAAAATAAAAAAGAGAAAATGGATTCACAATTACACCTATGTAACTCTTTTAGTCTTAATCAAATTTTCGATAGAATATGAAACAAGCTCATAGTTCGATAAAATTGACAAATTAAAAATTGTTTAAAATGAAAATACTTCGGTTTCTCAAAAAAAAGCTTGAAGAAAGAAAAGAAGGAAAATTCAATACAAAAGAAGAGTTATTATCTTTGGTTTTTCAACTGTTTCCATATCAATTCAATTCTTATATGTGATTTTGAATCTATACCTTGTTTACCTCTAGAACATATGAAAATATATTGCTGGTAGTGAAAAGGCTAGCTTTAGCTAAAAAGTTTTTTTTTGTAATTTTATCTGATCTTCCACAATAGTTTAGCCTATTCTGAATAAGCTCAATGTTAAACAAAATTGCAGAAATGTAAGTACCATCGGGTTGTAGCGAAAAGATGACAACAGTAAATTAAAAATTTCGTGATTTACAAAAAGTATCAAATTAATTAATTTTTATAATTGTCCAAATTAGGAAAAATTGTTTTGGACTTAGCTTTAAAGACATTAACGGAAGTAATGTTAAAGTCAATATGAATAAGAAACGTTACCGAAAAGTGGTAACTTACCCTGATCATAAATTGATTCTTTAAAGTACCTATTTTTTGTATTGCTAACTTTGTTTGTAATCAATGCAATTGTATAATCAGTCTTTTGTTTTTATGTATTAATATAGTTTAGCCACCACGGCCCGGCGGCGGCGCGCGGATGTAGGAGCTACGATTTGATACTACGGTCAATATTCGGTTTGTCCGATTTTTTTGTCTTTGAAATACGATTCTGACACCGAAAAACAAGTGTTGAAATTATCGAAATTGTTTTTATTTTAAAAGATTAGGTAGAGTTGTAAGAAAGAGTATTTCAAGTTCGTGAAAAAGATCTAGAAAATGTTTCACAGTTTTGAACTCCGAATGAAGAAATTCAAAGCGTTCAGTTGATAATTGTATTTTATTGTTATTTTGTTTATGTTTTCTAATTTGAGACACAATGATTCTATTGAGTGATGGTGTTTTAGCACTTAAAATGTGTAACATTTTTTAACAGAGGTTATCAACATCGATCTTGAGCAGGGAAACATAAACTTTATAAATAAATTTTAAGCTAAGCTAACCTTTTAATTTTTTTCGTTCCACGACTCTCTTAAAAAGGTTTGGAAATAAGAAAATTGTATTGAATTTTTATCATTTCGTAAAAAAACTAAAAATAAGTAGAATCTTAATTGTATTTATTGAGGTTTTTAAAAGTGTTTGAAATGGAAACTATGAGAGACTTAAATAGTCCTACTTGACTTAATTGTGAGGTACTCAGATTGTGATAGTGATTTTTTAAGAGCCAATAGAGGATAATTAAACTAAACTTAACTAAAGTTATAACCCTTACAATTATTTATTTTGTTTTTAATCAAATTTTCAATTTGTATTTTATAATATAACTAAATCCTCACCAACATTTTGAATTATTCCACAATTTGTTCTTTGAAACAAAATACATTGTATCTAGTCTAGTTTTCTAGATCGAAAGTAGTATGTAGTTGAGAATGATTGTGGAATGTAAATTTCGAAGATTTAAAATATTTAGAATTATTTTTCTTTTTTCAAAAACAATAAGCATACACCGAAAAATCTCAAAGACTTTAGGTTGGTATTTCTTATTTTTCCCAGACTTAATCAATAAGAAATTCAATTTTGAAAATTGTGGAACGTATTCATAATTTTTCACATATTTAATCTTTTTTCAGCCAAATAAATTTTGTGGGTAGTTCTGGTGGATTCTAAAACAAATTGATACAGTTTGTCTAACATATAAACAATTTATTAGATTTAAAAAACAAGATATAGTAAAAAATTTCAATTTTAAATTCCACAATTTTTTAAATAATAATATTGAAATTAGATTCCACAACTTTTTAAATGTTTATAGAGTTAAAAAGAGTGCAACTTATATTTTATTTTTTGATGCGTGCAAGTTAAAAAATGCGTAGGTCGCATTTATTTTTAATTCACAATATAGATAGATTTTAGGGTTCTAGAAAATTTTGAACTTGTGGATGAATATATAAATGTATGTATGCCATTATCTTAGAAACTAAATATATGCAGAGGGTGCTACAGGTATCCAGATTTGATTGTATTATAATTTAAAAGTAACATTGGTTTGTTTTTATTTATTTTTAAAATCCTACCTTATGCAAAAGCACGGATGCTTTACGTTTAGCTGCCATTCGAGGAATTTTGAAAGTTTTTTTTATTAATTTGTGTTTCACTAAAAAAAGTCACTCTCCCTCCCTCTGTGTCACTCTTGGTGTTTTGTCACTTTTTTATTCTTTGTCTAATTTCCACCAAATCTCACTTTCTAGTCACACTTTTGTTAATTTTATTTTTCAATCCGTTATTATGTTTCTACAGAATATTTTCAAAAGCAAACAATTTTAACCGCCAAATCGTTTTTTTGAACTTGACCTTCGCACAGGAACAAGTTGGATGAGAATAAATATTTATTATTCTTCTTCACAATTGAAGCACTTTGTTTTATTTTGTGTTTGTTTTTTTTTTAATATTATTTGAATGGTTAGGTTCCACAAAAATATTAGCACTAAACAAGAATTTTTCTTCTTCTATTTTGCCCACAAAATTGAATGAAATTTAATTGAGTGGGACTTCTTTATTTTCCGTTATTCTCAAAAAGGACAATCCAATACCAATCGGGCTGAAAATCAACTGCTGACTGACCAAAACAGAAACATGCATCAATGTTTTCTAGAGCGGTTGTTGTATATTTTGTTAGATTGAAGGAAGAAGAAGAAGAAACTGAATGGAATATCCTTCTATACGAACTCCTAACTGTAATATCCCACCATCCATAAAGGACCTGCGCAGGATGTACGGCTTTTATAGAGAGTCGTTGTCGTCGTCGTCTATATTATTTTGTCTGGAGGGATGCACGTGTATAAGTGCGAGTGTACTCTCGTTGCTCTTCAATGTTAGGCGAACAAATATAGCATAATATTCCTCCATGTGCGTTTCCTAATGGTATGGTTTTTTTTTGTTTTTCGTTTTTCTTTTTTTGGTGTTTTGTGTTGTGTTTTCCTTTTTGTCGTTCTCGTCGTAGTCGTAGTCGTAGTCATAGTCGAAGTCGGCCTACGACACTACTGGGGGTTGTGAGTGATATTTTATCCCCCTTTAGCCGGGTGGGTTTATGGTAATGGTTTTGGGTATAAGGTGGCGGCAAGAGACTCGAAGCATTTTTGTATATTTTTTTTGTGTTTCGTTCGTTTCTTTTTTTTTGTGTGTGGAACGAACGATTAACAAAAGGGTGCATCGTAGAACGGTCCATCGCACAGGCAAAGTAAAGACAAAGTTCCAATTTTTACCTAAAGGGTCCTTCTTCTACTTACTCGAGTACACTGAGTGTGTGATGAGGATGCTAAGGGATGAGAAGCTTAAACCCATCCGCTGCCACTGCCGCCAACGACACAACGACGGCCGCCGACATCGTCGTCGCCGCCAACGACGACGATGAGGTTAACGTAGGCAACAGCAGCAGTACAAACGGCAGAAGCTATAGGTATAGTGATGATGATGTGCATGTCCCGTTGTATTCGGTTTGGGAAAATTTTTGGGGGGTTGCTTGGTGCATGTATCTAGCACCACACCAAAAGGACTGATGTGGCACTGCACTCCAGAATTTAGGGTTTGCGTTTGGGAAGAACAAAAAAAGCAGATGCATTGTACACACAGGACTCTTTACTACTCTAGCTAGGTACAACTACAACCTGACAGGCGGCAGGAGAACAAAAAAAAATCATGTGTATTGATGAGCTGCTCTTCCCTGATTGAAACGGTGACAGAGCAGAGATGAAAATGATTTTTTCGGCAGTTGCAGTGCAGCAGCATCAGCATCAGCAGCAGCAGCAAAGATGACCCTGTAGAGGGTGAGTTCCTCAATTTGGTGTGTGTTGCTATTATTGTGCTACGCTATATAAAGGTGGCTCAAGAGATGGGGGTTTAAATGGTCGCCGCTTGCTTGCTTGCTTGCTCTCAATTATAACGAGGACTTTGTTCGGATGCAGAATGATGACGACGACTACGACTACGATGATGATGATGATGATGATTGGGGTAGTAAGTAGTATACGGAGCCAGCGCATCGAAAAGAAGAAGCTTGCATGAAGAGAAGGAGGATATTTCGTTTCATTTGAATTTCGATTCGATTTTTTGCATTTTTGTGTTTCTGCATAGAAAGAGGTTTGGAATTGGTAGCTTGGTAGGTAGGTAGTTATATATAGAATTTTGTGGAAAGGGTATGCGACAAGGAGATTTCCATTTTTATTTGAGTTTGCCATGCCAACAGCCAACCTAAGCCCCTAAACCTACCTACCTATACTTATGCTACGTACCACGACCACCCTTGTCTTTTTCCTAGGTGGTTGGTTGGTTCGATTTTTTCTTTTATTTTAACTTTTCTTCTGTGTGAATAACAAAGGAGATTGAGGAATTGATGATGATTCAGTAGATTTTGTTTTTTTTTTCTTCTTCTTTTTTGGTTTTTCAAATGCAGAGATGGAATGAATTGTAATTAGAAATAGACTTGAGAGGGTATATTTTCCTCTCTTTTATATATTTCTAGATGAGATGGGGTGTTATTGATTTAGTATAAAGGGGCAACATTTTTTTTCTATAATTTTGAAGAAGAAAAATACTATTACAGGGCTTAATCAAGTCCTTTTTGTAATTTTCTTTAATTTAGCAGTCCATGTTTTTTTTTCAGGAAGGGGAGACAGGAGATGACAGAGGGGTAAATGCGTAGACAAATTTATCCAAACGATTGATAAATATATAAGACAAGACAATTGAGGTTTGGAATATACATATTAGGCTTAGAAAGAAGGGATGCTTTTTAAAAGTAAAAACATTTGGGTCTTTTGTAAGAGTTACCTAGAGACATATGTACATACATATGCATAAAACTGTCAGAATGTTCCGAGATCCAGAGAAAAGAAAAAGACCAATATTTATTATAAAAGAAGTATTTTACTGTTTGAAGTTTAAAGAAAAAATAATTATATTTTACAAATTAAAGAAAACTTGAATCGAAAAGTAAACTGAGATTAATGTAATTTCGAATAAATTACTGCTACTCTAGCTTTATACAAAGTACAAATTAACACCGCCTCTTAATTTAATAGAAACTATAAATTCAAGTTAAATCATAAGTAGGTAGGTACATTAATCGAACAAAATAAAAAAAAAAAAAAACTAAACTAAATTTAAACCTCTACGATGTTTTACGAACAAATTTCTTCCTAATGCTTTTGTCATGACGTCAGCTAGTTGATCTTCAGTTGGTTTTTGTTCTAGTCGAATAACGCCCTTTGAAATTTCATCAAGAATAAAATGGTATTTGACGTCTAAATGCTTCATTCGTTTGCTTTCCTTGGAATCTTCAGCAATTTTAATACAGGAATTATTATCTTCATACATATGTATATGATTACTGGAATCGTGCATTCTGCATTGAGTTCATTCAGCATCTTTCGAATCCATTTGAGTTGACATACTGCTTCAGTTAGGGCAATCAACTCAGGTTCTGTTGATGACAAACTTACTGTTGATTGCTTCTTTGAGGCCCAGCTCACGGTATTTCCAAATAACTTGAACACGTATCCTCAAGTAGATTTTCGGTCATTTTTATCTCCTCCCCAGTCAGCATCACAGAAACACACCAAGGTCTCGGCAGTATCATCTTTTCTGATTGTTCCACGAATGTAGCGTAAAATATGTTTTGCATAGTTGTAGTGGCGTTCATCAAAACAACTTTGGAATCGACTCATGTATCCAGTTGCAGCACATAAGTCCGGTCTTGTGGTAACAGTTGCGTATATTAAGCAACCAATCAATTCGCGGTAGGGGTGATTTGTACATCTTTCCTTGTCACCCTCATCGATGTGCAGACCCTTTTCCATGGGAGTAGCTTTTGGCTTGCAGTCTTTCATTTCGAATTTATGCAACACTTTCTCCAAGTATTGCCGTTGACTTAGTTCAATAGTTCGATCTTCGATGTTTTGCTGGATGTGCATTCCCAGAAAGGTACTTGCTCTACCCATGTCAGTCATTTCAAATTCGTTTGACAACAGCTGCTTTATGATGATAATCATTTGAATATTTTGACAAAACAGCAATATGTCATCGACATACAGCAGGACGTAAAAATTGCTTCCGTTTTGGTCCTTGACGTACACGCATTGATCTTACTCACATTGCCTGAATCCAATTCTGACCATGAAACTGTTGAACTTCTCATTCCAGGCTCGGGACGCTTGCTTCAACCCATACAAAGCCTTATTGAGCTTGCAGATTTTATTTCTAAATTCAATACCTTCCGATAACTCCATATAAATGTCTTCGGACAGTTCACCATTCAAAAACGCATTTTTGACATCCATCTGGTGAATATACATGCCCTTCCCATTTGCAATTGCAAGCAATATTTTTAATGTTACCAACTTTGCAACTGGCGCATACGTTTCGGTGTAATCGAAACCAGGTTTTTGGGTAAACCCTGGCGCCACCAAACGAGCTTTGTATTTTTCAATTTCCCCATCTGCTTTGCGTTTCAATCGAAATACCCATTTGCTGGTTATGGCTTTTCGATTCTTTGGCAAACTACAAATAGTCCAAGTTTTATTATGTATCAATGATTGGTACTCACTTTTTATGGCATTTTCCCATTCTGGCCAATCTTCTCTTGCTTTTGCCTCAGCAATGGTTCTTGGGTCATCTTCGACGTACTCTTCGGCACTAAGAGCAAAGTTGCCTGATTCAGCTGAATAAGTGCAAAAACCAAGTCGCTCAGGTTGTCTTCGCGTACGTTCGCTTCTTCGTTGAACATTTGATTCGAGGTCTTCAACACTATTTTTGCTTCCGCTGGTACTGTTGTTATTGATGCCGTTTTCTTCGACATCGTGGATTCTTTCAATGCGGTTACCAGCCCAATCCAAATTAGAGCTGTGGACTATTCCATCGCCGCCGTCAACAGGTAGAACTCTGAAGTCGATATTTCTGTTATCTTCGGCCTTCTCAAAACGGAATCTTCATCGAACGTTATGTGTTGACCAATAACTAACCTATTCTCTTTCATGTGCCACAGCCGGTATGAACCAATCGATGAAGCATACCCAAGCATCAGACATTTGTTCGACTTACCTTCAAATTTCGATCGCTTATCTTTTGGACAAAATTGAAGCATTCTGAACCGAAAATTCTTAAATGGGACAGATCTAGTGTTCTATTCAATTGCTCAGACACGGAGTTCATCTCTGGATTGTAGGGAACAGTAAGCATCATTTGAATACCCTTTGACTTACAGAACTGTCTAAACTCATTTGAAGTATATTCTCCACCGTTGTCAGCTCTCAGCTTCGCAACTTTCTTGCAATGTAGTGCTTCAGCTATGGCTACGAATTCTTTGAACTTGCTAAGGACTTCACTTTTTCGTTGAATGCAGAATATCATTGAAGCTCTGGAATAGTCGTCAGTGAATGACACAAAATATCTGCTTCCATCATATGCCGACATTGGCATAGGACCACAGACATCACTATGAATTAGTTCCAAAATGCGATTGGATCTAGTATTTTTGTTCCTTGGAAACGATGAACGTGTTTGTTTTCCAAAAACACAAGATTCGCAGAATGTTAATTCAGTGTCAACATTCACTTCTTCCAAACCTTTAGCCATCTGATGACTGACCATCTTCTTCAAATCATATGTATTCAAATGTGCTAATCTGTAATGCCAAAGATTGTGAATCATTTTTCTCACCTGAGATGCCAGCGAATTTATTTTTTTCAACATGCAAATCTACTTCGTACAGCTTGCCTCTGGTACTTGCTTCAAACATAGGTGTTCCATCGATCGATGCATATGCCTTGTCGCCTTCAAAAACTATACGGTAACCCCTTTCTGTCAGATTTCGGATAGACATCAAGTTGCATTTCAGATCCTTCACAAATAAAACGTTCTTCATAGTCTTTGGTGCGGAATCACCCTTATGAAACGTTTTAACAGAATTGTCACCAATTTCAGATGCTGATATGCTTTCATTTTTCTTGGCAACTGAAATTTGAATTTCCTCGATGTTCTTCAAAACGTTGAAATAATCTTTGTTGTTGACCATGTGCTGGGTAGCACCAGAATCCAAAACAAACTTCACTTTAGCATTCATCGGTTGTACAGTTTGCGCTGCATGCTCTTTTTCACTTGCTTTGTCAACAACTGCACACATTGTCGAGTCCTTCTTTCTGAAAGCTTTGCTTGAACCCTCTGAGTCCTTCTTTTCTTTCTGCTTTGATATGTCCAGGCTTACCACATCCATAACATACAATCTTCTTCTTCAATCTTCAATCTTCGCAAGAATTTCTTCTAAATCTTCCTCAATGTATTTTCGTAGAACCTTCTCGTCCAACAAAATACCCACACGATATTTCCAGTTGCTGAAATTCGTACCATCAAATAATGGAAGCTTAGAAACCGAATGATCAGCCATTTTGCTATTATTTTTTCTTCGTCTCAAATCAAAAACGATCTCGGAAATGCAGTGAAAAATAATTTCTTCTAGAAAGATTCAAAAATTAATTTTTCTTCAATCGAATCCTGGGCCCATAACCAATGTTCCGAGATCCAGAGAAAAGAAAAAGACCAATATTTATTATAAAAGAAGTATTTTACTGTCTGAAGTTTAAAGAAAGACTAATTATATTTTACAAATTAAAGAAAACTTGAATCGAAAAGTAAACTGAGATTAATGTAGTTTCGAATAAATTACTGAGAGTAGCTTTATACAAAGTACAAATTAACAAATTGAACTTAAACCACTGAAAGTTTGAAAATTCTTAATTCTAATAATAATGTGAGGAATGTGAATTTCATAAGTCCGTATGTATTGTAATAAAACAATGATCATTTCATCATATGACTAAAATAATCCCATTTTAAATTATCTACTATGTGGTTTTTAGATCACAGACAATACTAAGAAAGCTACGAGTATGATGTTTCTTTTACGCCTCCGCAAAATGTCTTCTAGAAATTCTAAAAACTCTGACGATTTAAACCTATACATATGTGTACCTATCCTATATACATACATAATATGTACCTACATAAGGGAACATCGATGAGTTTGATATTAGCTCTAAGTGGTCTATCGTTTATCTTACACATTGTTTTGATATTCTATACGTGTAAATCGTTATTGTACCTTTTCTTGTAAATATCATTCACGCACAGAATAAATAATCAGCTGAATCACAGCGAAACATACATTCCTTTTTATTTTATTCACTTTTGGAACAATCGGCAATGTTAAAGTAATAAGAAGTATTGGTTTCTTAAATAAGGACTATATTTTTTGGTGTATTTACTATGAGAGTTTTTTTTGTATATGTAAAGTCTATACGTATTGTTATTTCTTGCATACAACTTTTGCTTGTAAGCGCCCTTGAAACGAAAATAAATTCAAAAACTTCAATAGTTGTTATCGTTCTGGGTTTATAATACGATTTAAATTAAAGGCAATAGTTAAAACTTTTGCAAAGTGTTTTCCTTAAATATTTTATGAAATCTGTTACTTCTTGTCTGGTGCGAGACAATGTTCGGAATTTTAGAAGAACCAAACCTCAGGAGCAGATTGTCGATGAAGCTGGAGCTTTGGGAAAATATTGCAACTATAAATTTATCCTAAAGTGGATTTTAAATTAAGAAAAAAAATCATTTGTCTATTTTTTACTCCCCATAGGAAGTTATTGTAATCGGTCCGATTTGTCGAATGGAAAATTTTGACATTTCTCGACGTTTCAAGGTCCCTAAAGTCGAAATAAAAGATTTTTAGAGATATGTGTGTGCGTGCGTCAGTACGTTCGCGAAGAGGACTCTCAAAAAAATGGGTGGTATTTTTACCATAGCAATTTAAAAAAAAGGTAAAAAATGTTGGTTAACCTTAAATATCTCACGAACCAATAACGCTAGAGACTTGAATTCAATTTTATATTATATATTTTACCGTGATACCAAACCATTATATTTTTGGAAAAAAATCCAATCAACGGGTTTTCTTATAAACCAAAAAACTGAAGAAAAAGAAACATTTGCAACCTCGAAAATTTTACAAACAAAAAATGATTTTATCTCCAAAATAATATTGTGCAACGAAGAATAACGTTTGTAACATCTGGTAAAATTTTTAGAAAAATCAAATTCGCAGTTTTTTTATAAGAAATCTTTTCGAAAATTTTAAATTATGGCTTCCAACTAATTTTATCTTATAAGAAATATTGTTTTCAACAGTCGGTAAAATTTTTATAAAAGTCGAATTGACAGTTTTTTATACAAAAAATAAAAACCTAAAAAAATTAATAAAATTTGGTAAAATTTGATTTTCGATTCAAATATCTTTTCAAAACATTGAGATATTGGCTTTAAACAAATTTTATCCTTTAAAAAATATTGTCTTCAGCATTTGGTGAAATTTTGAGAAAAATCGAATTGACAGTTTTTTTCTACAAAAAATAAAAACTTAAAAAAATTAATAAAAGTTGGTAAAAATTGATTTTCGACTTAAATATCTTTTCAAAAATTTGAAATATTGGCTTCAAATTAATTTTATTTTATAAAAAACATTGTTTTCAACATTCGGTACAATTTTTAGAAAAATTGTATTGTCAGTTTTTTTTACAAAAAATAAAAACCTAAAAAAAACAATACTTAAACTTGGTAAAAATTTACTTTCGACTCAAATATCTTTTCAAAATTTGAAAATATTAGCTTCTTAATATTTTCATCTTAAAGAAAATATTGTTTTTGACATTCAGTAATTTTTTATAAAAATCCAACAGTCAGTTTTTTTATAAAAAAAAAATAAAATCTACACAAATAGCACGTAAAATTGGTAAAAATTGATGTTTGGTTTTCGATATCTCGTGAATAATAGAAGACATTGACTTCAAATTAATTTCGTTAATCTAATTTGTATTTGTTTATGTAAGAAATACAAAATTTTAAGAAATACTACTGAAATTGCTTAAAATTGGTTTTCGACTAAGAATCTCGTTAACTAGAATAGATTTTCAGCCTAACTAAGAACTGCGTTATCTGCATTCATAAAGTCAGATTTTCGATCGAACTAACCTAGTCGAACTGCAGTAGGTACCTACCGTTCATAAACGTCAGACTGTCGTCAGCGCAGCGGCGGGCAAATTGTGCAGCTGAATTTGTTTGGCTGCAGAAAGAGCGGGAATTATTAAAATAATTTTTACAACAACAAGAAGGACGAAGCGGCACTGACCCGTGAAGAATGTAAGTAATGGCAAATATTTTGTTAATTTTTTGGTAAAAATAATTTAAATTATTGTTTTTAAAGTTTCAACAAAATTT
This sequence comes from Eupeodes latifasciatus, assembly GCA_920104205.1. Taxonomy (NCBI): domain Eukaryota; kingdom Metazoa; phylum Arthropoda; class Insecta; order Diptera; family Syrphidae; genus Eupeodes; species Eupeodes latifasciatus. Next base: position 146,709,220 of record OV049924.1, read on the forward strand.
GTTTGGCAGCCATTTTTCTCTGACGTTTATGAACTCTGTTTATATATACAAATCGGGTTTACTGCAGACATTCTCCATTGGGAGTGCGTTCACAAATGCATCAGAAAAGAAATGCGATTGTACTAACGCACATTTTCTGCGTTTATGAATACACCCATAATTAATTCAATCAGTGCCCTTAAAAGTTCTACACAATTTTAAAATAACAAATCGTACAGAGATAAATAGGTTATAAATGTCGTAGAACTTGTCAAAAACTTAAATTTTTGTTAATTTTTGTGATACTAAGCTTCAAAATGTAAGCTTTGACCATCAGAAACTAACAAAACCTATAAGTTTTAAGGTACAGACACACTTAAAAAAATCAGTTATTTTTATGATTTTTGGTTTCACCTTAATACTTTATTTTTATTTGCTAAGAACAAATTCATTTCCAAAAGAAAAAGGAAATAATGGATAACCCTTCCTTCCACACATTTCAAACTTTTAGTTCTTTACCACTGTGTTTTTTTTTATTTTGTATTTCGAGTCTCAGGATAGTAATTTAAACAGAATGAGCTCGCTTAAGTCCAAGTAGAGGATGTCTATCCTTTCTAATGCCTGTGCACCGGGACCACGACAAACTGTCAAAGACGGTGTCGTTTTTTTTCTGTTTTTTTTTTTTTTTTTATTTTTTAAGTCAGATGGCTAAAGACATCACATAAGATAACGAAGTAGGCAGAGGAGACAAAGGGGGAGAGGTGAGTGGGAGATTAAGAAAAAGTCGTGGTGTTCGTTGTAGATCCTTTTAATTTTTCTCGCCCAATTTCTTTGTATGTAGGATTTTTGTCTACTCACTTACTTACACAGATTCCTTAAGAAGGATATATAAAACCCTCCCATAGCATAAGTAGAGAGTGCGGGTGTTCATTTTTTGTCGTTATATCGAAAGAGCAGGGGTAGATGCAGAGGGAAGGGTGGTTTTGTTACTTAATTCATCTACAGTTGGGGTTTCGTCCTTGTCTGTGAGTTAATTTTTTTCTTCTGCCGTTTCCTCGGTATCCTGTGTGCTTTTTCATTCCTCTCATTTCAATTTTATATACATATGTATATATATTTTTTGTTCTACGGTTGATTTGGGGGTGGTGATGGCGATGGCGTATAGAGGGACTATTCTCTAGTGTTGATGATGAAGACCATAGTATCGTTGGGATGGTGGGGTTGGGGACTGTACTGAGGGGGAATGAAAATTGAAGGCAGTCCAGAACTGGCCATGCTCTGACTAAAAGGATCCTAAAGCTATCCATCTCCGTGGTAATAAATTTTCCTTCTTTTCGTTTGCTGATGGTGTATAGGACGGATTTCTTTTTTTTTCTTTTTTTTTTTTTGTTCGTTTTGTTTGCTTCTTCCACCTCTTTTGCTATCTCAGGATTCTCTGATGGGATATGGAAGCGCTCACTAAGAAGCAAAGGCAATGTTAGTTTGATGGAAGGAGAGATGGATCAAGAAATTAAGTCTTGGCATGGGGTGACGATGAATGAGAGATTTTTTTCCTATTTTTATATTCTTTTGCCTTGTGCCCGTCCCTTATTTCATCTTTTTTTCTGTTTCTGACTTTTTCGGTTTTATTTCTTGTTTTTTTTTTTTTATTTTGTTCGTTCATCTGTTTGCTCCAACCCCAAGCACAGTGAAACACACAGCAATATGCCATAGAATCTAGAGACTTCTGAGAGGATATAGCAAAGGCAGTAGGTAGGTATAGGTATAGGTAATACTAGCAGTCAAAGTATAAAGATCCCTCTCCCCCTCCCATTATCACGATCCATCTATCCTTCGCCCGCCTTCGAAACAAAAAGTGGTTGGAGCTAGGATGAGGACAAGAACATAGACATAGCATTAGAGTACAAGGAGTAATCAAACCCTTAGAGCCACCCCCTAATTCATTTAAGACAAGGGTACACAACATTTTCTTAAGTTTAGATGCCAGAAACATCATTCCATCGTCTCTTTCCGCCCTATAACCAACATTATCCTAGAGAAAACACAAACCCAAAACCACCCACATTGGGCGCCATCGCCATCGCCATCGTCTTGGGCTTTAGTTCCGGGAAAATCGAAATTCTCTAGTACATAGTGATGAAGAAAGGTAGCTGATGTGGATATAGAATGGGGCTTTAGTAAGGGGTGAGGATGAGGAATAGTAAAGAGTGAGAGGCGGAGGTAAAGGACATAGAGTGTATATCTGTGCTGCTGTTCGTGTACCGATAGTTTTAGGGTACATATATCGGTTTTCTCCCTCAAAGCATCACTCCTATCAGAAACATCGGCCAAGACGAACGAAAGGTATATTACACACATGTGTACATATGTATGTATATGTATGAATGTAGTATGTATGAACGTGGCGATGACGACGAAGATGTTATGGTGGCGGTGGCGGCTTGAATAGGTATGGGAGAAGGATCCACATAGAAACACATCCTCGATATTGGAAAATGTAATTTGAGGGTTCCCCCTGTATAGTCTCTCTTCTGTACCCTGTTTAGGACTTAATGCACCTGCAAAGCAGCAAAGCAGCACAGAGTTTAGTGTTTGCCTTAGATGTAGAAATAGGAAGGGATCAAACAAAGCTCTGTTTTGGTTTGGGGGTAGTGGGTGCAAGACATATTTTCGTACTATGATTATAATTCAAAGGGGTGGTTGCCGACGACGACGACGACTAATATGGAGACGACTACGAAGAAGAAAACGAAGACGACGAGGACGAACGGTGACGGCATACATGGAAAATTTCTGCATATATCATGGATACCAAAATCTTAGACGGCCGCTTCCACAGATGCTGTTCCTTTTTGGCTTCTCCTTGAATAGATGATGGGTACACTCTCATACCATATTCTGCCCTTCATCCCTTACTACCTCCCTTCCCCCCTAATTCACCTTATACACACTTCTCTTGGGTCTTCGGTTGAAGTGAAATTATTCGATTCGATGGAATGAGAATATAGGAACAGAAGTTACCGGAGTTTGGGGAAAGGAGGAAGAAAATGCTTTGGCATAACACCAACAGTTTCTAAGATGGCATCTTGAATATAGAAGAAGAAGTAGGAGTTGAAGAACTACCAGCGCAACAGCAGGCAAGCATATCAAATATACCGGCTGCAGAGAAAACTGGAAGATGAAATATCCCTAAAAGCAGTGCAAACATAGGTATACCTATAGACCTATGTACCTACATATCCCTCGATTTCTTGCAAAAGAGGATATGATAGTGAAATTTGTCGGAATGGGTTTTCTTCGGTAGGTCGGTGATATAGAGGTCGATGTTAGTCGGTCGGTCGGAAGATAGGTACGGTATGGTACTCAACAAATATTCCAAAATCCTTGGGTGGGTTTATGGCTTGACTGTTATCTTCAGAGCCAAAGACGAAATCCAAGAATATTGTTCTCCTTCCACAGTATTCACTTTGATGAGGATGATGATGATGACGAAGACGAAGACGAAGGAGGAAAAGAAGGGACCTCTGTTCCAGAAGAATACAAACGAAGCACTAACCCACCGAAGCGCACCGACAACGCTGACTACGACGACGTCGACGACGACGAGAAGAAGGAGAGTAGATACCAACCGAAACCTATTCCATTATATAGCTCCTAGGCTATGGGTTATAATGAAACTTGGACAAGGACTCTATGATGGTCGTGCCGGTCGTTGTCGGTGGGTCCAAGAAAAAGGAACAAAACCCAAGCTCGAAAGATATAGAATAAAAGTCTTGCAGTAATGGCGCGGCATGGTACTCCGTGGAAAGGGGTGGTGTAGTGTCAGTTTATTTTTTTTTAGTCCTTCCCTTTGCTATCCTCTATAGTAACCCTCTTTATCTCTATGGTTTCCTTGGAATGAGAAGAATGCTTTTCTATATCCTGGGCTAGATGTCTGTTGGTGTATATCCACAGTTATTCCTTTTTTTCTGTTCTGAGAAATTTTATATTTAGCTCTTGTTTGCTCCATCACTTTTTTTATTCTTTTAGGAAGGCTTCATCCATCCATCCATTTATTTTACCCTTGTTGGTGCAGGATAGTGGAATTGGTGGTCTTCTTTTTTTTGGGGGGGGGGGGAAGGTTCGGTTTTTCTCATTTCGTTTTCTTGGGGGTCCTCTTCTACTCACTTCTACTGCTTTTTATATTTGCTGCCTCAATGGAGAGGCTTTTGGTTTTTTTTTTTGTTTTGTTCTCGTAGAATTATTTTTTCCATCTTTGCTTTTTGGAGTTGAAGGACGAATCAAGTAGAAGATGGATATTCGTATTGGCGGCCAAACGACCGACAGCACTGGGCGGTTTTAATAGGATAGAGTAGGGCTAAGATTGTGCGGGATTTTTCTTGCAGTACTAAATCATGAATCGTTGGCGTAGTTGTTCATCATTCTTTGGAAAATGTCATTTCTTAGATTTGTTTTTGTTTTGTTAGCTAGGAGAATAAGGATGTGCCTGCATAGTTGATATCAGTACTGTAATTTTATTTTTGAACTTTCTATAGCTCGTTATTTTCAAGTAATGGTTGAAATTATATCTGATTGTATTCATTTTTGAGTTTTTGAGTGATTTCGAATAACATTTATAACATTCTTGAACCATAAAACGGTTTCTTTTTTACGAAATATTGTATCGAAATATATTTCTGTACTTTAAATTAAGCCTACGTTTTAAATTTGTCTTTATTCTTAAAATACATTTTAACTGGCCTACTAGAAAGCCTCGAAGATATGATGAAAAACAAATCTAAATCATTTGTAAGTTTTAATTTATATTTAATTGATAGCTCTTAACTGGTACTATACTGGGAATACTTTACTCATAAATTACTTGTATCAATAAGTTACAAAACTAAGGTTTTGAAATGGTGCCCGGTCGCAATTCGATGCATTGAAGTCTTTATTCTTAAAATACATTTTAACTGCCTCTCTGAAAAGGCTTGAAGATAAAAACAAAATCTAAATCATTTGTAAGTTTTAAGTCATATTGACTAAATCTAAATCATTTGTAAGTTGTAAGTCATATTGAATTGATTGACTATTGTGGATAAACTTTACTCATAAATTACTTGTATCAATCAGTTACAAAACTAAGGTTTTCTAATGGCGCCCTGTTGAAATCCGATGTATTGAAGTTATTAAAAAATATGTTCTTGCGTTAAAATATTTTCAGAGCTTAATAATAGATTCAGAAACTGGTACCCTAGATGAAACGGATCCGCTTTCAATATTAATATGAGTTTAGGTAGACAACGTAATTTACTGATCCAAATGATGTATTGTCTTTTGTAACCGAGGCGGATTTTAAGTTATTGAGAGCTTTTATATTCTAACGGTTTATTATTCTTTTAACAACTAAAACTCATTTAATTTGTTTCAGTATTTGAAAATTTTATACAGTTAATAACGAGAAAAAAGTGTTAAGGAATTATAAGTATTGCATTTACTTTATTATGGAAAAAAATATTGTTTACATTTAAATAACGCTCAATCTTTAAAAACATAATCAGAATACATTACTGAACATTTAAAAATTCAACTTTTCGTAAAGGTTCTAATTTATGTTTTTTTCTAAACTGGGATCAATGCTAAACAATAAATAAATTATGTGGCGCAACAGTCCATTGAAAACTAGGGCCTCGTGACTTACTACTCCCCCATGTCGGGGATGGAGGGGACCTACAATCTTATGCTGAATCCGAACGGCTAATTTGGGAAAGCACTTTTCGTGACAAGAATTACTCTTGGAGGATTTGTCAATTCCTCGCAAGAGGCAGTACCAGTGAAAAAAAAACTTTAGATGGCACAGGAAGGGATTGAACATTGAACCCAAGGCCTCTGGCATGTAAGTCTTACGCACTAACCATCACGCCACGGGTACTACATCAATGCTATGTATATAAAATAAATACCGACAGATTTTTAAACGTACATACGTCTAAGCCGATCTATAGCACATTCTTGATTCATGAAAAGTGGCGCCCAATTATGAATCTAACATTTTCTTCAACGTTAAGCGTATTTAATATTCATGTGGGATTGAAACTGAGATTAATGGACTTTATGTCTTCAATGTTTACCTTTCCATAAATTTAATATTAAAAATTAATAGAAAATATCGGTCCCGTGACATAAGGGCAAGTGTCATAAGACAAAATTTAGAAATTTGGCCTTATGACACTTTTCGAAAGCGTCATAAGACCAAATTCCAACGTTTGGCCTTATGTCGCTTTCAGAAAGTGTCATAAGGCCAAATTTGTTTGCGACTTAAGACCAAATTTGTTTTGATATTTTCTTCAATAACAAAAACCGGTCTTTACCGTTAGAATTATGATAAGAGTAACAACAGATGGTAAGTAAATGTAATCAGGAAAGTTGCAAGCTACTCATTTGCCTTGTACGAAAAAGTCGTAAAATGGATGTTCGAAGTGATTTGATCTATAATTATGAGTTTTGTGAAGGCCAAATTTTCAATTTGGGTTTATTTCGTTTTAGAAAACGAAATAATAGCAATTTGGCATTGTTTCGATTTAAAATTTTGTTTGAATTGATAGCACGGCGTACTAACAGCTAGGTATGTAAGGGGGGGCATGATGACCCCTGCAACCCCCCTGCTTGGGATCACTATAGGATTTGGGGTGGGTGCGAGTTTGGGTATATGCAAAGAACTTTTGCATTTGAGCACTAAAATCAAAGAAATTCCCAACAAAAAAAGCAAGTATGGCTCACAGTTATGAAAGAATCACAACGCATTCGTGTTCTTTGCATATACCCAAACTCGCACCCACCCCAAATCCTATAGTGATCCCAAGCAGGTGGGTTGCAGGGGTCAGCATGCCCTCCCTTACATACCTAGCTGTTAGTACGCCGCGCCGTGCTATCAATTCAAAAAAACTTTTTAGCAAAAGTAGCTATTCTAGACAATAAATCAACCATTTTTGAATTTTAAAATATTCGGCGTTGTTTCCATAATTTTGTTGGCCTTATTTCTTTTTATAAATCGAAATAAGGCCAAATTGGTTTTATTTCGCTTTGAACAACGAAATAAGGCCAAATTTGAAATTTGGTGTTATTTCATTTGGTACTATTTCACGTCACCTATTATGTACATGAATAATGCATGTACTTTATGGTACATCTCCAATCTTCTCAGGTGATAGAGATAAAGTTTGAAAGTGACATAAGACCAAATTGGCCTTAAGTCACTTTGGAAAGCGACATAAGGCCAACCGTTGAAATTTGGCCTTATGACGCTTTCGAAAAGTGTCATAAGGCCAAATTCTAAAATTGGGTCTTATGTCACTTGCCCTTATGTCACGGCACCGAAAATATCTGCGGCGGCGCTCATTTCAACATCGACTTACAAGTCAATTGAAAAAAGAAACATTGATTCGTTATATTTTCACTATCAAAGTTAAAGTCTGAATTCAGTACTCAGGTTTCGAATTTGAAGTTCTTGTATGTTGTATACGTATTTATTAACATACAAATACAAAATCAAATAAATTGGTAGAATTTCAATACTTTAAACAAATATATGTTTATTCTTTAAGTTACCAGAAATCGTTTATTCTTTTTAAATGGAGAAAAACTAGCATGTTTCGAATTCTTCTTTGATGAAAAATTTGAATGCTGAAAATTGAATATTTTGCTAAGCTTTCCATCATATTTGATATTTTTTTAGAAACCTTTAAAAAGAGGTTTGAATAGTTTCATTATTCCATACTATGATGAGTAGGTCAAGAAATTTGTGTAACATTTTTAATCTTTTGGTTTCGGTGCATTTTTTATTGCTTATTAGGTATGTGACATTTAGTATTTTTGAATTTTTATATTGTTCTATTATTTGATTCCCTCGAATTTTGAAATCAAGTTAGTAGGAATTTGTGATGGTCCCACTTGTGTATATTGTCATTTAAGTATATAGGGTACTTTTGTAGGTGGTTGATATGGATTTTAGATTTATATGGTAGGTGCACTCCTATTTATAAAATCTTAATACATAAGGTAATGTATGATGGGGCAAATAGGTTCTAGAATGGTGGTACCTCTATCAGAGAGTATGTACATTGTAGGTATACTGTATACACATAGAAGAGAAGACCAAATTTTCTTGTACTAGGTCGTGTGCAGAGGGAATGGTATGGTTGTACTTATAGAAACAAAACTTACACCAACCCTCCCAAGGCTCTCGTCTTGCTTCTTCTTCTTCTTCTTCTTATTCAAGTTTGGTGATATTATAGGCCTTTGGAAATTCCATCTCATCATCATCATCGACATCATTACCTTCATGGATTGAGTTTTTGGTATGAGAGACCTGGTAAGAAGGTTGATTAATATGGGGGTGGTAGGTAAATGTGCGATGATGTGGTAATGTAGCATGAGGCAATTTTCATATACATACATATTATTTAGTTGCACTTTATACATATGTATGTATGTACAAACGCCTGTCTTAAACATGTATGTACTTTGCAGTGTACATGATTAGATAGGTATATCTACATATGTATTTATATACATACCTATATAACATCAACAACAACAAACTATATTACCCTCTTGTAAATGTCTTATCTGCGGCAAATAGAATCCAAACACACAATATCTATAACATATATGTATAGAGATAGCCATATACTTAAGCAGGTGCATATCCTGCGTTTTCTATACACCCACCTCCACTTCTAACTACACTTTTCATATATATGTACATACATTCATTCATATACATACATATGCGAAACGAACAAAACACAGTCTTAAAGACAGTTAACTTTAATCCTGGGTATTTGCATGCAGAATAAGTAGGTTTTCTATACGCATTGCATAAAACTCATACCAATTTTAGAAAATATTTCGGGGGCAGTTGGACCATTAATAGGTTAGATATATGTATTGTACATTAAGGTATAGAAATTGTGTGTGATGATATTTGAGCATGCGAAGGCCTATAATAAGTACTGCATGGGGAAATCACAGTTTTGTGATACGGAGGACCCCAAGTCCCTCTGGTAAAATGTTATCAATGCACACTTTTGATTCACAAATTACCCCTTTATAGGAGTTAGGAATAGGTTTTGGATGTGGTGTGAGTACGTGGAACATAGATATAGGTTTGAGTTTTACAAACACCTCGCTCGTCTCTGAACCAAACACTCCTTTTAGGTATAGCCTTGCAAACGTAAGTTAAAATTATAATTATTTCTAAGAATTTTAATGATTTCAATTTATTTTTTTTGGAGAAGAATTTAAGTATTTGTTAATTTTGAATTCGAGATTCAAAAGATTTCAAAAACTAAGTAGCGGTGGCATTTCAAAGCTCTGTTGGGTGGCCAAGTTCGTAGAAAACTTAAGGCAATCATTGTTTGACGTGCAAAGAACACTCTTCCTCGGACACTTTAGCTTGGAAAGTTACGAATGACGAAACATATTTTAAGTTTATTTTAAGTGACGAAGACGGATCGACTAGAAAAATTGTCGATCCACAAGAGATTGAATAAAATTTGGCTGCATAGGCCTCGGCAAGTGCTGCTGATCAATGAAAACAAAGTTCTATTGAGCTAAATTGAAGAATATGAATTGCGATCAAAAATGTTTGGCCCCATATGCATATAAAAAAAAGGGGGCTTGGTCCGACCCACACTGATAACTTCCAATCTGTGCCCTTCTGTCTATTTTTCTAAGACTTTAACACAGTAAGATACAAAAATTTCTATCTTTGTTTTCATAATACTTGAGTAGAAAACCATTTCTAATCAGTTATTTGTTGTTTTTGTAGGTTTTCATCTTTTGTAAAAAAGTTTTCAATTGAATTTGTCTAAAAAATTAACTAACAGTTAGCAAAATATATTTAGGGTCCGCCAAATAACTTTGTTTTTATTTTGAAAATGTTATAAAAACATCGAGTGTACTGGTTTTGGGTGTATCGGCTTTTCAATGTATGCGTGCGGGTTTTCTGTGCCCCAAATGCGACAATTTTGCTTGTATACCCGCCAAGATCAAAATGAGATTCATCTGAAAAGATGATTTTTTTTTGGCAAAATCGGCACCTTCTCTAAGCGTTGTTCAAGCGTATACACATTTACACAACCATATTCGTTTAGCGGAAGGATAAAACTGATTATCTGTAAAATCAGAGATGAGTGTTACCATTCACGAAATAAGCACTAGTTGAAAAAAAAAAGTTAGATGGCGGACCCTATATTTTAACATAATAAGTTTAGGTTAATTCTATATGTTTTTCGTCCAAAATCAACATTTTAAAAGTTTTTATTTCTTTATTTTATCAGAAAGTATTTTCGAGGCACAATCATTTTTTTGTTCGTAAAATATTCGAGGTGACAAATATTGCTTATAAGTTTTTTTGATTTATGAGAAAACCGTTAATTGATTTTTTTTTTCAAAATTACTCGTATATCAGTTAAAATGTTTATAGTAGAAAACCACAAACTCAATTTTGTCTAAAGTCCTTTTTGCATCTTTCTGTGTTATTATCTGTATAACAAAATTTATTCGAAGTCGATTTCTCTACTGGTTCTTGCGATATTTACAAAGAAAAATGTCATCCCGTGTCTACAAACGTGCACACAGACATATCTCTTAAAATCTTTGATTTATACTCGTATTCTAGGGACATTGAAATATCAAAATGTTCAATTCGACAAATCAGACCGATTACAATAAATTGATAGGGTGAAGCAGGAGAACCAGTTTTGGTGGCTTCAAACTGCAACTGATAATGGGTAATCCGGGGTGGGGTATTTTTGCCTTGGCCGGCTTACATACTTGTTTTAGTCTTAAGTTTTAGGTGTAAGTAGAGCAGGAATGGTGGCACAATAAAATAAAAAACAAAATAAGAATAAAAAACAAAATCTCATAAAATACAAAACAAAAAAAAGGAATCAAAAATACAAAAAAAAAAAAAAAAAAAAAAATGCAAACACATATCACAGACAATATTATAAAAATCCTCGATGGAATTACAAATAGAAGAACATAGTTGTTTTGCCGCTGTGTTTGTTCTAGTTTTAAGTAGTTTGTAGGAAGATTAGGTAATTTTAAGTTTTATTTTAAGGACTTTAGTATGTAAGTAAAAACCCCAAAAAATGATAAAGATTTTAGTTTTTAAACTTTTCTAAAAAAAAAAAAAAAAGAGGCTGGGATGCGACCCACACTGATAACTTCCCATCCCGTCTATCGATTTGTCTTGCTTAAAAGTTTGTCTAAATGTATCAATTCTTACTAAATTTGCGTTCTTTTTTTTTTTTGTAGATTTTATTTTTTTTATGAAAAAACGGACTGTTGGATTTTTATAAAAAAATTATTGAATATAAAAAACAATATTTTCTGTGAATTAAAATAAGTTTGAAGCCAATATTTTTAATTTTTGAAAAGCTATTTGAGCCGAAAATCAATTTTTACCAACTTTTATTATTTTTTTTGTTAAGGTTTTTATTTTTTGTAAAAAAACTGTCAATTCGATTTTTCTCAAAATTTTTCCTAATGTTGAAAACAATATTTCTTATAAGTTAAAATTAGTTAGAAGCCATAATCTCAAATTTTTGAAAAGATATTTAAGTCGAAAATCAATTTTTACCAACTTTTGCAAATTTTTTTTTCGGTTTTTAATTTTTTGTAAAAAAACTGTCAATTCTATTTTTTTCAAAATTTTACTGAATGTTGAAAACAATATTTTTTGAAAGATAAAAGTAGTTTAAAGCCAATATCTCAAAGTCTTGAAAAGATATTTGAGTCAAAACTCAATTTTTACCAACTTTTTTTTTATTTTTTTTAGGTTATTATTTTTTGTCAATTCGATTTTTCTCAAAATTTTATCAGATATCAAAAACATTATTCTTCGTTGCACAAAATTGTTTTGGAGATGAAATCATATTTTGGTCGTAAAATTTTCGAAGTGACAAATTTTTTTTTTCAGTTTTTTTGATTTATAAAAAAAACCGTTAATTGAATTTTTTTCCAAAAATATAATATATATGTTTAGGGTTAACCAAAATTTTAACCTCTTTTTTAAACTGCTATGGTAAAAAAACCACCCACGCAATTTTCTTGAGAGCCCTTTCTGCATCTTTCTGCCTTATTATCTGTATAACACGTACGTCGCGATCGTACGGACGTACGTACACACGCACGCACAGACATCTTTCTAAAAATCTATTATTTCGACTCTAGGGACCTTGAAACGTTGAGAAATGTCAAAATTTTCCATTTGACAAATCGGACCCATTACAATAACTTCCTATGGGAAGTTAAAAAAAAAAAAACATAAATTGAAATAAATAAAACAATCTTAGTTCGTAGGCCGAAAGGCATTAATTTTAAGAATCATGAATTTCTTAGAGCGCCCGATTAGGGCCAGTAAGTTATATTTAAGTAGAATTAATTAGGCTAGTTTCCCATTTTGTCTAGCATGTAAGTAGAGTTTAGTTTAAATGAATAAAAAAATGAAAAAAAAAACGATTACAATAACTTTCAATGAGAAGTTAACAATTCCAAACACACTACGATCGTTACTTGCAAGAAAATCACTTCGAAAAAATACGTTTTTGGAAAAATAAAAGTCAAGGATTCGATGTTTTGATCTTTTAGTTTGTTTGAGCGAAAAGAAGAAACCGATTTGGAAAGTAATCTAAGGAGTATTTAACTGGAAAAAAGATAAAATAGGTAACTTATGTTCCCTGTGGAGAGATTGTGAAAACCAAACTGCCCTAAACTGTATACATTTTAAACTTAATAATATGAATTTGAAAGGAGAAAAAGTTGGGAGAATAGTTATTTATTGTGATAAAAAACTTGAAAATTTCGAACTTGGGAGAACTTTGAAAACACACATGATTGACTTTCGGTCCAAAGTAAAAACTCATAAAGTGAAGACAAAATTGTTAAATAAAATGAGCTTCAAATTCATATGTATGTACAATATCAAACTATTTTTAACTCAAAAAGTTGAGTTTCTTAAAGATATGCAAGCAGGTATTGAAAAATATGCTCTTTTTCTCCCAACATCAACAACGTTTAAGTTTTAGATCTTATATCCTGAAAAAGTGTATGAATGGAAGATATCAGAAAGAATATAACTAAAAACAATCACCACTCTATTGGAATAATACTATTCTAGCTGACATTACAAACAAACCGAAATCGAAAAAGTAAACCATCGTCAAGAACCATCACAGTAGAATACCCTATACCTCAATTATCTACACCTATTAAAAACTCAGTCGTCATAATTCACCATAAAACAAAAATTTGATTACTTTTTTTTCTAAAATGCAGAACCCTTTGTTCAAAGCAAATTTTAAATCCTCAGGTCACGAGAAACAATAATCAGCGAATTAAAAAGTCAACAATACATGGATTCTTATGAATTTGGACATATGGACTTTTAGTCTCGTCCAAAAAAATGATATCTATAAGGAACTAACCATATGTTTGTATTTCTATTGTAATATTGTCGCATTCAAATACAGGACACCCCCTTCTCGGATATTAGTGTCACTAAATATGTATATACAATTGATACTATCATGGCTGAAAAGTATAGTCATGTTTATTTATGAGACCTAATATAAACTACACAACACATATAGAAAGAAGTACAACCCCCAAAAATGTACTAACCCACATAGACACATAGTTTTTCGACGATGAACAAACGGCAACATTTGAAATTATATTGAAGGCAATAATAATAGGCAAAACCCATAATATTGTGTTAGAGTTCAAATTACAAGGGGGTAGATAGGTGAACCATATACATAAAATGGAAATTTGCTGAAAAAAGTAAGGATTTTCTCGGAAGAATTTGTCCTATGTGAATCATCATTAAGGAGGCCCTGTGTGATAAGCCTGATGGACGAGGGTGTGAAAGTATTTTTTATTTCTTATATAGTGCGATTTTCTTTTAATTAAAAGTATCTTTTAAACTTTGTCACTTTTACAAACACAACAAAAAAAAAGGGGGCTTAAATTCGAAATACCCTTTGACACATTTTGAAAAACAAACAAAAACAACAACAACCCCATTATACCCTTTGTCTCGTTATATCCTTCAATTTGCTTGTCAGACTTGGGTTGTACGTACGTAAGTATACCTAGGTACATATAGATTCACTAATCTATTTTTATTTGAATTTTCAAATTAACACCACCAAAATACACCCATGGCATGCTTACACCATATCCCTCAACACCCAGCGACGCAGCGCAACAAACATAATGACACTCTTTCAGAAGTAGGACCTATAATTTCTTTCTTTATGTTTTTTTTTTTGGCACAGGATATCACTATTAACCGACCGCCCGACCGTCGTCGTCGTCGTTTGTCGTTCATCGTTCCTCGGTCCTTGTTCCTCGTTTGCTGTTTGTGTCGGGTCGCTCGACTTAGAACAAGCTCGCCGGGGATAGTCGGGTGAGGAGAGTAAAAACGCATTAATACCAAGCAACACACCCAAACCCAGCATGTGATGGTTACGCTAACCGTTCTATACCTCATACCCATATTTCGAATTGTATTTAGTTCCCCCGACTGTGTATATGATGGAAGGAATAACAAAAAAAAATATACATACAAATATATGAAAAGAAGGACGAAAAAAGGACAAGAAGAAGCGAAAAACGCCAAACGCTAGTCTTTCAATCGACCCCTTTTTTAATTTTGTCATCTCTGATTAAACCCACGCAGAGAAAGGCAAGCGAAAGGACGATTACGTTGGCAATATCAACAACCACTAAGGCTATACGACTATAGGAAGGAAGGACTATAAGACTCTCTCATCTAGTACGACACTATACTATACTAGAAAGACTAACCCTGGCTTCACATCAGTTAATTGCTTCTTCGTTTTATTTCGTTATATCAACCCCCAAGGGATGGGGATGGTGGCGGAAGGCAGCGAGGCGCGGTGAACGTAGTGGTGGTATAGCGTTGGTGGATGCCCGATGGTCGGGTGTGTGATGGTGCCATCATCGTGGGTCGAAAGTGTGTCCTTATATATTATTCGTTTCCAACGAGTTTCTTCCCTAGTCCCAGTCCCAGTTCCACAGCCATCATAGTCACATGCCACTTTTGTTCTTCGACTACAGTTTTTTTTTTCTTGTTTTTTGGTTCTTGTGTTTCATTTCATCATCATCATCATTGTCGGTTTCTTCTGCTTCTTCTACTTCTTTGGCATTGCTCTATACCACAGCCACCATCACTACTGCCTCCCGAAAAATGGAAAAATGTTGGCTTGGTTTTCGTTTCTTTAATATGAAAGTTGGGAAAAACAGCAGTAAAAACGAGAATGGTTGTTCTCTTCACGAAACGACGAACAAGGATTCCGGGAGTAATTTGTGATCCTGAGTGAAAATGAAGGCAGCGTGGACTAGAGCACACACACAAAAAATATAATCAAACCAAACCACCCATCGAGCACACGTCCGCCACCCGCATGATGAAATCATGTTGCTTAGGAGTTAAGCGCCAATGGGTTTTCTAGAAGGCGACTTGCCTCACTCCTAACATATTCACATTCATTGGAAGTAGTATACCGCAGCATAAGCAAGGAGTATAGCTCTTTGTTCTCTTCGTCATTACGAAAAAAAAGAATGATACGATGACGATGAAAACGACGACGACGACAACGACAACGACAACTACGGGTGCGAGGAAGAAGACGAGGACGACGAAAAACATAGCCCTCCATCGAATGCTCGAGCTCGAGTTCTGAGTTCATACGTCAACGTCGTTGTCCTGATAGTCCTCCTTACTCCCATCCCCCATATGCCCGTTATGCTATACCCCATTTTATCTACGACTTAGCCTAACCAAGTGCTTACTATAGATACTCGTACCAACTCTGTCCTCTTGGCACACACATGACGGTGGCTTGACTACCCAAAAACGCTGGGAAAGAAATGTGGTGCTGGCGTTTCTGCTACTGCCGCTGCCGCTGCTCGTTGGGCTCGGTCGCTCGATCCGAAAGTCATCAGCACGGTACTGTTGGAGTGTGTCAACCCTCCTCCAAATATACACCATATACCTAGTATAGGACACACGGGGGTGCAGCAACAGCACTTCGCTTGAGATAATATAAAGTTGTTTCGCTACCCTTGTCCTCCACCAAAAAAAAAACAAAAAATACAACCATATATATATTTATATGTATATCGGAGGCAAAATGTGGAAAGGACACGGGATACTCAACAACAACTGACACTCCCACCCTTGTGTTCCATAGTCATCAGAATTATAGTCCTTCTAGAAACCCCCGTCATACCCCAGTTCACCCACCTTTTTCTATCCCAAGGAAGATATGAACGACACAGGACGAACGAAGAAGGACTCACCCTTTGGGCTGTTTTATTCTTTTTTTTTCGTGAGTGGTATGATGTACTGTGTGTGTGGATGTCATTGTCATCCCTCATCTATTTTAGTCAGTTCGAGTTCCGTTCGTTTCGTGTCGTTGCTTCTTCTGAGAAGCACACAAGTCCTTGCAGGAAAGACTACACAAAAAAAACACATTTTGGGCCAACCAACAGAGATAACGGGTAAAAAGCGGACGGAATAATTCCTTTCCCCCTCGCACAATTCACTTCTAACTGTAAGAAGAGATACCAGAATCTACTATGGTTACTCCTCTGGGGGTATGGGGTTGAGAGCATGTGTATATATCCATTCACCCTCCTTAAGCCCGCCACTCCCATGATGTCGTGTCACCATCGCACTATCGCCACTCATCCTTGCCAGAACATCACACAGTCGAGTCGGGAGGGAGCCTTTCTTTTTTTTTTATTCTGTTTTCGTACCCGAATCCAATCGTCAATGAGGGTAGTGGTGGAATGATGGATTCAAGGCAAGTATACCGAGGGTTTGGCGGAAAGGATGAATTTTTATGGTGGTCGCTCTGTCGAAAAATGATGTAGTGCACGGGTATACACATAGATGTTGTATAGTAGAACTCTTGACTAACCCAAGCTCCACCATCCTCCTTCTAGTTGGCATTGATGGTTACTCATTCCTTTTTGATATAGTATAGGGGTGTGTGTAGGCAGTAGGATTGAAAAAGCACACACAAAAAAACCAAAGAGCTATGCTTTTCCATGAAATGGTTGAAGAACGAACCTTTTCGTCCGTCCTATGGCTCGATGATGGTAATATGTGTGTGGGTGTGAGGGACTAGTGAGTAGGATATAGAGATTTCTTAAAGAAATATCATCACATTTTTGTTCATACACTCATAACGTTTGTATGCGATTTTCTTTCCATGGGGATAGATATAAAATAAAGCCCCGCAGGATGGAGTTATAGTGACTTCAGTATCTACATATATACTAGTACAATCATAATATACATACATATGAATGTAATGTATAGTGTACAGACAAAGAGAGAGAGTCCTTGGAAGATATGGGATTAGAAGGCGTATATTTTAGGCTTCATCGATGATGCCTTTTTCGATTTAGTTTAGCCTGGTTTTTCTGGCGAACAGAAGAAGAAAAAATGAAATATCTACGATTATAGGTCGTCATGGTGGTTTGGGTCATATTTAAGTTGAAGTTTTTTTTTTTTGATATAAAAGCTCCTTGTCACTGGGGTTTTTCTTACTTTGAGCAAGGTAAAGTTAGTAAAGTACATTTATTCAGAAGAAACATCATTAGATGCACTACGAATTGTTTTGAATACATTTTGAATAAGAAACTTTTTTGAGGTAATTCTTCTTGGACTTACTCTACCAATCATTGTACAATAACTTCCTAAAAATTATTCTTTGGACTCTTGCAGTGTATTCTATCGGTTTTATTAGTGATTTTAAAAGCTAATGGTTTAAAGACTGATGTAAAAAATTACGAAAAATGAGAAAGCATGGCAAATTTTGTTGATGCTAGTGCAGGGCCGGCCCCAGCCAAACTTGCGCCCTGTGCAAGATTTGTAGAAAGCGCCCCTTTTTTATATTTTTTTTACACATAAACTGATACACAAGCATAAACCTTTCCCAGATTACCCAGGAGGTAGACTTTCAATGCGTTTTTTTATTGAGGTATCCCCAGGAGGCCTAAACCATTAAACTAAAACGCAGCGAAGACATGAGCAGAGGGGAAACTTTTAAACTTGGAAACTTACTTTTCTGGCCTTACATTTTGCAAATTCAAAAATGAGATCATCAAAGTCTAAAGAATTTAATAATTTCTTTTCAATGGACATTATAGATAAACCTACCAATCTCTCTTGAGTCATGGTTGTCCTAAGATAATCTATACTTCTATACTAATATTATAAATGTGAAAGTAACTCTGTCTGTCTGTCTGTTACTCAATCACGCCTAAACTACTGAACCAATTGGCATGAAATTTGGTATGGAGATATTTTGATACCCGAGAAAGGACATAGGCTAATTTTTACCCCGGGAAAATGACGCATTCCCATGGGAAAATTCAGGTGGGCCGATCGCTTTTACGCCTAAACTACTGAACAGATTTAAATGAAATTTGGTAAAGAGATAGTTTGGGACTTAAGAAAAGACATGAGTTACTTTTGACCTCGGGAAAATAACGCATTCCCATAGGAAAAATTAATTTCCGGGGAATCTGATCGCTTTCACTTCTAAATTACCAAAGATTTGAATAATATTTAGATGAAATTGGTATTACGGGAAAACAACGCATTCCCATCCCTTATGAAATAAGTTGTCGAACATGTTTAACTTATCATACACGTATGTATGTTATAGCGGGCTTCGCGTGCCACGTGCTTCAAGCCCTCAACGTTAGACGCAAACTGTGGCTCCCACAACCTGCTCAACCTTTCATCACCAAACACGGGCCATGTAGGTACAACAAATAATTCACTGGGTCTGTTTTCTACTTCTAATAATTCTGATAATTCTGTTTCGGCTGAGACGTGAGGCGAGTGCGCGGGCGGGGGTCGCACACGGTAGATGAGGTAGGTGTCGGCGGTGGTAGTGCGGCGCGGTGGGGAGGACATCCTGAGTGGGTCTACCCGAACGGACACACACGTGAGGGCACACGCCGATGTCGGACATGCAAATTACAGAAAAATCCTGCAAATATTTTATTCGTCGTGTAAATTTAATTGTTGCTTTCATACTTAATGATTTTTTCGATTCGTCACCTTACCTAACCTATGACAATCACACTTAGTATGGCCTCATCTCATCTCGGCACAATTTAAATATACATACGTACAAAAAAGTACAGCTCAAGTTTTTTCATACTACTATCCAAAAAAACTATCTAATGCGAACGAAATCGCGGGTCTCTATCACAATATTACCTTTAAATCTAATTGACTTTTTACATTTTAAAAAATTAAGAAAAAAAAACTAAAACTTTAACTTTAAAAATCAGGCCCCTGTGATAAACTTAATCTTCTTAATCCAGTCTTTTTATTGTCCAAATATTATAATATTAGTAAGATTGAAACAAGCCTAGTGTTTAATAATTTTAAGTTTAGAAAAACAACGTTCTCCTGAAGCTACCGAGACCGGGATTGTATTAAGGATTTGGAGAGCAATTACTTAATTCGGAGGAAAATCTTCAAGGTTTGAACTAAAAATAAAATTTAACACATCTAAACTTGAGCTTTGTGGTGTAACAAGCTGGGATATTACGGTTAACTCTTGAAACAATTCTTCTCCATCAAAATCTTTAAAACTACTTATTTTATGTTAAAACATTCTGCAAATTAAGGCATGCAGCACGTACATTTTTATTTTTAAACATTCGCTTATGTTACTTAAAAATGAAAAATTGATACTATACGTATCAAACCTTTCAAGTATTTAAAAAAAAAATTCAACTTTGAATCTTTGTTTCGGCTAATATAGTTTCAGGACATTCATCAGCATAAAGTATTTTTCTCCGTTGAGATCGCAATGATGAAGCTACAAGAAACATATTTGGTATTTCTAGGGAACTAGCAATACGCTCGGTTAATTGAACATACCTACTCATTAAATTTTTCATCGGAACGCATTAAAATCAAACTGTTTTTTGTATTTTCTAAACATGTTATGCCAATTGACAGATTAACGGACGGACTTTGCAAATATTTACTAGTTTAATTTATATTTTCTAAAATATCAAACCAATTTAGCAGGCAGCAAATAAATGTAAAATCAAAAATTTTATTTCCTAACGATTCTGCAATGTTTTTTGCCTCTAGATTTCTTAATTCTATAAGGGCTTCTTATATTTCTTCTTAATTTGTTTTTAAAGGCCTCAATGCATCTAACCTGCTCTCTCATCTAGTCTCAGAAGGGGGTTTCAAAGTATGACTTGGAATGTTTTTCTTATAAATATCCCACCTTGTTGTAGAACTTGAAAAAAAAGTTATACAAACATTGAATTGTTTCGAAAAATTTAACTGCATAAAATGAGCACCGGGCAGCATCGTTAACCACTAAATTTAAGGAATGCGGGCAACATGGAACGAAAAATGCTCTTGGTTTCAGGGTTTGAATTCGATTCTGAACATCCGCTTCTTTTCCTTTCATATTCGAACCATTATCATAACTTTGGCTTTGAAACTTACTTATTAAAATTTCATGTAATTCAAGCTTGTCTAAAATCAACTGAGTCAGTCACATTACGGTCTTGTCACAAAATACGTCACTTCCATTAAAAACTGATAGCTATTTATTTAATATTAATTAACCAACAAAGCAAAAAAAAATATTAAAACAATCTGCATTCTGCACTAGACTAGATATATGTACATTAAAAGTAGCCGTTACAGCAGTCATTAACTTTCAAAAAACAAAAAACAAACTGCCTGCCCAAGAACAATTCGACTCCACATAGAATCATCCCTCTTTAATTTTTAAGCTCTATGCTCCTTTTCCATTCTATTAAAAATTTCATCTCCTCTAATCAGGCACTTAACTCTTACACAGTGTCCATGTACAATAAGAAAACCTGCACGCTCTGACCCATATGATTCCGTATAAATAAGTTTTTTTTTTAAATATCTCCCATGTTAGTTTCGATACTCAGTGTGCAAAAAAGAAAACTTGCACATCCATTGAACATTTGTAGCAAAGACACCTAACCTACCTACCTAATTTCCAAATATTTCACCCTGTTCATACAAGAGAAAAAATCTCAACACAAAAAAGTTCCATGCCATCTCATATGTGCAAGATTTATTTCATGCACACCGAGTCCCAAAATTAACATAGAGAGTATGATAAAGCAAAATACTTATTCATATTTAAGCGTATGGGCAAGATCGTGCAGGTTTTGTAGCACGCACCGTACCTCTGTATGTGAGTTGTCATCTACAAAGATAACAACAAAAAAAGTCTCCGAAAAAAGAGAGCAGGTAGGTTGCTGTGCTACCTTCTACTATGCAAATCAAAGACACTCCATATATTTTTGTTGACACATTCAGGTACGGTGCGTGATACAAAACCTGCACGTTCTAGCCCATACGATTCAATATGAATAAGTATTTTGCTTTGTCATACTCTCTATGTTAATTTTGGGACTCGGTGTGCATGAAATAAATCTTGCACATATGAGGTGGCATGGAAATTTTTTGTGTTGAGATTTTTTCTTTTTTTCTCTTGCATGGAACTTTTTTGTGTTGAGATTTTTTCTTTTTTTCTCTTGTACGAACAGGGTGAAATATTTGGAAATGAGGTAGGTAGGATTTTTAGTTCTGCGATATCTTGAGTTAAATTTTCATTTAATGCAACAATGAAAGTGATGTTAGTTAGTGCGCAAGAGATAACTTAGAACAGTTGTGATGGATGTTTTTTTGAGATTATTTTAAGAATGTTTGTGGTTAAAGAATGGCAAATAGTAGTACATATTTGCTTGCAAGATCAGATTACATTTTCTTGCTCCTGGTAATGCGCCACCAGAATTCTGCGCCCTGTGCATTTGCACATCTTGCACATATGCTTTGTCCGGCCCTGTGCTAGTGTATAGCTTTAAACAGTTTCGCAATATTTTAAAGCCGATAGTGCACTGTTTTTCCTTCTATAAAATAAGCTCTGGGGTAACTCCAAGTTGGGTTATTATCGATCATAAGCTTTATATTTGCTTCTTTGTTCAACACATACCTCAAAAAATAGTCAGCGTCACATAATCAATTATTTTCCATAAAGTTTTTCTGAAAAGTTTTAGCTTCTCATAGAATGTAAGGCTTTTTGAAAGTCTTCGACCTTGGCTATTGAATGATCTCACGGGAAAGTTCCTTTCTTGTCGATGAGAATATGTCTGTTTTCTATACAGTCAGCCTGGGTTAGCCTATGATAAGTTTGAAGGAACCATCTTTAAATTTAATATTCGATCTTCTCCGCTGCTCAACTTCTTGGTATTCCATGGTTCTTTACATCTGCGTGACCTACCTAATTATCTATGTCAATGCCTGGGTATTTTAACTAAATTAGACACTTGGCCAGGGTACTTATTTTGCTTGGTTCTTGTCATTTGAACTATGAAACTCTATTTTGCTGTCAATTTTGAACCATTGGCTGCTTTTCCATCACTTTTCAATGAATAAGATGTCAAAATATAATTTTAATTCAATTTGTTAAATTATTCAAATGCACAAAACAAGTTGATAGAGGTTTTGGAGTACCTTTGCTTTCGTTTATCTTTTCTTTCCTGCAGCGTATTAATTTTAAATAATTTTCTTTTATCAACGAAATACCCAGATACAGACAATCATCCGATTGCTAACACCACCATCTCCGAGAGGGTAAACCTCATGCATACTTTTTCTAATACGACATTTGTATGCACATCTTCCCCAGACGGCATCTCTCTCAGCAGCAGAATCCATCATTCACCGTGCCAAGACTAAGAACGGGAGGGTAGTATCAAACTTTATCCCCTTCGACTGCACCACCTATCGTGCAGCCCTTCAAAACTTACAACAAGCCCCAAGTGAGCATTCCATTTTTACTCTACTATCAGGTCGGCACAACATATCCCAAAATATAACTATTTTTTACGTTTTATTATTTCTAAGGACTCTGTCAGTGTTTTTCGAAATTATCTGAGTTTTCGTAGGCCTAAGTTGTTGCTTAATTTGTGTCAAGGACGAATAAATATGCTGTACATCATCCACATTCCACCCACATATCATTTGTCCTGCCTTTTTGCTGATTCGTATTCTACTTCTGCTAATGTTGATTGTGGTATAGAAAAAGAAATGTTTAGGCTTGAAAAAAAGTAGACACCCGCCATCATACGAAACAAGGCAAACAAAAATATCAACTCGTATTTACGGAAAAAAGATCAAGCTCCTCAATATATAATTTAGATAGGTATGTACCTAGTGGACAAAATGTTGCTTCTTTTTTGGCGCCATTGCGGATATCTCTGTCTCGTGAAAAGAAAAATAATATGTGTCCTGGTTGTTCTTTTTTGTTTTTTGAATTTTATATTATTTTATTTTATTTTGTCTGTTTGCAAAGGATGTGAGCCAAGTTCCGATTGTTCTTATATATTGACGCCCTTCGAGGCAATGAATAAAACAAAAATAAAGAAAACAACGATGTAATGCAGTTGTTTGCCTAAAATTCGATGAAACGAGTAAGAGGTTTTGAAAATAAAGTTACATGGTTGGTTAGAATGAAGAAGAGCAATACATATAGTATTGAATTTGAGGATAAGACTGAGAACATTATACATATATAAATATATGTAATATAATAAAGTTTCTGATGGGGGTAGACAGTAATTGGTTTGAACTCCAAACATTGTATTGCTTGAAATGAATTGACGAAGTGTAACGTGAAAAAAATCTGTTGAATACAGAACTTCGAATTTCAAGATTGGAAACATCCACTCTTTTCGTGGCGTGGCTGTTTAAGGTATATGAGGCTCTATAGCGCTTGCATCTTTAAAAGATAGGTATATGGAAAAAACAACACGACCCTTGAAGTGGAGTAAAATCGTATTCAATTAAATTTATAATTTATAATTATATATGATTCGAGTTCGCTCTATTTTAAAAAATGTTTGAAGTTAACTCAACTTCGTTCAGCGGTCGATTCGGACCCAATTTTAAATGTATCGGCCACACATTTCGGTCGAAACGGCTATTAATTCGCATTCAATGTTAGCTCTGAGCTCTTTTAACGTATTTGGCTTAAGGTAATGGCTTAACTTAAAGAAATAGTCTAGAGGCGTTAAATCGCACCAACCAACGAGACGGGCCATTTTTTGAGATTCATCAAACTTTTTAATAAGTCGATTTATGTTTATGGCCATGTTGCAAAAATTTACCGCACGAGGCTTATTTTAAAATAAGTAAGTAATCACTCCGCCATACAAGCCAAATTACCATTTGGACATCTGTAATAGTTCTTAGAAAAACTTTTATAGATACAACAAAAATTTGGCAAAAAATAATTTTCCACTCGAATATCTTCTACAGTTTAAAAAAAAAAGAATAAATAACAATAGCTTTAGCTTTTACAGGTCTTCGTACGTCTTGAGATAAATTCAAAAGGACTTAAAGAATCAAAAAATACAACAGTCAAAATTTAAAAAAAAATAAGACCGGAATTTTCTTCAACGTTGTTTAGGAGTGTATCTTTTTTCTATAGCAATTCATTAAACGATAATAATAAATTCGATAGCAGAACACATAAGATTCAGGAATCTTCTTGTTTTTTTTCAGACAATTTCACTACAGTACACGGAAAGAAATACATTGCGAATATGTATGTATGGGTGTATGTGTATGGGTGTGAACGCAATACTGTATGGCTTAGAAGATTTCTATTGGGTAAAAAGTTGTAGGCATAGTTAATTTGGCCATACTGAGAATAGTAACGTCGACAATAGTTATAGCCGATACGCCAATGCCATCAGTATGGGAGTCAGGCCCATACTGACTGGCGGCATGTACAATGCTCCTAGCAGTCTATACATTATTGTTATGTCCCTTAAGCTTAGTGTACACGATTGCCAGGTCTGACAATCATTGTCAGATCTGCAAACGTCTGACAATGTGTGAAAATGAGCTGACAATGAGCTGAAAATTTTAATTTGTGTGTACACGGTTTGCAGATATCTACAAACATCTGCAAATCTGTTGCCAAATATTTGTCTGACAATGTCGACAAACTAATTTGGCCAAATAGCTAGCAATAGATTTGCAAACATTTGTAGATTTTCTGCCAACCGTGTACACACCAAATCAAATTTTGGATCTGCAAATTTATTTTCAGCTCATTGTCACACATCGCATCAGTCAGAAAATTTGTCTGCCAATGAATAAATTTGCAAATGTTCCTCAAACGGCATCTGCAAATTTATTCATTGTCAGACGTTTGCAGAAACGTCAGAAAATGAAAAAAATTTGGTGATCTCCCAATGAATTTTGTGTACACACGATTGCCACATCTGCAAATTAATTTGTCTTCAAAATGATTGATGAACAAATTTTTCTGCAAATCAATTTGGTGTGTAGACGGTTGTCAGCTTGCGTGTACACGATTGCCAGATATCTACAAATTAATTGGCAGATATTTGTCTGCAAATTAGGAGCCAAATCATTTGTCTGCAAATTAATTTGGTGTGTACACGATTGTCAGCCATTCGAGACAAATTTTTCAGTGACAGATCTGGCAATATTTGCAGATCTGGCAATCGTGTACACTTAGCTTTATACTTACACTATTGACAGCAATCCAATAAGGGTATCGATTATCACGCCATAAATTATTGCGGGAAAAACTAGTAGCATTGCGACATCTCCGATACAGTATGGGGCTGAAGGCAATGCTGTCTCGTCAAACGTACTATTCGCCCTTGTGTTACAAGCAAAGATTGTGGTACCATACAGTATAGTACATAATTCCATACTTATAGGAGTTGTAGCAATACAATTTAGGAATATCACCGATACTTTTTTAGTATGGGACTCCACGCCATACTAGCATTGTCATAAATGCAATACACTTCTTTCCGTGTATTAACATCCTTAACACTTAAAATTAGACCATAAAAAAATAAACAAGGTGGCGCAACAGTCCGTTGAGAACTAGGCCTACAGTGACTTACAACTCTCAACCTCCTGTGTTGTGAGTTATGTTAACAGGGATGGAGGGGACCTATAGTTTTAAGCCGAACTCGAACGACAAATTTTAAAAAAGCACTTTTCATGAAAAGAATTACTCTTGGAGGATTTCTCAATTCCTCGCAAGAGGCAGTATCCGTAAAAAAAAATTGAAATGGCTCAGGCAGGGATTGATCCCAAGACCTCTGGCATGACAGTCCTACGCACTAACCATCATGCCACGAGAATTACAAAATAAGACCATACTTCTTTCAAAACTAAAACAAAAAATATCCTAAAGCAAAGTTAAAATATTCCGTTTATTTTAAATTCCATCGCAACAAGTTTCATTTTAGCTTAGCTTTAAGTAGAAAGCACCTGCAACACTTTCACTAAAAAACTTACACCATAAACAACAAGAACGATTTATTATCTTTACCGCACACGTGTTCATAATTTTGGATTTTGATCGATGAGATGAGGGTAAACTCTTACGTGTTTTTCAAAACTACTCATTTTCATTTTACGGCAATTATGAACACGATTCACAGAAGAATGTACCTCTTCTTATTTCATTTCCATTAAGTGTAGCTGTGTATCTACATACATGTGTATATTATAATGACATCCAAAGAGTTTTCATTCTCACCTCCAAATTATAACTAGGGTTTGTGTTTACCTACTTGCCTACAATTTTAGAAAAATACCGTAACACCGTAACACAACATATCATTCCTGACTTTTCCCCCAAAAACCATTTGTATAATCCTCATAAAAGGTTTTCTTTTTTTATTTATTTGTACTATATCACGAATTTATGATTTAACCAAAACAACCCACCTCCACGTTCATTCAGTAAAGCAAGAGAGTTAACTCGGTAGTTCTTTATTTTTCGTAACACTTATACACACATACGAATAGACACCAATTTTTTAATTCCACACCGCTACACAGAAGAAAAAGCAACATCAACAGAAACACAACACAACAACAACAACAACAACGAAAAAGGATATCGAAGAAGAAAAAACATAAATTACCCGATTATCGTTTTACGAAAATGAAAAAAAAAGAAAAATACAAAAAAACATGAAATACAAAATGAACAAGTTAGGAAGGACTTCGACAACACATAACAGAATGCACACACACACACACACAAACACGAGGCCCATAACTACAAATAAAAAACAGCAACAACAACCTGTTGAATATAAAACAAACCCACACTTGTAGCTGCCGCATGCGGTAGACAATTATTCATATACAAATAACATTCACACACAGCCACACGAACATACACATACACACACACACATACACTTCAGGACTTTCTTTCAAGTGCACAGAAAAAGAGTGAAATAAAAAAGACGAAAAAATTGCAACAAAAAAAAATTACAATTGTATTAAAAGTTTTCAAAAAGGATAACAACACAGAACAGAAAGTGTATAGAGAAGAGTCGAGTAGTAGTAAAAGAATAAAAGGAAATGCCAAATACTAGGCACATGCATACAAGGTAAGTTAAAGGTACCTATACCATAAGTGCGAGAGCATACGAATAAAACTACATTTATAACAAAACACGATTGGAGTCTTCTCTTCTATTGGACTTGTGTCTTATCAGAAAATAGTAGAAACAACAAAATAAGACAACAAAGAAAAATGAAAAAAAAGACACACAGGAAACCATGTCCTGAGAGTATCCTTAGAAAATTGTATTTATTTGTTCAATTACTATCCGCTTTGTTTCGTTTTGCAATTGTTGTGGAAAAGGTGAGGAAGCGTTTAGGAAGAACGAAAAGTAGAGAGAAAGTAGAGATATAGTCAAGTATAACCTACTCTCTTATATTTTAATGACTCGAATATGTATGGAGTCTTAAGTTGACTTGAAAATGCTAGAGAGAAAGATGAATTCAATTTTTGCTAAAAAGAGAGACAAATTTGTATCTGGGAAGTGTGAGCATCGTCGAGGATTTATCAAAAACAACATGATATGCAAATTAACACATCTTTCATTCAATATTGAAAGTCAATGAGAGAGTGTTTTATTGTGTCGTTATTCTTCTAAAAGTTCTTCCAAAATATTTTACAGAATATAGAATAAAGAAACAAAAGTATTGTTGATTACCTATAGAACCAAATCAAAAACAACAAATTGTTGAATGTCTTTTATATATGTATCTATTTCTTGTAATATTGTTTTTAGCAAGATTTTCAATACATATTTTGTTTATTTAATAAATAAAAACAAAGAACACATCGCAACATAATATTCGCTAAAATATTGAAAATTGTTTTCAAGTTTGATACGTTTTCATAGTTCTACACTGATAACTTCGCATCCGTACACGTCTGTCGAATTTAGTTGTTTTTGAAGGTTTTCATGCATTGTACAAAAATTGTCAATTATACATTTTTCTAAAAAAATAAACATAAAGTTATCAACCATATTTTGCTCAAGTTTGATTCCAATATTTTTTTTTCTTCCCGAAATTTTTAGTCGAAAACCAATTTTTACCAATTTTAGTAGCATTTTTTAAATGTTGTAATTTTTTTTATCTTAGAACTTTAACGTCATTATTAAGCATTGAATGAAGTCATTTTGACGTTAATAACTTAATTTATTGACAAGATATCGAGAATCGAAAATCATTTTTAACAATTTTCAATTTCGTGTAGTACTTTTTGTATATTTACATTTTTATGAGAAGAACTGACGGTTGGATTATTAAAATTTAAGTGGATGTTAAAAACTACTTTTTTATACGATGAAATTAGTTTAGAGCTAATATCTTTAATTTTTGATAAGATATTCGAGTCGAAATCAATTTTTACCAAATTTTTGTAATATTTTTCTTAGGTTTTTATTTTTTTTTTTTTTATAAAGAACCTCCAATTTTCCTTAAAATTTAATCGGATGTAAAAAACGTTTTTTTTTGTTGCTTAAAAGTAACGGGTTATCCATTTTGCGGTTTCAAAATTATATTGCTGGAATTCAACATCTGTCAAACTATGTTGTTAAACAAATTTCATTTTCAGTTGAAAGTCTGAAATTTACGAAAATGGATCGCTTAACTATCGCGCATCGCATACAAATTGTTAAAATCTACCACAAAAATGGTGGTTATGCCATAGCCACAGCCACATAACGTGCTTTAAGAGGAGATTATGGTTTACATAATCGTCTAACTACGCAAGCAATCGGAAACTTTCTAAAGAAATTTGAGGAGACTGAATTGGTTACAGATATTTAAGGCTTGTGCATCATCGTTTCGCTTGTACCACTGAAAATATCGCTGCTGTAAGTGAAAGTGTTGCCGAAGACCCGAATTTGTTGATTGCTCGTCGTTCTCAGAAATAAGGACTGTTTTACGGTCCAACTCACACAATATCTGAAGCCAGCTGACCATTCACAACGTCGGTCGTAGATATTTCGAAAAGATGCTTGAACAACAAGCGGTGGACGGCGATTTTTCCAACAAAATTCTCTTCAGCGACGAAGCACATTTCTCACTCGGTGGGTTGTTAATAAACACAATTGTCGTATTTGGAGTTCTGAAAATACTCAAGTAATCGAAGAGAGGCCATAACATCCACAAAAAGTCACTGTTTGGTGCGCTCTTTGGTCCGGAGGAGTGATTGGACCTTACTTTTTCGAAAACGATGATGGAACGACTGTCACCGTCAATTCTGAATTCTGAACGTTATGGTCATATGATAACCGACTTTGTTTTGCCAGCTATTGAAGAATACGGCTTGGAGGAAATGTGGTTTCAACAAGACGGTGTCACATGCCACACAACTCGAGCGAATATGGCTTTATTGCAAGATACATTTCCTGGCCGCTTAATTTCTCGTCAACTGGCCACCAAAATCATGCGATTTGACACTACTGGACTTTTTTTGTGGGTCTGCGCGAAAGACCATGTCTATGTAGATAAACCGTTAACTCTTGAGCACTTTAAAATCAACATTCGTCAAGTTATGGCTGAGATACCGCCCAATATGTGTCAAAAAGTGGTCGAAAATTACCTCAATTATTCGATGCTTGCAACAATTCGCGTGGTTTCACACATAATGTAAACGTTCAAACTTTATAATAAAAATAAAATATCATGAACAAAAATATTTTTTACTTTTGAAACCGTAAAATGGATAACTATGTATTTTTGAAGCTACATCTGTCGAATTCATTCAGATCAATTTATTGTTCTTCAATCATTTTAACAATCCTCAAAGACCTATGTGCCCCAAAATTTTAATACTTCACCATGATCATGGGCAGTATGTAGGGGAATCGAAGGTAATTAATCTAGCGATGCATCTCTTGCCCAACACCACAACTTGTCGAATCTTGAGTCACTTCATGACTTAGGCATGCAACCTAACAAAATTCGACAGACTTTGGGTACTATAACGTTTGTTTATTGGATGCGTTCTGGAGCATTTGGAAATTTATCCTAATACGCTAAAACGGACCTATTACTTAAAATTCCCAACTGTTGACTGGACCATACCATCCACTGCTCTTATAAGAATAATTGTACAGATGTCATTGACTTAGCAAATTGCTAAAAGTTAAAATAGCCATTCCGTGATTTAAACTTTAGAAAATTGTTAAGAGACAGTAAGATGTTAAAATCGTTTAAAATTAGTTAAATTATCTTTTAAGCTTAGTAAATTGCTAAAAATGGCTTTAACATTTTACTAAACCGTTTAAAGTTTTGCGCCATTCTCTTTTAATTATTTTCCATTATGATACGTACAAGATATTTATATCCCTTATCCTTTTTGTCTGCATACATACATACATACATATGTATGTACATTGTACAGGACATAATTCATTCATATTTTTAAACAGCTGATTTTTGTATGATTATTTCTCATTGTAATCATAATTGTCGCTGTATTTTTTATGTTATGCGCTCTCTTACCCTTTTTTCACCCTCAAGCCCTTAAACCAACCAGCAATCTGTCCATTAGAAATGTTGCAACCAAAAAACTCACAACAACAGTTATAGTCTCGCTTTCGCATTCCATTTTCCTATAAACAAAAATTCAATTCACATTTTATTTGTGCGGTCTCCTTGTGTCACATGACACACAACACAGTGGTTTTCCGCGCAATTTTCTTTATTTTTCTTTTTTTTTATGTTTTTCTTTTATTTGTTTTTAATTTTGTTCCAACATAACCCCCCCCCCCCCCCCCTTGTTAATATCATCGAGCCCTGTTAAGGAGAGGGGTGTGTGTGGAGTACGAGAAGAGAGAGAGAAAGAGAGATTAAACTGAAACCTTTATGGAGGTGGACGGGGCGGGCGGAAAATTGAGCGGGTAGGGGGAAATTGTCTGTATTTATTTATTTATATAAAACCAGACTTTACGGATTCAGTTTTTCCTTTTTCCCATATTTTTTTCTTTCTTTTCACGCAGAACGATTTGACCTCGTTTCAGGTTTTCTTTTGCAAACTTTAAGTTTTGTTTTGCTTTTCTTTTTAGAGAAATATTGTTTCTTTTATAGAAAAAAAAAAAGAAAAACATCACAATCAGCAGCAGGTTCGCAGGATTTCAGGACTCACTCAGGACAGGAGTATACCTAGATGATAAATATTTCTCTTCTCTCTTTGGTGTGTTGTTGATGTTGTTCTCTTGCTCTTTGTTAAGTTAGAATTTAGAAACTAGAAGGTGGATTTTGATGGATGGTAACGGTTGGTGGGTATAGATGTTGATGATTTGATTGTATTAGAAAAGTTGTTTGGGAATTTATTTGTTCATCAGAAGCTCTTTGTCCTTGCCCCTATATTTTTGCTTTACAGATTTGTAGGTGTTTTTGTATAGGCATGTGGATAGGGCTACAAAATATTGTGATGATACTCTGATGAATGATGGTGGGGATTCGCAGAGACTAAACACATTTTTGTTTACATTTATTTTTTCTTTTTATGATGATGACGTTCAGAATGTGGGTGTAGTTGTGTGTATATCCTGTTGAATATCCTTCGTTTTATTTTTTGTTTCTGTTTCCTTTTCTTTAACTTTTCAGTTTTTACATTTTTCACATGACTGATTGTAGACTACTTTACAGTTATTATGTGTACGCGCTTTGTTGGCATAAGATGCATATTATTGGAGTTTCTTTTTTTCGATTCGGCAATAAAACGGTATCACTATTTAGTATGTTGGGTAAGGTTAACAAAGATGTTTGGCTGTTTTCAGAAAGATGTATCCATTAAATTTACTCAAGCCTTTCCCAGAAAATGGTCAAAAACGTCGATTTTTAGAATATTTGTGGAAATTTAGTTGTTTTTTACTAATTAAAAAATTTTTAGTGTGACCATTCTGCTCTCTTTTAGTTAATATTGTAAAATTATTAACACAAGGATGAGAGAGAAAACATCATCCTCGTTAGATGAACAAACTTGTACATACTATATAAATAATTGAATTATTTGAAACCCTAACAGCAGTCTCTAAAGCTGTCAAATAAAAGTTTTCACTTTGAAATTTGTCAAATACATACTAATTGGAAATAATTTGAATAAAACTCTTTTTCTTTTTTCTTTTTAATCAAAATTTCTTATAATTCTTCTAAAAAATCATACAATTAAAGACAATATTGTTTGTAAGAATTTAATCTTTTTTTGAACAGAAAAATATTAAATATTGTGATTAGTGGAAATATAGCTTACACTTATAACAATAATTACACAAATTGGTCAATAAATTAACTCAACGAAAAATATTAATATAAACTAACTAGAGAAAAGTTGGTTAAAACTGTAAACAAAAACTGAAAATGTTCAAAAATTGAAAAACAGAAAAAAAAATCACCCCTTGAATCCAAATTATTTATGGGTGAAATAAGGATGGCATGCTTGTGACTATTTTGCAACGTATGCGCTGTATTACTGCAAATCCAATTTGACAAATAACTGAAGAATTTTGCAACCAAGAACTAATTATAATAGAAGATATGTATGATCTCAAATAAAGTGTTACAGTGTTTAGGCATGACATCAAACAGTCATGATACACTTAATTATAAGCTCAAAAGAGAACACTGATACAGGATACCCAAGCACTAGCTTAAGTAGTTCGCACGAATGTCCCAAAATTGAATGATCAATAAAAGATTCTTCACGACTCTTATAAGATATAAGCTGTGAGCAATAGAAGTGGTGGAATTTATTTCTTAGATGATCTTGGAGCAACTTGAAAACTTTTAGAATAGCAGAAACTTTTTGGGTTGGGGGAAAAATCACACATTCTGCGTAAAATTACAGTTAAACATAAAAATCAATGAAGTACTAACTTGCAACTCCCTGATTTGCGCCAGATTCTTTCGGTTATTTCACGAACAACTGCAGCCGATGCACTAAAAGCCCGAGAAAATGATTTAATTCCACGTGTCCCGATGATTCCAACGTTTGCCGTTTATTTTCCAGCGACTATAGTTCCCAGTGGGCTTCGCCATCGCAATGATAATAAGCAAATCCCAATGACAATCGTTGGAAGATTGCGAAATTAATTCTGAATATTCATGTTTTGGAGAACGAAACTAAAAATATTTCGCTACAGTTTTGGATGAGGATGTAGCTTACAAAATGTGTGGATGAAATTGGCGAGAGTGCTTGATTTCCTCATTGTTGATATAACATCAGTCCTTGACGGCTTCCCACAAAATAAAGTGAAAAGAGTTCATATGGCAGTTCACAAGGCAGCCGTTCGATATCATTAAGACGGCTGATAACACAGTTTGGAAATTTGAAATATTGATTGATGTATGGGCTGTGTGACATGGAACATCATCCTACATATGTAATCAGAAGTTGTCCAAATCCATACCTTTAAATTCAGTAAAAAAACGTCGGTTAACGACCATGTGTGTTGTCCACTAGAATGCTAGAATACGTGCTGATGGGGCTACACAATATACTTATGTTTAAAATAAGTTTTCAGTATTTCCCAACGTTTTCGAAGCGTATTTCGATCTGCTTAGGTAAAACAATTGTCATCATCAAAATAATCCATGATTTAAAAAGAAAGCACTAGCACTAGTCTCATAATGTATTTTAAATGGAATTAAAAGTTGTTCAAATAAATAAAGATTTAATTTTATAAAACAAAAAGGACAGGATCTATCCTTTCTACCCTCTGCTAGTTCAGAGTTGATATTTTTAAGAAAAGTATACATACATAACGAGTATAACCCATCAACTAAATACGCTTTTGAGCCACACAGCCGCTTAAAAACTTGCTGTTTCTGTTGATTTCATTTATTAACTTGTTTTTAAAAACAAAAGCTGTTATCGGATACATGTAAAGTTTTTTGAATTTGAATTCCGATCGATTACTTAAAGCAAGTAGCTTAAACGTATATTTTCCATTCGACTTAAGAAATCAAACTATAGTAATTAAAGTGTATTGTAAAGCTTAAGAAACTGTTTTCATAAAAGTCAAAAATACTCAAAGAACTCATTTAATTGTGTGTGAAGTGCTTGATATTGTATGTACTAGGGTAAGGATCTATTGTGTATATCATATTCAAACAAAGACACTATTGTGGTTATATATTTATATAAGATTTATTTCAAGAAAAGGGCTTGATAAATATCAAGATAACCTAGAAAAAAAAACTTAACAACTCATTCTAATTATAGGTATCTAGATACCATCAAAAACGAAATCCATGGTGCAGATTTCTTCTCATCAGTTGAGCAAAATGAAATATATATAAAAAAAAAACGAAATAAAAGAAATTTTAAACCTTGAAAATCCATCTCAGTGATATTCCATTTCTTATTGTATACTTCGACTATGCGAAAAAAAAAATTTAAACCTCCTTCGGTCATTTGAAGAAAACCCATCAAAACCGCACTCATCACCATAGAATCTCATAGAAAAATAAAAAAAAGACCTTAAACCCAAAAACCTCAATAGAACTGCAGGAATCCATTTGTACAATGCAACCGCTGATTTTGACTTGTTGTACATACAAAAGGAAAAAGAACGAACTTATCTATGCATCCATATATCTATATATAACTAAAGCTAGAATGAATCCCTTTTAGTTACCAAATCGAAAAGAAAAAGAATACTTCAAGGAATTAAGAACGATTACCAAGCACCAGTGGTGCTCTGCTCAACTCTGTTTTGCCTTGCGTTGCTTCTATCATATATACCCCACCATCAACTCCCCATTGCCATCGACGCCGCGCCGTATACCCAACCCATACCCTGCTCATGTTCGAAAGGGAGCAATTTAAAGACGAAAAAAATCCAAGCGGACAGGAACAATGAATAAACTACAACCCTATGTATAGGTACGAGTACTTACCTACCTACCTACCGACCCCTCGTCCTATGCCAGTCCATTTCTACACAGAGCCAAATGAAAACGATAGAAAAATACGTTGCGAGGACGAAGTTTGACTTTAACGTTAAAACCAACGAATCGTACTAACCACTCCTAGCCCCCACACCCACACGAAAAATATAACAAACGAACAAAAAAAATCACAAAAAGAAATGGGAAAAATAAAACTCGAGAAAAAATGTAAGAAGAAGTGGAACCGGAACATTGAATATCCTGTCGGAGAAGTCGAGTCGGTGGCGGAGGCGAAGGCGAAGGCGAAGGTAGAAGTCGGCATCAGGATTCGTTCGATGCGGAATGGATGCGATGAAGGACGAGGGCGAGACCGAGAAAGAAGGCGAAAAAGAAGACTGTGGAGCATTTGAAATTAATGAAAGTCAGTGGTATCCTGAAAAACTCATCTTCATTTGGGTGTTGAGGAGTGGGCATGAGAAGGTGGAAGGTTTTGCAAGATATCTACCTTTTTCCACATCCATTCCATCACGACAATGACTACGACGACGACGAAGGAAGACAGATCCTTTCTGAGACACATTCAGCAGAAAAAAAAACATGAAGGAAGCAGAAGAAAAAAAAAGGATTCAAAAACTGGGGTGTCCTCTGTCCGCCTAAGGATTCGCGTCGAACGAACGAAGTAGCAACGAAGCTAAATTTTTATGGCCAACGTTTTTCTGCTACTGCTGCTGCTGCCTTTTGCTACTGTACCTCCTTCCATCATTACATTTGGCAACCCTAAGGGAGCCATGACTACGAAATGCGAAAGAGAACGATACACACACCCACACACACATACACTTCCAACGCAGAGCCAAAGATTGAACGGCAACGAAAAAAAATCTCCAAATGGGGGGTCGACTCTTTTCTTATCCTTCCATAAAACCATCATGATTTTCAGGACTCTGCCCATACCCATACCCACACCCACACCCACACCCATACCTATCACACCATGCCAAATCCAAGGATAGAACATTTTTATTTTACTCGCATAATTTTCTTCATCGTCGTCGTTGCTGTTGCCCTTCCCGTTCTCATTGTCGTTTTCGTTCTCGTTCCCAGTACCATAGTCCTCGTCGCCGTTCGTAGTTGAAGCAAACAGAGAAAAGCGCACGTGGGGGTGAAAAATGGGGTGAACCTTGTACACACGATGCCAAAACGACTACTGCTTCTTCTTATACTACTTCTACTTCTTCTTCGTTCTGCAGCGACAATGATGAAATGAGTTTCTAAGAATGGGGTTGAATATGGCGCCTTAGTCTAAGGTCCCGGTTATCCTTCTATATCCTGCTGCACAGCCACACCTCCCTTTTCTACTCTGAACACCATTCCACGTCCTTCAAACCAAAACGCTTCTGCGATGACGGCACACAAAATAAAATAAAAAAGAAGAAAAAAAAACGGCACACATTGTCAAAGCGGCAAACGTTATCCAGAAAGAAAATGTTTATGGCATGAGACATGACCAGACCATATATAACCGGAGTGGAAGTATAGTAACAAAGCCACACACATGCCCATGCCCATGCCCGCATACTTGCCTAGGCCCACGCTATACCATTCAACATCACCATCACCATCACCACCCACCTAAAATCGGGTGAAACATAGTAGAAAAAAATAAGGACCACGAGGCTTTTTCGCCTTCGTATCCTTATATATTCTCCCCTCTCTCTAACTGTACCTTGACTGTTTGAATGTGTTTTTTTTTTATAAATTCTATGCTCGTTCTTTGCCACTGTATGTCACCAAATCCTAACCCCCCACACAAACCCGTCCTCTCTGGCATGCATAATATCATCATCGCCGCTGTGCCGTCGTCGTTGTCGTCGCATGTACATTTAGAGACAAAGTCGAACTGACAAAACTCTTTTGGGGGCACAAGCCCAGCCAGCAATAACATCAGCAGCAGTAGCAAAAATATAGAAGTACGAGCAGTAGTAGTAGCAGCAGTAGCAACGCTAGGAACATTACCGCCTTAAGCGTTGGATACTTAAGGAGTGTTGTAGGTTTGTGTATAAATGCTGGTGGCACAAAAATGATCAAGACTTAAATTACAGGGACTGATTTAGACATTGTCGAAATAAAACAAAAGGCCTAACTTGCTTTCTTGTAATAATGGCTCAAGTTGGTTAAAAGTTGGTTAAACTTGTGTGTGATGATTCACTAACGCCATCACAAATAAATAAATAAAATTAATTAAGTAGTTCGATATTTACTAACAGTTATCAACTATATTTCATATATGAAATAAG
This sequence comes from Eupeodes latifasciatus, assembly GCA_920104205.1. Lineage (NCBI taxonomy): Eukaryota > Metazoa > Arthropoda > Insecta > Diptera > Syrphidae > Eupeodes > Eupeodes latifasciatus. Next base: position 146,746,900 of record OV049924.1, read on the forward strand.
TTAGATTTCAATATCTATTCTTGTTAACAACATTTTTAGGAGAAAATCAATTTTGGAAGCATTTTTGAAAGTTTTATTTTCTTTTAAAAAAAGTTCAGCTTGATGGACTTCTCATTTCTTAACATAGATATTTTGCAAAGAATGGACAAATTTTGAAGTTAGAACCTTCATTTATTCTCGAAATATTACCAGATGTCAAAGACCAATAATTTTGAAGGTATGTATGTTTGTATACGAAAATAAGGCCTTGGTCCAAAAAATTTTCAAGTTTGAGCTCAATCAACATAATGGTTTTAAGCATAACCAGACAGACGCATGAAATCCCGGGAACCACTTTTTATGACTTCTCTATCATTGTAATGTCATGTTTGATTAAAATCTCGAGTTCGAAATTGTTTAAGTGTGGAATATGACATCATTTAAATGCCTGCCTCGGCTTCTTACGGTGGCATGGATCCGAGTAGTCCAATTTTCAATGACTCTTCCGCATAGATCCGGCTGAATTTGAGCGATGGCCTGTGTTATGTTCACCTTTAGGGCATCGGTCGATTGTGGTTTATTTGCATAGACCTGCGACTTCAAGAAACCTTACAGGATAAAGTCTAGCGGGGTCAAATCGCATGTCCTTGGTGGCCAATTCACATCACCCTTGCGAGAGATAACCTTACCCTCAAATCGTTCATGTATAATGTCAATCGTCGCGTTTGCTGTGTGGCACGTAGCACCGTCGTGCTGGAACCACATGTCGTCTAGTTCTATATGGTTCAATTTGGGCCATAAGAAATTAGTTATCATCGTTATGTAGCGCTCGCGAACAAACGGCGTTGTCTATGGTCATGAACTTTGAGCTCCTGGGTAGGTTGGATCTTGTACGGGTGTAGGTCCAAGTCCCGACGCAAAATTCGCCAAGTTAAAGTCTGCGAAAGGCCGAGTTCTTGTGCATGGCGAGGAATAGACTGCCTCGGGTTCTGCTGTACACTTTCACGGACCGCGGCGATGTTCTGGGCCGATCTTGCGTCCCTTGAACGTACGGGTGTTGGCTGATTGTTCGGTCCTGTCAAATTTGGCCACCAAACGTGGAAGAGTCGACTGTAAAAGGCCACCACGTCCACCGTAAAATGGGCGAAATGCGCGCAACGTTTGCGTTAAGGAACAATCATTTTGATAATAAAGTTTTATTATTTGAACGTGCTGTTCAATCGTGTAACTTGCCATTTTGATTTGGCATAAACATCTGGATGATAAACAAAAGATTTGACAACTGTCACGAAAACAAAATGGCCGCCACGGGTATCAAGTCTGTGGTACCTGTTCGGTTTTCGAGCAAAAGTTGTTTTGATTAAATTTTCACAAACACCTACTTTTAGTCGGTTAATTACTCACCCTGTCCGCAAATGATTTTTGGTTTTATTAAATTTTAATATCCCTTGGCGTGATGGTTATTGTGTTGGACTGCCAAGCCAGAAGTCTTTTTTTTCCGAGTACGGCCTCTTTATTCGAGGAATTGACAAATCCGCCAAGATTAATTCTTGTCATGAAAATTGCTTTCTTAAATTAGCCGTTCGGATTCATCTTAAAACTGTAGGTCCCCTTCATCCCTAAGAACATTACTCGCACACAGGAATGGTTGATAGTTGTAAGTCACTAGGCCTTAGTTCTCAACGGACTGTTGCGCCGCATAATTTATTTATTTATTTAATACTTTTTTATTATGAATAAAAAGTAACTTTTTTACAATTAAAATAATTCAATTTTCTAAAACGTTTTGGCTGAAAAGTTATAAGCTTTCAATTTGATAAAAATGTCTTACATGGCACGGGAATATGCTATGACCTATGATGCATTTTATTTATGGCGAATGTGGCGGAAATGCAAGAGCAGTAGCAATAAATTATGCAGAAAGATTTTCAAAAGCTTCTGGCCCTGGCCTTTGTATGGAAGGTATAATCCCAGGCAGTGGAAGGATTGGAAGACCTCAACACCATCACACAATGATGAATTGAAAATAATCCAAGTACTTCCATTAGATCCATTGAGAGAACAAAAAGTATACCCAAATCGACTGTTCAGTAGATTCTCAAACAGAACAACCTGCACCCTTTTCACCATCAGCGTGTCCAAGCTTTATTTCCAATGTATTACCCGAAAAGATTTGAGTCATAAAAAATTATAATCAATAAAACCTCAAAAGATGCAAAGAGGTACATTTCTTTTTAAACTCCCGAAAAAATTGCCTTCTGAGTTTAAAACAAAAATTAAAGTTAAAGATATTTTCTCTCGAGAAATTCGAGACGTTAAACTAATTTAGTAGAACTTTAAAAAAAATCTGTTTTTTAGATTTTGTTTAATTTTCACAAAATGACCACAAGACTTCAAAAACAATTTATTTCAAGTTAAAGACACTTTTTACAGTTTGATATTTAGGTTTAATTCACGATTTTGTTGTTTCTTTGTACCTCAGATCCTCTAACATAATTTTTCACTTAAGGCCCTTAGCATATCAATTTCACTCCTGTTTTAAGTATTCTAAGTCAGCAGTTTTATAGTAGGTACGTCTCCAGCACATCCCCAACTTCCTAGATGACAAAAAAAAAGAAAAAGTAAATCCCAAACTCCCATTTTATAGGAAATTTCAGCCAAGTTCTAAGAATAATGATGCAATGTGGTTTGAGTTGAAGATAGAGATGAGAGCATTTTATCCGGAGCAAAGAAGCATCTCGTTCTCAGTACATGTATACTAGATTTTGTCGCATTGGATAGACGCAGGTAGATAGATACCTAGCAGCAAGGTTAGGATGTTTCAAGTTAAGTTAAAACGGGAATACACTGAAAGTTTTGATCTTCTTTCTCGAAATATCCTGTACAATCTACGAACTGCTAGAAAAGCCTAAGAAAAATGTAACTCTCTCTCTCTATCGTTTATGTCATATGAGGGCGTTAGGCTAGACCTAAAGGTACAGAAGTTTCGGTTTTAGCTTTGCAAGAAATCGACCCACGCGTACTTATTTTATTAACATAGCAAAACCGATGATGGATTATGTGTAGCTAGTGTTTAGTCCCCCTATATCAAGTTTGCGTTGTCGTAAACACATCCATATGTGCTTCTTGAGAATAATGTGACATATCTTTTGATGAGAATTGGTAAAGTGAGGGCAGCTTTAAGGGAACATACCTGTACCATATGTACAAATAAACGAGTATGTAAGAATAGATGGATTTTCCTTCAATGTATTTGTTATGGTAATAGAAGTAGGTATAGGTAGTACATTGAACGAAGGATATACATATATTAAGAATTCGGCTGATAGAAGGAGGTTTTCGAAAATTCTTGACGAAATTAGAAATGGGGAATAGGAATATAAAGACTGACAGGATGACTTTGCGAAACAAACCAAACATTTCGGAGAACTCTATGAACAAAAGGGTGGTAGGGTTGGTACATTAATTTTCCGAAATTCAACTCGAAGACGAAACTTCGTGCCACCGTGACTGCGTGGCATGGCACGGAGGGCGTACACCGTGTTTCGATGTTCATGAAAAGGGTTAAAGGTATATAGGTACAGTCGAAATGAGTTGCTAGAGTGCAAATGGAAAAAACTGCGTTCTCTTTGGCTTGGGTTTGATGCTTTATTCAGCCCACACCGGTCATACTTTTTTTTATTTTAACTAGCAACGACGCACGATTGAAGGGAGGACAATACAAAGTGTATAAAGGTATAGCTTGTACAGCAAAGATGTTGCTACCCTCGATGTTATACACATCAAACAATAACGAAAATGGTAGAGCATCAGCTTCAGCTTTAACAGAACAAAAAGGGTTAAGGATCCTTTTCAAGATTTTTAAGCAATACCCATCTTTTTCAGCTGTTTTCTTCTTTATTTTTTGTTTGTCAGTCAGTTTTCTCTGAAATTTGCGTACGTTCTTCGGTGGTGGTGGGCTGAGTTCAGAAGGTGGAGATGGGAGAAGGCACGATGGTATATCGTTGGGAGAGTTTTGGGTTAGGGAAGACATAATGTGTACTACCCATCAGGGATTCTTCCCGGCTCACTGTGTGTTAATTTTCGTTTGGTGTTTTTTTTTACTGTCATCATCGTCCTCAGTCTTCAGTCGTCGTCGGTCGTCGTCCCTCGCTCGTCTGGCTGTGATAAGGGTTTAATCTACTGTCGAATGGATGGAAAACCCTTTAAAAAAATAACTCTCACCCTTCTCTGAGTTTGGTTTGCAGGATGTCTTCTTATTATTTTTCTTTTTTCTGTATTTTGTGCGTTTTAACCATTTATATTTTTTGCCTCTTTTGGTGTTACCCTTTCGAACTCTCTCACACTCTGCACTTCCTTTAGTTACACTTTTACGTAATCTTTTTACCCCCAAATTCTAATGGTTATCCTTTTGCATCGTTTTGCGAATATAAGAAATACACCCTTGACTGTTTTTTGGACCCAAAAAAAAAAAACAATAAAAAACAAAAAACGAAAAAAGGATCCATCAAATACTGTTTTTGGTGAATATAAGAAGGATATTTTTTGGACTTTTCTTTTATTTTGTGTCGTAGTTGGTTGTTTTGAATTTCGAATTAAAACGGAAAAAATCGTTGATTATTGAGGTATACGTATACATTTTGTTTTAGGTTTTTCCTTTTTTTATTTATGGGTGGGGTGGGTGTCTATAGAGTCTATAGAGAAAGGTAAGAAGCTCTGATGGTTATGGCCACCCTCATCTAATCGAAATCTAATAACGTCACTCAATGGGGTACGAAAAAGTAACAGAAAATATGCTAATTTTAGAACTTCCCCTGCTGTGGAAAATTTTCCGATTTGTTTGGGTATATGGTAGAAGTAAGATGAAGAGACGGGGGAGGGGAGCGGAGGGCATACAACCCCCTCTTCTTAGTGAAATTAGTTTAACGAGAAAATAATTTTATCGAGAATGTTACTTTAGAGGAATATATCTTATAACCTACCTTCCATACCTAAAATTTTTGGCAAAGAGAGATGTGAAGGGAATGAGAAATGAAGAAAAAGGTCCTCATAGGAGAGTTTGGCTTAAGACGTTGCCATGCAATTTTAAGCCCAACATAATCGAAATAGAGTATAAGGAGATTATATGTATAGTGAATAGAGTATGAATGGGACGTGTTTCGAAAATAAATTAGAATGGAGGGGTTGTAATAAGTGATGGTTCAGATTTTAAGAGAAAATAAAAAAAAGATTTATTAATGTACATATATTTGTCTGCTCTTGCGATGATGCAGATCTGTAGGTTAAAGGCTTTTAAAATGCAACCTAAAAAGCATTAATTTCTCTTCAAAATTTGAGGTTTTAAGGTTTGTTATACAATATCACACCTAGATTTAGAATTTAAATGCTGAACTTTTGGTCTTTAAATAGACAAAATTCAAATAAATAGAGCAGTACAAACGGACCGAAATAAAAGATGCCTTTTAAAAAAAATCATTAAATTTAAAACTGCCTTTTACCCAAAAAAAGAGAAAAGCATTTACATTATCATATCTTTGACTAGAAAGCTTACAACCAAAAAATTGCCAACTCAAAAAATATGCTCATCTGATGACTCATTGTATTGCAAACTTCAAATTTTGCGAATACCTCCACGGTAGTTTAAACTCGTATAATTTAATAAATAAGTTGTATTAATTACATTAGCTAAGAGTTAATGAATAAAGGCAATGTCAATTTTAACCATCTTTAGCAATAGAGACTTTATTTAAGAAGTCTTAGGGCGAATCGTAAAAAGTTGCGTTGAACAGATTCTATCCTATTCTAGTGGATATCGTTAAAAGAGTTCCATACCTGGGATCTTATTCTTTTTGCACCAAATAAAAAACCTTTGAGATTTGAGGTATTGAGAGCAGAAGTGGCGTAACCCCAAATTGCAATAATTGAGAAAATCACGGTTAAAGAAAATAAACAAAAACATTTGTTTATTATTGGTTTCCTATTTAAAATAATGGCTAATAAACTTCAACTATGTCATATCTGGTGGAATATCTTCTATTTTAGATCTTAATCTTGTCTGTAAATGTGTGATTTACTGGATTTTATGTGGCTTACACGACTTCTGCTTTCTGAATGTAGAAATAATTTTAAAAAAGGAAGTTGGTTGCACCAATAATTAAAAATACAAGTTATTACATTTTTTTCTATTATGGCTTTCTAAGTACAAAATAGTTATAAGTTATGAGTTAAGACTGCTATGAAACTATCTACGTATTCAACTAAACCAACGTCTCTGTCTGTAGAAACAGTTGTCAAGTTCTAATAAAAGTCCTCGTAACTCGGGGGAATAAAATTTAGTAAGTCGAGTAAATTTTTCTTTTTCGCTTCACTTACGGTATTTCCTTTTGGAAACAGTAATTCGAGATCTGTGATTAATGCAGATGTTCTTTTTTTTAATATCACAGTTTCAAAAAGCACGCCATTGAATCGTAAGCCACGCCACTTTACCTTTATTAACATTAATCTTTGGATTTGTTATATTTTTTTTCCTATTTTTTCGTCGAAAAAATCACAGATCCATCCATAATTTTAAATGGATCCTTCTTTCTTGCCGCTGCTATAACCTTATACGAGTACATAGGGCCAAAAATGTCTTTTAAATATTTATTTTGTTTTTCGATAAGACCAAAGTCTTGATCACAAGGTAAGTAAGAGTGGCCACTCAATAGAAATTTGTGATCAAGTTTATTTACAAGATAGTCACTATGCGAAACAATATATTGGCACAAAACGGACATCTTAATATTCCTATTTTGCCCACCACACTGGTCAGTGTACATAATTAAATTTAAGGTACTCACAAAATTTTTAATATATTCCAATTTCTTGGGGACCTCTTGATCCAACCGACTCACTAAATACACAAGTAAGCTTTGTTCTTTATCATGTCATGGATACCTAGACAATTTATCCAAAGCTGCCTCTTATAATAGCACACACCCCTTGAAATGACTGGAGTTGGCAAGGTTTTCATAAGATCAAATGCAATTACGGAAGTGTCATTAGATTCTTTGCTTTTGCCACATCATAACTAATGCCATTTCTAGCCGACTCCGCTTTTCTAAGATGCAGTTCATGTTTGATTTAGCTTACTGTACAATTTGGTGCATAAATGGCGTATGTGTTTGGAATTGATTAATTTTAAAAAAAAATGCATAATGCAGAAGTGGCGTAAGCGGGTTACGCCATTTCTGTCCTACGAAAAATTGCGTGCACAAACAATGTTTCAACAATTTTGTGTAGGTTTATGAACAAATATGAGCTACGCCACTACTGCATAGAAAGAAAATTTAATTTTGGTCATGTTAGTGTAATAAACTCAAAATTGAAAAAATCAGGGTTACGCCACTACTGCTCTCAATGCCTCATTTATGCTTTTGAAGGATGAATTATTGAAAGTTAATATAAAGAGTAGTGGTGCTAGATGACTACCCTGGGGAACTCCTGAATTGGAAATAAGAGAGTTGAAGGAAGAACGTCTGAATTGAGGTTGAGAGAGGATCAATTTTGAAGATATGAATATCAATGCTATGAGTTCAATAGGAAACCCAATTGCCTTCAGATTAAATAGGATGATATCATGAGAAATTTGGTCAAAACCATATCATAATCAGTGTTAATACAGTCGAGCCTTTGGACGAGTTCTTACTCCAGAGCGATAAAACTCCAAAAATAAAACGAAAAGTTATGAACAAGACTTATGATCAATTGATGCACATCTAGATGGTCTTTGTTTTGAAGAAAATCTGCCGCAACCATTCATTGGCTAAATTAGAAAGAGACAGCAATATGTCAAACTGAAAGCAGCTAGTTTAGCTAAAGAACAAGCAGGTTGAGGCAGTAGCGCCATATATTAATGTTAAGAATGCATACAAGAATGCTATTGATGTCACACTCTGCATTTCACAACAGCAATATGGATACTATCATACAGGCTTATTTAACCCCATTGGAACCTGTCGTATGAAGTCACAAATCTTTACACTTCTCTTAAAATTAACACAACAGTCATCAGTGCTGTGGTGCCATGTATCAAATCCGGCTGAACTATGCAATACAGTCATTAATATTCGAACACTTTTAAGAAGCTGAAATTATCATCCAAAATATTAAAAATATTTTCCAATAATAGAAAGAAAGTTTTGCATCAGCGACATCACGAAACTGGAAGCAGAATAATATTACTGCTACCCTCTTTCAAGGCAGCAAAAATACATTCAATGTCTGATGAGTTTTACGAAAATGTTAGCGCGATTTCTACACATACACCATCAACCAACGAAACGAAAATTTTCGATTCTATAAAGTAAGTACTAGAAAATGATAATGGTAAACTGTTAACCAAAACAATACCTCAAACCCTACCCTACACAGCTATATCCAATTTGATGCCTATAGCACAACACATATAAAATAGTTCCTTCACTCTTCTGGTAAGGAGTAAGGTAAAGGTACTAGTCAGTATTTGGTGTGATGGTAATCTTTAGATGCAGAGCAGATACAGATATCCCACACACATGTTGTATTTCTAAGAAACTAGTAGTAACAGTAAACCCTCGATTTCGTCTTAGAAGAAGAACACACAAACCACCTCTGCCATTTACCATGAATTTATGCTCCACCTTATACATAGTACACACCAGTCAAGCTGTGTATGGTATACAAGTTTGTTGAAGCTAGATAGAGAGGTAAGAGGTGTACACATTGTGTTCTTCAAGGACTTCTATATTGAGTCCTTAGATGCCTCAAAATGAAGAGAAAGAAGGCAAAAACAAAACAAAAAAACTATTTGTGTGCCTTACAACGGGGAACATCGTCAGTCGTTCGTCGTAGTCCTCCTTCTCGTCGTTGTCGTCGTCCTCAGTTTGTATCTCTTGCTTTGACTTCAAATAATATGTATGGTTGTGTATGGAGATGTATATTTGTGTGTGTGTGTGTTTCCTTTTTCGGGAGCAAATTAAACACACTTGGGGTCTTCTTCTTTGTAGATGATGATGATGATGCCATTGCAGAGAAGGGAATAAGAAAGAGGCATGCTGTTTTGGTGTAGGACTTTGTCGGTCTTCATCTTCACAGAGTTAGGGTTTTAGTGGGCATAATATTAAAGTTTCGTTTTCCGTTTTGTTCTTAAAGTCAGATAACTAGAGGAACGGACCACCACACTCATGTTAAATGTCGAACTAAATAAACCTATTTATAAGAAGAAGACATAGCTGATGCAAGCACATGAACCCAATGCACTTGGATGGCGACTATAAATCCTCTTAACTCACTCTGTCTTATGGTGTTTTACTTTATGGCATTCGTATCTACATATAGAATTCTTAAAACTAGATTCAAAGAAAGGTAGCTTTTTGGGTAAGAGAAAAAATTGTGAATAAGGAACACGTAGAACAGTCCTTGAATAGAAACCTAATGCGGTTTTGCCGAACATTTATTAAAAAAGAAAAAGAATATATATCTTCATTAAGGTATCTATTTTTGTCTCTTTCTCTACCTTAGTAAATACTCTGCAAAGACCTCAGATGTCATTTTCTTCACATGACATCCAAGTGTCCAAAACTCTAACAAATTAAATCCATCTGAACTATAGGAACCCTCTCAACTTATAGCCGTCCTTCATTTATCCTTTGGTTTTTAGCTATGTCCTGTCTTTATTTTAGTTTTTTTTTCCAAAGTCTTGCTTTCGTCTTAGAAATGCAATCAAGTTTTCTTCTAATAAGAAATGCCCTTAACCACCACCCAATAACACCCATCACCACCACCATCACCATCCCCAGTTGTGTGGAATTTTATTTTGTGTTCGAACGAAGTTTCCTTCTCAAATGTTTTTTTTTGTTCTTCAGATGGTGAGATGGGTTGGCATTGGTACTCAGTTTCGAGTTGGGGAGAGGGGGTGAAGATAGTCTATCCCTGAAGGATTTTTCCAAAGAATGTCGAAGATATCACCTTAGAGAGGGTTGGCGTTGGGCGCCAATCGGACATAGAATGGATAAGGCTTTTGGAAGAAGTATTTTTTGTTTCGAAACTACTATGTACCTAGTCCTTGTGCTTTTCTTTTCTGTACCCAAGACGACACGATGTCCTTCCTCCCCCTATATAGAAGCATCAGAGCAATGGTGGTCTGTCGTTATTTTTCCGGATGGGATCGGGATCTTTCCTGAATGTCGACGTTTCCTTAGCTTAACGTTTTTCTTTCTTTTTTTTCTTCTGATATTTTTCTTCTTGTTCTTCTTTTATTTTCTGTTCACTTGTCTTGTCTTATGAATTTCTTTTAGTGGAAATTGTTTTGGATGAAGCAGCAAAAAAGGATGTACCTCATGCCATCATTTTGGAGAATTTCAAGCTGAGTGCAGGAAGATGCTGTTTTAGTAAAAAGGGGTTTCCATTTTTAGGAAGATGATGATGATGATGATGGCAGTTGCTGGTTGGTATTTACTTGGGAGTTATTTTTTCTGGCAGTTTATATATAAAAAGAAGGCTGAGTGAATTTAAGATACAAAAAGCAACACAGAAAAAAAGAATATAGAACAAAAGGGATGTATTCGTAGTATATGTATGTACAGTTGTTGTTACTTTATTATTAAATGAAGTCCTGTTGCGGTATTCAATATGGCTAGCTAGCGTGGTTAAATATATACATACATATATACATACAAACTTAGATGAGTACAGAGAAGACTTACAATATGTCTTAAGCAGACATGGTGGTGATGGATGAAGGGTTGAGAAGTTTTTCGTTGAGTGCCTAAATTGGTTTTGGCAATTTCAAAGAGGTTATAGATTGGAGAATGAGGTTATAGCTCAAAGATTCTACTAAACTCTTTCTTTAATTCAGACAAAAAAAATAACATTGTACAAGAAAATGAGATCAAATAAAAGTGACTTAATTTATTTTTTGTTTCAATATAAATTGAGCAAACATGATTCTTACAGATTTAAGGAAGTTATTTTTAAGTAAAACAGTTAACCAAAGAACTGTGTACGGAAGAGGGAAAATGAGTGCAGGCATTAAATTCATAGTCATCCAAAACCTAGACAGTTATCAATTTATGATAAATTTATTGCCTCATCAAGTGCAAATTAAGAGAATCTCTCCCAAAATCTGCAATAGAAATGCCTATAAGCGAATGACCCTGTCAATTTAAAGTTAATCGCTATCTCACGTTACTTCGGTTTTCAAAACTTTGTCAACTTCACATAGAAAGTTATTGTAATCGGCCTGATTTGTCGAATTGAAAATTTTGACATTTCTTTCTGGGTGCCATTTTTCGTTGTTCGTATTTTAAGAACCAGTAAAGATATTGATATTTTTTAAATATCTCAAGAACTTATAGTTCTAGCAACTGTAATTAAATTTTATTTTGTATAATATGACATGACGTGATACTAAATTAATATTATTTTAATATCAATTAACGGTTTTTTTTTCAAACAAAAAAAATTAACAAAAGATTTGTCAACTCGTATATTTTGCAAAAAAAAATGTAACTCCACAATAATTTCATGCAATGATGAATAACGTTTTTGATATCTTATAAAATTTTGAGAAAAAATGAAGCAATGCTTTTCTTACAAAAAAAAAACTGAAAAATAACACTAATAAAAGTATCTAGGTAGAAATTGATTTTCGAAATAATTATCTTGGCAACAATTAAAGATACCGCCTTAAAATTAGTTTTATCTTTTAAAAAAATATTGTTTTTAACATTTATTAAAATGTTTAGAAAAATCAAACCGTCAAATTTTTTTTATTCGAACTTCGAAATTATTGTATTCTGTTCAAAATTTTGTTGTAAAATAATGTTCTAAGAAAAATCCAATCGTTATTTTTTTTTATAAGAAACTTTCAAAAAATGCTGATAAAAAACTGTTTGACTAAAAATACCGGGAACAAATAAAGATATTGAAATGTAATCGTAATAAATTTGACATTATATCGAGCCTTTTCCGATATTTTATCTTAAACGACATTATAAATAAAAAAAAAAAACTTTATTATTAAGATTTCCGAGTAACTCATGAAGAATTGAAAGCTATTGTCAGGTCTTAGTTTAAGCATAATTTATAATTTCCAATACTGACTTAGGGTATAAGTGGTTTGAAGTAAGGTTTTGATTTGTCATTTAGGATGTAATTCATTTTGGCGCTTACGATAAATTGGCGGATAGGGTGCAAAATACTGTTGCCACTTTTTTTTTTAGTTTAAACAAATCAATTGACAACTTATTTTACAAAAGACGAAAAACCAACAAAAACAACAATAAACTGATAAGAAATGGTTTTCGACTCACGTAAAGAAATTATATGTAACAATTAACATTTTGTCAAACTTTTAGAAAAATTAACGTTATCAGTTTGGGTCGCATCCCAGCCACTTTTTTTAGCCTGAAGGCTTCATGAGCTAGTAATTCAGAGTAAGTTGACTTGTTAGAGTACTCACTGTCAACGGGTGTTAGACGAAGGGTTTTCGATCTGTCAATACTTTTTTGGAGTTGATTTTTTTGACAGCTGCTTGTTTCGCTTGTTTGATTTGCCATTTCATAATTAATAGACTTACACCTAAAGAACGTTGGCAAATGGTTTAAAATGTATTACCAAAATAATGGTAATGCTGCAAAACTTGAAACAACTTGAAAATTGGACCACTAAGCAAGAATTTATTCGAAGTTATAACTTGCCCGAAATCATTTTTAAAACATAATGGCATACTTTTAAAACTTTTTTATTCAATAAGTATAAATTCTTGGCCATAAGGTTCAATCACTTCAATTGTATTTCTTCTTGAAAACCACACATCTAAGAAACACCTTTTTTGCTAGTTAAACTAGCTGCGAAGTGTAACTTGATGCTGTTTACTGGCACGTGTAGTGCGAAATTTGTAATATATAAAATTTTCCAGATTTTACTTACAAATATTTTTGGTATGCAATTCCATTAAAAAATGTTAATATATCTCAATATGTATATCGAATTTTGAAAAATAATAATTAAACATTTTTTTTAAATCCAAAAAAACCAATGAAATTTTTGATCAACAAATATTATTAAGACAGTATCACAGCTTGTGCAGAAAAAATGTATTCAGATCGGTTTATTAGTTCTTGAGAAAACTTAAAAACAAAATAACGGTTCTATGGGGAGTACCTTTATGGGAGCAATCCAAAAATATATTTTTTTATGGAAAGAAGCCAAGATAAGAAAAAATTTAAGAAAAAGTTTAATAAAAATGTATCGGTTTGTTTTTGTAAGAAAATTTGAATTTTCGAATTTTGACCAAAAAAATTGTATGGGGACTACTTTTATTATAAGTGATACAAATTAATAAAACGCCTAACACGAATCTGCTTAAAACCTTAATTTCCAAGTTTGAACTCAATTGTCCCAATATTTTGGGCTGTAGTGGCGAGGACAGATATGTAGATAGACAAACAGGGGGACGGATTCGGGGGCCCCACTTTTTAAATTTCTCTACCATTGTAATGTCATGTTTGAATAAAATCTTGTGTTCGAAATTTTTACGAATACAATATTTGCCATATATGTATGTAGTTCCTATACGTTGCAAGTAATAATTACTACTGTGGGCCAAAAATACCGGGAAATGTAAATTTCAATTATTGTTTTGGAATTCCATTGTTTGTCACTTATGCAAATATGTTTTTAAAACACACGTAAACATTTAAAAGTGAAATTTTTGTTTCTTATTATGTCTTAAACTGTTTTAGAACGCAACTACTCGTAAATTAAATTTTGTAGGGGAATGAAATTTTTGCAGCTAAAACATTGAAACAGCCGAGAAGGCCTTATACAAGTTTTAAATCCAAAGAACCTAGAGGTATAAGGGTAGAACGACCATCCACATAAACTACAGCAACTGAGTTATGAGTCAGGAAAATTATAGAACTGATGCTCCAAGATCTTCGATTTTAAAGTCAAATCCCTTACTGATCTTTTTGAAATTTCAGAAAGATTAGTGATAACTATTTTGATTGACATCCGAGAAACAAAAATTTTGCAAAAAAATGCTTAAATTCGTGATCATATCCAGAAAAACTAAAAATACTATCGTTCCGTTACCAGTTCTGGCTGTTCTTTAAATTTAAGAGCCCTCTCCGTGGATTCTATTTTGAATCGATAGAAGAGATAGGAACTGAAACGAATAAATTGAAAGCTATGCCGAAAGAAAAATTGGAAACAAAAATAATTTTAACTCACCGAATTCAGTAGGTTAAGTAAAGTAAAACCGTAGGTATATATGACCTAAAAGTCCACTGAACTTTGTTTGAACATCATTCAAATCACCGAAATCACGACCGATAGAATAAAAATCGCTAAATCAAGAGTTACGAGTCTTTACGGGAACACAAAAGTCATAACACTTCTACACTTCACTTTAAAATAACAAACTGCGCGGTGGTATATTTAAAACTGGTATTTTATTTTTTGAATTGGTTAATTTACAGTTGTTTGCAAGGATTAGTGCCAAAGGCCACATTTGTGGGTTATAGTGTTTACTTATTAATATCACACAGATAAACGTCAAACTTATTACTTCTGTCAAAATAATCACAGAAATTATTATACCACAGATTTGTTTTTCACTGTTTTTCATCACGAAAATGTAAAAACTTCAGACCACTTCTTCAATAGGTGTATTGTGTTAAAAATTTAAATTGGTCTTGGAAAAATTCCATTTCTTTTTTTCGAGTGCATACCAATTAATTTTAAGTAATTTTTAATTTGTATAAAAGTTAGCAAAGTTTAAATTTAAATACTTATATCAAAATTTTCTCTTCAATCAATCTTCTCTATTACTTACGCTTTTTCCTCTAAAATAAAACAAACTTGATTTTATGTTACGTAAAATAAAACAATTTTATTTTGTTTGGGCTAAACAAATAGCTGCTAATTATTCAACATTCCAAAACAAATTAATTATATTTTTTTAACAATACACAAGAAGCTAAAATATTACAAGCAAATCAAGTTAAGCGGAAGCGATAATAATACAAATTTAATGCACAAAATAATTTTTCGAAAAAAAAAACAAAATAAATAAAAAAAAACCAAATTTAAGTCTTAAATAAATCGGTACCTAGAAATATATTTTTAATTTTTTTTTAAATTTTATAAAAGAAAATATTATTAATTTTTTTATATTTTTTTTCCTTTAGTCAAACTTAATAAAACAATTATTAATCAAGCATATAGCTATATAAACAAATTGAAGCATAATAATAATAATTTTATGAAGCATGATGAAAGCGAAGCATCTTGATTTATTCAAAGTTTTAAATAGCGTCAAGAAAACTCATCCGTAATAAAAAAGAAGAAAAAACGTAATAAAATATTAAAAAATCAGTTTGTTTAAATAAATGTAATAATTTACTTATACAAATATATAATAATAAAAGTAATAATTATAATAATATTAATAATAGTAATAATAATAAAAAAGATAATAAAACAATATTTTGTTTGTTCTTATAAAGTATATTTAAAGTCCTTACTCACCAAGTCGTCTAACATTAGGGCATCAGCATCGCTTAAGCCCATGCTTCGTGTGAGAGTTAGATAGGTCGACGTGATGGGTTTTAATTTTCGAAGATCCAATTGCTGAGGTTGGTCCTCTTGTGGGATCCCCTCCTGCATTGGAGGTTGTTGTGGAATATGAATTGGCTGAGGTGGAACTAATGTTGGCAAAGCAAGCTCAGATGAAGACGAAGGTTCTGGTGGGTGTGATGGTTGAGGGATATTCGGAATTAGATTTGATGTGACATTCGAAGTGACGTTTGCAGTGGCATTCGAACTGACATTCGAAGTAAGTTTGGAAATAACATCGGGTTGTGGATTGCTGAAAAAAGGTTTTGATAGATTAATTGCACATACCTGTTGAGAGGGAGTCGACTTCTGGACCGATTCGGAATGTATTGCCAAGCTTGCTGCACTGGTAGTGGGTTCATCGTCAAGTGTCAGATTGATAATTTCTCGAGGAATCGATTGTGAGGTCTGAGGCTTGGGTGTGGAGTCTTTTCTAGGTGAATTCTTATCAGGTTGCGGTGGCATCGATTGGCCATATAAGATTCTCATGAACTCATAGTATCTTATTAGACTTTCTCGATTGAGCAAACCAAAGTTCATTTGCGGGCTATTGGTTGTCGATGTCGAAGCAGTGGCAGCTGATGGTGTTCCATTCCGAACCGGTTCAGAGTCGAAAAATTGTGTCTGTAAAGCGGGATTAACACGAATTTTCTGAACTGTACTAGGATAGGAAAAAGATGATGAGGCCGAAGACTCTGTGGGAGTCTTTAATTCATCTTTTGGGAGTATTGGGCTAGGATTGGGAGATGATTTTTTTCTATATTGCAATGTCGTTGTCATGATGGGTGTTTCAACTTTGCTAACTGGAGTAGAAGACTTGGGTACTTCAAGCGAACTCTCAGTTTGCGAGGAAACATTAAGCACATCGATTTCTGAAGAACTCTCATTGGGTATCTCATCGTCAGCTGGCGAACGACGACCCGGTGAGAGAGGGCGCAGATTTTTCTTGCATTCTGGACAAGCTGAAAGGAATCTGGTAACCGCTTCACGTGGTAAAAATGCAAACGTTTCGGTAATCTAGAAAATTAGAAAAGAATAAAGCAATATAAGTAACCGTGATCTGAAAATATATGTAGTTAAAGGAAATTTTATTTTCAATACAAACTCTTACAATGCGATAAGTTCGCTTTTGGCCAGCATGTCTACCGCTACGACCCCCCATTTCCACGTGAATATTATAAATGATGTTGAAGAATTCTTCGACTACAGCTACCTTGCGATAGATTCTTTGGCCAAAGTCCTGTCAAATACAAAGAAAACCAACAAGTTTTTAATGAATGTCTTAATGCTCTTTGAAACAAATTACAATGTTAATCTCTAGTAGCTAGAAACCTAAAATATATTTAAGCTAAGAAACTTTAGCAAAAAAAACTCACCTTCGTTGTTGAAGCTACAAAAAGATCAATATTGTTAGGATATTCAGTATTACTACTCGCAGGATAGTCTGGAACATTCTCAAAACACTCAGGCCGTTTTGTTGTGAAAGCTTTAAATAATATAAAAGATTGATAAGCACACATTTTTTTAGTATTTTTTTTTACATTTGTCTTAGACTCACCTTTCGATTTCACCCAAAAACGAAATTTCGAACTATCAGGTTTACTGTGCTCTTTGCCTTCTAGTGCTTTGAGAATCCTAGCTTTCTTGCGAAGAGTAATGGTTTTTGTTTTGGCCTGATCGCCATAAGTTTTTAAAGCCCATGGTTGAAATTGCTAGAACAAAATAAAAAAAATTGTTGTACATATTTGAGTAAATAAAATCATTATAAATTAGAATTAAAACACTCAATGACGCATTTATTTTTGTCAAAATTGACAGATTTGATAGCAAAACAAATGGCTTTAAGATAAGGCCTTTCCATGTGCTTTGAAACTTTGTGTCATTGCAAATTAAAAACAACCAAGCTAGTAATTAATAACAAAAAACAAGGACAGTTCTGTCAAAAAGTGTTAACATTGGTGCACAACACCTCACAAATTTAAGGGGATCTACAGTTTTAAGCGAATCCGAACGGCTTATTAGAGAAAGCACTTTTCATGACAAGAATTATTCTTAGAGGATTTGTCACGCCACGGGTACTTCAAAAAATAAGCTTTCTTAATATGGTGTTAAAAACAAGTCTTTAAATTTTCAAATCATTAAAAAAAACACCAGTAAGAGTCTAAATCCCTCCTAAATGTAGATGCGATGAAAAATTGAGATAGTCGTTTTCCTAATTGACATACTATGTACGTAACTTTTTATTCAATATCAATAAGGAAAATGTCTACAATAGGAAGCTGTTAACTATATTTTCATAAAATGATCTGATCACAATATTGTATACCAATAATCTGACACTTCCTAATGTTGAGATCAGAAGAACTCAACATTTCTTGGACCAGATTTGTAAATAACCTTCAAGGATTGTATTATTTGAATTCAACAAGGGCTAAAAGGCATGTTGCAAGAAACATTTTATGTTAGCACATGGTGAAACTAGAGTTCAAGGACACCTCATTCCACCAGGATAATACTAAGAACTGCTGGACAGGACATAAGCTGCATTCTTATTCCAGTTAGACTATGTTCGATTGGAGCCGAAGAGATGGAAAATGTATGTTTACATGAAGAAATTTAAAGCCAATACTTCATAAGTGTTCTAAAAACTCTGTGGAAATAGTCAGGTCTTTTCCCGAAAAAGTCTGGTAAATATTTTTAAAAGTCTATTATAACAACAGCATAAATATTGATAACTTTGTCTTAAATAATCAACAAAGAAAGAGTCTCTATCAGACCTCTTGCTAGAGATTTGAAGTTTTAAATCAGCGCTGAAATCGGCCAAAGGGATAGTTGATTTTTAATTTGTTGATGCTAGTCCCTTTAACTATTATTAGAAGAAATTCAATGAAGGATGATAAATGAAGAAGGATTGAAGATAGTGTTAAATTTAAACTATTACTCGAGAGATTTAGATGATGATCAAGAATATGGAAGGGTCTTATCAAGTCCCTTACATAGTGCTCGGATCATGCAAATATTTACAAGAAATTTCTAAGCATTCAGAACTCTTCCGTAGAATACTAAGTCCTTTAATTTCAAAAATTAAAAATAATTAAAACTTTGAGATATACATAAAGAGGACAATAAGTAATGTTCTCTTTTATCACGCTGTATACTTTCATTTTCGAAGATTTTAATTAAAATTAGTTGGAACGATCTTAAGTATGAACATTTAGTTTTAAAATTTATGAATACGTATAAGAAAATCATAATCAGAACATACAGGGTCGAAAATCTAGTGGTTACTTTTTAAACCACAGGTTATTTTAACATTGAAAGTTGTTTTAAAAAATTGTAAACATTATTTTCTTAATTCAGTACTGTTTTCCCAAAGCAGTGCGTTTTTTGCGTACGCAAGCTTGTGAAAATAGTTTGACAAAAGGGTATTGTAGTGGACAATCACTTATGGTAACCGTCTTTGTCGTACAGTGCGCACAGACGAAAACGTCAATTCATCACGAAAATTAATTCATCATCGATCTGAACAGCTTGGAGCCTCAAGTTTATTTTTACAAAGATCTCGAAATAGGTATTTTCTCACAAGATCTGATTTTTATTATTCTTTAAGAAATGGTGGCATCATTGAACCTTTTTTTCTGAGCAAATGAACAACGTTTCGGTTATTACTGGGAATTACAGAACCTGTTAAAGGAGTTACTGAAACTGAGAAATGGTTTTGAATGAACTTTTCTTAATGTAAGATATAACGGCATACCACACAGCCTATGTTGTAATCAATCTTTTGAACACCAAATTCACAAATCATGTTATCAGCTGTCTTTGGGGGATGTCAGCTCGCAGCCTCGGAACTTCAATTAGAATTCCTTATACTTTTTTGTTGGGCACCGCAGAAGACCGATATGGCATGATATGACAACAATCCGTAAACGGGTAGGAAAATTATAGCGACAGAAAGCAATTCTACAAATTCAGCTGAGTTAGCAACTTGAGCTACAGCCCGAAACCATCAACAAGGTCTATAGGAAAATTAGAGTGGCATAATGCGCCAAAGCAGCCAATTGAACGAAGTAGTGTTCCATCAGTATTAGTTTGAATGTTTGTTCTTTTCAATCTTATTGCATTTTTAGTTTTCTTGTTGGCCGTATAGTATGGGCACTGTTATAAGAAACGATTGTAATAAGGAACGTATGTATAATTTTTGGTTTTAGTGTAAGTTACATACAAATACACAAATGCTAAATAATACTTAAAAGCATCTCGTTAAATACAGTGGCATCATGCTCATCACTATCGACGTCCTATAACAAATAAATCAGTTTATGTGTGTTCCAGAAAAGTTTCATATCTACTAA